>OZ014522.1:386869924-387480211 GCA_963966055.1 Lathyrus aphaca | reverse complement strand
GAGACTCTATTTGACTATATGCATGTGGTACCATAATCCGATCTCTATTTCAATATCCAATTCTCATCAGAACTCTCGACCCCTCTTTCATGGTCCAATATGATCCTTATTTCATGATCACACGCATCGACCCCTATTTCATGGTCCAGTATGACCCCTATTTTATGATCACACCCATAGAACCCTATTTCATGGCCACATACGATCTCAATTTCATGATCGCACCAACATCACAACAACAAACATACCCCACCTTGGTATATTTTTCCAACTATGCACATGTCATGCAACATCAATAACATACATGCATATATGCGACAGTTACATCATACAACTCAACAACAACAATTAACATACAACAACTCATCATAATAACGACTTTCATCAACATCATGCATATTTTAGCATACAACAACATAAGTCAACTTCAAATGGTTTCACACAACAAAGTCCTACACTTCCACTTACCACATCAACGCACATCAACAACAATACCATATAGTCACAACAACAATTACATCACATAACAACAACAAAACCAATAAACATACTCCTCTATGTTCATTTTCACGTTATACTAATTATCCCTATAATTACATGTATAACCCCCCTACTCATTGCCTTTAACCACACCATTTCAATTCCTAAGCATTACTAAATTAATTAGATAATTTTAAGGAATTTTACAGAATTAAATTACAACATTTTTCGCTCCAGGTCTCGCTGAGCGAGTGGGATTGCTCGCTAAGCGAGTAACTCGCTGTATTCTGATTCTTCCAAAGTCCAACCTGCTCGCTAAGCGAGCTCTAACTTGCTTAGCGGGCTCTACGATTCTCGCAGTTCTCCCTTCTACGACTTGCACTCCAACCACTACGAATTTACGCACCAAAAACCATTTTTCCAGCCAGACAATTACATAATTGCTCATATTAATATCCAATTCCTATAACTATCGCATAACAACATCAAATTACCAACAATTCAACAATAATATATTCTCAATCACCAAAACCTCAAACCTCTAATCATCAACTTACCCAATTCCCATTATAAATCCCTTAAGAGACGGAAGAATCCTACCCTTACTTTGGTTTTGACGAGAAAACTCTTTTGCCTCGCAGATTCTCCTCTTCAAGCCTTAGCCCTTTCTCTTTTCTCTTCTCAGCTTTTCACGATCGTTCATTTTTTCACAAAATACGATCGTTTTTCCTTCTTACCACTTAACCCCTTAGACCAACTTATGAACTTCCACCTTTACCCTTACTAATTTCAACAAATGACCACCTTATCCCTTAATTCTTATTATTCCAATTTATATAATTTCATCCAACAATAATATTATTCAATATAATATAATTCCCTTAAATTAATATTATACTCAATAATAAAATATTCCTCTACACATCTATAACACCACAATCCAATCAAAATTATTTAATAAATTTTGCGGCGTTACAACTATCCCCCACTAAAAAGATTTTCGTCCTCGAAAACTTACCTCATATAAAAAGATTCGGATACGACTCTCGCATCCTACTCTCCGATTCCCAAGTCATGTGCCCACTGACAGCTCCTCCCAAACCACCTTCACAAGGACAATCTCCTTGCCTTTCAACTGCTTTACCTCATGATCATCAATTCGTTCTGGTAATGCTTCAACTGTAAGATTAACTCTTACTTCAACTTCATCCATCGGTATCACGTATAACGGATCCGGAACATACTTCCGAAGTTGCGAAACATGAAACACATCATGCAAATTGGACAGTCTCGGTGGCAACGCCACTCTATAAGCAACAGGTCCAACTCTCGTTGAAATCTGATACGGACCAATAAATTTAGGAGTAAGCTTCCTCGACTTAAAATATCGTCCAACACCGGTCATAGGAGTAACCCTACAAAAACACATGGTCTCCTTCTTGAAACTCAAGATTTTTCCTTCTCTTGTCATGGTAACTCTTCTGCCTACTATGTGAAGTCCTCATCTTATCTCGAATCAACTTTACCATCTCAATAGTCTGCTGCACAATATCAGGTCCAAGTACAACACTCTCACCTGACTCATCCCAACACAAAAGTGTTCGACATCTTCGACCATACAAAGCTTCAAACGGTGCCATTCCGATACTGGAATGATAACTATTATTATAAGTAAACTCGATCAACGACAAGTGACTATCCCAAGCACCTCATTGTTCAAGCACACAAGCCCTCAACAAATCTTCCAAAGATTGTATCATCCTCTTTGTCTGTCCATCAGTATGAGGATGATAAGTTGAACTCAACTTCAACTTCGAACCCAATGCCTCTTTCAAACTTTCCCAAAATCTTGAAGTAAACCGCAGATCTCTATCCGACACAATATTCAAAGGTATTCCATGTAACTTCACAATCACACCAACATATATCTCTGCCAATCTTTGCAAAGAATAAGTAATTCCAATCGGAATAAAATGCGTTGACTTAGTCAACCTATCAACGATCACCCAAATAACATCATGCCCTCTTGGAGTAGTAGGTAACCCCGTAACAAAGTCCATCGATATACTATCACATTTCCACTCGGGAATATCCAACGGTTGCATCAAACCAGCAGGTTTCTAATGTTCCACTTTCGACTTCTGGCAAGTCAAACATGCATAAACAAACTGAGCCACACCACGCTTCATACTAGGCCACCAAAATATCTTCTTCAAATCTTGATACATTTTCTTCTCTCCTGGATGAATACACAAACCACTTTTATGCCCTTCCTCAAGAATCATTCTCTTCAACTCAAGATCATCAGGAACACAAATACGATCCCGAAATCTTAGTACTCCCTGTTCATCAACTCGAAACTCATTATTTCCAACTCGTTCATTATTAACAATCAAGTCCACTAGTTTCACATCTGACTTCTGACTCTCCCGGACACGATCAAGAAAATCATTATTAACCTTCAGCATATCCAACATTACACTATGAGGTGTCTGTTCACAAACTAAACATATATCTCTGAATTGTTCAATCAACTCCAACTCTCTAGCCATCATAACCGACATATGCAATGTCTTCCGACTTAAGGCATCAGGTACAACATTAGCTTTACCAGGATGATATTTCAAACTAAATTCATAATCCTTCAGAAATTCCAACCAACGTCTTTGCCTCATATTCAGCTCTTTATGATCAAACAGGTATTTCAAACTCTTATGATCACTAGAAAATTCAAATCTCGAGCCATACCAATAATTCCTCAAAATCTTTAATACAAAAACCATAGTTGCTAACTCCAAATTGTGAGTAGGATAATTACTCTCATGAATTCTCAACTGACATGAAACATATGCCACAACCTGACCATCTTGCATCAATACTCCACCTAAACCCATCAAAGAAGCATCACAATAAACCACAAATGGTTCATCTGCTTTCGGAAAAATCAAAATTGGGGCAGTAGTCAACTTCTTCTTCTACTCAATGAAATTCTTCTCACACTGAGAATCCCACACAAATGCTTTATTCTTACAAGTCAATTGGGTCAACGGAAGTGACAACTTAAAAAATCCTTAAATACATCTTCGATAGTAACCAGCTAATCCTAAGAAACTTCTAATCTCCATCACTGACTTCAGAGTCTTCCATTTTAGTACTGCATCTACCTTGGATGGATCCACAACAATCCCTTTTTCTGAAATCACATGACCAAGAAAGCTCACCTCTTTAAACCAGAATTCACACTTCGACAATTTATCATATAACTTCTTCTCTTTCAACACTTGCAACATAATCCGCAAATGTTCAACATGCTTTTATTCTAACTTAGAGTAAATCAGAATGTCATCTATAAAAACAACAACAAATTGATCCAAATACTCATGGAAAATTCAATTCATATACTCCATGAATACACCAGGTGCATTAGTAACTCCAAATGGCATTACTATATATTCATATTGTCCATACCGAGTCCAAAAAGCAGTTTTCTGAATATCTTCATCTTTCACTCTTATTTAATGATAACCCGATCGCAAATCGATCTTACTAAATACACGAGTACCAACTAAATGATCCATCAAATCATCTATCCTTGGAAGCTGGTACTTGTTCTTGATTGTCACGTTATTCAGTTTCCAATAATCAAGACACAACCTAATGCTACCATATTTCTTCTTTAGCAACAATACCGGTGCTCCCCACGGCGATACACTCGGTCTCACAAATTTATTTTCTAACAGTTCCTCTAACTGTTTCTTCAACTCAGATAACTCGAAAGCCGACATACGATACGGTGCCATCGAAATAGGCCTTGTTCCTGGAACAAGATCAATATTGAACTCCACCCCTCTCTATGGCAGCACATCCACAACATCATCTGGAAACACTTCCGGGAAATCTCTCACCACTTACAATTCACTAATTGACATATCATTCTCCACTGACAACGATGCAAACAACACCAAAACTTGCGCTTCTTCATTCATAAGCTCTTTCAATTCTCGAGAAGACAAATAACCAACTTCTTTTTCCTCTTCACTAGGAGTAAGAAACCGAACCGACTTACTGAAACAATTAATATGAACATGGTTGTACTCTAACCAATTCATACCCAGAATCACGTCCAAACCTCCCAACGGAAAACAAATCAAATCCACACCAAAGTCCTTACCATAAATCGATAACAAACAATTCACACGCACGAGAGAAGTAGTTAACAACCCATCAGTAGGAGTCTCGATAACCATCTCTCCTTTCATCGGAGAAATAACAAGTCCTAATCTCCTCACACAATCAATAGAAATAAAACAGTGTGTAACACCTGTGTCAATCATAGCAATCAACGGAATACTATGAATATAACAAGTACCTCTGGTCAAACGATCCTCACCGGAAGTCTGTGTCCCTTTCAAAACGAACACCTTTCCTCCAGTTACAGCTTTCTCCGGCTTCCGGAAATAAGTACTGATGTGACCTTGCTCCCCAAAGTTGTAGCAAGTAACCAAATTAGCTTTGCACTCGTGCACTCACTAACACAATGACCCAACTCACCACATCAATAACACTTCGGCGAAGCAGGAGCACGACCCCCACTTGGCCTTTTTCCCTCAATTTGTTTCTGTTTACCCTTATCAGCAGGAGCTGCATATGGTTTCCCATGATGCATCTGTTGTATTTGTAAGTATGAGATGCGCCTAAGAGGGGGTGAATTAGGCTTTTAAAATTTCTTTTAAATTTTTTCCGGTTTTTTCGATTCTTTTACTTTCTTATCAGAACTAAGTGCGGAAATGATAAATGAAGAAAGTAAAAGAGACACAAAGAATTATCCTAGTTCCCTTCACAATCCGAAGGTACATCCAGTCCCATTTTCAAACCGAAAGAGATTTCCATTATTGTTAGATCTTTGTACAAGCCTAATCCCAAGACTTATCCTACAATCTTCTAACAACAACCCACCAAGAACAACCTCTTGGATTTTACAAATTTAAAGTCCCATTGAGAAAAAATCTCACAACAGACCTCTTGTATCCACAATCCGGATAACAAGGAAAATCATCCAAGTAGAACAAGAAAAAAATCCTTTCCTTTCTACTCTCTTGTTTCTAACAATCCCGAAAACAAGGAATAATAATAATTCTGAATTTTGTAAGTGTATGGAAGATGAAGCTTTAAATATTTTATCAATATAAATATTGATCTTCTCCTTAGAACAAGTATCGCTCAACAATAAATATACAAGTGTTCTTGAATAAATGAGATGAAACTAGAATGATGTTCTTGAAAATTTATGAAAAGTTTCTCTCAAAAAGTTTGAATATGAACACTTAAAAATATTTGAAAGATGAAGAATATGAGTGATTTTTTATTATGAAAATTATTGGAGGTGAAGGCAAAAATTATGATTATAAAATGTATTTATAAGTGCATAACACTTTTTTGAAACATTGTAAAGTTATGCAAAAATATCATGAACAATTGACAAGTTAAAAGAAATTGTTTCATGAAAAGATGCATGAAAAGGTGTTAAAAAAATTAATGTTTTTTCAAATTCATACAGGCTTGTTAAGTCAGTTAACGGATACCTGACTTAACAAATGCAGAACAATCTTTGAATTTCAAAATTGAAATACTGCTTCAGAACGGTGAAAATTATGGCGGTTTTTAGGCATGTTACGGCGGTTCAAAACGCCATAATTTACAAAAATCTGTATGTTTAAATAAATTGAAAAATTATCTAAATATTTATTTTTTAATGCATGAAATTTATGGCATATGTTTGCTATTATTCCTAAACATGTATATTATGCATGGGATATTTTTGAACACTTGCATATATATTTTTAAGCAATAATTATTATACCTTTAATTTATTCCAAATTGTTCTTCAATTCTTGAAAATTTATAGAATGATGTTTGAAGCTAGATCCAAATGATTTTCTTCCTTTTTGCACATACACATATGAGCATAATTTTTTGTCTTCGTCAAAACATGACATTTGAAGGAAGCTTTTCTTCACAGTATTTGTCTTCTCTCAGCTAAACATTTGAAATGCTCAGATCGAGCCTTGTTGTCCTCCTCAAAGATCCTACAACAATTCACCAAATCCAAAACTCTTCGGATTCTCTGATAACCCATCGCCTGCTTAATCTCAGGCCTCAAACCATTCTCGAACTTGACACATTTCGAGAACTCAGCAGTCGCCTCGCTATAATGCGGATAAAACTTTTCCAATTTAGTAAACTTAGCAGCATACTCAGTTACGGACATACTGCCTTATTTCAGCTCTAGAAACTCGATTTCCTTTCCCCGAATATCTTCAGGAAAATACTTCCTTATAAATTCTCTCTTGAACACAAACCAGGTGACTACCTCACTAGACGCATCCAATCGTTGACGAGTGCCAACCCACCAATCATCAGCTTCAGCTACCAATATGTGTGTACCCAACCACACCTTACTTCCTTCCGAATACTCCATCACCATGAAGATCCTCTTGATCTCCTTGATCCACTCCTGTGCTCCATCAGGGTCATGCTTCCCCTTGAATGTAGATGGATCATTCTTCCTGAACTCATCACTTTCATGATTCCCAGTATTCATCAGGTTTTAAACAGCCTGTGCCATCGCCTGCATAGCAGCGGCAAGTGCAACATTGTTTCTCCCAGCCATTCTAAATCTGCCTCACAACAACAATCCAGATAATGATTTAGAAGTCAACAACAACACTCAGCACTCAACAACAACACAACAACTCAAAGACTCAACTACTTGGTCGGACGATCCGACCTGCTCTGATACCACTTTGTAACACCCAAATTACCCCACAAAATTATTAATAAAACTCAGAGTAATTTTAAATTTTATCAAAATATTTGAGTGTCACAATTCAAAAACCACACATGGCTCAAGTGATACGTTTTTAAAAAAATGTTCAACTCGCAACGGAAATCAAAATAACAAGTAATAACTCCACCCATACGCATAAAGCCTTACTCCTAACGTGTAATGCACGCGTACTAAGGCATGTTACACGTAATTCCCTACCTTGTTACACGTAATGCCAGATCTGTTATGCAAAACACCAGAGAGCATACAAACCTGTCTTTTGCTACGAATCACACAAAATTCATCATTCCATTCAAGCCTATTTTGGTTTCTATACCGATTTTATAATCTAAATCTTCTGTATCTATTCATCTACTAATTTCTACGATTGATTTTATAATCTAAATCTAACTTCTTTCTTTACACGATTTCCTGCAGCATAAACCAATTCAACAATTTCAACACAGATACAACAATGTTTACCACAACACGAACAACTTTCAGAACAACAATACAACAAGAACAACATAATTCTCCATGAGATATCAACACAAAATCGACAACAACAATTTTATACAAAACACAACAACGAAATCATACGAAACCCAACCTACATACGGATTATCTAGTCCCTGTCGCTCCCACCTGATGACACCGGGCCAGAAGGGGTACAGACACGAACGGTCGGCGAAAGAGGAAAGGAATGAAAAGAGTCGCCATCTAGGCATTTTTATCCCGAAGGAAAGATAATGCTGCATAAACCTAAGAAGAGATGGATAAGACGGTTGCGAACCAGAGAAACTGAGAAAGGGGGTTGGTTACAACCTGGGAAGGTATTAGCACCCAGATTGTCCGCCGTACTCGACGGGATCCACGCTTAAAATATTTGTGCTTAAAGGGGTAGTGTCTGTGCTATTCTGTGTGCAAAAGCTGGAAAAGAATGCAAGTGTCAGTGCAAAAGAAATGTGAAGTGAAATAAGAAAGTGTCAGTGTAAGGAAAGAGTGCAAAGCTCAAGACTATGAGGCTTAAAAGAATAATGCTGGAAGGAGGGGGAATATACAGAGACTTTTGTTCGATAACTGTTAAGTTATGCCTACGTATCCTCTCATGCAATGAGGAAGTCAGAACACCTTAGTTCGACTCAAAGAGACTGAAAGATAAATTGACTTGTGAACTGCTTACTTGTCTATGCTCAAGTGTATGACCTGTCTGGCCCATGTGCTAACTGTCTTGCATTAGACGGAAGAAGCGAGTTCTCGTTTGTGAGTGAAAGAGGTGAGAAAATAATCCCGGAGGAGACGATTATTGTTTGTTTTTGTGTTTTCCATCTTTTATTGCTTTTTGTGTTTGTCATAAGTTAATGAGCTTAAGCCTAAACCAAGGGTTAGTAAACTTATCACATCCTCCCTCTGATTAGGGGTAATGAGAATACCTTAAGTATGAAGTAAACACCTCACACTTAATCACCATGATGTAGGATTAAGATCATTAACCTACTTGTAATTATTTAGATATTTTTTGGAGTTTTGTTTGGTGTTAAGTAATGAGTTTAAGCCATAATCAAGGATTTAATGGACTTATTACACCATCCTAATAGAAGGATAATAGATGAGAACATTTAAGCTGAGGAAGGCTCCTCAACTTAATCCATGATTAGGGATTAACCTCATGACATAACAAGGCCTTTATTAAAGTGGATTTTAGCTAATGGTAAGATTAAGAAGTGGATTTTATGATTGGTAAGACAACTTGAGGATGACTTGTCCATTAACACTAGGGTTAGTCCTTCTTAACCAATAAAGGAAGAATTAGAACCATAATACAAGGCCCAAGTTACAAGCTTGGTGTCTTAGTGATTATTAGGTGGATTGATTAAAGGATTTAAACACATTAAGGGTTTAACACTTATGATTAAAGTTATATACTCCATCCTAATAGAAGGATGCAGGCATATCCCTAATCACAAAGCCTTAAAACCTTCAAGGTTTAGTCCTTGAGTATGAGATGAGAAGAGAAGACACAAAGATGACACAAAGGTAAAACTAATGGGGGACTAATCAAACCCTAATTTTTATCATGCTTGGGTATCCCTAGGGTTTATGAGGCTTGCAAGAAGATCTTCAAGAGAGCCACCAAGGAAGGAGCAGGATGGAAGGAAAAGAAGCAGCAAGAAGCAAGACAACTTACTTCACTTAAGAAGATAAGTTGCTTGAAGAAAGGAAGAGGATAAAGAGCATGAATGAGCAAGCTCACTCTAATTCACAAGTAAAAATGCAGCAATGGATGCATAAAAGAGTTGAGAAGAGATTATGAGAAGTGAAGGCAAATTCACTTCTCAAACACTTACCACCTGAAAAGTTAACAACAAGAAATGAAATGAAATGAAAATGAGATGAAATACAAAGATGAAAACCAAAGTCAGAAGCATAATCATGATGCAAATTATGCTATGAGATGGTATGAAAGCACGTCAAGAGATGAGGATGATCATACAAGTAATGAAGATGCAAATGAGACATGAAAAGAAGCATGAAAGTTCATAAAAACTTATGAAATGCAATGGATGCATAACATGGCAAATGGATGATGCAATGATCAAACATGATTCTAATGTGTCCTAAGATGTCTTAGAAGTCAAGTGAATGCGCAAAATGTCATGGCAAGTTCATGTATGAAAGCATATGAAGAATGAATGCAAATGAAAGCAAAGATTAGGGTTTATGTACAAGATGCAATGCAAAATTCAGAATCAGAAGCAAATGACAAGATAAAAAATTGAAAATGGGATCAAAGGTACCCTAAACCTATACAAGTTCACTGCCCAAAGGGGAAGACCTAACTCTTAACCCTAAGGAAGCTATGATTTTCCTAAGTTATCTAAGGTTTTAAGGGACCTCACAAGGAAAAATGCAAAACAAATCAAAAATGAAAGATAAAATCATGCCAATTTTATCCTAGAAACTACATGTTATGTGGGATGCAATTCAAAAAGAATCACTATCAAACCCTTCATGATTAGGCAGAAAAGATTTTTCTAAGTTAGGGTCAAAAATATTGATTTTTAAGAACCCTAAACCCAAAGAAAATGTCAAAAAGGGTCAAGAACCAAAAAGAAATTTGTATGAATGGTTTGATAATGTCTCTAAATGTGTCAAGATGCAATGTGATTTTTTTGGTGATTTTTAGAAACTTAAATGGTATTTTAATTAATTAATTTCCATTAATTAATTAAAATAAACATTTAAATATTTTAAAAATACAAATTTTATGCAAAAAATAAAATAAAAATTATTTTCAGAATGAGAAAAATATTTAAAGTCATGGTGCAAAAAATGAAAATTTTTGAATGCGTTTTGCTATTTTAAATAAAATGAACAAAGAAATGCAAATAAAATGAAAATAAAATTAATTTAAATGAGAAGTCAACAGATCAAAGGGCCAGGGTTTGAACTGGGGACGCGGGAATTGACTAGCACGCGCATCTGGATGGCTGACATTCAAACTTCACTAATTACGCAATTAAACCCTAATCTGAACCCTAATGACCTCAGGTGACCGGAACAGTGTTCCGGTCATCTTCTCCGGCCAGTTCAAAAACCTAACTTCTTCCCTAGGCAATTTTAAACCCTCTAAAACTCCATATCACATCTTCTAAACACCCTAAGCAAGAATCAAGCACGGAAATTCATTTATCTTTCAACATAAACAAGAATCGAATCAAACAAGTTTTCAGGTCAAACTTTCAAAGACATGGCTCAGGCTCAAAACTCAATCATTTTCAAAACCAAAAAGCACAACATGATCAGTGAATCATAAGCAACATTTCTATGGCATAAGAAACGATTTATGGAAAAAATGTTCTTGGTGATACCTGAACTGAAGCTTTCGAAAATGGTACTGGCTGGCTGCTTCTTTGCTTCAAATCAACTTCAATGATCCCCCTGAAGAGTTTGCAATTCTTGGTTGGATTTTATATGGCCTCTATGTGAAGTTTGCTGAAGCTCAGGTCAAGGGAAGTGAAAATCGTGTTTTTGATTTGAGGTGTTTCAAGGCAAAATGAAGGGTGGGAAATGATCAGTGATGAATGTGGAGTTGAATGGTGGAAAAAGTTTTGAGTTTTGATGGTTGAGTTGTGTGTTTCGAAGAGAAATGCATAAGAGGGGATTTTGGTGAATGCTGAGTTATGGGAGGATTCAGCCTATGTTGTTGTATGAAATGGCTTGCTTGAGGTCCACATAACATGTTCTGATTGGGCAGAGAGTTGTTGTGGAGCAGTGTGATTGGTATGGCTCATTTTGCAAAAAGTCAAGAAAGTTGTACTTGGTGGTATGGGCAAGTGGCAGGCTGGGATTTGGGCATGTCCTGGTTCAGCTGAGATCAAGGAATGCTTGTGAATCAGATTTGATGAGCTGTGGCAAGTGGATGAGAGGTTTTGTACCATTTTGCAAATTCATGAAGTTTTGGCCCCTTTTGGATTTCTTGATGATCAAGGCATGAAACTTGAGAATTATTTGGGCAATTCTGAATTATAGGTCATGTATGATGTTTGTGTAATGGTTAGAAGTCACTTAGAGGTCACATTTTGGTTTGACATGAGTTTTTGCAAGTTTCCCTCTTTGGTACATAAGTGAAATTTTGTGATTTTTCCCAACTTTGCAAGGCCATAACTTGAGTCCTATGATGAATTAGATCAAGTTCTTGTACTTTTTGAAAAGGGAATGATCCAATCTACAACTTTGATGACCAAGAATTTTTCATTTGAAGCATTTTTGAATCAAAAAGAGGAGGTTGAAAAACTTTCCCAAAATGGCAAGTTTGCATTACTAGTCACTTCCCAAAATGGCAACTTTGCAAATGGCTTGAAATTCTTCGATTTTGTGAACTTCTAACTTCTGCTAAGATCAAATAAAGATCATATACACCCAAAATGATGGAGAAGACCCTTTGGTTGGATGATTGGGGGCCTCAGATGCCCTGATTTTGCACTGACTTGCTCAAGAAGTCATCTATTGATCAGATGCCTTCCCCATTGAATTCCTTCATGAAAATTGGTGTGCATGATCCTTATATCATATAGAGACCAATAGAAACAAGAATGACCAAAAAAATTGGAGTTATGGCCTCTGAAACCAAAACCCTAATTTTAGGTCATCTGTGCAGTTAAACCTGGCTCTGCTTCCATGCCATTCTCAATTCTTGTGATTTTCTGACTTCCTTGATCTTGAGAGGTTATAATATGATGCTTGAACATACATGGACCCTCTTGAGATTATTGAAGACCTTTGGAGTGGCTCAAATGGCTCAGGGATGGCTCAGATCATAAACCCTAGATGCAGATGACTTTGAACCAATGCAGTGAAGCAAAACTGCAATATGAGATGATATGATTGAACTTATGAAAATGGAAAGATCACAAGCCATGGTGAGATGAGTGAGGGAAAATTTGGGGTGTTTACAGTCCCAGTTATGGAATTTGAACTTCACCCTTACCTTGGATTGAAGGCAACTCAAATTCACAACAAAAATCTCCGCGAAAATCCTCAACCTAGTATATTCTTGATCTTCCTCTAAGACTTTTTCTCCCTTATTAGAAATTTCTGATTATACCCTACTTAGGTCTTTTGTCTAATTTTACTAATTATCACTAATCAACTTAATTACTAATGGGCCTAAAACAGCACCCCAAACTTTACTACTCTCACCACACAACTAAACCCAACTTAATATTATATCACTACTACTTATTTTATTTATTCGACTTAGTTAAATTAAATAATCCAAACACAACTTAACCCGCAACATAATATCAAATTAAACGACTTAATGACACAAACGACAAAACAACACTTAACAACAAATAATCGGGAAAATGCAATAATATTTAATTAAATTAATTAATCAAATAAGGGTGTTACATATAACCCCCCCATCTCATTGCCTTTAACCACACCACTTCAATTCCTAAGCATTACTAAATTAATTAGATAATTTTAAGGAATTTTTCGGAATTAAATTACATTTTTCACTCTAGGTCTCGCTGAGCGAGTGGGATTGCTCACTAAGCGAGTAACTCACTATATTCTGATTCTTCCAAAGTCCAACCTGCACGCTAAGTGGGCTCTGCGATTCTCGCAGTTCTCGCTTCTGCGACCTGCACTCCAACCACTACAAATTTATGCACCAAAAACCACTTTTCCAGCCAGACAATTACATAATTACTCATACTAATATCCAATTCCTATAATTATCGCATAACAACATCAAATTACCAACAATTCAACAACAATACCTTCTCAATCACCAAAACCCCAAACCTCTAACCATCAACTTACCCAATTCCCATTATAAAGCCTTTAAGAGATGGAATAATCTCACCCTTACTTTGGTTTTGACGAGAAAACTCTTATTCCTTGCAGATTCTCCTTTTCAAGCCTTAGCCCTTTCTCTTTTCTCTTCTTAGCTTTTCATGATCGTTCCTCTTTTCATAAAATACGATCGTTTTTCCTTCTTACCACTTAACCCCTTAGACCAACTTATGAACTTCCACCTTTACCCTTACTAATTTCAACAAATGACCACCTTATCCCTTAATTCTTATTATTCCAATTTATATAATTTCATCCAACAATAATATTATTCAATATAATACAATTCTCTTAAATTAATATTATACTCAATAATAAAATATTCCTCTACACATCTAAAACACCACAATCCAATCAAAATAATTAAATAAATTTTGGGGTGTTACAAACATAGTGGCATTATTATTAACAAACTTAATTGGGGTATTTATACACCAATACACAACTGTACAACTAAAAAAAACAATTTTTTAACATGTAACCGGTTACATAAAAGCTATTGTGTGATTATGGAAAAGATAGTAACCGATTACATCAAACCTATATGTAACGGATTGCAGGTCACTTATGTTTTCTAATGACTTTGTGGTAACTGGTGTCGCTCCCAGGATTTTTATCCTAGTACAAACGCGAAAATGACGCGGAAAATGTAGAGTCACCGGCCAGACATTTTTATCCTGAATGAATGGGAAAGGTAATGCTGCACAAACGAAGGAGAAAAAGGAAAAGATAAGGTCCTGCGAACCAATGAACTGGGTTTGGGAGTCGGTTACGACCTGGGAAGGTATTAGCACTCCAGATCGTCCGTCGTACCCGACGGGATCCACGCTTGTTAGCATATTTCAAAGGGTGAGAATAAAACTGATATTGAATAAAAGAACTGCTAACTGGAACTGAAATGAGAAAAGGAACTGGAAAAGAGATCGAAAGGTATGGGAAAAATGTAGGGAAAATAAAGAGTATGCTCGAATGAGCCATACCCCACTGCCTATGTCTCTCATGGGAAATGAGAATCATAGTCGACGTAGTTCTCCTAACTAAGGCGAAAACTTGTTTGTGTTTTTTATTAACTGAACTACTTATGCCTATGCTCAGGTATTGCAGGCTCGTCTCGACGAATGCGTTATAGTCTTGCAAAGAGACAAGTCGTAGCAAGTTCGCATTATGAGTGAGTGAGGTGAGAAGATAATTCCCGCAGGAAAATCGCTTGTTGTTTGTTCATTGTCTTTTAGAATGAGTGTTTTTTATTTTGGTGTTTGTGAGACATCTGCATGCTAAGACTTGTTCATCACGATAGATATCCTACACCTCATTCCGAGATGGAATGCGTGCAAATACCCCATGGTAAAGTCTCCTGGCGCACGAGAAATCTTGACCTTTATTAGGTATTTTATTTTTCTTTGAGAGTGAGAAAGAAGACTAAAATCGGAAAAAAGTACAAAATTAGGGGAAACTAAGACTCACCCTAAGTTGTTTACTCAAGAGATGTCTTATGGTTAGTGTGGTTTTCTATTCCTAGAAAGAAAAAGAAGCAAGTTACAACTCACTTCAATGAATTGAAGATGAGTTCAACTCTCAAGGGGAATGAACAAAGTGCAATGCCGAAGAAGCATCCAATGCTTATCGCAAACACATGTTGAAATGTAAAAGGATAAGGAAGAAGGTGTATGTAGGATACCCTCCCACACACATGGATTACCATAACTCCCTACAAAACAAAGATTAGTAAAATAAATCAAAAGTGATAAAACGAAAGCGGTAATCAAGTACCAAACATGTCCTATCACAATTATGACCTAAACTAGACTCAATCCTAAGTCTAAGGACACTAAACGCTTAAGCGAAGCCTAAAGTCAGCAGCTACTACAACTCTCTAGCACACAATCAGCCACTAAATGCAATTAACAATGAAAACAGCCCATTACAGCTACCAAACAACATGAAATAGGTGTAAAAACCCAAAACAGAATAATGCAACATGTATTTTACAGCTTCTGTTTCAAAATACAGCGATGAAAACATGGCAGATTTTCAATTATTTTTCAAATGCTAAAAATGGAGTTTTAATGCAAACAATGGAATGCAATGATCATGCGTGTTGATGCAACAACCTGAAATGGATCATAAACAATGGAATGCAACACATACACAATCGACAATGGATGCAAACTATGTGAATTTTGTGGTTTTAAACAAAATGCAATATTTCCAATTACGCGCACAATCGACCAAAACATGAGTGGATCACAAATGTGATGAAAAACAGAACTATGATCTCTTATTAACATGCTGTTGATGATGCTAAATCATGCAAACAATAATCACAACATGCTATGAACACATATGCAACATTGATGTCAAAAATCGGAACCTAACGAAAAGCATGTCGAAAGTTATCGAAACTACACACACCTACTCCTAAACAACTCCTAAAAACTCCTTAAAATCACATCCTAAAGATTCATGATGATTGGAGGGGGAATGGATATCAAAAATGCAAGAAAATGCAAGAATTTTTCATTTTGGTTTAGTGGTAATCGGTTACTACCTATGCGGTAACCGGTTACTCTGCAACCAGAATAAACAATTTCTGCATTTCCATGCAAAAACCTGTAGCAACTTATTCCAATAAGCTCTATTCTAATGCCTATCAACCTAGCACGGAAATCACACCTAAATGCAACATTCTAACACCTATTAACACTATGGTCACACTACAATTCTAGCTCCTAATGATCAAACCAATCAAAGTGTCAAAAAGCAAGAAAAAGCGAAGAATGCGCGAGGTGAGATGAAGAGAAATAAGTTAAAACGAGAAGTGATTACAGATTCACCAACCTACAAAGAGGAGGCTTGCTTTGGCAATTGTTGCGATGTTAAGCAATACGTGAAAGAAGAGAATACCAGAGATCCGAAGCTTCGGTCCGCGAATGCACAAAATAAAAGCGATTAGTGAGAATTATCTGAAACGCTTCCGAATGGTGAAATAAACATTGCAACCATAGTAGTTCCTTCGATAATCTGCTGAATTGATGAAGATGATGGAGGCTTAGCTTCTGATTCTTCAAGTTTCAATGCAAAACTTGAAGAATCTTGATGATGAAGCTTTGGTGTGAGTTTGGAAAATGGAGAGAAATGAGAGAATTGAGATTGTGAGAATGGTGAAATGTGTGAAATGTGGCTAATCCCTTCTTGGCTTGAGGATCAAGGTTTATATAGGAGTTAGCTTTGGAGTTAGGTCTAGGTTAGGCACGAGGTTTGGACTCTAGGCCCGAATCCTAAGCTAAGGATTGGTTGGGAATATTCCTAGAATATTCCATGGCATATTCTTGGAATATTCCTTGGCATATTCTGGGAATATTCCTTTGGAAGAGTGTGGAATGTTCTAGAATTTGGTGGAAATACAAGGCAAAATGAAAATGGAAGGTGGTGGAAGCAACCAATTGATTTTTGAATTTTTGCAATTCTGCACGAAGTAACCGGTTACTACCTATGAGGTAACCGGTTACCAGTACAAAAACTGGACTTTTTCCTCCAAATTTCAACAGGTAACCGGTTACTACCTATGAGGTAACCAGTTACTTCAACCAAAATTTGAATTTTTCTTCTTTTTGGTGGGAAATCTGGGGTATCTGGTCTTGGTCATATTTCCTGAGATTATTTTCCTTCCGAGACCCCATAGTCACCAAATAACCCTTGATCACATGCCCCGCGCCTCAACCAATGATGTATGATTTCTATGTTATTATGAAATGTATGGACGGATATGCAGGATGGCACGAAAACGAAGCATAAGCTACTCGGAATCAGTGATAAATAAGAGGGCAAATTTTGGGGTGTTACAGCTGCCCTTATTCAATCACTGTAGACCGGAACGGATGATAGCAACAACTTTCAGACATTGAAGGTATGAAGGGATTGAATATCCGAATAAACCGGAAAATTTGTACCCTGTAGGAAAAACAGTGAGCAAATCAGCCTCAGACGGTTGGAAAAGAATACCATCCTCGAATGATAATCTGACATAACCTATCATCCTCAAATGATAGATGCAACAAACAAGACCAACCTCTGAAGGACTTCAAGAAACGAATATCATCCTCAAATGACAACTCACAATAAGATCCTCATATCTGCTATGAAACCATCCTCGAATGGGATCAGAATGGTATATCGGCCTCGGTCGATAACTAGGAACGCAAAGACTGACCCCGGAAAGACTCTGCAAAGGGGAAATGTGTTAACCTCAATCAGTACTCTCAAAACGATTTACCATCCTCGAATGATGACCATAACAACAAGACCAACCTCGAAAGGACTTGAGAAAAAAATAGAACGTCATCCTCGAATGACCGCTCAAAATAAGATCCTCGAATCTAACACGAAACCATCCTCAAATGGGATCGAAATAGTATATCGGCCTCAGTCGATTACCAGAAACACAAAGGTTGACCTTAGAAAGACTCTGTGGGGAAGCGTATTGACCTCAATCAATAGGCTCAAGGTGGTATAACATCCTCAAATGATAACCATGACAACAAGACCAACCTTAGAAGGACTCTGCCAAAGGGACATATTGACCTCGATCAATAATCTCAAAATGGTTTACCATCCTCGAATGACAACCATGACAACAAGACCAATATCAGAAGGACTCGAAGAAAAGAATGTCATCCTCGAATGACAAATCATAATAAGATCCTCAGATCTAACACGAAACCATCCTCGAATGGGATCAAAATGGCATACCGGCCTCGGTCGATAACCAGAAACACAAAGGTTGGCCTCAAAAAGACTCTACGGGGAAGCAAATTGACCTCAATCAATAGGCTCAAAGTGGTTTACCATCCTCGAACGATAACCAAAACAAAAATACCAACCTCAAAAGGGCTTGAAGAAGGGAGTGTCACCTTCGAATGACAACTCAAAATTAGATCCTCGGATCTAAAACGAAACCATTCTTGAATGGATGCGCAAGAAAAAACCTTCCTCAAATGACAACTCAAAATACAAAACTGACCTTAGACAGAATCGAAAGGAACAAGCTCATCGTACTTAGATGACAACTCAACAGAAATGAGACCATCATACTCAGATGATAACTCGGTTGGGGATGACAAGTGTTCTCCGCGGGGACACCTTTGGTCTAATTGAAGAAATAATGCTTCAGGCTTTTGCTTCAAGATACCAAAGCTAGCTTATGCTTCGCATGCATATGTTTGAATTTCATGGCGTAATGCTCCATCAAGATGGAAATGCTACGATTTTGAGGATGCAAATCTAATGATGATTACCAAATGCAAATGCAAAGAGATCTCCTGACGAGGAGAAAATAAGTCTCCCGCCACCCTGCTAGGGAAGAAATAATCATTGGATTGATGCGATGAATCCCTGGGGAAAAGAAATTATGTAGGGGATAGTGTTTGGTATACCGACTCTGAACTGCCACCTTTTCCATAAATAAATTGGACTTTGAGATAGTTGAGGAATGAAGACCCTGCTGGGGAATATGTCAATTGGAAATAATCTGATCGGGAGGTACGCCACCCGTTGAACTCCGTTGAGGAAGTAATAACCTTCTGATCTGACTGAGGAAAGGATTTGCTGAGGAAAAAAATCTGTTGAGGAAGAAATCTGCTGAGGAAGCATATTCTGCTGGGGAATTCCTCAGATGCAGAGCCTTCTTTTTGGGGGAGAGATGCCAATGAAAACTAGACTTTTATTGGTGTTCTCGCTGGGGAAGATTACAACCAATACAATGTAAGAAAGAGAACCATCTGACTTCTCACTATCTTTGCCACTGCTAGCGGATAATAAATCTTCATGTACTGCTGGAGATGAGAAGACTCTGGTGGGGAATATATCCCTTTTAGGAAAAGACTCTCTTCTTGGGTAGAACATCATCAGCCTTCTGGTGCTCTAATGGGGAAAATTCAACCTACGACTCTACTGGGGATTGTTCTCATAACTCTGACTTTGTGGGGAGACCAAGGCATTTAACTGCCTACTGGGAATACTTCACTGCAGGGGAAATAAATTCGCTTGGGGACTTCCACATATTCAACCATTTTGCTTTGACTTAGCTGGGGGAGGCTTCAACCTTCGACTCCACTGGGGATGATGTAGAACATTATTGAGCTTCCTACTGAAGATATCTCTTGTTAGGAATAAGAGATGCGAGGCTTCTCATGCTGGGGATGAGATATGATGCCCTTCGCTTGAGGAAGTACCGTCCCTCTTCTTATCCTGTTCTGCTGGAGAAAAGATTGTCTAACGAGACTTGTTGAGGAATCTTGCTTACTGAAGCCTGTTGAGGAAAAACCTCCTAATGCCTCGTGCTGGTAATGACTTTGTTTCTCTATACCTGCATATCATTGAACACAATAGATAGTTCCTGCAAAAGATAAAGTTAGATGAGCCTGCATGTCCCAGGTTCACGATCTGAATTGATCATCCCTGTTACTCAACATTTAAGACAAATGTCAAGTGTTTTAAGCTTAGGCATGCATTATAAAGCATCAATGAATTCCCAATGCAATGTTTATCACAATTTTTCGGACATTTTTGCAATCACTCAATGGTAGATGAAAACAAAAACAAATGGGCTAATTGGATAAAAAAAGCATTTTATTGACTGGAAAGTGGCCGTGAATTGGCATTACACCGAGAAGCAATCCCTGGAAAGAGGAAATTGCACAAAAGGAAAATAAATTATCCTAATGGCAATGTGAAAATTGGATCTCATCCAATTCCAATCCGGCTATGACCCGTATGTCTTTAGAACTTTCCATGTACTTAACCTTTGAGGAAGATGACTGGATTGATTCTTAACCCTCAGGTTATCCTCAATTGTAGATGATGAATCACAGATCTTGAAGATCGCATTAGTTCGTTTCAATCCCTCTTTTGAGTGGATCTCCCTTTCGGGTTTTCAATCCACCGGGATACCCTTTTTTGCCTGAGCTGTCCAGTGTGGCTTTTCAATTCAGCGGGTGCACATTTTTTTCGTTTATTTCCCTAACTTTTGCCTGTGCCTTTTATTCTGTTTTTGGAAGATAATATGATAATACGCTTCCCTTGATATCTTTCTGAGAAGTATACTGGATGTCGTATTCGGTCAAGATCATCTGCCAACGAGCTACCCTTCCGGCCAGAGCCGGCTTTTCAAAGATGTACTTGATATGATCCATTTTGGATATCAGTAGGGTAGTATGAGTCAACATGTACTGTCTTAGTCGGCGATGTACTGTCTTAGTCAACATGTACTTCACAGTCGGTAAATGTTTTGCTAAGGTAGTATATTGCATGCTCTTTTCGACCAGACTCGTCATGCTGACCGAGGATGCAACCCATTGATCCTTCAAGTACTATAAGGTACATAATCATGGGTCTCCCCGACACTGGGGGTATGATGACTGGTAGTTCTTGCAAATATTCTTTGATTTGGTCGAAAGCCAATTGACAGTCATCATTCCACCTGACGGCCTGATTCTTTCTCAAGAGTTTGAATATTGGTTCGCACGTAGCGGTTAGGTGAGATAGGAACCGTGCAATATAGTTCAATATTCCTAAGAAGCCACAAACTTCTATCTCAGTTTTACGCTCAGACATCTCTTGAATTGCTTTCACCTTTGCAGGGTCAACCTCTATCCCCCTTTCACTTACAATGAAACCTAGCAGCTTTTTGGAGCACACTCTGAAGGTACACTTGTTTGGGTTCAACCTCAGTTTGAACTTCCGCAGTCTGTCAAACAGCTTGGCCAGGTTGACTAAGTTCTCTTCCTCAGTTTGCGACTTCGCAATCATATCATCCACGTAGACCTCGATCTCATGATGAATCATGTCGTGGAAGAGAGTCACCATTGCCCGTTGGTAAGTTGCTTCAACATTCTTCAAACTAAACGACATTACTTTGTAATAGAAAGTTCCCCAAGAGGTGATAAATGTAGTTTTCTCCATATTATTTGGCGACATTTTGATCTGATTATAGCCCGAAAAACCATCCATGAAGGAAAACACCGAAAGTTGAGCTGTATTGTCGACCAACACATCAATGTGAGGCAACGGGAAGTCGTTCTTGGGACTAGCTTTGTTTAAGTCTCGGTAGTCAACACACATCCGAACTTTGCCATCTTTCTTTGGTACTGGAACGATGTTGGCAACCCATGGGGGATAACTCGTAACAACCAAGAATACAACATCAAACTATTTTTGAACATCTTCCTTGATGTTTATTGCCATGTCAGGTCGAGTTTTTCGCAACTTCTGCTTTACTGGCGGACAGTCCTCACAGAACGTAAGCTTGTGCACTACGATATCAGTATCTAGCTCTGGCATGTCCTGGTAAGACCAGGCGAAGACGTCAACATATTCGCAGATCATGTCAATCAATCGGCCCTTCACAGATTCTTCTAAGGCAGCCCCGATTTTGACTTATTTCTTCACTTCTTTGGTGCCCAAGTTTACCGTCTCAATGACCTCCTCATGGGGCTGAATCAGCCTTTCCTATTTCTTTAACAATCTGGCTAACTCCTCGGGCAATTCACAATCTTCCTCACCTTCCTTGTCGTCTTGGTAAATCGGATTGTCGAAGTCATAGCAAGTCATAGCAAGATCGTTATCGATGAAAGCCATTGGGGTGCATCTGCTTGAACGATGACTCATTCTAGATTTTAGAGAGTGGGAAAATTATGAAAAATGAAAATGCACATTTCCATTTATTGTGTGAAAATAAAATGAAAGACAGGGAACACTATGAATGAATGTAAAACATCCGTTTTATTGATGATTAGTATTGCAAATGGAAATTGATAACTCGATTTTGTATCGATTATTTAATACGATTTCCGATTGTTTAACATGTTAATTTATGAATATCTGACAATATTACGCGAGAATTATGTTTGTTTTGTAGATATTTGATCAAACATGACTTTTGGAGGTAAAAGTATAAAAGGAAGCTTCTTGGACAAGAAACGTAGAAAAATAGAAGGAAAAGAGCAAGTAAAATGCATTTCTGCATAATTCATAGTCAGACGCCCGTCTCATAAGTGAGACGCCCGTCTGGGCTTCAAGACGACCAACTCCAATTCAAGTTGACCGTCTCACCTCCATGATGCTCGTCTTAATTCTGAAATTTTCGTCTCAAACTCCAGTAAAATAACCTATTTACGCAACATAATTCAAATGCAGAAGAGCCGTTACGAGGATTATTCGCATTCAACAGAGGATTTCTCTCCACCCTAATCAGTCAAGTCTATGCAAATCAGTTCAAAGCCCAAATCGAAGTCCAAGCCTATAATTTCTCAACAAAACCTAATCCACAGCATATGAATAGAAGCCACTGCAATTCTGTAGGAGAGCTTCTGTAACACCCCGAAAATCTAAATTCAATTATTTAATTATTTATTTAATTAATTTAGAAAAATTTGGAGAGTTTGGATTATTTTGAGAATTTTGGAGAAAATGAGTATTTTTATAGAATAAGGATAAATAGTGTTTTATTATACTATTTTATTTTTATTATTAAAAATATATTAAAGAAAAGGGTAAGATGGTCCTTTTGTGAAATCATGAGGGTAATATGGGAAAAGGCTAAACTGGGATATTATAGCCAAAGAAGAGAATACGATCAGTTTTCTCATTTTGTTGTTTCTATCGTATTTTGGAAGTGCTCTGAAGAAAAGAGAAGCTCAGAGTCAGGAGGCTGTGGAGAACCCAAGAGAAGCGTATAAAGCGGCGAAATTCTCTAAGGTATGGGAAGTTTTCATAATCTATGATAAATGTATAGGAATTGGAATATGAATGGATTAGGATGGTATGAATTTTAGGAGTTTTGAGGTTTTGAGTTAGGTTGAGTTTTAGGAGAAATCTTGATGAATTAGAGCGATTAGAATGAGTTATAATCGTATATTTGTCTGTATAATTGTTGTCTGGATGTTGTTGAGGTTTAATTGATGTTTTTGAATGGTTTTTGGGTGATATGATGTGAAATCCGTAATGGGGTTTGGGAATTTTGGAAATTGGAACAGTCTGTAATTGTGTAGCAGAAGACTGCTGAAACGCGTGCATTAACCGGTTAACGCTTTGGTTAACCACTGGAAATTTTGGGGTATTTTCTGAAATTACGCAGGCGTTAACCGGTTAACACTTTGGTTAACCGGTTAACACTGTTGGGACAGCAAACTCTATTTCTTTAAAAATTCATATCTTTTAAACCGTAAGTCCGATTCGCATTCCGTTTGAAGCGTCGGAACGAGTACAAACTGAACTTTATTTTGATGAATAGAAACGAGAAAAATGCAACATTTTTTGATAAATGAATTTGTGAAATAACCTTATAATTACCTTATAAATTATCGGGTACGGGTTAATTCTTGATATGTCAGAGTGGTTAGAAAACCAGTGTTCAGGGTGTAATGTCATGATGATATATATGAATATTTGATGATTGTTTTGCTGATTGAAATGAATGATGCGAATTATTTTGGTGAATTTTTCGATGTAGCGCATCATTGCATTTCATAACATTCACGATGGGGCTTCGGCCTATTTATTTTCTTCAATCCCATTGTGTGGATTGAAGTGTCTCGATGATTATGGTGTGCTCCCTTGTGGAGGGTTGATGGTCATGTATCCATCTCATGGTGAAAATGGTACCACATGCATATTGCATATCAGGATGTAGAATTGCATATTTTGGATGATTTTCATGACTGTGTTGGTGTTGATTGATTTCATGATAGTGTTGCGGTTGATGCTGAATTTTGTAGTTGACGATGTCATGATATGTGTATTAATTTATTTATGATTCTATATTCTTGTAAGTTTATGATATATTATGTTTACTCACCCTGCCTGCTTGGAAATGTTGCCTCCTCCGTGGGTAACTTGCAGATGTCGAAGTATAGTCCTGTAGTGCAATAGGAGTAATGCATGAGTCTCGGAGCGTGCTTTAGTGTTCCTTAGGAGTGGTTATGGTTTATGTGTCCTGCTCTGTGTCATGTAACACTGGGATGAGTTTTATTCTGTTAACTGTTTCAGTTATGTTATTATTGGATAAATGTTTTCCTATTTATATGATGTTAAATTCAGGATGGTGAAAATGATTTTTTTTATGAAGTTTTGAATTATGGAGTTAATTTCCGCT
This sequence comes from Lathyrus aphaca, assembly GCA_963966055.1. Classification (NCBI taxonomy): domain Eukaryota; kingdom Viridiplantae; phylum Streptophyta; class Magnoliopsida; order Fabales; family Fabaceae; genus Lathyrus; species Lathyrus aphaca. Next base: position 387,455,390 of record OZ014522.1, on the reverse strand, counting down.
GCAAAATGATTTATGGTATTTTGATGTTGATTAACCCGTGTTACGGGACAGGACACTGTTGTGTTGATTTATGATGAAAATGTGATACCCTTTTTGATGATTACTCTGATATTATTTAAATATTATGTTTGGGGTAGAAGGGTGTTACATTAGTGGTATCAGAGCAGGTCGGTCTGTCCGGCTAAGTCTTGTTGTTGTCAGTCAGTTGTCAAGTCGTTATTTATTTAACGATTATTCTCTTCTGATGTGGTAAGTGTTGTGCAGAATGGCTGGAAACAACTCGCGTGCTCTCGCTGCTGCTATTGCAGCTCTTGCTCAGACTGCTGCTCGAAACAATGCGCATGATGAGTTTCGTGCATTGGAGAAATTCCAGAGGAATAATCCACATGTGTTTGAAGGAACTCATGACCCGGCGAGCGCACAGAAGTGGCTCAAGGCAATTGAGAAGATTTTCAGAGTGATGGCGTGTGCTGACGCGCAAAAGGTTCAATTCGGAACTCATATGTTGTTCGAGGAAGCTGAAAACTGGTGGGATAATACTCGTCAGCGTCTCGAGGATGAAGCTGTTGTGGTGACTTGGACTGTATTTAAGGCGGAGTTCCTTAAGAAGTATTTTCCGGAAGATGCTTGTGGTAAGTTGGAGATAGAATTCCTTGAGCTGAAGCAAGGAAACTTGACTGTGGCAGAGTATGCTGCCAAATTTGAAAGGCTGGTGAAGTTTTGTCCTCACTACAACAGGGTAGATGCTGAACTTTCCAAGTGTCTTAAGTTTGAGAATGGGCTGAGATCTGAAATTAAGCAGGGAATTGGATGCCAACAAATTCGCAAGTATGCAGAGTTGGTGGATAAGAGCCGTATTTATGATGAGGATAGCCGAGCTTGGTCAGCTCACTATAAACAGCTGAGCGAGAAGAAAGGCAAGAGTCAGTATAGAGAAAAACCTTATGTGACTACTAGTGATAAGGGGAAGCAGAAGGCATATGATGAGAAGAAGCAAAGTAGGGGAGCTGCTAATGTACCTGTTAAGTGTTACAAGTGTGGAGAGGCAGGTCATAAGGCCGATGTGTGTACCACCAGAGTTATGAAATGTTACCGTTGTGGCAAGCTTGGGCATAAGGTGAGTGATTGTCCTAATGAAGGCCCAACCTGTTACAATTGTGGTGAACAGGGGCATATTGTCGTTCCCGATAAATGACACCTGGTCAAATAGGGTACAGACGCGAACGGTCGGCGAAAAGAGGATGTGAGAACACACAGGAGTGAACTCACAGGGAATGAATAGAGTCGCCAGCTAGGCATTTTTATCCCGAAGGAAAGGCAATGCTGCATAGACCTAGAAAGATATGGATAAGACGGTTGCGAACCAGAGAGACTGAGAAAGGGGGTTGGTTACAACCTGGGAAGGTATTAGCACCCAGATTGTCCGCCGTACTCGACGGGATCCACGCTTAAAAGATTTGTGTTTAAAAGGGGTAGTGTCAGTGCAATTTGTGTATAAAAGAGCTGGAAAAGGATGTACAGGTGTCTGTGTAAAAGAAGTGTAAAGTGTAATATATATACAGTGTCAGTGTAAGGACAAGAGTGAAATGCTCATGATCATGAGGCTAAAAGAAAATAATGCTGGAAAGAGGGGGGAATATACAGAGACTTTTGTTCGATAACTGTTAAGTTATGCCTACGTATCCTCTCGTGCAATGAGGAAGTCAGAACACCGTAGTTCGACCCAAAAAGACTGAAAGGTGAATTGACTTGTGAACTGCTTACTTGTCAATGCTCAAGTGTATGACCTGTCTGGCTCAGGTGCTAACTGTCTTGCATTAGACGGAAGAAGCAAGTTCTCGCTTATGAGTGAATGAGATGAGAAAAGAATCCCGTAGGAGACGATTATTGTTTGTCTTTTTGAGTTTTCAGTCTTTTATTGCTTTTGGAAGTTTGTCGTAAGTTAATGAGCTTAAGCCTAAACCAATGGGTTTAGTAGACTCATCACATCTTCCCTCTGATTAGGGGTAATGAGAATACCTTAAGTGTGAAGTCAGCTTCTCACACTTAATCACCTTTGATGCAGGATTAAGATCATTAACCTACTTGTGATTATGTAGATGTTTTTGTTGTTTTCGTTTAGTGTTAAGTAATGAGATTAAGCCATAATCAGGGATTAAACAGACTCATTACACCATCCTAATAGAAGGATAATAGATGAGAATGTTTAAGCTGAGGAAAGCTCCTCAACTTAATCCATGATTAGGGATTAAACTCATGACAAAACAAACCTTTGGTTAAGTGGATTTTAGTTAATGATATGATGAAGAAGTGATTTTTAGGGTTTGTAAGACAACTTGAGGGGGACTTGTCCATTAACACTAGGGTTAGTCCTTCTTAACCAGTTAAGGAAGAATTAGAACCCTAATGCAAGGCCCAAGTTACAAGCTTGATGCCTTGATGATTATTAGATGAATTGATTAAAGGATTTAAACACATTAAGGGTTTAACACTTAGGATTAAAGTTATACACTCCATCCTAATAGAAGGATGCAGGCATAAGCTTAATCACAAAGCCTTAAAACCTTTAGGGTTTAGTCCCTGATTATGAGATGAGAAGAGAAGACTCAATGAGACACAAAGGTAAAAGCTAAGTGGGGGGACTAATCAAAACCCTAATCATTGTCATGCTTGGTTGTTCCTAAGGTTTGTGAGGTTTACAAAAGAAATCTTCAGAGGAACCACCAGGAAGCAGATGAAAGGAGCAAAGAGAAGCACAGCAACTTGCTTCATTTAAGAAGACAAGTCACTTGAAGAAAGAAAGTAAGATGAAGAAGAAAGGGCAAGCTCAATCTCAAACACATAACAAAATGCAGCAAGGATGCATAAGGGAGATGAAAAGAAATTGTGAGAAGTGAAGGAAAATTCACTTCTCAAAGTTGCTTACCACCTGAAAAGTTAGTGAAAGAAATGCAATGCAATGCAACATGAGATGAAATGGCATGATGAAAATCAAAACCAGAAGCAAATATGAGATGATAAGGATGCTATGAGATTATGCAAACATGAAACAAAGCATGGGGATGATCATACAAACTTATGGATGCAAATGAAGCAAGTTTAGAACCATGATCATTCATGAAAATTTATGAAGTGCAAATGACATACAACATGGCAAATGCAAGATGCAATGATCAAACATGCTTCTAACATGTCTTAAGATGTCTAATGAATCAAATGGATGCACAAAATGCTATGGCAAGTCATGGTATGCAAGCAAATGCAAGATGGATGCATATGGAAACCCAAATTAGGGTTTATGATCAATGCAACAAACAAAAACCAAAATCAGAAGCAAACATCAAGATAAAAAATTGAAAATGCACTCCAAGGAACCCTAACCCTACACAAACTCATTGTCCAAAGGAGGGGTTCTAACTCTTAACCTAATGAGGGTTATGAATTTCCTAAGATTTCTAGGGTTTTGGGGTACCTTAACAAGAAAAATGCCAAACAAATTGAAAATGAAAGATCAAATCATGCCAATTTAACCTCACAAACTACATGATATGCAAGACACAATGCAAAAAGAACCAAAGTCCAACTCTCAATGGTTAGGCAGAAATGATTTTTTGAAGTTTGGATCAAAATAATGCTTTGAAAATGAATTAATTCCATGGAAAATTATCAAAATGCATCAAGATCAAAAAAGAAATTTGGTTTGAGAGTTGGAAAATGTTTCTAAATGATTTTAAAGGTTTCATGAATTTTTTGGTGATTTTTAAATACCTAAAAGTATTTTTAATTAATTAATTCTCATTAATTAATTAAAAATAAACTTTTAAATGATTTAAAAATATTTTTTAATGCAAGAAATAAAAATAAAAATGTTTTTGGTTTCTGAAAATTAATAAAAGTTTGTACAAAAATTTTCAGAATTTTTAAAATTGTTTTGCTATTTTAAATAAAATGGAGAAAACAAATGAAATAAAATGCAAAATAAAATGAAATTAATCTGAAAATGGAAAAGTATGCGCATCTAAGGGCCCAGATTCAAACATACGCGCGCGGGAATGGACTTGGCGCCATATCCAAAGGCTGAGATTCAAAATTCGCTAATTAAATGATTAAACCCTAATCCTGCCCTAATCACTCTCAGGCGACCGGAACACTGTTCCGGTCGTCTTCTCCGGCTAGGTCATCACTCAATCTCTCTCAATATGCCATGAAACCTTCCAAATCTCTCCAGAATCAATCATTAATCATCACTAAACCTAAACCCCACCCCAAAATCCATTCATTTCCACTGAATCATGAGAATCGAATCAAAACGGAAAACAACACAAAAATTTCAGAGATCAAATACATCCTACACACGCAACCATTTCCACTGATTCAAAGCTCAAAATGATCAGCACACCACATAGAATCAGTTTGTAACTTAAAACACAAGTTCTGGAAAAATGTTTTTGGATGATACCTGTGATGGAGCTTTCGATTCAAGAGCTTTCTGGCTGTTTCTTTGGCTCAAATCCACCCCAATGATCCACCTAAGAAGCTTGCAATGTTTGTTTGAAGTTTGCAATGGCTGGTTTGAGAGATGGCAGGAGTTCTGTTCAATGGCAGGTGGTGATCGTGTTTTTGATTCTTTGAGTTTCAGGCCATGGTGAGGGGTGCTTTGTGATCAGGGAAGTGTGTTGAGTTGATTTGTGAAGTTAGTTTTTGTGTTTGTGGCTTGTGCTGAGAGTTTCGAATGCTCTTGCAAGTTGGTGTGAAAATGAGAATGCTGAGTTAGAGAGTGCTTCAGGCTTGTGTTGTAGCTGCTTTGGCTTGCTTTTTGTTTGTATAAACAATTGGGATTGGTCAGATGAAGTGATGTGTGCTTTATTGATTGGTATGGCTCAAGTTGCCAAAATGTCAAAGTTGTGTAAGAGAGGTATGGGCTACTTTCTAGCCAAGGACAAAAGGTGTGTCCTGCGCAGCATGATGTGGGGAGATGCCTAAGATGGTTCAGCAAGCTAGCAAGCAAGTGGATGATAAACTATGATGAGTTTTGCAAGTTGGTTTGCTTTTGCTTCTCATGAAAAATCTTGATCCATAGGCCACAAAAATGAATGACTTCTTGGCCCATTCTGAATTTTAGGTCTTGTATGATCATGTGGTGAAGTTTAGAAGTCCATTTGATAGCTTTAGAACACTTGATCAAGTCATTTTGCAAAATGCCTCTTTGGTAGAAACTTTGAATTTTTGTGATTTTTGCCAACTTTGGCAAGCCATAACTTTTGATCCAAAATGAATTAGGTCATGTTCTTGTACTTTTTGAAAAGGGAATGATCCATTCTACAACTTTCATGACCAAAGTTTTTCCATTTGAAGCATTTTTGAATCAAAAAGTAAAGGTTGAAAAAGTTTCCTAAAATGGCAATTTCATTAAAAGTCAAACTTTCCCAAAAAGTCAACTTTGCAAAAGACTTGAAATTATTCAATTTTGTGAACTTCCAACATCTTCTATGATCAAATAAAGATCATACACAATCAAAATGATGAAGAATGCCCTTTGGTTGGGTCATTGGGGGCCTCAGATGCCCTGATTTTACACTGACTTGCTTGAAAAGTCAACTCTTGATCAGATGACTTCCCCATGGAATTTCTTCATGAAAATTGATATGCATACTTCCCATACCATATAGAGACCAATAGAAACAAGAATGACCAAAAAATTTGGAGTTATGGCCTTTGAAACCAAAACCCTAATTCTAGGTCATCTGTGCAGTCAAACCTGGCTCTGCTTCCATACCATTCTCAGTTCTTGTGATTTCTTGACATTCTTGACTTTGAGAGGATGTAATATGATGTTTGAACATACATGGACCCCTTTGAAGTGATTGATGGCCTTTGGAGTGGCTCAAGAAGCTCTTGGATTGCTCAGATCACAAACCTTAGATGCAGATGACTTTGAATCTATGCAATGAATCAAAGATGTGATATGAGATGCTATGATTGAGTTTATGCATATGAAATGATCACAAGCCATGGAGTGAATGGGTGAGGGAAAATTTGGGGTGTTTACAGCTGCCCCTATTCAAACATGAGTTAGCTGTGCAGGATGTAAGCGACGGCTTATCAGGCAAACAAGATAACTTGTGGTTGAATACCAAAGACAGTCCAAAATTTGCACTCACAGAATGAAGAAGAAAAGGGATATAGATTGTAAAGGAAAATAAAGTATATCATAAAGTGTAGGCGATGGAGGACGACCGTCGAGCAGAGGACGACTGCTGGGTAAAGAGCAATGACGGGGACGACCGACATGCTGGGGAGAGTGTGTGAAGTAAAGCAATGACGGGGACGACCGACATGCTGGGGATAAAAGTGGTTATGATGGGGACGGCCATCAAGTGAAGCTGTAAAATTCTCTGGGGATTAATGAAAGATGATGGGGACGGCCATCAAGTTCATAAAGCAAAGCAACCAACGATGGGGACGACCATCGGGCTAAACTGATGAAGGACGATCATCAGGAAAAGGAAAAGGGACCACGACGGGGAAGGCCATCGGGTTAAAGAATAAATGAAATAAACAGATGATGAGGTACGGTCATAAAAGGTGAAGGACGATCACCTAGCAGGGGACGGCTGCTCTGTTGGGGATAAGATGAGGGACGGTCATCTAAGATGGAGGACGACCACCTAGCAGGGTACGGCTGCCGAAAATATCACGACACAGGACGAATGTCGGATAGAAAGGTCAACGATGGGGACGGCCATCGGACGAGCATGATGAAGGACGATCATCAAGAGGTGAAGGACGATCACCTAGCAGGGGACGGCTGCTCTCAAGGTTTATCATGACATAGGACGAATGTCAGATAACCAAAATCAACAATGGGGACGGCCATTGGATAAAATGATGAAGGACGATCATCAAAAAGGTGAAGGACGATCACCTAGCAGGGGACGGCTGCTAAATATATCACGACATAGGACGAATGTCGGATAAAAAGGTTAACGATGGGGACGACCATCGGACGAGCATGATGAAGGACGATCATCAAGAGGTGGAGGACGACCACCCAGCAGGGTACGGCTGCTCTCAGGGTTTATCATGACATAGGACGAATGTCAGATAAAAAGAAATTTGCTTTACTGGGGAATAGTAAACACGGACGAGTGTTTTCATCCAAGAAATAAAAGGTATAAGTGTTTAGATGTTTGTGTATAGATTAAAGATGCGGACGAGCATCCCTAAAACTATGATACGGACGAGTATCAGGTAGAAACAAATACTGACACGTGTTCAGAGATGATGATACGGACGAGTATCAACTGGTTAACAGAGAACACGGACGAGTGTTGAATCTGAAGGGACTCTTCTGGGGAATAGTAGACACAGACAAGTGTCTAAATTCGAGAAGGAATGAGTGTTTGACACGTGTATGGATTAAAGATGCGGACGAGCATCTTTATGACTATGATACGGACGAGTATCAAGTAGAAACAAACGCTAGACGCATGTTCTGAGATGATGGTACGGACGAGTACCAACGAGTTAACAAAGAACACGGACGAGTGTTGATTCTGTGGGGATGATACAGACGAGTATCTATATAAGTATGATTGGTGTATATTTAAGTGTTCCACCTGCTGGGGGGAGTGACACGGACGAGTGTCAAAAGGAGAAGAGTATAGTATAAACAAGTATCTGGTATACAAAGTGTTTCAGGTTACTGTGCTGGGGAAAATGACATGGACGAATGTCAAGGAATTGTACATATAAGTATTTGTGAGTGCAAAGGGGACGTTTTGGCTTTCTGCTGGGGATGTGGCACGGACGGGTGTCAAGAAGTATCTGTAATATACAAGTGTTTGATTCAGGACATGGCTTATGATTATGCAATATGTTGGATTTTTGCCGTAATGCTCCGTATTAAACGGAATGCTACACTTTGTGGGGTTAATATGATGCGAATGCTATGATTATGCAAAAGATACCGATCCGGGATTCGGGTCCCATTGCTGCGAAGGCCTCTGGCCGATCTGTTTGAAGTGAACATCCCAGCTGGGGATGAGATCGTTGGTAGATCTGATGAAATGATTCTGCTTGGGGAAATGGGTCAATGATAGACCTATTCCCGTAAATGAAGGACCCAACTGGGGTTTGTAGAAGCTTCCGTCACTCTGTTGTGATTCCTTCGTGTGTTGCTCTTCTGGATAGAGGCTGAGACTCTGTGGGGAAATGGTTCCCTGGCTTTTTGTATTTGGATGAGGAGGAGTAACAGATGGCAACTCAGCTGGGGAGAAACAACAAGTGGCAACTCAGCTGGGGAGAAAACACTTTGGGTGCTAAAACTGAGTGTTGATTTGCCAACTTGCTGGGATGAAGCTTTCGTGCCCCATGTTGCGCTTTTGAATACCTGCAATCCTGCAAAGGTAGAGGAACGCACAAGTGATCCCGAGGTATCCTTTACTGGATTCCGTCATAGGAGTTAGACACTTCTGAGAGTAAGTATATTCCCTGCAAGCACGTAGTTTTTAGAAGAAAAGCATATGTATTTATGCAATCAGTATTTTAAAGACATCAGACATTCTTTGCAAATAAAAATGTACGAGACATCGTGTGACTGAAAAAAATCTGATTTTATTAATTCATGTGCCCTGAATTGGCAAGATATAATTAAAGAAACATATCCCCTGAAACGAGGAGATTGTTACAAATTGAGAAACAAAATGTTGGCAATGTTGTCGACGCTTCAAGGAGCTTCTTCTCTTGCTATGACTCGTATGACTTTTGACGTTCTTCTCGTCTTGCTTTCCGAAGAAGGCTGATTCTGACAGAAGCTTGATCCTTTAGAGGTTCACCAAGTTGTAGGCGATACAGACGAATTCAGAATGCAGTTGTTCGCTTATTCCCTCATTTTGCATGGATCGCCCTTTCGGGTTTTCAATCCATCGAGATACCCATTTTTGCCTGAGTTGTCCAATGTGGCTTTTCAACTCAGCGGGTATACATTTTTGTATTTATTTTCCCTTATTTTTGCCCAAGTCTTTTATTCTGTTTTTGACTTGCCGGGATGCCCTGTTTTTGCCTGGACTTACATTCTGTTTTTATGTCCAGCGGGTCATTTTTATGCGAAGTATTTTTTAACTGCATCTGAATTCACAGGGGACGGGAAATCTTCACCATCCATGGTGCTGAGCATCAGTGCTCCACCGGAGAAAACTTTCTTTACCACGAATGGTCCTTCATAGTTTGGAGTCCATTTGCCCCTGTGGTCTGTATGCGGAGGGAGGATTCTTTTCAGCACAAGATCTCCTACTTGGTACTCTCGGTGCCTGACTTTCTGATCGAAGGCTCTCTTCATTCTTTTCTGATACAACTGTCCATGACAGATTGCAGCCAATCTCTTCTCTTCAATCAGACTCAGTTGTTTGTATCGGGACCGGACCCATTCTGCTTCGTTCAGCTTAACATCCATTAGTATCCGTAGGGAGGGTAATTCAACTTCAACTGGTAGGACTGCCTCCATACCATACACAAGCTGATACGGTGTTGCCCCAGTGGATGTTCTGATTGACGTGCGGTACCCATGCAAGGCAAATGGTAGCATCTCATGCCAGTCTTTGTACGTGACTACCATCTTCTGCACAATCTTCTTGATATTTTTATTAGCCGCCTCAACAGCGCCGTTCATCTTTGGCCTGTAAGGAGAAGAATTGTGGTGTTGGATCTTGAAGTCCCGACATAGTTCTGCCATCATTTTGTTGTTCAAGTTGGAACCATTATCAGTAATGATTCGCTCGGGAACTCCGTATCGACAGATGATATCTCTCTTCAGAAATCTGGCTACCACTTGCCTTGTAACATTTGCATAAGAAGCTGCTTCGACCCACTTGGTAAAATAGTCAATGGCTACCAAGATGAATCTGTGGCCGTTTAAAGCAGTCGGTTCAATCTTGCCAATCATGTCAATGCCCCACATAGCAAAGGGCCAGGGTGAAGACATCACATTCAAAGGATTGGGAGGCACATGCACCTTATCCGCATAAATCTGGCATTTATGGCATTTTATGGCGTAAGCACAACAGTCAGCATCCATTGTGATCCAGTAATAACCTGATCTTAGCAATTTCTTAGCCATGGCATGCCCTCCTTCATGGGTACCAAAGGATCCTTCGTGCACCTCGTGCATCAACAAGTCTGCTTCTGTTCTATCAACACATCTGAGGAGTACCATATCAAAGTTTCTCTTGTACAGGGAACCATCAGTGTTCAGGAAGAAACTACCAGCAAGCCTTCTTAAAGTCTTATTGTCATTGGAAGATGCCCCAGGTGGGTATGTTTGATCCTCCAAGAAGCACTTAATGTCATGGAACCAAGGCTTATCATCTTTGACAACATCTGCTGCGAACACATATGCCGGTCTGTCAAGTCTGGACACTGAAATCTGAGGTACAAAGTTGGCAGCCTGAACTTTGATCATTGACGAAATGGTAGCCAGAGCATCTGCAAACTGATTCTCGTCCCGAGGGATATACTCAAGCTTGACTGTTGTGAAGAAAGTCAATAACCTCCTTGTATAATCCCTGTAAGGTATCAGATGATCTTGGTGTGTGTACCATTTGTCGTTGGTTTGATTAACTACCAGAGCTGAATCTCCGAATACAGTCAATGTCTTGATCCTGAGGTCAATGGCTTCCTCGAGACCCATAATGCAAGCTTCGTATTCAGCTTCGTTGTTAGTGCAATTGAATGTGAGTTTTGCCGAGAAAGGCATGTGAACTCCCTTAGGTGTAATGAGTACTGCACCAACACCACGACCATTCATATTAACAGCCCCATCAAACATCATAGTCCATTCTTCCTCTGGGTCAGGCCCTTCAGTGTGAATAGGCTCTTCATGATCTTTTGCTTTTATGAACATGATATCTTCATCAGGGAAGTCAAATCTCATAGGCTGGTAATCACCAATAGGTTGCTCAGCAAGATATTCAGACAATACACTGCCCTTGATGGCTTTCTGAGATGTGTACTGAATGTCATATTCCGTGAGAATCATTTGCCATCTTGCAACCCGTCCGGTAAGAGCTGGCTTTTCGAAAATGTACTTGACTGGGTCCATTTTGGATATCAATAAAGTAGTGTGGGTCAACATATACTGTCTTAGTCGGCGAGCAGCCCACGCTAAAGCACAGCAAGTTTTCTCGAGCAGTGAATAACGTTGTTCACAGTCGGTAAACTTTTTGCTCAGGTAGTAAATTGCATACTCTTTTCGACCAGACTCGTCATGCTGGCCCAGTACACACCCCATTGACTCTTCTAATACTGTTAAGTACATTATCAGAGGTCTTCCTTCAACTGGAGGCATAAGGATTGGAGGTTCTTGCAGGTATTCTTTGATCTTGTCAAAAGCCTTCTGGCAGTCTTCGTTCCACCTGACCGTCTGTTCTTTCCTTAATAGCTTGAACAAGGGTTCACAGGTTGCAGTAAGGTGAGATATGAACCTTGAGATGTAGTTCAATCTTCCTAGAAACCCTCAAACTTCTTTTTCTGACTTTGGTGCAGGCATTTCTTGAATGGCCTTGACTTTATCAGGGTCAACCTCAATCCCTTTCTCGCTTACGATAAAACCCAGCAGCTTACCAGATCGTACCCGGAATGTGCACTTGTTGGGATTCAACTTCAGTTGGTACTTCCTCAGACGCTTAAATAACTTCAGCAGATTTACCAGGTGGTCTTCTTCTGTAAGGGACTTGGCAATCATGTCATCCACATAACACTCGATTTCCTTATGGATCATATTGTGGAATAATGTCACCATAGCCCGTTGATATGTTGCACCTGCGTTCTTCAGTCCGAATGGCATCACCTTATAACAGAACGTGCCCCAGGGGGTGAAGAAGGTTGTCTTCTCCATGTCTTCAGGTGACATTTTGATCTGATTGTATCCTGAAAATCCGTCCATGAAGGAGAATACCGAGAACTGAGCTGTATTATCAACCAATACATCAATGTGAGGTAATGGGAATCATCTTTTGGGCTGGCTCTGTTCAGATCCCGGTAGTCAACACACATTCTTACTTTGCCGTCCTTCTTAGGCACAGGTACTATATTAGCAACCCACGGTGGATATCTAGTTACAGCAAGGAACCCGGCGTCCCACTGCTTTTGTACCTCTTCCTTGATCTTCATTGCCATGTCTGGGCGAGTACGGCGCAGTTTCTGTTTAACCGGCGGGCAGTCTTCTTTTAAAGGCAGCTTATGCATAACAATGTCGGTGTCCAACCCTGGCATATCCTGATAAGACCAAGCAAACACATCCACATATTCCTGAAGCAAGTCAATCAGTTGTCTCTTTACTGAATCTTGTAAGCAGGCCCCGATTTTAACTTCTTTCACATCTTCATCTGTACCAAGATTGATCGTTTCTACCTCCTCCTGATGAGGAGTGATAACCTTTTCCTCTTGTCTCAACAACCTAGCTAGCTCTTCTGGAAGCTCATAATCTTCTTCAACCCCTTCATCGGCTTGATTGATTGGATTGTCAAAGTCATATGAAGCCATAGCTGTGCTGTTGTCGGTGCGGTCTGGAAGGCACTCTCTGCAAGGGTTCGGTTTGTTCATTTTAGTGATTGATTTTAATCTTGTTTAGAAAAGTGAAATAAAGTTGTCATTTTGAAAACATTGCCATTTATTTTTTTGTACAAAAAGAAAAATGGAAAAACAGTGAGCGGAAAAGAAAAAGACTTATTTGCAAAAGATGTCTGATATTTCATTGATTAATCTTGTTGCACAAAAATTACAGATGGCCCGATTACAAAATGAGTCTTGTCATCTTGGGCAAGATGCAAGACTTGATGCATGCTTAAAATATACAGGAAATAATAATTACTCTGCAGGAGTAACCCTTATAATTTCCTGGGAAGACCAGTTTGAGATACGGCTCCCTGGGATCCTTGGACGTATCCAGCTCTCCAGGTTGCGCTCATCTTCCGACTCATCTTCCAAGTTGTTGACAGCATCAGGGGTGAGCATCCCCCCACTAACAAAGATGGGCTTCTTAGCAGCCTCTGCTTGATCTTGTTGAGTTGGTTTGTAACCCAACCCAAATCTATCCTCTTTCTTCTCCACAGGCAACAGTTTGCCCCAGCCTTGAGCATTCCCCTCCTCAACAACCTTCCTGGCTTGCTGGTAGGATGTTATGGAAGTCCCAAGTACAGCAGATGTTTCGTTGATGTTTAGGGCTTCGAATCCCTGACTCATGGTTTCGTGGATCTCCCTGTCCATCTCAATATATTTGTATGTAGCCAGGTGGCTAACAAAAATATCTTCCTCTCCACAAATAGTAACGACTTGGCCTTCCCACTCGAATTTTAACTTCTGGTGAAGGGTAGACGTAACTGCGCCAGCGGCATGAATCCATGGTCTACCCAACAAACAGCTGTAGGCCGGCTGAATGTCCATCACGTAGAAGATTGTTTTGAAAGTTTGTGGGCCAATCGTTATAGGCAACTCAATTTCTCCCAGAACTGATCTCTTAGAACCGTCAAAGGCTCTTACTACCAAGTTGCTGGGACGTAATGCCAATCCTTCATATTCCAGCTTCACAAGGGCTTTTTTAGGTAAGACATTGAGGGATGATCCTGTGTCTACCAGCACATGGGAAAGAACTGCACCCTTACACTCCATGGTAATGTGCAAAGCCTTGTTATGATTGCGACCTTCCGTAGTCAAATCAGTGTTGGTAAATCCTAGTCCATGACTAGCGTTAACATTTCCAACTACAGCCTCCAACTGATTGACGGTTATCTCCTCCGGCACATAAGCTGCGTGCAAGACTTTTAGTAGTGCGTTCCGATGAGCCTCGGAGCACATTAGCAATGATAAAATGGAGATCTTGGAAGGCGTCTGGTGAAGCTGGTCCACTATCTTGTAATCACTTTTCTTGATGATTCTCATGAATTCATCAACCTCTTGATCAAACGGGGTTTTCAAAGCTTCTTTAGCAACTTGATCTTCTTGCACCATGCTCTTCCCCTTTGCTTTGGCAGCAGCTTCTGCTTCAGCAATGGGTCTTGGAATTTGCGGGGCAAAGAGACGTCCGCTTCGAGTGAAGCCTCCGCCTCCCCCCACATTGTCTATTTGTGGTGAAGAAGTTGATGATTCAAAAGTGATTTTCTGTCCTTCGCAGTATAGGCCGGAGCCGTAATGCCAAGGGATGGCATTACTGCTTTCATAAGGTACTGGCCCAGGCACTGTGATAGTGACTGGACTGATGGCAGCTGCAGAAGGGACCATGATAGTATGTGGATCATAGTATATTGTGACTGGTGCTCTGGTAGGAGTGGCATTTTGTGAGTTGTAGGCAGAATCATTTGCAGGATCATAATAAATTGTAACCGTTGAGATACTTTCATTATTTGCTGTTGATGTTGTAGGAGACACTGTTGAATGGATGGGTGTTGCTGTTGTAGGAGATTCTGAATGAAGGGGTGCTGAAGTTGTAGAAGGGATGTTTGTTGATATTTGGTCCGTTGAAGTAATAGATGAAGCATTTGTTGATAACATTGAAGAATTGTTTGGAATAATGGTTGCTGCAGTTGTAGAAGACTCGGGAACTGTTGTTAAGGAGATTGCCGGATTGGTAGGTATTGATGTTGTGATTTGAAGCAGGCCACTCTGGATGAGACCATCTATGCCATCTCTCAAGTTATCACACCCATTCACTGAAATGTTGCAATAAGCACACCCTAGCTCACATCCCGGGAACATTTGACATTCAAGGAGTTGAGCTTTAATCTCTACCAAGGGTGTCCGAATCTGACCCACATTGGTTATCAAGTAAGACAGCTTATCCTCTTCAATAGCATTGATTCTGGGGCCACCATGGTGTGGCATAGGGTTCTTGTTAACATTTGGTGGTGGTGCAAAGTTTAGAGCTTTGGAGTCTACCAGGTCTTGTACCTTCATGTGCAGGGCTATGCACTTCTCTGTACTGTGGCCAGGTGCATTTGAGTGAAAAGCACATCTGGCGCCGGCGTCATAATTTCTGGGTAGACTGGCGGGATCTGGAGGGGCCAATGTCCTTAGCTCAACCAGGTTGAGTTTCAGGAGTTGTGGCAATAATGTGGCATAGGGCATAGGGATCGGATCGATCACCCTATTGGCCTGAGAAGGTCTCTGTTGAAATGGTCTTTGCTGATTGTTGTTGTTGTTGTTGTTATAATTTCTCTGAGGAGGATACTGAGTTTGTTGCTGGTAATTTGGTTGCTGTGGTTGATAAGCTGGTTGTGGATGAATTGGAGCGGGAATGGTGACTGCTGCCACAGACCTATGAACATATTGCGGTCTGCCCCTGTTGGTATGGATAACATTGGTCTCACCAGCTCTTCTTGGACCTACAAAAGGTTTTCTGGGGTTGATGGACGAGCTCGCACCGTTGTCAGAAATTTTGCCCATCTTTAATAGGCTCTCAATTCTTTCCCCGGCTATGACCACGTCAGCAAAGCTAGTGGAAGAAAAGGCAGCTAGCCTGTCAATGTATGTCCCCTGGAGAGTGTTCATAAACATATCAGCCATCTCCCTCTCTGACATGGGTGGCTGGACAGCAGCAGCAAGCTGTCTCCACCTCTGAGCGTACTCCCGGAAGCTTTCTCTGGATGACTGTGACATTCCCATCAGGAGGGTTCTGTTGGGAGCCATATCCAAGTTGTACTAGTACTGTCTGATAAAGGCCTCAGCCAGGTCCTTCCAGCACCCGATGGTTGCTCTAGTCAGGTGAGAGTACCATTCCCTTGAAGCTCCTGTTAAGTTATCTTCAAAATAAAACATCCATAGCTTTTCGTCCATGGTATATGCCTTCAGCCTCCCCAGAAAGGATTGCAAGTGGGTCCGTGGATAGGAGGTTCCGTTGTACTTCTCAAAGCACGGAGGTTTAAATTTGTGGGGAATCCTGACCCCGTCCACTAAGCCCATGTCCATGACATCAAATCCCAAGGAGTTTTGAGACTCCAAGGATCTTAATTTTTCAGCAATTTCATCCAGCCTTCTGTCATAGGCTTCATCCCCAGCTCCCATCACTGTGAACTGATCTTCCTGGGGGTCTTCTTGCAGCACTCTACATGTAGTAGCATTCCCTTGAACATTAGCAGGGATGTTAATCTCTGGGTGAAGGTGGGGTCCATAGACTGGAGGATTAACATGAGGTTGAACTCTCTCATTATTGCTTGTCCCAGCAGTCCCTAGATGGGGGTCTTCCTGATTCTGTCTCTCTACCAGTGCTCTTAATCTTTCTTGGCTTTGAGCCATATTATTCATCACCTCCATAAACTGAGTCATCTGATTCCTCATTTCTAGTCTCTCATTGGCCATTTGAGTCCTGACCTCTGTAAGGTCCTGCTGTACCTGGTCCATTTGTATACCCGGAAGGTTGTTGCGGGTGGGATATCTGTGTGGACGATTGAGTGGGAACACCCGACGTCGAGCAATAGTTCCTGAGATCACAACAGAGTTAGTAACAAAAACAAAACAAACCTACAAAACAAACAAAGGTTAGTATGCAATGCAGTATGCTTATTCGTTTCCAAGGTATCCGGCTTGGCACTTGGTTTTGACCTTTCCAGACCCCTGAGGAAGGTGCTTTTGATGTTGCTTGGAAGAACTCAGATAAAAACAAACCAACACATATATTACAAAAAGTAAATGATACATAGTTTGTTTCTTTTTACAATACATGCCCTCTGAGGGGTCAAAATACAACACAAAAAGGAAAAGTACAAAGAAATGAAAGCAGCAACAAGCAAAAGGTCAGACACCAAGACCAAACTCATCCTCCTGGACTTCCTTCAGAAGTGCTTCAGTCACAGGGTCAGCTGGATGCTCTGTGAGGTTCATGATGAGAAGATTCCTGGTGGCAATAGCTGTAGTTAGCTTCTTGTGTCTGCCCTGGTCCTTTGACCTCTTCACACCAGCTCTGAGTTTCAATTCTGAGATCTCCCTCTGGGCTGCTACCAGGGCTTCCTGTTGCTCCTTTGCATTAGCCTCCAACTGCTCAATCTTGTCCTGAGTTCTTTTATCCTCCTGAGTGCGAGCTTCAGTGATCCTGACCCACCTAGCTTGGCTCTCCTTCAGATAAAGGTCAGTCCTTGCTCTCTGGAATTGGGCCTCTTTGCAGGCATTCTTCAAAATCTGTTCTCCAGCCCTTGACTTCTTGATATAGTCCTCTGACTTCTCAATCCTGGCTAGATGCTCCACCTTTAGCTTTTCTAACCTTTCAATGTCCAGACGACCATCACTCCTCTCCCAGAGGGTTCTCCTCAAGGCTTCAGACAACTTCTCATTCCTCTCTTTGAGTTTTTCAAACTCCTCCAAGCTGACAGTTGCTGGAGGTGGTGCTGTGGAGGGTCCATGCACATCTTCAAGGGTGAAGGGCATCCCAGAAACTTGAGCCCTGGCATGAGACCACTCATAGTACTGAGCTGAGGCCACATTGTTGCATCTCCCAAGAATGGTTACCCCTTTAGTCTGGACATTGTCCCAAGCCCAGGATGCCTTCCTGACAATAGCCAGATTAGGCTTGATCTCACAATAAAGGGTCTCAGCTAGATCTTGTACTCTAGGAGGGTGGACTAATGCATAGCCCAGTTGTCTTTTGAATAGCAGAGGGTTGTAATTGATGCAACCCCTTACTCCTATCAGGGGTACATTGGGGAACTGCCCACAACTAATAATGATGTCTCTGCCCTTAGTGCTCTGAGTGCACCACCTGATGTCATCTGAGGTTAGAGCAACAAGCCTCCTAGCCCAATTTTTCTGCTGGTGAGGGTTCAAGAATGCATCAGTCTTTGGCAAATGTTTGAGCAGCCAGGTATGGAACAAAGGAGCACAGCATCTCACTAATCTTCCCCTTTGCTTTTCATTCCTTTGGTGGACAGAGTAGTAGAAATCTCCCAGTAAGGTGGGCGCTGGGTTCCTCAGAATGAAAAGGTGAATGACATTCTTGCTAATGAATTTAGGCTCATCTGCAAAAAGTATGACCCCATATATGCTAAGGGCCAACAAAGCACAGACTGCCTTCCACTCTCCCAAGGAGGCCTTCAAAATAGCTTGAGAGGTCAAGAAATCCAAGTGAAGACCAGAGACTCCTGCCTTTGCTGTCATGTTCTGCCCAATTAGAACTGGTTCTAGATACAAAGATTTTGCCACTTCTTCATTACTAGGAAAAGCCATCTCAGGGTTGAAGGGGACTCCACCCCTGATAGGTACACCAACCAATGATGAATACTCCTCTAATAAAGGTCCCAATTGAAAATCCTGAAAAGTAAAACACCTCAGAGGGGGATCATAGAACTGCAAGCAAGTATGAATCAAGCTCCTCTGTGAAGGGTCCAAATCCATAACCACATCAAGGATTCCTCCATAATGTTCTCTGAATAGTGGTATATGGTCTGGAGTAATCAGGGCCCGGACCTTCCTGATGCCAGCTAGCTCAGGCTCAAAGAAATGATAGGAGATGTTGCTCTTCTTAGGTGCCATGTTGCTGAAGAACAGATGCTGATGATGATGACTGATACTAGAAGATGGGCCACTGACAGGCTGAGACTGGTGATGCAGGTGACTGAAGTAGGTAGCTGATGAGGAACAGCTGAAGCAGATACTGGTGAAGATAGGTCTATGCATATGAAGGGGTCAAAACCAAGCCAAAATACAGTATGGATACCCTGAAAAACAAATAAGCAAATGTCAAATGATGCAATGATGATGTATGCAAATGATATGCAAGGGTTTGTGATCAAGCTGGATCTGATTAACTGCTTTGACATAGGTCCATGTATGTTCAAGAAATCCAGATGGAGGTTCATAAGTCCAGTAACCAAGGTGGGGGACTCAAATAAAGAGTCACATGTCCTGGGTTAAATCACAAGAACTATCCAAAGTGGAGTACTCTTAACCAAACAAAGTAACAGGGTATGTTGAGGTCAAGGGTACCTGCAAACCTGTAAACAGCCCAACCCCCTCACAGGTGATGTTCTAAAACAAGGATCCTCAGACTTGGATCAGTTATGAGAAGTGTAAACACTTCTAACCCGGAGGTACAGTGTTTACAATAACCATAAAAGATCCTCCTCTAATTCACCTCAGTTTCTGAAGGTCAATAGTAAAGGTCATCCAGACTTAGCAGGCTTCCCAGATAGCCCTAGCACTACAGGAAATCTGTAGCACAGAGTTCTCAAGAAGAAACCCATATCTGAACCGTGTTTCATATTCCCGCACCAGACCGAAATGGAATGGGAAAGAACATGAACCACTCTAGCCTAGGTGTCACTCAGGTCCCAGGTATAGGATCTTAACTCTCAGTAGAACCCCACCCACCAAAGCAACAAAACCAGATCCAGCCAACACAGTATGACAATATGATATATGTAAAGCTGTAAAGAAAGCAATAAAACAACTGTACATAAAGGAATAAACAAAACAAGATATATAAACACAGATAGCACATAACACCCCAGTAAACACAAATCAAACAAGCGCTAGGAGGAACCCACAAAAAGAACCAGAAGCCCTGGTTGCAGTGCTTTCCCCAGCAGAGTCGCCAAGCTGTCGTTCCCGATAAATGACACCTGGTCAAATAGGGTACAGACGCGAACGGTCGGCGAAAAGAGGATGTGAGAACACACAGGAGTGAACTCACAGGGAATGAATAGAGTCGCCAGCTAGGCATTTTTATCCCGAAGGAAAGGCAATGCTGCATAGACCTAGAAAGATATGGATAAGACGGTTGCGAACCAGAGAGACTGAGAAAGGGGGTTGGTTACAACCTGGGAAGGTATTAGCACCCAGATTGTCCGCCGTACTCGACAGGATCCACGCTTAAAAGATTTGTGTTTAAAAGGGGTAGTGTCAGTGCAATTTGTGTATAAAAGAGCTGGAAAAGGATGTACAGGTGTCTGTGTAAAAGAAGTGTAAAGTGTAATATATATACAGTGTCAGTGTAAGGACAAGAGTGAAATGCTCATGATCATGAGGCTAAAAGAAAATAATGCTGGAAAGAGGGGGGAATATACAGAGACTTTTGTTCGATAACTGTTAAGTTATGCCTACGTATCCTCTCGTGCAATGAGGAAGTCAGAACACCGTAGTTCGACCCAAAAAGACTGAAAGGTGAATTGACTTGTGAACTGCTTACTTGTCAATGCTCAAGTGTATGACCTGTCTGGCTCAGGTGCTAACTGTCTTGCATTAGACGGAAGAAGCAAGTTCTCGCTTATGAGTGAATGAGATGAGAAAAGAATCCCGTAGGAGACGATTATTGTTTGTCTTTTTGAGTTTTCAGTCTTTTATTGCTTTTGGAAGTTTGTCGTAAGTTAATGAGCTTAAGCCTAAACCAATGGGTTTAGTAGACTCATCACATCTTCCCTCTGATTAGGGGTAATGAGAATACCTTAAGTGTGAAGTCAGCTTCTCACACTTAATCACCTTTGATGCAGGATTAAGATCATTAACCTACTTGTGATTATTTAGATGTTTTTGTTGTTTTCGTTTAGTGTTAAGTAATGAGATTAAGCCATAATCAGGGATTAAACAGACTCATTACACCATCCTAATAGAAGGATAATAGATGAGAATATTTAAGCTGAGGAAAGCTCCTCAACTTAATCCATGATTAGGGATTAAACTCATGACAAAACAAACCTTTGGTTAAGTGGATTTTAGTTAATGATATGATGAAGAAGTGATTTTTAGGGTTTGTAAGACAACTTGAGGGGGACTTGTCCATTAACATTAGGGTTAGTCCTTCTTAACCAGTTAAGGAAGAATTAGAACCCTAATGCAAGGCCCAAGTTACAAGCTTGATGCCTTGATGATTATTAGATGAATTGATTAAAGGATTTAAACACATTAAGGGTTTAACACTTAGGATTAAAGTTATACACTCCATCCTAATAGAAGGATGCAGGCATAAGCTTAATCACAAAGCCTTAAAACCTTTAGGGTTTAGTCCCTGATTATGAGATGAGAAGAGAAGACTCAATGAGACACAAAGGTAAAAGCTAAGTGGGGGGACTAATAAAAACCCTAATCATTGTCATGCTTGGTTGTTCCTAAGGTTTATGAGGTTTACAAAAGAAATCTTCAGAGGAACCACCAGGAAGCAGATGAAAGGAGCAAAGAGAAGCACAACAACTTGCTTCATTTAAGAAGACAAGTCACTTGAAGAAAGAAAGTAAGATGAAGAAGAAAGGGCAAGCTCAATCTCAAACACATAACAAAATGCAGCAAGGATGCATAAGGGAGATGAAAAGAAATTGTGAGAAGTGAAGGCAAATTCACTTCTCAAAGTTGCTTACCACCTGAAAAGTTAGTGAAAGAAATGCAATGCAATGCAACATGAGATGAAATGGCATGATGCAAATCAAAACCAGAAGCAAATATGAGATGATAAGGATGCTATGAGATGATGCAAACATGAAACAAAGCATGGGGATGATCATACAAACTTATGGATGCAAATGAAGCAAGTTTAGAACCATGATCATTCATGAAAAGTTATGAAGTGCAAATGACATACAACATGGCAAATGCAAGATGCAATGATCAAACATGCTTCTAACATGTCTTAAGATGTCTAATGAATCAAATGGATGCACAAAATGCTATGGCAAGTCATGGTATGCAAGCAAATGCAAGATGGATGCATATGGAAACCCAAATTAGGGTTTATGATCAGTGCAACAAACAAAAACCAAAATCAGAAGCAAACATCAAGATAAAAAATTGAAAATGCACTCCAAGGAACCCTAACCCTACACAAACTCACTGTCCAAAGGAGGGGTTCTAACTCTTAACCTAATGAGGGTTATGAATTTCCTAAGATTTCTAGGGTTTTGGGGTACCTTAACAAGAAAAATGCCAAACAAATTGAAAATGAAAGATCAAATCATGCCAATTTAACCTCACAAACTACATGATATGCAAGACACAATGCAAAAAGAACCAAAGTCCAACTCTCAATGGTTAGGCAGAAATGATTTTTTGAAGTTTGGATCAAAATAATGCTTTGAAAATGAATTAATTCCATGGAAAATTATCAAAATGGATCAAGATCAAAAAAGAAATTTGGTTTGAGAGTTGGAAAATGTTTCTAAATGATTTTAAAGGTTTCATGAATTTTTTGGTGATTTTTAAATACCTAAAAGTATTTTTAATTAATTAATTCTCATTAATTAATTAAAAATAAACTTTTAAATGATTTAAAAATATTTTTTAATGCAAGAAATAAAAATAAAAATGTTTTTGGTTTCTGAAAATTAATAAAAGTTTGTACAAAAATTTTCAGAATTTTTAAAATTGTTTTGCTATTTTAAATAAAATGGAGAAAACAAATGAAATAAAATGCAAAATAAAATGAAATTAATCTGAAAATGGAAAAGTATGCGCATCTAAGGGCCCAGATTCAAACATACGCGCGCGGGAATGGACTTGGCGCCATATCCAAAGGCTGAGATTCAAAATTCGCTAATTAAATGATTAAACCCTAATCCTGCCCTAATCACTCTCAGGCGACCGGAACACTGTTCCGGTCGTCTTCTCCGGCTAGGTCATCTCTCAATCTCTCTCAATATGCCATGAAACCTTCCAAATCTCTCCAGAATCAATCATTAATCATCACTAAACCTAAACCCCACCCCAAAATCCATTCATTTCCACTGAATCATGAGAATCGAATCAAAACGGAAAACAACACAAAAATTTCAGAGATCAAATACATCCTACACACGCAACCATTTCCACTGATTCAAAGCTCAAAATGATCAGCACACCACATAGAATCAGTTTGTAACTTAAAACACAAGTTCTGGAAAAATGTTTTTGGATGATACCTGAGATGGAGCTTTCGATTCAAGAGCTTTCTGGCTGTTTCTTTGCCTCAAATCCACCCCAATGATCCTCCTAAGAAGCTTGCAATGTTTGTTTGAAGTTTGCAATGGCTGGTTTGAGAGATGGCAGGAGTTCTGTTCAATGGCAGGTGGTGATCGTTAATTTTGATTCTTTGAGTTTCAGGCCATGGTGAGGGGTGCTTTGTGATCAGGGAAGTGTGTTGAGTTGATTTGTGAAGTTAGTTTTTGTGTTTGTGGCTTGTGCTGAGAGTTTCGAATGCTCTTGCAAGTTGGTGTGAAAATGAGAATGCTGAGTTAGAGAGTGCTTCAGGCTTGTGTTGTAGCTGCTTTAGCTTGCTTTTTGTTTGTATAAACAATTGGGATTGGTCAGATGAAGTGATGTGTGCTTTATTGATTGGTATGGCTCAAGTTGCCAAAATGTCAAAGTTGTGTAAGAGAGGTATGGGCTACTTTCTAGCCAAGGACAAAAGGTGTGTCCTGCGCAGCATGATGTGGGGAGATGCCTAAGATGGTTCAGCAAGCTAGCAAGCAAGTGGATGATAAACTATGATGAGTTTTGCAAGTTGGTTTGCTTTTGCTTCTCATGAAAAATCTTGATCCATAGGCCACAAAAATGAATGACTTCTTGGCCCATTCTGAATTTTAGGTCTTGTATGATCATGTGGTGAAGTTTAGAAGTCCATTTGATAGCTTTAGAACACTTGATCAAGTCATTTTGCAAAATGCCTCTTTGGTAGAAACTTTGAATTTTTGTGATTTTTGCCAACTTTGGCAAGCCATAACTTTTGATCCAAAATGAATTAGGTCATGTTCTTGTACTTTTTGAAAAGGGAATGATCCATTCTACAACTTTCATGACCAAAGTTTTTCCATTTGAAGCATTTTTGAATCAAAAAGTAAAGGTTGAAAAAGTTTCCTAAAATGGCAATTTCATTAAAAGTCAAACTTTCCCAAAAAGTCAACTTTGCAAAAGACTTGAAATTATTCAATTTTGTGAACTTCCAACATCTTATATGATCAAATAAAGATCATACACAATCAAAATGATGAAGAATGCCCTTTGGTTGGGTCATTGGGGGCCTTAGATGCCCTGATTTTACACTGACTTGCTTGAAAAGTCAACTCTTGATCAGATGACTTCCCCATGGAATTTCTTCATGAAAAATGATATGCATACTCCCCATACCATATGGAGACCAATAGAAACAAGAATGACCAAAAAATTTGGAGTTATGGCCTTTGAAACCAAAACCCTAATTCTAGGTCATCTGTGCAGTCAAACCTGGCTCTGCTTCCATACCATTCTCAGTTCTTGTGATTTCTTGACATTATTGACTTTGAGAGGATGTAATATGATGTTTGAACATACATGGACCCCTTTGAAGTGATTGATGGCCTTTGGAGTGGCTCAAGAAGCTCTTGGATTGCTCAGATCACAAACCCTAGATGCAGATGACTTTGAATCTATGCAATGAATCAAAGATGTGATATGAGATGCTATGATTGAGTTTATGCATATGAAATGATCACAAGCCATGGAGTGAATGGGTGAGGGCAAATTTGGGGTGTTTACACATATCAGCACCCAATGCCAGAAACCAAAGAAGAATGCTGCTACTACTCAGAATGCTGGAAGAGTGTTTGCATTAGCTGGTTCAGAAGCTCCAAGGAAGGACAACTTGATCAGAGGTACCTGTTTTATTAATAATATTGAGTTGATTGCTATTATTGACACTGGAGCTACACATTCATTTATTTCTCTTGAGTGTGCTAATAGATTGGGTTTAAAGTTGTCTAATATGAATGGTAATATGATAATAGAGACTCCTGCTAATGGTTCTGTGACTACCATGCTTGTCTGTTTGAAATGTCCTTTGACAATTTTCGAGAATAATTTTGTGATGGATTTGGTGTGCCTACCATTACACCAAATCGATGTTATCCTTGGTATGAACTGGTTGGAATTCAATTATGTTCATATTAATTGTTATAGTAAGATGGTGCAGTTCCCTGATTTGAGCGGGAATGGTGAGTTGATGTTTTTATCTGCTAAGCAAGTGGATGAACTTGTTTTAGATGAAGCTTTGATGTTTGCAGTGTCTACCTCATTGCAAGTTGATGATAAGACTGTTAGTGCAGAGTTGCCTGTGGTTTGTGAATTTCAAGATGTGTTTCCTGGTGATATAAGTGATTTACCACCGAAACGTGAGATTGATTTTTCTGTGGACTTAGTACCGGGTACAAGTCCTGTCTCGATGGCTCCTTATAGAATGTCGGCTTCAGAGTTGAATGAGTTGAAGAAACAATTAGAAGAATTGTTAGAGAAGAGGTTCATTAGACCCAATGTTTCTCCTTGGGGTGCTCCGGTGTTGCTTGTTAAGAAGAAGGATGGTAGTATGAGATTGTGTGTCGATTACCGACAGTTGAATAAAGTGACTATAAAGAATAAGTACCCACTTCCGAGGATCGATGATTTGATGGATCAGCTAGTAGGTGTTGTGTCTTTAGTAAAATTGATCTGAGGTCTGGTTATCATCAGATTCGAGTTAAAGCTGATGATATTCCGAAGACAGCTTTCAGGACGAGGTATGGGCATTATGAGTATACGGTGATGCCGTTTGGGGTTTCTAATGCACATGGTGTGTTTATGGAATATATGAATAGAATCTTTCATGAGTATCTGGATAAGTTCGTGGTGGTTTTCATAGATGATATCTTGGTATATTCTAAATCAGAAGAGGAACATGCCGAGCATTTGAGAGTTGTGTTGCAAGTGTTGAGAGAAAAGAAATTGTTTGCTAAATTATCTAAGTGTGAATTTTGGCTAAGGGAAGTGAGTTTCCTCGGCCATGTAATTTCAAGTGGTGGAATTTCGGTGGATCCTTCAAAGATTGATGCGGTATTGCAGTGGGATACTCCGAAGTCAGCTACCGAAATTCATAGTTTTCTTGGGTTGGCTGGTTACTATCGTAAGTTCATTGAGGGTTTTTCTAAGATAGCTTTACCGTTGACGCAATTGACTAGGAAGGGTCAAGCGTATGTGTGGGATGTTGCTTGTGAAGAGAGTTTCATGGAACTGAAGAAAAGATTAATGACCGCGCCAGTATTGGTCTTACCGAATCCAGATGAGTCCTTTGTAGTTTATTGTGATGCTTCCAAGATGGGTCTTGGTGGAGTTTTGATGCAGGATAATAAGGTGGTTGCTTATGCTTCTAGACAGTTAAGGGTTCATGAGAGGAACTATCCTACTCACGACTTAGAGTTAGCAGTTGTGGTGTTTGTGCTTAAGATTTGGAGGCACTACTTGTTTGGTTCGAAATTTGAAGTATCCAGTGATCACAAAAGTTTAAGATACTTGTTTGACCAGAAAGAGTTAAATATGAGACAGAGGCGGTGGCTTGAATTATTGAAAGATTTTGATTTTGATTTGAATTACCATATGGGTAAGGCAAATGTTGTGGCTGATGCTTTGAGTAGGAAGTCGTTGCATATTTCAATGCTTATGGTGAAAGAATTAGAAATGATCGAACAATTCAGAGATATGAGCTTGTTGTGTGAAACTACTGCTGATAGTGTGAAATTGGGAATGTTAAAGCTGACTAGTGAGATTTTGGAAGAGATACGTAAGGGTCAGAAATCTGATTTGAAATTAGTCGATCAATTGATGTTGGTTGATCAAGGTAATGCAGGTGACTTTCGAGTCGATGAAGATGGAATTTTGAGATTTAGAGATAGAGTATGTATTCTAGATATTGCAGGAATTAAAAAGAGTATTTTAGAAGAAGGGCACAGGAGTCGACTGAGTATTCATCCTGGTGCTACGAAGATGTATCAGGATTTACGCAGGTTGTTTTGGTGGCCGGGTATGAAAAGAGACATTGTTGAATTTGTATATGCTTGTTTGACATGTCAGAAGTCAAAGATAGAACATCAGAGACCTTCAGGTATGATGCAACCATTGAATGTTCCTGAGTGGAAATGGGATAGTATTTCCATGGATTTCGTGACTGGGTTACCTAAGACTGCTAGAGGTAATGATTCGATTTGGGTAATTGTTGATCGGTTAACTAAGTCGGCACATTTCTTGCCGATGAGGATTAACCATTCCATGCAAAGGTTAGCTGAGATTTATATTGAGGAAATTGTGAAGTTGCATGGTGTACCTTCAAGTATTGTATCGGATAGAGATCCGCGGTTTACTTCGAGGTTTTGGAAGAGTTTACAGGATGCCTTGGGTACTAAGTTGAGCATGAGTTCTGCTTATCACCTTCAAACGGATGGTCAGACGGAAAGAACAATCCAATCTTTAGAAGATTTTCTGAGAGCTTGTGTATTAGATCAAGGAGGGTCTTGGGATAGTCATTTGCCAATGGTCGAGTTTACGTACAATAACAGTTTTCATGCTAGTATCGGGATGGATCCATATGAGGCGTTGTATGGTAGACGTTGTCGTACTCCATTATGTTGGTATGAGTCAGGAGAGAGTTTGGTGCTTGGGCCAGAGATTGTCCAAGAAACAACTGAAAAGATAAAAATGATTCAGGAAAGGATGAAAACATCGCAGAGTCGTCAAAAGAGTTATCATGATAAGAGAAGGAAAGCACTTGAGTTCCAAGAGGGAGATCACGTGTTCTTAAGAGTTACTTATATGACTGGTGTGGGAAGAGCTTTGAAGTCTAGAAAGCTAACTCCACGTTTCGTCGGTCCGTATCAGATTATGCAGAGAATAGGGGAAGTGGCCTATCGGGTGGCTTTACCTCCCTCTCTTGCGAATTTACATGATGTATTCCATGTATCCCAGTTGAGGAAGTACATTCCAGACCCGTCGCATGTAATTCAGATAGATGATGTTCAGGTGAGAGATAATATGACGATTGAAGCTTTACCAGTGAGGATTGATGGTAG
The DNA here is from genome assembly GCA_963966055.1 of Lathyrus aphaca. Taxonomy (NCBI): domain Eukaryota; kingdom Viridiplantae; phylum Streptophyta; class Magnoliopsida; order Fabales; family Fabaceae; genus Lathyrus; species Lathyrus aphaca. The sequence goes on along the minus strand of OZ014522.1, from coordinate 387,427,608 downwards.
AGAATTGAAGCAACTTCGAGGTAAGGAAATTGCTTTAGTGAAGGTAATGTAGGGAGGACCAGCTGGAGAAAGTTGGACTTGGGAGCGCGAAGATCAGATGAGGGAGTCGTATCCGACTCTATTTACTTCAGGTAATTTTCGAGGACGAAAATTCTTTAAGTAGGGGAGAGTTGTAACACCCCGAAAATCTAAATTCAATTATTTAATTATTTATTTAATTAATTTAGAAAAATTTGGAGAGTTTGGATTATTTTGAGAATTTTGGAGAAAATGAGTATTTTTATATAATAAGGATAAATAGTGTTTTATTATACTATTTTATTTTTATTATTAAAAATATATTAAAGAAAAGGGTAAGATGGTCCTTTTGTGAAATCATGAGGGTAATATGGGAAAAGGCTAAACTGGGATATTATAGCCAAAGAAGAGAATACGATCAGTTTTCTCATTTTGTTGTTTCTATCGTATTTTGGAAGTGCTCTGAAGAAAAGAGAAGCTCAGAGTCAGGAGGCTGTGGAGAACCCAAGAGAAGCGTATAAAGCGGCGAAATTCTCTAAGGTATGGGAAGTTTTCATAATCTATGATAAATGTATAGGAATTGGAATATGAATGGATTAGGATGGTATGAATTTTAGGAGTTTTGAGGTTTTGAGTTAGGTTGAGTTTTAGGAGAAATCTTGATGAATTAGAGCGATTAGAATGAGTTATAATCGTATATTTGTCTGTATAATTGTTGTCTGGATGTTGTTGAGGTTTAATTGATGTTTTTGAATGGTTTTTGGGTGATATGATGTGAAATCCGTAATGGGGTTTGGGAATTTTGGAAATTGGAACAGTCTGTAATTGTGTAGCAGAAGACTGCTGAAACGCGTGCATTAACCGGTTAACGCTTTAGTTAACCGGTTAACCACTGGAAATTTTGGGGTATTTTCTGAAATTACGCAGGCGTTAACCGGTTAACACTTTGGTTAACCGGTTAACACTGTTGGGACAGCAAACTCTATTTCTTTAAAAATTCATATCTTTTAAACCATAAGTCCGATTCGCATTCCGTTTGAAGCGTCGGAACGAGTACAAACTGAACTTTATTTTGATGAATAGAAACGAGAAAAATGCAACAGTTTTTGATAAATAAATTTGTGAAATAACCTTATAATTACCTTATAAATTACCGGGTACGGGTTAATTCTTGATATGTCAGAGTGGTTAGAAAACCAGTGTTCAGGGTGTAATGTCATGATGATATATATGCATATTTGATGATTGTTTTGCTGATTGAAATGAATGATGCGAATTATTTTGGTGAATTTTTCGATGTAGCGCATCATTGCATTTCATAACATTCACGATGGGGCTTCGGCCTATTTATTTGCTTCAATCCCATTGTGTGGATTGAAGTGTCTTGATGATTATGGTGTGCTCCCTTGTGGAGGGTTGATGGTCATGTATCCATCTCATGGTGAAAATGGTACCACATGCATATTGCATATCAGGATGTAGAATTATATATTTTGGATGATTTTCATGACTGTGTTGGTGTTGATTGATTTCATGATAGTGTTGCGGTTGATGCTGAATTTTGTAGTTGACGATGTCATGATATGTGTATTAATTTATTTATGATTCTATATTCTTGTAAGTTTATGATATATTATGTTTACTCACCCTGCCTGCTTGGAAATGTTGCCTCCTTCGTGGGTAACTTGCAGATGTCGAAGTATAGTCCTGCAGTGCAATAGGAGTAATGCACGAGTCTCAGAGCGTGCTTTAGTGTTCCTTAGGAGTGGTTATGGTTTATGTGTCCTGCTCTGTGTCATGTAACACTGGGATGGGTTTTATTCTGTTAACTGTTTCAGTTATGTTATTATTGGATAAATGTTTTCCTATTTATATGATGTTAAATTCAGGATGGTGAAAATGATTTTTTTTATGAAGTTTTGAACTATGGAGTTAATTTCCGCTGCGAAATGATTTATGGTATTTTGATGTTGATTAACCCGTGTTACGGGACAGGACACTGTTGTGTTGATTTATGATGAAAATGTGATACCCTTTTTGATGATTACTCTGATATATTTAAATATTATGTTTGGGGTAGAAGCGTGTTACAACTTCGTTAAAGTCCAATTTTCTTCCGTTTTCTTTCGTTCAAAGTCCACAATTTTATTTCCAGCGTTCGTTTTTATTTTCTTTAACCGACCCCTAGTGATATTTTCCATCATTAGGAAATTATCGCCATTTTAATTATTTCCAGCCTCTGAATTATAGTTTACTTTTCAAGTTTTTGGAAGTTTGATTGATCAAGAACATTGCAACCAGGTTTCTAAATTGTAATGTTTTATTGATTATTTATCATCACCTTTATTTATATCATGAATTATTTCTCCTTCTACCTTTCTTTGTTCTTATTTAATATGTCTGGCTAAACCGTTAATCGGTATGTAATTGTCAAACCGAAATGAATTCGGTAGAATTAGGCTATGCATTAAATTAAGTTATTTTCCGATTTCGATTTCTTGTTTTAAATAACTTTTGTTACGAGAGTAAGAGAGTATAAAATATTAGGATTAAGACCACGGGAGTGTGAGATCATAATCAGATAGCTGAAATCGGACATTTGTTTTAAATACAGCGGAAGCGCTTTAAAACCAATTAGAACCTTTAGGTTTCCAAAAATTATTTCTAACTTGAATTGACACAGCGAGAGCGCTCAATTGAACTTAGGAGTATAGTAATAGGCAAGAACACAAGAGTGTGAGTCAACGACTTTAAAACCGAGAGTTTATACGGAGAGAGGACTTAACAATCGTTAATAAGCCAGACCTCTATTGAATTCGCGAAGGTGAATCAATTACGTACCAATATCATTACCATTAATTTAAATTAATTAATTCTTCACCTTTTAAAACCAAAAACATCGCTCGCCTTAGCTAAACATAGTAACACCCGACAACACTAGGTTGATTATCGAGTCTCTGTGGGATTGATATCTTTTATTACTACGTGATAGACTGTGCACTTGCAGTTAGTAATCGTCAGACTCAGAAAGTCGTCACCAAGTTTTTGACGCCATTTCCGGGGACTTAGATTTAGTCAATAATGCATTAAGTTGTTGTGCCGTCTAGGCTAAGGCAACAAATTTAGCTATCCTTTGTCGATTGTATGCCCAGTACTCGCTCCCGAGGTGAAGACTTAGAACCCCTGATCGACGAAGTAGAACGTTTCATAAGTTCGAGACGCCGAATCGAACCCAACGAAACCCTTATTCCTGAAATTATCATATCAGAACCAGTTGAAGAACCAAACATGGCTGAAAATGGAGAACCGCGTTCACTCAAGTCTTATGCGACTCCAAACTAACAAGAACCGCACAACAATATTGCCACACCAGCCATAACCCGAAACAATTTTGAAATCAAACCTTCACTGCTGCAAGTTGTACAACATAACCAGTTTTTTGGAAACCCGACAAACGATCCAAATGAACACCTGACGAGGTTCGTACAATACATATATACCATGAAAGAAAATGGTGTAACCCAAGACGCAACCAGACTAAGAATCTTTCCGTTCTCTTTAAGAGATAGAGCTTGGGCTTGGTTACAATCATTACCAACCAACTCTGTCACGACATTGGCAGAACTGCAGAAAGTTTTCTTATCTTGTTATTTCCCGCCATGCATGACAGCTATGTTGAGAGCTCAAATTAACGGATTTCGACAGAAAGATGCCGAATCACTTTACGAAGCGTGGGAAAGGTACAAGGACCTGTTAAGATTATGTCCACACCGTGGGTTTGAAAATTGGGTAACCATCATAACCTTCTATAATGGACTTATATACAACACTGGGATGACAATAGATGCTTTTGCATGTGACGCTCTTATGGATAAACATTACGAAGAAGCCTATAACCTATTGAAAAACATGGCTCAGAACCATTGCCAATGGGGAGGAGAAAGAACACCTGTAGAGAAGAACCATACTAAGGAGGAATGTATGAAGTGAGCAGTTTCGATCACGTAAATGCTAAGATGGATGCCATAGTTGAGAAAATCGATAACTTGACCATAACACCACCAGCCACCGTGGCTGCCGAAAATCGAAATTGCGAGATTTGTGGAATCCCAGGACACATATCACCCGAATGTCAATTACTTGCAGGATTATCCACAGATCAGGTGAACTATTCTCAAGGAAACCCTTATTCTAATACTTACAACCCATGATGGAAAAATCACCCAAATTTCTCTTACAAGAATAACAACGCCTTGTATGCGCCTAATCAAGCACCGGTTGCACCACAAGGATATCAGAAAGATGTTGCACCCAATACAAATGTTCCTAGGAAATCAAACCTAGGAAATCAAACAAACAAGGATTTCCTAAATCAAAACATCCATACTAGTGAACAAATAAAGCAATTGGTGACAAAGGTAAATTCTTTAGTTACTCATAACAAGATATTAGAAACCCAAATTTCTCAATTAGACCAACAACAAACATCCACTACTGCCCCAGCTGGAACTTTTCCTGGACAACCACAACCAAATCCTAAGGGTCATGTGAATGCAGTCATACTAAGGAGTGGAAAATAATTTGACGAACCTACCAATCCTAGAACCGAAAACCCAACCATGTACCAACAACCTTAGAAATCAACTGAGAAAAATGATAAACCACAGGAAAAGGAAACCAATGAACAAGAGGCTGAGGAAAAGGAAAAACCTTATGTACCTCCGCCACCATATAAACCACCGATTTCGTACCCCCAGCGGTTAACAAATTTTAAAACCATGGGACAATTCAAGAAATTTGTAGAACTTCTGAAACAGTTAAACATTACCATACCTTTCATAGAAGCTATTACTCAAATACCCTCATATGCTAAATTCCTAAAAGAAATCTTATCTAAAAAAAAGAAAATCGAGGAAAATGAAACAGTTTCACTTACTGCTGAGTGTAGCGCAATCATTCAAAATAACATGCCTCCTAAACTGAAGGACCCTGGAAGTTTCTATATTCCTTGTGTAATAGGAAAGTTTTTCATAGACAAGGCTTTATGTGATTTAGGAGCAAGTATAAGTGTTATGCCGCTATTAATTTGCAAGAAATTGGATATGGGACAACTAAGACCAACAAAGATGTCAGTCCAGCTAGCTGATCGTTTAGTTAAATTCCCAGTAGGCTTTCTAGAAAACGTTCCCGTACGAATAGGTCAGTTCTACATCCCGACTGATTTCATAATCATGAACATCAAGGAAGACCGTTCTTAGCTACTACATGAGCTATTGATGTAAAGAAAGGATGGTTGACATTCGAAGTAGGAGAAGAAAAAGTCGAATTTATTCTAACCCAATTTCTCCAAGCTCTAGCCATAGACGATACCTGTTATTTCATTGACATCATTGACGAATGTAGACGAGAAATGGAAAAAGAAGAAAATCCCATCTCCTGAGATCTTCCAAGAAGACACCTCAAAAGAACCTTATCGGGACAAAAACCAAATTGAAAGACTAACTCTTACACCTGATAAAATTCCATGCCCGAAAAACCCCAATATTAAACTTAAGACATTTCCTAACAACCTTAAATACGATTTCCTCGATTCAGAACTTAGAAGACCAGTTATAGTAAATGCGGACTTAGGACAACTCGAAACCGAAAAACTTTTAGACGTTCTAAGAAAATACCCAACCGTGTTAGGATATAACATATCTGATCTAAAAGGAATAAGTCCTTCAATTTGCATGCATCACATTATGCTAGAGGAAGATTGTAAGACCTCTAGAGAGCCCTAGAGAAGGATTAATCCAATTCTAAGTACTGTAGTCAGGGACGAAGTAAATAAGTTATTAGACATCAGGATTATATATCCAATATCCGACAGTCAATGGGTCAGCCCAGTACATGTCGTACCGAAGAAGAGAGGCATTACAGTCACTAAGAACGCCAAAGGCGAGTCTATAACATAAAGAGTAGTAATCGGGAGTAGAATGTGTATCGATTACTGAAAACTGAACGAAGCTACCCGGAAAGATCATTTTCCTTTGCCCTTCATCGATCAAATGTTAGAAAGACTGGCCAAACATTCTTACTTTTTCTACCTGGATGGTTACTCAGGATTTTTCCAAATACCAACTCACCCGTATGACCAAGAAAAGACCATATTCACCTGCCCCTACGGAACATTTGCTTATCGACGTATGCAATTTGGTTTAAGTAATGCTCCAACAACATTTCAAAGATGTATGATGGCGATCTTTGTTGATTTCATAGATGACATCATGGAAGTGTTTATGGATGTTTTTTCTGCATGCGGCCTAAGTTTTGAAGGATGTCTATCTAACCTAGAAATGGTACTCGAGAGATGCGTAAAAGTGAATCTTGTGCTAAACTGGGAGAAATGTCACTTTATGGTTAGACAAGGAATTGTTTTAGGACATGTGATATCCAACAGAGGCATCGAGGTAGATAAAGCAAAGATAGAAGTGATAAAATATCTTCAACCGCCTAAAACCGTGAAAGATTAAGAAGTTTCCTAGGACACGCTGGTTTTTACCGACGATTCATTAAGGAATTTTCTAAAATCACTAAGTCGTTGACATGTTTATTAATGAAAGATGCTGAGTTTATCTATGATGAAAACTATTTAAAAGAATTTGAAACCCTCAAAACAACTCTTATCACTGCATCCATCATGCAACCACCCGATTGGGCGCTACCATTCGAGATTATGTGCGATGCGTGTAATTATGTTGTTGGTGTAATCTTAGGTCAAAGAAAAGATAAGAAACTCCATGCTATATATTACGCAAGTAGGACCTTAGACCCTTCTCAGATGAATTACGTCACAACAGAGAAAGAACTCTTAGCCGTAGTGTTCACGCTTGATAAATTCCGCTCTTACCTTGTAGGAGCTAAAATCATCATCTATACCGATCACGCAACCATCAGATACCTTCTAAGTAAAAAGGATGCAAAGCCTAGGTTACTAAGGTGGATCTTATTACTACAAGAGTTTGATTTAGAAATTAGGGATAAGAAAGGGACTGACAATGTAGTAGCAGACCACTTATCATATATGAAAGGAATTAAATCTGACCCGATACCAATTAACAATGACTTCCCGGTGAACGTCTTATAGCCCAACAAGAACATGACATATCTTATTTAGACGAACAAATCCAAAAAGAAATAGTGGAAGAAATTTGTGCGTAAACAACTTTGCCATGGTACGCTGACATAGTCAACTATTTAGTTGTCAGGTTACTTCCACCAGATCTCACTTATCGGCAAAAGAAGAAATTCTTCCATGATTTAAAACAGTACTACTGGGATGAACCGTTACTTTTCAAGCGAGGACCCGATAGTATTTACCGTTAATGTGTCCCAGATGAAGAAATAGAAAACATTATCTCCCAGTGCCACTCATCTCCTTACGGTGGACATGCAAGCACTTCGAAGACTTGTGCGAAGATCCTTCAATCAGGCCTATTTTGGACCACTCTATGGAAAGATGTTCACCTCGCCATTCTAAATTGTGAATGATGCCAACACACTGGTAACATCTCGAGGCACAATGAGATGCCCTAAAAAGGAATTCTTGAAGTAGAAGTTTTTGATGTGTGGGGAATTGATTTTATGGGACCATTTCCATCTTCTTTTGGAAATAAATTCATACTCGTAGTTGTTGATTATGTTTCAAAATGGATAGAAGCTATAGCTTCTCCAACAAACGACACTAGAGTAGTCATAAAGCTTTTTAAGAACACCATCTTCCCAAGATTCGGTATACCAAGACTCGTTATAAGTGATGGAGGCTCGCATTTCATATCTAGAATATTTGATAAACTCTTATAAAAATATGGAGTAAGACACCGAATAGCTACGCCATACCATCCACAAACTAGTGGAAAAGTAGAAGTTTCAAATAAAGAAATAAAACAAACTCTAGAGAAAACAGTAGCTACATCGAGGAAAGATTGGTCTATTAAATTACCTGAAGCTTTATGGGCCTACAGAACAACTTTTAAGACACCCATCGGGACCACACCGTTCAAATTAGTCTACGGAAAATCTTGCCACTTGCCTGTAGAATTAGAGCATAAAGCCTATTGGGCGATTAAAAACCTTAACTTTAACTACACAAACGCATGTGAGAAACATATTCTAGACTTACATGAATTGGAAGAACTAAGACTAGACGCTTACGAGAATGCCCACATATATAAGGAGAGAACCAAGAAATGGCATGACAAGCGAATCTTTAGGAAAGAATTCAGTGTGGGAGACGTCGTTCTTTTATTCAATTCTAGACTTAGGTTGTTTCAGGGAAAATTACGATCTAGATGGTCCGGTCCTTTCGAAATAACTAAAGTTTTAAGTAGTGGCGCTATTGAAATTAAGGGTAGGTCTAGTGCACCGTTTATAGTAAATGGGCAATGCCTTAAACATTATAATTGCGTAGAAGACAAAAAAATTTCAATGGGTTTGAAACTGGCAGGATTGCCATTAGAAACCTTAGATTAGTTTCCCTTAAGCTATGTCAAGCCCCGACATTAAATGAAGCGCTTAGTGGGAGGTAACCCGCGATTTTTAAAATTTTCGCTTTAAATTTTCATTTTATTTGCGTTTTTAAATTTTTGAATTTTAAAAGCTTTAAACTCACTGAGTTTTGTTGATTTGTTTTATTATGTGATTCCAGGATTTTTAAAGTTTTTCTACCTTCTCTCTCTGTTTTTCACTAACTCTGATCATGACTACCAATATGACTGTGGAATTTAGAGATGGCGTCCAGAGGAGCCATTATGAAGCTTTAGCCCTACGACCTATGTCCTTGACCAAATTTTCTCATGTACCTACCATGAAAGCTTTAGGCATAGGTGCCAGCATTGACTACCTGTTTAGCCAGCTAGGCTGTGAGGGATTTGTACTTAGGAAACATAGAACCTACTATGAGCTGACCTTAGAATTCCTAAGTTCGTTGGTTTACAACCCAAACTGTGGAAAAGGTTTAACCAGAGGAAATATAACATTTAGACTCTTTGGATACCCTTGTGAGTTTAACATTCATGAGATTATTAACCTTCTAGAGTTTCCAGATGGCCCTTCCGTTTTCTCAGAACCACGGGAGAAACTGCTTGCACATGGTGAGTTAGAGCGTTTTTGGAATAGTATCTCCGGACAACCTGATCATGATTTATACCATATGTTGTCCACTAAGATTCACAACCCGGCTATTAGGTACTTCCATATGATCCTAGCATATTCATTTTTCGGAAAATCTGAGAGTGATAACACTGTTTCGAGAGAGGAATTATTCGTTATGTTCTGTGCTTTCACCTCTAGAGAGGTTAATGCGGTGACTTTAATGTTTGCAAACTTTTGCAAAATTATTCAGAGTGAACACCGACAAATCATGATAGGTGGACTAGTTACCAAGATTGCTGACGCAGTGGAATTTAGAACTCACCTTGCTAATATTAAACCACTTGGAGAGTTTAGGCCTATGAATATCACATTCTGTTTTGAGAGGGAGATGCTTTATGACCGAGGTCTTGACCATTTTAACCTTCTGATCAATGGTGTAGTTGTGCCGCATTTAATGCTACCTAGGGGTGGCAAAACGGGCCGCCCACCCCGTCCCACACCGCCCCGCCTAAAGCCCGCCAAAAAAAGAGCGGGGCGGGCATGCCCGCCAAGTTGAAATGGGTATAAAAGTTTAGCCCGCCCCACCAAAGTGGCGGGTTGGCGGGCGGCGGGCTTGCCCGTCTTCATTATTTATTTATTTTTTTCTATTTTTTAAAATAAATTAAATGTTTTTTTTTAATTTCAATAAAAAAAAACATCATACCAACATTTTGAAAGCATAAATGGCAAAAGACTAAGTCCATCAAGTATTAATCTTCAATAAAAAAATAGAACTTTCAACAAGCTTTCACCTAAATTATAAGCAAAATATAAGGAAAAATGTTTATTTCATAGGTGCGGCGGACTTTGGCGGGTGGCGGGTTTTGGTGGGGCGGGCTTTGGCGGGTGGCGGTCTTTAGCGGAGCGGGCTCTGGTGGGCGGCGGGCTCGAAATCCCAACCCAACCCGCCATTTTTAGGCGGGTGCGCGGGCCGGGCCGACGGGCCACGACCCGTTTTGCCACCCCTAATGCTACCTGACCATGAGCGCATGAGTGTGCATAGTAAACGCAATTGGCTTTATGATCTAGATGTGTCAATTTATGAACCAGAAGATGCTTGGTACGAAATTGAAATAGATCCAAAGACCCCCTCAAATTACTAAGATTCTGATGATATGATAAAAGTCGAGAAGCCCGAAGAAGAAAAACTTAAACCTGTTAAGAAACCTACACCTACTACAAACAATTCTGAGCTTACTTTAGAAAGTCTCCGAGCTGAGATGTAAATCATGCAACATGACATCCGTGACTTGCGCATAAATATCGCCACTCTAAGAGATATGGCAATGGATCAGTTTGAATATTTGAGAGATGCAATATACTCAATCCGCAAAAATTGTGGCTAAATTTCAACATCAACACTCATCAAATTTTTCTTGCATTTTTATAAAATTTCAGTATTTTAAATTTAGTTAATTTGATTTCTAGTCGATTTTAATTTTCAACTTATTTTGAATTATAACTCTTGCAATTTTCTAAGCTTTAATGAAATACTTTGGTATTGTTCTTAATTTGCGTGTGCCTTAAATTATGATTGCTCAAGTGTGTTAAGAGTGCTCTAACCAAATATTTAAATTCATGTGTTATTTGTGTTTAAATTTATCAGTTTGATGAAATTATAATGCAATGCTAGTCTGATACAAACATTGAATTATTGTTTACCTACTGCCAAAAAATTATTCCAGTACTGATATAAAAAGTATGCCTGCTATGTTATTTATTTTGTTACCTGCTACACACATCAGTTACATGAAAGCAGTGTACAAGTGCATTGTGTATGTAATAGACTGAGTAAAAGAAAAATAATTTTGAGTTGTTTAGAGTTTTAAGTTGAGACAACCAGTTGAGCATTGAGACGGCCGTCTCAGTTTTGTGATGACCGTCACAAAACCCAGACGGGCGTCTCACCTTGAAGACCCTATAACGTTCGTCTTGCAACGGTCCTCATGACCGTTGCAACCCCACTACCCACCTTCTTCCCAACGGTCATCCATCCACCATTCCTATAAAACCCTCACTACCAACTCCCATTTTCACAGAACCATTCAGATTATCATTTCTGTAACATTCTTTCTCAACCACCCCACTGTATGTTTCTATTTACACATCCTTATTTTTGTTCCATACCAGTCCTAGCTTCACAAAATTTTGCTTTCTTTCCTTTTCATCTTATATTCTCCAAAACCTTACTATTATGGCAGAGCGTACACCCACAAAACTCATCTCAAGAGAAGGTGCCTTCGGAGCTCTCCAAAGGGCGCGTTTTACAGAGTTCCGTGAGAGGACCATCAACGCCACTAATTACGTTAATGAGGAGTGCTTGACTCATTTGGGACTCCTCGACAGCGTTAACTATTTGATCGAGAGGACAAATCTAATGACACTTTTCAAAAGTAACATGCCCATATACGCCACACTTGCCTTGGAATTCATAAGTTCCTATGAGTACCACACGCCCAAAGATGATATAAAATTCATGGTGGGGAATATCACCTTCCGCCTCTTCGGAAGGGAATTTTCCATCACCAAGGAGCAGTTCAGTGAGTGGTTCAGATTTCCGCAAGATGAAGGTGTCTACTTAACCACTCCAAATGATGGAGACTGGCCGGTCAACTCCTTTAATCTGTGGGAAGAATTAACAGGAGAAAGGCAGCAAGGATGGGTGAGTTGTACGCAACTCATATCCATAACCAACCATCTGTTACTTTCAGGGGGTGGTATCCAGCGTAATCTTCAGAAGGTTCAAAAATCATAAAGTAAATCAGATGGAGCTATTCTTAATTTACTGCAATTTCTTCGACATCCATGTGAACTTCATGGCCTTCATCTTCCACAACATTGAGTACATCTGCAATAGATGGAAAGCACCCTTTTGTTTTTGAGGTATGATTACCAACATTGCACTTAAGTTGGGTTTAGAGGAAAACCTGAACCAGCTGCATGGAGCACCCGCCCTGTACCTGGAATTGGATTACTGCAAAGTCAGTCACATAATCAGGCAAAGGAGGAGGGATAACAAGTACAACCTGGATGTAAAGAACAAAGTCATCCAGAGTATCATCTTACCCTGTCATACCAGGACATATATGAGGGTTCGAGCCAACTGGAGCTACGACCTCAATGCTCCATCACCAGGTGCGGCTGGACATGAGGAGGAACAAGCTGCCGAGATCGATGAGGTACATCAGGCGATGGATGAAGCTAACAATGTTGATATCAGTTGATTTTGCCAACACCAGCACCTCCACTAGACGCCGATGAAGGAATCAACAACTCGCGTCTATGGATGACATTATGACAACCATCATGCAGAACCAGGAGATGAAACAGAAGCAACCAAGAGATGTCACATAGAATGGGGAGGATGGAGCTCGCTCAGACAGAGAACGAAAGACTTATCGCTGCCAACACCGAAGTTTTAGGTGATTTGACATGCAAAGTTCATGGTATGCATGATTTCATCTATCATGTAGGTATACCAGACCACATAGTGATCCATGGACATAGAGCCATTCAAGGCAGAGCCAGAGCCAGAGGCCAGAGACCACCACCACCGCAGGAGTAGTTTTATTAGTTTTTAGTTTTTAGTTTGTGTTGTTTTTATTGTTTTCTTAGAAGTGTACCTATATCTCTAAACATTGAGGACAATGTCCGAGATAGTGTGGGAGAAGGTATTATATTTCCCTTTCATTATATGAAACCAAAATTAAATTAATCAAAGTATTTTAGTTTCAATTTCTCTCCAGTATTTTAGCATAACAAAAAAAAATTCCTTTAGAATGTTATCATTTAACACACCCTTCAAGTATATAGGTTAATAGGCTTTGTTAGAAACTGAGAAAAGACTTAACAAAATTTATACAGTCTTGACACCTTAGACCCTTAGAAGTGATATCGATTTGGATACCTGTTGTAACACGGTGGGAGAACTGACATTTAGTTTTTGTCGTAAAATATGTTGCGGTAAGCAAGAGCCGCCACCGACTTTTATTTCATCCAATTAGGAAAGGCATAAAAGAACAGGAAATACCTTTTAAAGATTTTGAGTTTGGGGGGTAAGTTATACAAAGGGAAGGTGTTAGCATCTATTGTATCTATGGTTATCCATGGGCTCTTAATTGCTTAGCTCACTTTTTACTTGCTTTGTTTGAAAAGTGTAGTGTGTGATTAAAATATTTTCGTAAAGATTTAACTTTGTAATGATTATCGTATGAATGTATACAAAGTGTTTACTTGTTTGAAAGTATTTTGAAAAAGAGGGTGGATGTAAAAATTATTTGTTTTGAAAGTCGTGAGCAAGCGTTTAAGAGTTACTTACCCTAAATTGTAAGGTCTTTCTTGTCATTTTCGTTTCCTTAGGGATAGAACTGTCCTTACTATTAGTTAGTAAGTAGTCTTATCATTGGATTTAAGGGACGGACGTAGGGTCATCGAATGGTCATAGAAGGCAACATGTAAGGATATCTTAGCAATTCGAAGGGACTATCATCATTTTTCTGTAGGGTCATCGAGGGACGGGATCATCTTTTTATAGGCAACTCGAAGGGTCATCGAGGGACTATGATTTTTTTCATAGGGTCATCGAGGGACGAGATCATCTTTTCGTAGGAAACTCGAAGGGTCATCGAGGGACTATGATCTTTATATCGAAGGGACTTGATGATTTTTATTTAGGCAACTTTGCTAAGACACTTCTACGTTCGAGGGACTTGACCATTATTTCGTAAGACAACAAAAGAGGATACCCTAGAGGTGCATGTGTGAAAAGAGTGTTTTAATTAAAATTATGTTAATCTTTGAGTTAGTGATCTAACGGTTAATTTTATCTTGCCATACAATCATATTATTCATGCATCTAGCAGTTATAGGGTGCAAAAGGTAAAGTGCGGAAAATAAATCCTAAGACTATTACAGGGCTTTAGGGCAATTACATAATAAGATGCGGAAAGTAAAAGTGCGGAAATTTAAACCCTAATTAAACTATTACAATCCATGAGCAAATACATAATTGAGAAAAAATGCAAGAAAAAAAATCTACACTATTACATAATTTGTACACCCTATACAATTTTCTAAGAAAATTAAATAGCAAAATAAAATAAGGATAAAGTTAGGAAAAATATTTTAAAAGTCCTAAAGCCTTATTAATTTTTTTTTTGCATTTTTTATGATGATAAATAAAAAATAATAATTAATTAAAAAAAAGTTAATTAAAATTTAATGTTTTTTATTATGCTTTTTAGTGAGAAATTTAAATTAAATTTTTTATTTTAATTTGAGAAAAAATGAATTAAATTTAGAAAAAAAAATCTAATTTTAAACTATTTTAATTATAAGAATTTTTTTTGTATTTTGAGATTAGAAGACATTAAAAGGGAGGAAATTGAAATAAATAAATTACAAAAGAAAATATTATTATTATTCTTAATTTTTGAAAAGAAATCTCATTAATATATTAATTAAATTAAAAGGAGATGGGTAATTATAAAGATTATTTTTGGTGTTAAAAAAAGTAAAGGTTCTAAGATATTTTTGGTGTTTATTAATTTGTTATTATCAAGAAGAAAAATTAACTTAAATAAATAAAAAGAACAAATAAACAAAACAAGAGGAAAAAAACAATCTTCCTTGAAAACGACTGTAGTATGAGATATAGTGAATCTCGCGCTTGAAGCTCTAACCATGACACATCACAATTCCTGCATCTTAGCTCATAAAAAGTAGATCAAAACAAACCTAATCATAATCATAAACATAAACAAATGCATGAAATTAATGTAAATAGTATGTAATGAGAGTTTTGAAAATAAGAAGTGATGAACACGGTATGGTTCATGACATGTATTTCAATGGATCTCCACCTTCAAAAACAATTGGAAATGTCTCACGGGATATTGTTGAGTGGAGGCAAGTTTTTTTCTTTTTGTGTTTTCGATTTTTAGAGATAGGAGGCAGAGATTTCATGTATTGTGGGTGTGAGGGAGAGGAGACTCTTATGTGTAAAACAACATGTATTTATAGATTTAAAAAATTAGGTTAAAAAGCTTAAAAGGAAAATATCAGTCTTAATCCCTATTGATAAAAAATATTTGAAAAATCAAATAATATCTGATTTTTACTTGATCACCAAGTAGACCAGTTAGAAACTAAATATGACACAAAAATGACATAAACTGACCAATAGAAAACGAGTATGCAAGAAAAGAAATGTTTTTGGTATCTATTATGATTTATTTTGAGAATTTTTTCAAAAAATAATGATTTTAATGAAAAAAATCATATTTTTAAAAATGCATTAAATGAAAATACGAAAATTAAAAAACAAATAATAAAAAATGCTATTTTTGTGATTTTTTTTATATAAAAAAATAAAAAAAGAAAAATTTATTAGTAAAGGAAAATAAAAAGCGGAAGGTGGGATTTGAACTCACAACCTCTCACACTTATATCCCTTATACCCATATTTCTACCAATTGTGCTATTTTATTTATTCGAAATAAAAAGACACCAGAAAGCATATGAAGCGGGTCAAAATTTGGGGTACGACAAATGTGAGGAGAACTTTTGAATCAATTTGTCTCAAATATGTGAGGGCAAATTTTGGGGTATAACACCTGTTATACCAAAATCTGAAGCCTTGGTTCTAAATTAGCTCAGAGTAGTTTATATTAGCAGTCAGCACCGCCTGAAGTACAAGCTACGTGGAAAGCCGATGCAAATAAGTGATTGACCACAAAATTGCAAAAAAGAAAAAAAATAATATTAAAGATATCATTGGTAAAACAATTAAGCTGCACAAAAGGTAAAGCAAAAAGACAGATGTCAGTTGGTTCAGAGGAATCTGGTTCTGAACTCAGTAGGGCGAATTACTATTCGATCCCCCACAACTTACACTCAGTGTGATAAAGGGTTATCGCACTCGTATACCAGACCCCGTATGAAAAGAAGGATCAAATTCACTAACAGGCTATTCCACTATGCGCGTGCAAAGGTAAAGGGCTTAATATGATTCCATCGGATGAAACCGAGTAAAACAGATACATGAGCATTATGTTGAGTTATAATAGCATGACCCGGATTGGTTTGTACGAGGGGTTTAAAAACATTATATGTTTTTAGTGTCATTAGTGTATTTTTTGGTGTTCGAGTTAATATCGATTATTTTAACATAAAGTCGCACGACCATGTACGAATAGGTGATGTGTTTTGTGTATGCATATGAAGGTATTTTATTGAAAACATATTTGATTGTTTGCTTGAGGACAAGCAAAGATTCAAGTCTGGGGGAATTTGATAGCTCTAATTTGTATTTTGAACAATATTACGCGAGAATTGTGTTTGTTGTAGATATTTGATCAAACATGACTTTTGGAGGCAACAATGTAAAAGGAAGCTTCTTGGACAAGAAATGTGGAAAAACAGAAGGAAAAGATCAAGAAAAATGCATTTATGCGTAAGTCAAACACCCGTATGGGTTTCAAGACGACCAACTCCAATTCAAGTTGATTGTCTCACCTCCGTGATGCTCGTCTCAATTTTGAAACGCCCGTCTCAAACTCCAGTCAAATAACTTATTTACGCAACAAAATTCAAATGCAGAAGAGTCGTTATGAGGATTATTCACATCCAACAGAGGATTTCTCTCCACCCTAGTCATTCAAGTCTATGCAACTCAGTTCAAAGCCCAAATCAAAGTCCAAGCCTACAATTTCTCAACAAAACCTAATCCACTACCTATAAATAGAAGCCACTGCAATTCTACAGGAGAGCTTCGTTCAAGTCCAATTTTGTGTCATTTTCTTTTGTTCGAAGTTCTCAAATTTATTTCCAGTATTCGTTTTTATTTTCTTTAACCGACCCCTAGTGATAGTTTCCATCACTAGGAAACTATCTCCATTTTAATTGTTTCCAACCTCTCATTATTGTTTACTTTTCAAGTTTTCAAAAGTTTGGTTGATCAAGAACATTGCAACTAGGTTTCTAAATTTTAATGCTTTATTGTTTATTTATCATCAACTTTATTTATATTATGAATTATTTCTCCTTCTACCTTTCTTTGTTCTTATTTAATATGTCTGGCTAAACCATTAATGGGTATGTAATTGTCAAACCGGAACAAATTCGGTAGAATTAGGCTATGCATTAAATTAAGTTATTTTCCGATTTTGATTTCTTGTTTTAAATAACTTTTGTTACGAGAGTAAGAGAGTATAAAAGATTAGGATTAAGACCATGGGAGTGTGAGATCATAATCAGATAGCTGAAATCAAACATTTGTTTTAAATACAGCGGAAGCGCTTTAAAACCAATTAGAACCTTTAGGTTTCCAAAATATATTTCTAACTTGAATTGACACAACGAGAGCGCTCAATTGAACTTAGGAGTATAGTAATAGGCAAGACCACGAGAGTGTGAGTCAACGAATTTTAAACCGAGAGTTTATACGGAGAGATAACTTAACAACCGTTAATAAGTCGAACCTCTATTGTATTCATGAAGGAGAATCAATTATGTATCGATATCATTACCATTAATTTAAATTAATTAGTTCTTCACCTTTTAAAACCAAAAACATCGTTCGCCTTAGCTAAACATAGTAACACCCGACAACACTAGGTTGATTATCTCTGTGGGATCGATATCTTTTATTACTACATGATAGATTGTGCACTTGCAGTTAGTAACCGTCAAACTCAGAAAGTTGTCACTAGAAACAATGAAGCCCTTATAATGAGCTAATATGCCTTAGGCAAGACATATAGCTTTCACACAAGAATAAAACACAAGACAATTACTCTTTGTGCTGAGTAATAATGATGATTTCTTTTAATGATCAATTGTTGAGTTACACTCCTGGGACACTCGACCTGATTCACTCATCAATTTCGCAGTCGCTATCAATTATATCTTCATGAATAGCAGATATATTACTGTGATCCACCCATCCATCGCTGGAAAAAGTGATCGGGCCTTTACGACCTCTAGCATGTTGAGCTGATGTTGATTGAGCAGTGTTGTAACCGATTTCAAACATATCCTCTTTCTTAGGGACCTCTATCATCTTTCCCCAGCCTTTGTTAGCCCCTGATTCCACCACTTTTAGAGCTTGCTTATAGGATGCAATGGATACACCCTTCTTCTTCTCTTCCGAAAGGGATGCTGATGATGACGACATAGCTTCATTCCTGACTGGCTCGAAAGCCTGGAAAGGGGTCTCATATATCTCACCATCCATCTCCACATATTTGAATGAAGATAAGTGACTTATGAAGATGTCATCCTCTCCATACACTATGACAATTTTTCTTTCCCAAACAAACTTTAACTTCTGATGGAGAGTTGAGGATACTGCCCCGGCTGCATGAATCCAGGGACTCCCGAGCAAACAACTATATGTCGGCTGAATGTCTATGACATAAAAGGTCGTGTTGAACACCTGTGGACCTACCTTGATTGATAATTCCACTTCTCCAAAAAGTGACCTTTTGGACCCGTCAAACACTCTAACTACCAAGTCACTTTGCCTGAGCACCACTCCGTCATAATCCAACTTGATTAATGCCTTCTTCGGAAGCACATTTAGGGAGGACCCTGTATCAACAAGCATGTGGGAAAGCACATCCCCTTTGCATTCCATCAAAATGTGTAGAGCTTTGTTGTGACTGCGCCCCTCAGCAGTCAGATCAAGATCTGTGAACCCTAATCCATGACTAGCGTTCATGCTAGAGATAACCGTCTCGATTTGGTTCACTGATATCTCTTGTGGCACATAAGCATTATTCAGAATTCTCAACAATGCCTTTCTGTGGGATTCAGAACACATCAATAGTGACAAGATCAGATCTTGGAAGGCGTTTGTTGTAGATGGTCGACTATCTTGTAGCCGCTCTTCTTTATGATCCTCAAGAACTCCTCGGCTTCCTTGTCAAAGGTAACGTCTGAATCTGGAACATGAACATCCCTTGTCACAACTATCTTGCCCTTGGCCTTAGCCTGGGCATCTGCATTATCATTCGGCGACACTCTGTTGTTCCTTTGGGTCTGAGGCGCGAACAATCTTCCACTCCTCATAAATCCACCGACTCCCACATTTTCGACCTGATGCGGAGCTGCACTGGAGGTGGTTGCGTCTTGCTTCTGGCTGTTGAAATAAATCTTTTCCCCATAATTCCATGGGACGACTTTCTCACTTTGATACGACATATGCCTTGGAGTGGTGAACGTGACTGGTGCTGCTCTAGCAGATACCAGAATCTCGATTGGGGTATAATAGATAGTGACTGTAGAAACTTCCTCTTCATTTCCAAACCGGTCAAACTGAATACTTTCGTCATTAATCATCTTCTAAATTCCTGACTTCAACTTGTCACATCCATTGGTATATCCTTCACATTCTGGATAAACTTCCCCATAGCCTGAGAATATACCTTTCTTCGCCAAACAGTCCTTTACTGCTAGTAGTGGTGTCTTCAAGGCATTGGCATCATAAACCAAATTCAAATGGTCATCTTCATCTATAGCTCCCATGGTTCTTCCATGTGAATGCATGGTATTTTGCAAGACATTGGGAGTAGGAGAAAAATTGATCGCCTTGGAGTCCAACATATCTTGGACCAGGTGTTGGAAGGCTTTGCAGTTCTCCACGGTATGCCTCGGAGCTCCAGAATGAAATTTACAATGGGCATTAGCATCATACCCTTCGGGGATCTGTCCGGGTTTTGGAGGTTGTAAAGTTCTCAGCAGAATCATTTGCAGCTAAAGGAGATTCTGAAACAGCTGTGAATATGACATTGGCGGTGTTTCGAATTGTCTATCTCTCAGCCTATGCGAATAATATGATTTGGAAGCTCTTTGTTGCTGATAGCTTTGCTGACGTTGCTGTGGTGGTTGTTGTTGTTGTTGATTGGTAGCAACACGGATGGTTACAAATGTAGCTTTATAATAAGTAACTTGATTTCCTTTCTTTCTCTGCGAGTACACTGCCCTAGTTTCTCCTTCTCTTCTTTTCACAAATGGCATTTTGGTCCCCGAAGTAGAAGCCCCACCATTCTGGATCTTTCCCTATTTCATCCAATTTTCAACCCACTCACCGGTCATAATGATATCAGATAAACCACTTGAAGAACACCCTGCTAATCGTTCCATGAAATGCCCTAGAAGGGTATCCATGAACAGATCCACCATTTCTCTTTCGAGCATGGGTGGTTGTACTCTTGCTGCCAACTTGCACCACCTCTGCGCGTACTCTTTGAAACTCTCAGAATTTTTCTGAGATAAGCTCTGCAACTGAGTTCTTCTCGGAGCCATGTCGATATTATACTGATACTGCTTGAGGAATGCATCTCCTATTTCCTTCCATTTATGCACAGCCGTCCGTTCTAATTTCATGTGCCATTCAAGAGAACCTCCAGACAGGCTATCCTAGAAGAAGTGAATCTAGAGTTTTCGTCTTTGGTATAAGCAACTATATTGCGATAGTGTTGCACCCTAATTGTTTCCCTAAGTTTTCTTCACATTTCATTTGCACCTTGCATACAAACAAGATCGCAATGTTTGCTCGGTTCTTCTCGGGTTAGGTTTATGCCTCGCAGGGGACCACCGTTGCCTTTAATTACTTTATTTGTTTATGTTTACTAACCATTAATTAAAATCCAAAAATATATTTTGTTTCCTTTTACTAACCTTTTTTTAGGAAGAGGAACCATTGAAAACGCCAAAAATAGAAGTCCCGCAGCTCGAGTAAATTTCACAGACAAAAGTCGAAGTTGATCCGCAAATAATTCAAAATTATCAGATCAAGGAATTCCCAAGTTAATTGATTCACTCAAAGGATTTCCAAGGTTCATGTGTTCATTTCTTCGACGTACAATAAGAATCGGGCCAAAACAACCAAGCAACCATGTTTGAATAAAAAATTCAAATTTCAGCTTGGTTAACCGGTTAACCAGTGCGAAATTTGAATTTTTTATTCAAATTCAGCACCCTTAGATCATTGATTTAATTGGAATATTCTAGATCCATTGGTTTCTGATTTCTCTACATTACTTTGATCGTTTCTTATCATATACCCTCATTAATCACCACTCTTTTCCATTTCCCGCCAAAATTCCAATTACCAAACCTAAATTCAAATTACCAAAGCAAGCTCCATTCCACCAAATTTCCATACCTGAGGCCTTTAAATAGGACCATAATTTCATTCATTCCACAAGCTTTTGATAGCCACAAAACCTCTTGCAATATACTCCCCCAAAACCAAAATTCACAAAAAGCTCATTTTCTTTCTTTTGAAGTTATCAATAATTCACATTGAATTCTTGATCAACTTGAGCTAAAACTTTCATCCTTTTCTTCTTTTGTTCACCAATTGAAGTAGATCTAGCTTGGCTTGGTTCAATTTGAAGAAGTGTTTTTGGTAATTCATCTCCTTCCACAAACCCATACTCACCATCAACATTCAAGATGTAGATCTTTGGTGCCTTTGATTCTAGATCCTTTGGATCTTTATTTGTTGTTTGATTGCAGGGATTCCACTGTATTTTGGTTTTAAAATTCGTGCAAATTCAGATCATGATCATCAAATGTTTGAAAAAAGGTTTCAAAATGGATCATGCTGAATTTTTTGCATTTTTCTGCTATTGGTACAGCGTTAACCGGTTAACCAATTGGTTAACCGGTTAACACAAGACATAATGGTGTTTTTGGCTTGTTTTAAGCCCCTTCTTAGTTCCTCTTTCTTCTTCTTCTTCCTCCTTTTTATTTTTACCTTGGGAAGCACTTTTGGGAGTGATTTCTCCTTAATTTCAATGAACTTTGGGTGTAGATTAGAGTAGTTAATGTTCATTAATTTAAAACTACCTTTAAGTGGATTATTCAATTCATTTAAGGTACTTTGCGTTAGTGATACATTTTCATGCTTGAATCCACCAAGATGAGTGATTGAACTTAAGGATGGAAGAATACCATAAGTGCGGCTCAATTTGGTATTCACCTTTAGTTTTGTGCGGTATCGCGTCCGGATAACGATTTACATATCGTTTATCTCGCATGCATTAGCACTAACATTATGTACCTTAATTGGTGGTGTCCGGCCTTATTTGTAGGGTAATTACTTCGTAAATTACTCGGCGATTGCTTAACATAGACCTAAATGTGTCCCGACTTCAAAATAAAAATCTAATTGGGTACTTGCACTTTCATGGACCGGATCTCTTGTTGATCGCGTAATCCCAAAGTGATTGGTCATTTTGCATTTAGAATCGAGACTTATGAATGTTTGATCCGTAAGTGCTTTGGGTCTCCCAATCGCCTTTCAAATTTCATTGAATTCGGTTCGGTTTTCCTTGATTAGTCGCTATAGTGTAAGATGCTAAGTGGATCCGGTTGCCTTCGATTTTGGTTATTCTTTCTTTTTGGTTGTGGTTGATTAAGTTCACCATGCCATTATTATGTGAATATTATTATACTTTTATTGTTAATATTTAGATTCTTGCACTTTAATTTCTTTTGTTACTAACATTTAATTTTTTGCACTTTTATTGCCTTTATTCTATTTTTCTTTATTCATCCATATCATGTTTATTATTTGTTCTTATTAGTTTGATGTTGGTTTTCCTTTTGTCCATTTGGACACAAAAACATTAATAAAGGATTAAACATCTAAAAAAACTTGTGACTTTAATTTGAGGACTATTGGTTACTATCCTTGGCTTTTGGAATGAAGAGTTGGACTTAGATTCTTAAGACACTTCCTTTGCCTTGATCTTCATGAAGTTGGAATTTTGCCTTTATTTGGCCATTTGCTAGCTTATAAGGATAGAACTCTTATGCTCATAATTTGGAATGTCATCAAGTTTGGTTAGATCTTTCTTCCCTTATCTCCTTGTTTTCTTTTTTTAGGATAGTCCCTTCATCTCTTCCCATTCTTTAATTTTCAAAACCTTCTCTCTTTTTCAAAGGATTTTTTTATAAATCATCACCTCTTTATAAAACCAAAACCTTGACTTTTGTCAAGTGGCTTTTACTTATTTTCTTTTCTCTTAAAATCAGTGAATCTAATCATGTTGACCTTAATTCAAAAATAAAAAGAATCAAACTCATTCAAGTTGTTTTGTGCCTTTGTGCACTTTTGTTTTATTTTTATTTTAAAGAGTGCCGATTATGAGTCATTATTCTTTAGTCGGGTGCTAGTCTTTCAATCTCCATGGTTGTAGTTTGATGTAATTGAGTCTCTTGTCATTTGTGGGGGTTTAGTGGCATACTCGTTGATTTTATCCGAGTTGGCGCCCTCCCCATAATGATGTATGAGTTCATGCCTTCATTCTCATGGTAGTTTGTTTGGCCATCCACTTGAAGATGACAAATTCTCTTCACTTAATATAATTAATCATAACCCACCCTTTTCACTATTTGTACCACGAACTACTGAGTTTTGATCTCACATTGCACTTTGTGGGTACGTAGGCATGAGGTGGTAAACCTCTCCAAACACAAAAATATTAAAAATAATTATTTTCTCATCCTTCCACTCTCATTTAACAAACCTTTTTTCAAAACAAAAGCAGTAAATTTTTCAAAGGGCTCTCGTGGAGTACCACAGACATTTTGGGTGCATAAAACCTTCCTATTGTGTAACATATCCCCTTACCTGTTTCTCTGTTGTGTTTCTTTAGCTTTTTGCTTTTAGATTTATTAGGATTTATTCGCTCTTTTTTACTTTTCCTCTTGGAATAAAATAAAAGCGCGGTGGCGACTCTGTTTACTTTGAGTTAAGTTAACTAATAGCTTACACTCATGTTTTTACCACTACAGATAGTAAGCCTGAAGATGAGTCTTGGGACAGGAACTCATGTTGTATTTGTCAAATCCAGGGGCCTTGAACTTCGGTGGGATGATCAAACTTACACCAATCCCATGTCAGAAACATCAATACCCAGGGTATCTCTGCACTCAAAAGCTCTGACCTTTTCTACTAGCATCTGAAAGTCCTGATGATTGCCCCCATACCGAATCCCGAATCCTCGTTCAGACATAGAGAATTGGTCAGCCTGATGATCCTCCATATTATGAATCGAAATAGGAATACCTTCCAGAGTAGGAGGCCCACCGACTCTGGTTGGAATAGCAGTGGCATTAACTGGGTTGCCTTGCGCATCCAAAGTAACTCCCACGACCGGAGGGTCCACCTGCGGCTAATCAAGCCTCTGGACGGCAACCCTCAACTTTTGTTTCCCTAGGGTGACCCCCTGCATCATGTTCATGAACTCATTCATGCACGTGCGGAGTTCAGTCATCTCAGCTTGAACAATGTCCATAACGTTTCTTTGATTGTGACAGGTGGCGTACTAGTGAAGGCAGCGACTTGCACTTCCTCGTAAATAAACAGATAAATTAAGGAACCTGGATAACCCGCAAAGAAAAAAATGCAAAGATGATATGAATGCATGCAAATGTTGTGTTCTTTCATTCTAAAGGTTATTTACGTCCCCATTCTGGTATTCAAGAATAAGAGCAACCCAGGTGGCCTGCGAGAAATTTGACTTTTGGGAAGAGGATACTCCCGCGGATTTTCAGATGAGATGACTTGTGGTGATCCAGTGCTCGGAACACGTGTCGGTGCAAAGATAATACTCAAGAATTAGAAACACATCCAATAGCATGAAACGAAGTTAACAAATTTCCCAGAAGGGTGCCAATTCTTACAGTAAGGAAAAATAGCCAAAGCAACAAGGAATCCTACAACAAGCCTGTGGGTAATCCGATACAAACAAGGGAAACTAGACCCTATGCAACTCCACATCCTTTAGCCTCCAGCTAAGGCTCTTGACCACCTAGAATAAGTGAGCAATATCCGGATGGTTCGGGTCTTCAATCAGCTTTTGTATGAGCAAATCCCTCTGATCGAAGGAAGCGTGGAGTTCACTGATCTGTTGTAGGAAGAGTTCTTCGCTTTCCCTTCTAGGTATAGAGTCATACCTGGCCTTTTTGACCTCTACACGAACTCTGAGTTCTTCTACCTCCTTGTGAATATCCTCAATTTCTTGTTGCTATTGAGCTATCTTTTGAATGTAGTCTCTATGTTGTTCGTGGGCTAACTAGAGCTTCTCTTTCTGGTCAACCAATTGCTCCTGAAGATCTTGAATCTTCTGCTTGTACTCAGCTTCCACTACCTTCTACTTCTTCAAGTTGGCCTCCCATTTTTCCCGCTAGAGAGTTATCGTTTAGTTGGCTTCATCCAGATACTTCTGGTCCTTTCAGCGCTGATTTGCTTTGCGGACTTCAATAAAACCCTTTTTCTTGAAATAATGCTCTCTTTCTATAAAGTCTAGCTGCTTGACTTTCACCATCTCTTTAGCTTTATGAACCCTTTCCTCTAACTTCTGATTAAGGGTCACCATCCTCTGATAAAAACTGTGGGCTTCCTGGTTCTCTGCCCTGAGTTGCTGAACTAAAGCTTCCAGCTTTTGGTATTATTCCAAAGGCACGATGGTCTTAGGTTCCATTACTGCAAGTGGGGTCGGCACTGAAAAGGGCAACAAGACCACCTGGGCTTTCTCCTTTAGCCATGCATTGTACTCGGGAAACATCTGGTTATTGCTTCTGCCCAAGCATGTTGTTCCTCTCCTTCGGATGAGCTTCCAAGAACCCGCAACTTTCCTAACCAATGGAAGGTTGTTCTTTACCGGGAAGTAAAATGTCTGAGCTAATTCTGACTCCTCAGGAGTATCTTTAAGCGCGAATCCCAATTTCCTTCTCAAGAAAATTGGGTTGTAATTGATTCCCCCAGTTACTCCTAGAAGTGGCACATTGGGGTACCTCCCATAGCTAGTGATGAAGTTCCTTCCTTTCAATCTCATGGTAAACCAATTAATGTCTTTGGCAGATAACATGCTCAACCTATGGGCCCAGATCAGGCTAGGATCAGTGAAGGCTTCAGTACTCGGCAAGTGCCTCATGAACCACTTGTAAGACAAAGGAGTGCGTCATCGCACTAAACCTCCTTGTTTCTTCTCATTATTATAGTGCACTGAATAATAGAGGTCTCCTAGGAGAGTAGTGTCGCTCCCGGTATTTTCATCCAAGTACAAACGCGAAAGTGGCGCGGAAAAGGTAGATTCGGCAGCAAGGCATTTTTATCTCGAATGAATGAGAAAGGTAATGCTGCATAAATCGAAGGAAAGGAAAGGATAAGGTCATGTGAACCAAAGAACTGGGTTCAGGAGTCGGCTACGACCTGGGAAAGTATTAGCACCCCAGATCGTTCGTCGTACCCGACGGGATCCACGCTTGTTAGTATGTTTCAAAGGGTCAGAAATAAAACTACTAGTGAATAAAAACCGCTATAGGAACTGGAATGAGAGAGAGAACTGGAAAAAGAGAACGAAAAGGAAAAGGTAGGAAAAATAAAGAGTTTGCTCGAATGGGCCTTACCCTACTGCCTACATATCTCATGGGATATGAGAATCAAAGTCGTCATAGTTCCCCTAACTAGGGAGAAATTTTTTTTGTGTTTTTTAGAGTTGAACTACTTATGTCTATGCTCAGGTGTTGCAGGCTCGTCTGGTACGAGTGTGTTTACCGTCTTGAAAAGATACACGTCGAAGCAAGTTTGTTCATTATGAATGAATGAGGTGAGAAGAGAATTCCCGCAGGAAAGACACTTGTTGGTTTATTGTCTTTTATAAGAAGTGTTTTGATTTTGTGTTTATCGTATGCAAAGTGCTAAAGACTATGAGACATGAGCGAATACTTTCCAAGGTCGCCCCCAATGGAATGTTTGTAAAGCATTCTAGAATAGTGGAAGAGACCTCCACTTATCATTTCCTATATAGATTAAGGCTCGTGGAATAATATGCACACTTCCATTATTAAATGTTTTTGCTTTTATTTGAAGATGAGAAAAGGTACTTAAAGTTGTAAAGAAAAACTATGGGGAGACTAAGACTCGAACCCTACTGTTAGCATGCAATTATTGATCCTAAGGTTGAGGATTAAGGGAAAAATATACCTAAGTTAGAATACATGGATGACTATCCATAATTCTATCACATAGTGGCTTTAATTGATAATTAAGTACAAGTTGTGAACCCTAAGGGAGCATGTGAAGCAAACACAAGTATGTGGAGATTAAGTATGAACTTTGAATATTAACATGAAATAATGAACATGGTCCTGTCGCTCCCGAAAGGACATTAAGTCCCCGGTCCAGACGCGAACTGTCGGTGATGTTGGAGGTTGAGGTTGAATAGAGTCGCCAGCTAGGCATTTTTATCCCGAAGGAAAGGTAATGCTGCATAAACCTGGAAGGATATGGATAAGACGGTTGCGAACCAAAGAAACTGAGAAAGGGGGTTGGTTACGACCAGGGAAGGTATTAGCACCCAGATCGTCCGTCGTACTCGACAGGATCCATGCATACCTGATTGTGTTTAAAAAGGGTAGTGTATGTACTAACTGTGTAAAAAGCTAGGGAGAAAAGGATGTGTGTCAGTGCAAAAGAGGGGATGAATGCTCAAGAATGAGCTAAGGAAAGAGAAACTGGGAAGAGGAGAAGGGGGAGACAAAGAGACTTTTGTTCGATAACTGTGAAGTTATGCCTACGTATCCTCTCGTGCAATGAGGAAGTCAGAACACCGTAGTTCGACTCAAAGAGACTGAAAAAGATTTTGCTAGGAACCGCTTTCTTGTCTATGCTCAAGTGTATGACTCGTCTGGCTCGAGTGCTAACTGTCTTGCATTAGACGGAAAAAGCGAGTTCTCGTTTTCAGAGTGAGTGTGTTGAGAAAAGAATCCCGGAGGAGACGATTATTGTTTGTTTTTGTGTTTTCAGTTTTTTATTGTTTTTGGTGTTTTGCATAGGATAATAAGCTTAAGCCTAAATCAAGGGTTTGTAAACTCATTATATCCTCCCTGATTAGGGATAATGAGCCTACTTAGGTATGAGAAACGCATCTCAACTTAATTACCATGATGATGTAGAATTAATATCGTTAACCTACTTGTGATTATTAAGATGTTTTTGTTTTTGTTTTGTTTAGTGTTAAGTAATGAGTTTAATCTCTGATCAAGGATTAGTGAACTCATACACCATCCTAAGAGAAGGATAATAGATGAGAACACTTAAGCTGAGGAAGATACCTCAACTTAATCCATGGTTAGGGACTAAAGTCATTATATAACAAGCCCTTATTAAGTGGATTTTAATTAAAGGATGAGATTAAGAAATGAGTTTTAAGTTTGTAATACTTATCTTGAGGGGGGACTTGTCCATTAAACACTAGGGTTAGTCCCTCTTAACCACAAAGGAAGAGATAGAACCCTAATGTAAGGCCCAAGTTACAAGCTTAAGTATTGATCATTATTAAGTGTTTTGATTAAGAGGTGTAAACAAATTAAAGGTTTAACACTAAGGATTAAAGTTATACACTCCATCCTAAGATAAGGATGCAGGCATAACCCTAATTCAAAGTCCTAAAGCTTTAAGTGTTTAGCCTCTGATTATGAGATGAGAAGAGAGACTCGAGGAGACTCGAAGTTAAAAAGGCAGGGGAGACTATATACAACCCTAAAAGTTATCATGCTTGGATATCCTATGGTTTGTGAGGCTTAAGATAAGAAACTTCATGAGGCCACCATGGAAGAAGAAGCAGATTAATAGAGAAGGAGAAAGAAGAATAGGTTACTTACTTCCTGAAGAAGATAAGTAACCTAAAGAAAGAAAGTAAGAGGGAGAGAGCATAAGTGAAGCAAGTTCACTTCAAAGACATGTAAATAATGCATATGAAGAGATGAGAAGAGGTGGGATGTGAAGGCAAATCCACATCCCAGACAACTTACCATAAGCCCCTGAAATGTTAGTGTGAGATGCATAAGATGCAAAGCAAAAGAAAATAAAGCAAATGGAAGTGCAATGACATAAACCAGAAGTGTAAACATGATTCAAAAGTGTCATGGAATGATGCAAAGTCATACATGATGCTTGTGAATGTTCATACAAGGATGAGATGCAATGGAAGCATGTTTAGAAGCATGAAAACACATGGATGTTCATGAAATGTAATGAATGCAAAGCATAGCAAATGAATGAAGAAATGATCAAGAAATGCTCAAGCATGTCCTGTGATGTCTAAGATGTCATACAAAGGCTTGAAATGTCATGGCAAGTTCAAATGATTGATCTATGCAAAGATGAATGCAAATGAACATGAGAAATTAGGGTTTTAAGACAACATGAGATGCATATGACCAAAACAGAAGCATACATTATGATAAAAATTTGAAATTTAACTCAAACAAACCCTAAACACATACAAGATCACACCCCAAAGGAGAAAGTCAGAAGCTAATCCTAGACAAAGTTATGAATTTCCAAAGTTAACTAGGGTGTTTGGATAGTTCTAAAGGGAAAATGCAAACCAAATTGAAAATGAAATGAAAAAATATGAGATAAATAACCTAGAAACTAGATGCAATATGTGAAACAATGCAAAAAGAATCAAGTTCAAATTCATCATGGTTAGGCAGTAATGAATTTTTCAAGTTAGGGTTAAAAAATGTGAAATTTATGAACCCTAATTCAAATAAAATTGTGAAAATGTGATCAAACCTAAAAAGAAATTTGTATGGTGAGTTTGAAAATGTTTCTAAATGTTTAAGAATGCTTCATGAATTTTTTTGTGATTTTTAGAAACCTAAATGTATATTTAATTAATAAAAATAAATTAATTAATTAAATAAAACATTTAAATGTTTTAAAAATACTTTTTTAATGCAAAAATTAAAATGAAAAATGTTTTTGAGTTAAGAAAAATATTTGAAATGAAAATGCAAAGTTTGAGATATTTTGAAAGTCTTTTGCTATTTTAAAATAAATGTGGAAAAGAAATGAAATAAAATGAAATAAAAATCAAATAAATGAGAAGTATGCTAATATGATGATCAGGATTTAAACTTGGGGTGACTCGGTTGACTGCGCGCGCATTTGAAGGGTCAGGATCATTTCATATTAAATTATATTAATTAAACCTAATTAAAACTAATTAAAATGGATTAGGGCAAATGATGAATCATGAGCGTCCATTCCACTAATTAATCCATATCCTAGGGCTGGCATTTAAACTGGGAATCCTAACCCTAATCAAACTCAGGTGACCGGAGGGGAGCTCCGGTTATCTTCTCCGGCGACTCAAACCACCAACTTCTTCCCTAGGTGATAACGAGAAATCGTATCGTATTATTACTATGTTTTATAGCTCGTTTTATCATACATTGATCCTTTTAACTCCCGATTGTTTCGAGTTTTTTATGTCACATTGCAGGTATAACATGTCTAGAGCCAAATTATGAGAAAAAGATCAAAGGAACAAAATTGAGCATGAAAATAAAAGAGAGAAATCAATTCTGCTAAAGACTGCATATTTTGTTGCTCTCACGGTCGTCACAACTGACTCACGACCGTGACACGCCAATTTGAGGTATCACGATCGTCACCATGGTCTAACGACCGTGACGCGCTAATGTGAGGAAATCTGCCCGTTACACCATGTCACGAACGTGACAAGCTTATTTATGTTAAGTTTCTGTTATCATTATATAATGCATGTTTTAATATTTATTAATTTCATTATGTGTTTATCTGTTATTTCAATTAATATGAGTAGCTAAATTAATTTAGTCGGTATGTAATAAAGCAACCAAAACGGATGAATCGAATCTAAGCTAAAAACAATTATGAACTTATATTCTGGCTGTGACTTTTTATAATTAAAATCAAGCTTTTTGTTACGAGAGTAAGAGAAGTGAAATAGGTTAGGTCGAGACCACGAGAGTGTGAGATTTTAACCGGATAGCTAAAGTTAGGCATTTGATTTAAATACAGCGAGAGCGCTTTAAAACGAATTAGACTTATTAAGTTTTCAAAAATTATTTTCTAAACACTTATGGGCTAGCGAGAGCAGACATATGGCTTTAGGAGTAAGATCTGAGATAAGACCACGAGAGTGTGAGTTGAGGGTTTTTAAACTGGTAATCTCTACAGAATTATTTAAGAGAAACATCCTTATAAGCTTAGACTAGATTGACCCGCATAAGTTAATATAATTACATACCGACCGCCTTCTCATTATTTCCTTAATTAAGTTTAATTCCCGTTTTTAATCCTTAAAACCATAACCGTGACAAAATTTCCGCCTTAGCTAAACTAGCAGACCTTCTAGCACTAGAGTGATTACAAAGTCCCTGTGGGTTCGACATCTTTTTATTACTATTGCGATAGGTTGTGCACTTGCAGTTCAGATACCGTTAGACACATCACGTCTTCGCCCCATCAAGTTTTTGGCGCCGTTGCCGGGGACCTTGATTTATTCACTAGTGCACTATTAGAGTAGCACTGTCTAGACTAAGGTAACAATTTATTTTCCCTAATATAATTTACCGAGTGTATGCCAAGTACTCGCTCTCAAGGCGAAGACTTGCAACCTCCAGTCCTTGAATTAGAACGCTTCTTACATTTAAGAAGATGAATATTCGAATACCAACGAAAATACAACATTCCAGATCTTCAAGTTGATCCACCTAAACCAGTTGGAACATCAAAGGACGCAGAAATGGCTGAAGAACCAAATCATCCGCTAAAGTATTACGCTAGTCCTTCCCAAGCTGATCCGCATTCCAGCATTGCCGCGTCAACTATCAATCGAAATGATTTTGAGTTGAAACCTTCGCTGATATCAGCCGTGCAACAAAACCAATTCGCCGGAAATCCTACAGAGGATCCGAACCTTCATCTTTCGATATTTGTGCAGTACGCAGATACAGTAAAAGCTAATGGAGTTACCCAAGAAGCAATCAGATTACGCCTTTTTCCTTTCTCACTTCGAGACAGAGCAAGAGCCTGGCTTCAATCTCTACCCTCGAATTCAGTAACTACGTGGGAGGAATTAAAGAGAGTCTTCTTGACAAGATATTTCCCACCTAGTAAGACATCTATGCTAAGAGCTCAAATCCACGGATTTAAGCAAAAGGAAAACGAGTCACTTTTCGAAGCTTGGGAACGATACAAAGATATGCTGAGACTTTGTCCACATCACGGATTAGTAGAATGGATGGTCATCCATACTTTCTACAATGGACTCTTGTACAACACAAGAATGACGATTGACGCTGCCGCAGGCGGCGCACTAATGGACAAAGAATATAATGATGCTTATGCACTTATCGAGAGTATGGCTCAGAATCATTACCAATGGGGAAGCGAGAGGGTCGCAACTGAGAAACCAACAAAAGGAGGTATGTACGAAGTGAGTAGTATGGATCAAGTTAATGCAAAACTTGACCAACTTAACCAAAAGATCGACAACTTGGCTATAAAACCAACAGCCACCGTGGCTGCGGTAACACCTAACTGTGAGTTATGTGGAGTTCCAGGACATGCTGTCCCTGATTGTCAATTATTAGCAGGAATTCCCATAGATCAAGTGAATTATGCTCAAGGAAACCCGTACTCGAACACATACAACCCAGGTTAGAAGAATCATCTGAACTTCTCTTATAAGAACAACAATGCTTTATACGCACCAGGTCAAGCGCCAGCTACACCAACATGATATCAAAAGACTGCTCCTAATGTTCCTAGAAAATCAAACCTTGAATTAATGATGGAGAACTTCATAGCTACCCAATCTCAAACAAACAAGGAATTATTGAACCAAAACATACACACTAGTGAGCAGATTAAGCAATTGGTGAGCAAGGTAGATGCGTTAGCTACACATAACAAAATGCTTGAAACTCAGATTTCACAAGTAGCTCAACAAAAAGCACCTACCGCTGCCCCAGCTGGAGTATTTCCTGGACAACCCCAACCTAACCCAAAAGATCAGGCCAATGTTGTGATACTAAGAAGTGGCAAAGAACATGACGGACCTTCCGATCCAAGACTTGACAATCCAGCCATGTGCCAAAAGCAGGATAAGCCGACTGAAAAGGAGAATGAACCAGAAGAAAAGGAAGATAATAATCAAGAGGCAGTGGAGAAAGACAAGCCTTATGTGCCTCCACCACCTTATAAACCACCGATTCCGTACCCTCAGAGATTAACCAATTCCAAGAAGATGGGCCAGTTTAAGAAATTTGTTGAACTTCTGAAACAATTGAATATTACTATTCCGTTTACAGAAGCTATGACTCAAATGCCCTCGTATGCTAAATTTCTAAAGGAAATCTTATCCAATAAGAAGAAGATAGAGGATAACGGAACCGTTACACTTACTGCCGAGTGTAGCGCAATAATTCAAAATAATATGCCTCCTAAGCTAAAAGATCCAAGTAGTTTCTCTATACTCTGTGTAATTGGAAAATTCGTCATTGACAAAGCTCTATGCGATTTAGGAGCCAGTATCAGTGTTATGCCCTTAACAATTTACAAAAGGCTAGATATGGGAGAATTAAGACCTACTAAAATGTCTGTTCAACTAGCTGACCGCTCTATTAAATATCCTGTAGGCATACTAGAGAATGTCCCAGTACGGATAGGTCAATTCTACATTCCTACTGATTTTATAATCATGGACATCACTGAAGACTCCACTACCCCTATCATACTAGGAAGACCATTCTTAGCTACCGCCGGAGCTATTATAGATGTAAAGAAAGGAAAGCTAACCTTTGAAGTAGGTGAAGAGAAAGTTGAATTTATTTTAACACAATTCTTACAATCACCAGCTATAGAGGACACATGTTATTTATTAGATGTCATTGACGAGTGTGTAAGAGAGATGGAAATGAAAGAAACTACTTATTCTGAAATTATGAAAATTCAAATCCCTTCGATTTTCGAAGATGACAATTGGCGTGAACCGTATCAGGATGATAGTCTAAGCGAAATTTTAGCACTTACACCGGATCCCATGCCAAGTAAGAAGAAACCTACATTAGAGTTAAAAACCTTACCTAAGAACCTAAGATACGAATTCCTAGACACTGAATGTACGCGACCAGTTATAATCAATTCCAGTTTAGGAACAATCGAAACGAAGAAACTTTTAGATGTCTTAAAGAAATACCCAACTGCATTAGAATATAACATATCTGATCTCAAAGGAATATGTCCTTCAATCTGTATGCATCGTATTATGCTAGAAGAAGATTGCAAAACCTCTAGAGAATCCCAAAGAAGAATTAACCCAATACTTAGCATTGTAGTAAAAGAAGAAGTTAAGAAACTACTAGACGCTGGAATAATATATCCAATCTCTGATAGTCAATGGGTTAGTCCAGTACATGTAGTACCAAAGAAAGGAGGTATCACTATTGTGAAAAACGCTAAAGGCGAATCGATATCACAAAGAGTAATGACCGGACATAGAGTGTGCATCGATTATCGAAAACTAAACAAAGCCACTCGAAAAGATCATTTCCCACTACCCTTTATAGATCAAATGTTAGAACGATTAGCCAAACACTCGTATTTCTGTTATCTAGATGGTTACTCAGGATTTTTCCAAATCCCGATTCACCTAGATGATCAAGAGAAGACTACATTTACATGTCCTTATGGAACGTTCTCTTATAGACAAATGCCCTTTGGATTATGTAACTCTCCTGCAACCTTTCAAAGATGTATGATGTCAATCTTCGCAGATTTCATAGATAACATCATGGAAGTGTTCATGGACGACTTCTCTGTATGCGGGCAAAGTTTTGAAGGATGTCTATCAAATTTAGAAATGGTGTTAGAAAGATGTGTAAAAGTAAACCTCGTACATAACTGGGAAAAATGCCATTTTATGGTCAGAGAAGGAATCGTACTAGGACACGTTATATCTGATAAGGGAATTGAAGTTGATAAAGCTAAGATAGAAGTCATAAAAGATCTTCAATCCCCTAAGACCATTCGAGAAATACGAAGCTTTTTAGGACACGCCGGTTTCTACCGACGATTCATCAAAGATTTCTCGAAAATCACTAAACCTCTTACCGGTTTATTAATGAAAGACGTTGAGTTCATATTCGATAAAGATTGTCTTAAAGCATTCGAAACTCTAAAAACAACCCTCATCACTGCACCACTCATGCAACCACCTGACTGGAGATTACCTTTCGAAATCATGTGCGATGCGAGTGACTATGCTGTAGGCGCAGTTCTAGGACAAAGGAAGGACAAGAAACTTCACGCAATTTACTATGCCAGTAGAACTTTAGATTCTGCTCAATTGAACTACGCCACTACTGAAAAAGAGTTGTTAGCAGTTGTCTTTGCGCTTGATAAATTCCGTTCCTACCTAGTGGGAGCAAAAATAATCATCTACACAGACCACACTGCTATCAGATATTTACTAACCAAGAAAGATGCTAAACAAAGACTCTTGAGATGGATCTTACTCTTACAAGAGTTTGATCTCGAAATCAAAGATAAGAAAGGCACTGAAAACATCGTAGCGGACCATTTATCTAGAATAGAAGATATTAAACCCGAACAAGTGCCGATTAACGACGATTTTCTGTATGAATAGCTGATAGCACAAATAAGAAGCGACCCAGCTCAGTTAGACATAAATGAACCAAAAGCTGTGGAAACAATCCAAACAACCGTAGGACTGCCATGGTACGCTGACATTGTCAACTACTTAGCTGCAGGAGCACTTCCACCAGACTTAACCTATCAGCAGAAAAAGAAATTCTTCCACAATCTCAAGTATTACTATTGGGACGAACCATTATTGTTTAAGAGAGGACCTGACGGAATCTTCCGTCGGTGCATTCCCGAAGAAGAAATAGAAGATGTCATTGCTCATTGTCATTCATCTCCTTATGGTGGACACGCAAGCACTTCCAAGACTTGTGCAAAAATCTTACAAGCCGGCCTATTTTGGCCTAATCTATGGAAATATGTCCACATCGCTGTTATAAATTGCGATCGGTGTCAACGCACCGGTAACATTTCAAGACGAGATGAAATGCCTCAAAGAGGAATATTAGAAGTAGAAGTCTGTGATGTCTGGGGAATAGATTTCATGGGACCATTCCCATCATCTTTCGGTAACAAGTACATACTCGTAGCTGTCGATTATGTTTCAAAATGGATCGAGGCTATAGCTTCTCCTACAAATGACACATGGGTAGTAATTAAGCTTTTCAAGAATATAATATTTCCAAGATTTGGTGTGCCTAGACTTGTCATTAGTGACGGTGGCTCGCATTTCATTTCGAAAATATTCGACAAATTACTATCTAAGTATGGAGTCAGACATCGTGTAGCAACACCGTATCATCCGCAAACAAGTGGACAGGTCGAAGTCTCGAACAGAGAAATAAAACAAATTCTAGAAAAGACTGTCGCCATATCTAGGAAGGATTGGTCATCTAAACTTAATGAAGCTTTATGGGCTTATAGGACAGCCTACAAGACACCCATAGGAACTACACCCTTCAAACTAGTATATGGGAAGGCTTGCCATCTCCCGGTTGAACTAGAACACAACGCATATTGGGCGATTAAAACACTCAATATAAACTACATTGCCGCTGGAGAAAAACGAATCCTCGACATTAATGAATTAGAAGAATTAAGGTTGGACGCATACGAGAATGCTAAGATATACAAAGAAAGAACAAAGCGTTGGCACGATAAGCGCCTGTCTAGGAAAGAATTTAGTGTGGGAGACGTTGTGCTCCTCTTCAATTCAAGACTTAGGCTCTTTCCTGGAAAACTAAAATCTAGATGGTCAGGACCCTTTGAAATAACTAAAGTGTTCCCGAGCGGAGCAATAGAAATTAAGGGTAGGAATAAAGAACCATTCACAGTAAACGGACAACGATTAAAACATTACCATAATATTGAAAACAGAGATTATGCGAATAATCTAAAACTTTTAGAGTTGTCCACTAACTTCCCTGATCAATCTAGCACTAAGCACTACGTCAGGCTTATGACGATAAAATCAGCGCTTAGTGGGAGGCAACCCATTTTATTGTTTTATTTAATTTTTATTATTGACTTTATTTATGTATTTCTTTCCTTATTTTCTTTATTTTTAACTTTCATTTTCTAAATCATTTTTAAATTTACCTTGCTACAGATTTTC
Source organism: Lathyrus aphaca (assembly GCA_963966055.1). NCBI lineage: Eukaryota > Viridiplantae > Streptophyta > Magnoliopsida > Fabales > Fabaceae > Lathyrus > Lathyrus aphaca. The sequence goes on along the minus strand of OZ014522.1, from coordinate 387,390,334 downwards.
TAAAGTCTTTTCTACCTTACCTCTTTCTCCCCTGATTTGTTTCTCCCACTTTAACACTAACTATGGCTAACCAACCAAGAAACTTCATGGAAACCATATTTAGAGGTAGGAACCAAAGGAGGAAATTTGAGGAATTATCACAGAGACACATGGATTTGACTCTGTATTATGATGAACAAACAATGGAAACCTTAGGTATCAATGATAGCATCCTATACATGTTTAACCAGCTTGGATGGGAGAAAGCTCTCATAAAATATAAGTTTGTCACTTACCGCGAGCTAACCCTTGAATTTTTAAGCTCCCTAGTTTACCTATCTGAGCGTAGATTTGGACTAAGGAAAGGATTTATTAGTTTCCTACTATTCGGTATTGAATATATCTATAACCACAAAGAACTAGCTGACCTAATAGGATTTCCTAGTGGACCTTTTGCTTTTACTACCACCCAGGTAGAACTGATGGATATTGAGCTAGATTTCTTTTGGGGAACTTTAACCGGAAACTACCACCCTGAGCCGGATAGCATGGACAATAATGAAATACAAAACCCCGCTATCCGCTATTTTCACAAAATCCTTGCCCACACCTTCTTTGGAAAGGAAGAGAACCTTACTGGAGTATCTAAGGACGAGATATTCATAATGTCCTGTTTGACCGAAGGCAAACCCGTAAATGTTGTACCCTTCATGATGCAGACCTTTACCCGCATCCAGGAGGAACCAAATCTACCAATAATGGTAGGAGGCCTAGTCACCATGATCGCTAACGCCATCGGACTTAGATATCAGTTACACAAGTGCACCCTTTTCGGTACCATTTGCCCTATGAATTTGAATTTCTGCTTTAACCACCAAATTATAGGAAACATAGGACAACCACCATTCGAGTACCTAATTAGGAATGAAATTGTAACCTTGTTCACCTTGCTAAACCATGCTAAAGTCAATGTTCACAATAGAGATAATTGGCTTTATGAGCTTACTCTTCCTGACTATCCAACAACACCTGAAACACCGCAATCCTACCAAATTAGGGATGATATGATGACTGATGTAGAGAGTGACCCTGAGACCCCTCCTGGTTACCATGACATCAACCACATTGATGAAAATATTGAGACCCCTGAAATCAACAAAGTAGGATATGTTGAAAGCTTGAACAAAATCTTGACGACTCTTTAAGTATACCAAGCTGACATTAATGTTGTTAAGGATGAAGTTAAGAGCATGAGATTGGACATTATAGGCTTAACTGATTTAACATGTGAACAGTTTTACCATATAAATTCCGCACTTGAAGACTTGAAGAAACGACTTTGATGAGCTGTAGTGATTTGCTCAAATTTACTTTTTGCTTTCTTGTTTCTAGTTAGTTTTCAATTTTTGCAACATTTTATAGTTCATTACTGCAATTTCTTTCTATTATGTCAAAAACAAAGTAATTACATTAATGCAATTATTCATTTAGTCTATTTACATGTTTTCATAATTTAGTGCATCTACCAAAAATTCCCACTGCATGTTTGCTTAATATTTTATGCAATTTGTTACTATCATTTATAACATATACTGATATTTTTGATTGCTGGATATTTTGATGAATTCTTGTGTGATCTAATGCTGTGATATATTGATCCATTGTTATGTGTTATGTTGGAATAAATTATTTAATGAGATAAGAATTATAATTGGATTGAACTGAGGTAAACATTCTGTGAAATTCCAAATTTTGTGAACCTCACGATCGTAACCATCCTCTCACGATCGTAACGGGCTATTAAGCGCGTCACGACCGTAACTACCCCCTCACGACCGTGACATTCTGAATGCATGACCTCTGAGTTACAGATGTCGTTCTTCTTCGCAACTCCACTTCTTTTTCCCAAAATCTTCTAACCTCCCATTACCTATACCTCTCACGTAACCACCCATTAATCACCAATCAATCCCTCCACTCCGTTCCACTTCCTCATTTAATCCCAACTACACACATTCCTTTCCCTCCACTATAAATCAATCAATTTCTTCACATTTTCATCACAAAACCTCAAACACTATCTCACGCTCATATCCACTTGCATGCAATGGAAAACATTCAATTTAGAGAAGGAGAACAAGGAGCAAACCAGAGAGCGAAGTTTGAAAAGTTTCAAACCCGTGGCATCCAAACAACTCGGTACGTCGACCTCGACTGTCTGAGAGAGTTAGGATTGTTCGACGGAGTGAAGCTACTTCTTGAAAAAGTTGGCTTATGGGACTTATGCAGCCAACCGCAACCAACATTTGCAAACCTCACTTTGGAGTTCCTGAGTTCCTTCCAATAAATCACACCATTTGGATCAACGAACCAACTCACAGGCATTGCAAAATTCCGAATGCTTGGCAGAGAGTTCGAGCTCACTCAAACCAGAGTTGCTGAACTTTTAGGCTTCAGTCACGGTGACGGTGCCCACCTTCGTGTGCCCGACAACTTCAATGAAACCGCTTTCACTTTGTGGCACAACATCACAAACAGCCGTGCTTCAGCCTACCAAAGTCTCAACACTACGCACATTCATAATCCAGCGATACGGTACTTTCATCGTATCATCTGCAACACCATCTTTGCAAAAGAGAGCAACCACAAGCTCAACTCTAAGGAGCTCCTATTCTTGCATTGTGCTCTGAATGAAGAACACATCAACGCCGCCCCGTTCCTTCTGGCCCACATTCAGTCGGTAGCACAAAGAGGAGCCACACCCTTCTACATTGGCGGGATTGTCACTTCCCTAGCCATACAGTTGAATCTTGGTGACCACCTCTCTCATTTTCCTCATAGAGCACCGGAGCTACTTACCATGAGTTACTGCAAGTCCGCTCACATGATCTCTCAGCGTGAGGATGGCAGGTTCAACCCTGTGATACAAGGCACCATCTATCATAATATCGTTTTGCCTTGCAGGAACCGGATTGATCCATCAAACAGAGCCAACTGGCTATTTGATTTACCGGCTCCCACAGGTCATGTTCCGATTGTTGACGACCAGCCTGATGCACCTGTAGATGAGATGTAGGAGGAGATGGATCGTGCTGAGCCAGTTCAGGACATACCTGAGTCTTCCACCATGCAGCCGCCTTCTGCTGAGATCACACTTGAAGACATCCTTCGTGCCATTCACCAGCAAAACCAGATGAATGCCGCACTCGAGAGGAAGCAGAAGGAGCAGTATGATGCACTCCTGGCCACTGTTGTCAGAAACCAGGAAGCAACAGATGAAAAGTTAGGTGAGATCTTCAGCGAGTTAGAAGCTTTGCGGATGGACGTCACCGCTCTTAGTGTCACTGGCTTTGATGAGGAAGCCACTCCTTCCAGACGCTCCCGCACCAGAAGCCGAGGCCGTGGTCGTCAGTAGCATTAGTTTTTCTTTTTGTTTTTGCATTTTGTTTATGTAATGTATTTCCCCGCTATTATATCACAACATTGAGGACAATGTCTGATATAGTGTGTAGAGGTACCTTTCCCGTTTTCCATTCATTGTATTTTCTCTTTCCGCATTTTCAATGAACAAGTAATATTTATGCTATTTCTTAAGTTTCAATTCTTCCCTGCTTTATTTAGCCATACCGAATTTTTTTTGCTTTATCTTCGCATTACTCGACATACCTATGAAATCGTAGATAGGAAGCTGAGAAAGATCCAACATGATCAATACAGTCTTGATACCTTAGACTTCCTACTTAAGCATTGCATTTCGATAATTGTTACGACTACACCTTAAGTCTTAGTTCTAAAGTAACCCCTAGTAGTTTATACTAGCAGTCAGCACCGTCTAGACACAAACCACGTGGGGAGCCGATGAACATAAGTGTTTGATGCCTAATCTATAAACGATCCTTCATATCTCGTTGCCATAAAAATAAATTGCACCAAAGTACACGGTCGCATATAAGAGATGAGTAATATAAGAAGGAGTCCATTGCTGGTTGGTTCAGAGGTACCTGGTTCTGAACTTGGTAGGGCGTGCTACGGCTCGATCCCCCACAACCTCCAATTTCGATAATATGTAAAGGGTTGCCACATTCGTGTACCAGACCCCGTGCTAATAAAGGATCAAAGTCACTAATCGGCTACTCCACTACGTGCGTGCTAAGACAAAGGGCTTAATGTGATTGCGCTAGAACGAAACCGGGTGAAATAAAAACGAAGGACTCTAGGTAGAATCATAACAGAATTACTGAATGTTTCGTTTAAAGGGAAGTCGACGACTTAGCTTGTTGCTTGTGTCATTAGTGTATCGTTAGTGTTCTACTCTAGTATCGGTCTATCTAACTAAGTGACTTCTCGTATGGTATGTTATGTGTATGCGTCTGATGAAAATTGTCCGATCATTTTTCAATTGACTATTTGCTTGAGGACAAGCAAAGGTTTAAGTATGGGGGAGTTTGATAACAAGAAATCGTATCGTATTATTACTATGTTTTTAGACCGTTTTATCATACATTGATCCTTTTAACTCCCGATTGTTTCGAGTTTTTTATGTCACATTGCAGGTATAACATGTCTAGAGCCAAATTATGAGAAAAAGATCAAAGGAACAAAATTGAGCATGAAAAGAAAAGAGAGAAATCAATTCTGCTAAAGACTGCATATTTTGTTGCTCTCACGGTCGTCACAACTGACTCACGACCGTGACATGCCAATTTGAGGTATCACGATCGTCACCATGGTCTAACGACCGTGACGCGCTAATGTGAGGAAATCTGCCCGTTACACCATGTCACGAATGTGACAAGCTTAATTTAATTTATTTGAATATAATTGAGAACGTGCCAACAAAGAGAAAGAGTCTTCAGAGACTCCTACTTTCTCTCCACTTCAACAACGCCCAGTTGTCGCTCCCGATAAATGGGACTAACCCATATAAAGGTACAGACGCGAACGGTCGGCGAAGGGAGGATGTGAGAACACACAGGAGTGAACTCACAGGAAAGAATAGAGTCGCCAGCTAGGCATTTTTATCCCGGAGGAAAGGTAATGCTGCATAAACCTGGAAAAGATATGGATAAGACGGTTGCGAACTAGAGAGACTGAGAAAGGGGGTTGGTTACAACCTGGGAAGGTATTAGCACCCAGATTGTCCGCCGTACTCGGCGGGATCCACGCTTAAAAAATTTGTGTTTTAAAAGGGTAGTGTCAGTGCAATTTGTGTATCAAAGAGCTGGAAAAGGATGTACAAGTGTCAGTGTAATAGAAGTGAAGTGTAATATGTATAGTGTCAGTGTAAGAATGAAATGCTCAAGACATGAGGCTTAAAGAATAAAGCTGGAAGGAGGGGGGATATACAGAGACTTTTGTTCGATAACTGTTAAGTTATGCCTACGTATCCTCTCGTGCAATGAGGAAGTCAGAACACCGTAGTTCGACCCAAAGAGACTGAAAGGTGAATTGACTTGTGAACTGCTTACTTGTCTATGCTCAAGTGTATGACCTGTCTGGCTCAGGTGCAAACTGTCTTGCATTAGACGGAAGAAGCAAGTTCTCGTTTATGAGTGAATGAGATGAGAAAAGAATCCCGGAGGAGACGATTATTGTTTGTTTTTGAGTTTTCAATCTTTTATTGCTTTTGAAAGTTTGTTATAAATTAATGAGCTTAAGCCTAAACCAATGGATTAGTAAACTCATCACATCATCCCTCTGATTAGGGGTAACGAGAATGCCTTAAGTGTGAAGTCAGCTTCTCACACTTAAACACCTTGATGTAGGGTTAAGATCATTAACCTACTTGTTGTTTATTTAGATATTTTTTGGTGTTTTTGTTTAGTGCTAAGTAATGAGATTAAGCCATAATCAGGGATTAAACAGACTCATTACACCATCCTAATAGAAGGATAATAGATGAGAATGTTTAAGCTGAGGAAAGCTCCTCAACTTAATCCATGATTAGGGATTAAAATCATGACAAAACAAAGCCTTTATTAAGTGGATTTTAGTTAATGATAAGATGATGAAGTGATTTTTAGGGTTTGTAAGACAACTTGAGGGGGACTTGTCCATTAACACTAGGGTTAGTCCTTCTTAACCAATTAAGGAAGAATTAGAACCCTAATGCAAGGCCCAAGTTACAAGCTTGATGTCTTGATGATTATTAAGTGGATTGATTAAAGGAGTTAAACACATTAAGGGTTCAACACTTAGGATTAAAGTTATACACTCCATCCTAATAGAAGGATGCAGGCATAAGCTTAATCACAAAGCCTTAAAGCCTTTAGGGTTTAGTCCCTGATTATGAGATGAGAAGAGAGACACAAAGGATGACACAAAGGTAAAACTAATGGGGGACTAATCAAAACCCTAATCATTGTCATGCTTGGTTGTTCCTAAGGTTTGTGAGGTTTACAAGAGAAATCTTCAGAGGAACCACCAGGAAGCAGATGAAAGGAGCAAAGAGAAGCAAAGTAACTTGCTTCATTTAAGAAGGCAAGTCACTTGAAGAAAGAAAGTAAGATAAAGAAGAATGAGCAAGCTAAATCTCAAACACAAAACAAAATGCAGCAATGATGCATAAGAGGGATGAAAAGAAATTGTGAGAAGTGAAGGCAAATTCACTTCTCAAAGTTACTTACCACCTGAAAAGTTAGTGAAAGGAATGCAATGCAATGCAAAATGAGATGAAATGGGATGATGCAAACCAAAACCAGAAGCATGAGTGTGATGCTAATGATGCTATGAGATGATGCAAACATGAATCAAGGCATGGGGATGATCATATGAACATATGGGTGCAAGAGAAGCATGCTTAGAACCATGAACATACATGAAAAGTTATGAAATGCAAATGGCATACAACATGGCAAATGCAAGATGCAATGATCAAACATGTTTCTAATATGTCCTAAGATGTAATATGAATCAAATGGATGCATAAAATGTCATAGCAAGTCATGGTATGCAAGCAAATGCAAGATGAATGCAAAAGGAAGCCCAAATTAGGGTTTATGATCAATGCACCAAACAAAAACCAAAACCAGAAGCAAACATCAAGATAAAAAATTGAAAACACATCCAAGGGAACCCTAAACCTATACAAACTTACTGCCAAAAGGAGGGGTTCTAACTCTTAACCTAGTGAGGGTTATGAATTTCTTAAGAATGCTAGGGTTTTAAGGTACCTTGTCAAGAAAAAATGTCAAACAAATTGAAAATGCAAAATCAAAACATGACAATTTAACCCTATAAACTACATGATATGCAAGACACAATGCAAAAAGAATCAAAGTCCAACTCTCAATGATTAGGCAGAAATGAATTTTGGAAGTTTGGAACAAAATATTGCCTTGAAATGATTTTAATTCCATGAAAAATTGTCAAAAGACATCAAGATCAAAAAAATAAATTTGGTTTGAGGGTTGGACAATGTTTCTAAATGGTTTTAAAGGTTTCATGAATTTTTTGGTGATTTTTAAATACCTAAAAGTATTTTTAATTAATTAATTCCCATTAATTAATTAAAAATAAACTTTTAAATGATTTAAAAATATTTTTTAATGCAAAAAATAAAAATAAAAATGTTTTTGGTTTCTGAAAATTAATAAAAGCTTGTATAAAAATTTTCAGAATTTTAAAATGATTTTTGCTATTTTAAATAAATTAAACAAAACACATGAAATTTAATGAAATAAAAATGAAATAAAACTGAAAAATAGAAAAAGTCAGCAAGATCAAAGGCCAGCATTCAAACCTACACGCGCGCGAATTGACTTGGCGCCACATCCAAGGGCTGAAATTCAAAATCTCCTAATTATGATTAAACCCTAATTAAATGCCCTAATGACTTTCAGACGACCGGAACACTGTTCCGGTCGTCTTCTCCGGCCAGCCAAAAACTCTAACTCTCTCTACACGCAATAAAAATGAAATCTAACTGCCCAGAATTCATCTCCACTCAAAAACGAATCAAACCCCCCAACCAAACATCATTTTTCATTCATCAATCAGCCAAATCGAATCAAAACATTCTTAGGGCAAAAAATTTCAGAGCATTCATACATCCTGGTTTCTCAACCATTTTCAAAAATAATCATATCCCCATGATCAGGGGAGTGCATAGAAGCTTTTAAGAACTTAAAATGGAGTTTCTGGAAAAAAAAAGTTTGAGATGGCTACCTGAACTGAAGCTTTGGTTTCTGGTACTTTCTGGCTGATTTCTTGCTTGCAATCAACTCCACTGGACCCCCTGAGAAGCTTTCAATGCTTGTTTGAAGTTTGTAATGGATGGTTTGAGAGATGGCAGAAGTTCTGTTCAAGGTGGGGTGGAAATCGTGTTTGTGATTCTGGGAGTTTTAGGCAATGGTGATGGGTGCTTTGTGACCAGGAAAGTGTGCTGAGTATGTTTGTGAAGTTGGTTTGTATGTTTGTAGCTTGTACAATCAGTTTCGAATGCTTTTGCAAAATGGTGTGAAAATGAGAGAGCTGTGTTGGAGAGTGTTTCAGGCTTGTGTTGTATCTGCTTTTGCTTGCTTTTTGTTTGCATAAACTAATGGGATTGGTCAGATGAGTTGATGTGTGCTTTTGTGATTGGTGTGGCTCAAGTTGCCAAAATGTCAAAGTTGTGTAAGAGAGGCATGGGCTACTTGCTAGCCAAGGACAGATGGGGTGTCCTGCGCAGCAAGATGTGTGGAGAGCCATAGGATTGTTTGTAGAGTCAGCAAGCAAGTGGATTCACACTTGAGTGAGTTTTTGCAACTTGCCTCACTTTTGCTTCCTTTGAGAAATCTTGCTCCATAAGCCATAGAAATGAGTGATCCTTTGGTGTAATCTGACTTTTAGGTCTTGGTACATGTTTGTGTGAAGATTAGAAGTTTGTTTGATAGCTCAATTTGCCTTGACAAGTGAATTTGCAACTTTGCCTCCTTGGTAGAAAACTTCAAATTTTGTGATTTTTGCCAACTTTGACAAGCCATAAATTTTGATCCAAAATGAATTAGGTCATGTTCTTGTACTTTTTGAAAAGGGAATGATCCATTCTACAACTTTCATGACCAAAGTTTTTCCATTTGAAGCATTTTTGAATCAAAAAGTAAAGGTTGAAAAAGTTTCCTAAAATGGCAATTTCATTAAAAAGTCAACTTTCCCAAAAAGTCAACTTTGCAAAAGGCTTGAAATTCTTCAATTTTGTGAACTTCCAACTTCTTCTATGATCAAATAAAGATCATATACAATCAAAATGATGAAGAACACCCTTTGGTTGGGTCATTGGGGGCCTCAGATGCCCTGATTTTGCATTGACTTGCTTGAAAAGTCAACTCTTGATCAGATGACTTCCCCATGGAATTTCTTCATGAAAATTGATATGCATACTCCCTACACCATATAGAGACCAATGGAAACAAGAATGACCAAAAAAATTGGAGTTATGGCCTTTGAAACCAAAACCCTAATTCTAGGTCATCTGTGCAGTCAAACCTGGCTCTGCTTCCATGCCATTCTCAATTCTTGTGATTCTTTGACATTCTTGACTTTGAGAGGATATAATATGATACTTGAACATATATGGACCCCTTGGAAGTGATTGATGGCCTTTGGAGTGGCTCAAGAAGCTTTTGGATTGCTCAGATCACAAACCCTAGATGCAGATGACTTTGAACTAATGCAATGAATCAAAAATGTGATATGAGATGCTATGATTGAGTTTATGCATATGAAATGATCACAAGCCATGGTGTGAATGGGTGAGGGAAAATTTGGGGTGTTTACAGCTGCCCCTATTCAAACATGAGTTAGCTGTGCAGGATGTAAGCGACGGCTTATCAGGCAAACAAGATAACTTGTGGTTGAATACCAAATACAGTCCAAAATTTGCACTCACAGAATGAAGAAGAAAAGGGATATAGATTGTAAAGGAAAATAAAGTATATAAAGTGTGGGCGACGGAGGACGACCGTCGAGCAGAGGACGACTGCTGGGGAAAAGGCAATGACGGGGACGGCCGACATGCTGGGGATATAAAAGGTAAGTAAAGCTGTAAGATTCTCTGGGGAGTATGAACAAATGATGGGGACGGCCATCAAGTTCATAAAGTAAGGTAACCAACGATGGGGACGGCCATCGGGCTAAACTGATGAAGGACGATCATCAGGAAAAGGAAAAGGGACCACGACGGGGACGGCCATCGGGTTAAAGAATAAATGAAATAATGATGAGGGACGGTCATCAAAGGTGAAGGACGATCACCTAGCAGGGGACGGCTGCTCTGAAAGGGTTAAGATGAGGGACAGTCATCTAAGGTGAAGGACGATCACCTGGCAGGGTACGGCTGCCGAAAGTATCGCGACATAGGACGAATGTCGGATAAAAGGTCAACGATGGGGACGGCCATCGGACGAGCATGATGAAGGACGATCATCAAGAGGTGAAGGACGATCACCTAGCAGGGTACGGCTGCTCTCAAAGTTTACTATGACATAGGACGAATGTCAGGTAAAAAGATCAATGATGGGGATGGCCATCGGATAAAATGATGAAGGACGATCATCAAAAGGTGAAGGACGATCACCTAGCAGGAGACGGCTGCTAAATATCACGACATAAGACGAATGTCGGATAGAAAAGGTCAACGATGGGGACGGCCATCGGATGAGCATGATGAAGGACGATCATCAAGAGGTGAAGGACGATCACCTAGAAGGGGACGGCTGCTCTCAGGGTTTATCATGACATAGGACGAATGTCAGATAACAAAAGAAGTTTTGCTTTGTTGGCGATCTAATGGGGAATAGTAAACACGGACGAGTGTTTATATTCAAGAAAATAAGAGTATAAGTGTTTGGTATTTGTGTATAGATTAAAGATGCGGACGAGCATCCTTAAGACTATGATACGGACGAGTATCAGGTGGAAACAAACGCTTGACGCATGTCCTGAGATGATGATACGGACGAGTATCAACTTGTTAACAAAGAACACGGACGAGTGTTGAATCTGAGGGGACTCTTCTGGGGAAAGGTAGACACAGACGAGTGTCTAATTTCAAGAAGACGAAAAGTGTTTGACACAGTGTATGGATTAAAGATGCGGACGAGCATCCTTAAGACTATGATACGGATGAGTATCAGGTAGAAACAAACGCTTGACGCATGCTCTGAGATGATGGTACAGACGAGTACCAACTGGTTAACAAAGAACACGGACGAGTGTCGAATCTGTGGGGATATAAATGGTGTATACAGGATACAGACAAGTATCTGTATAAGTAAAACAACTATGAGTAGTGTGTATTTGAGTGTTCAACCTGCTGGAGAGAGTGACACGGACGAGTGTCAAAAGGTATATTATAAACAAGTATATGCTATACAAAGTGTTTAAGTAATTGTGTTGGGGAAGGTGACACGGACGGGTGTCAAGGAATTGTGTATGTATGTATCTGTGAGTGCAAAGAGGAAGCTTTGGCTTTTTGCTGGGGACATGACACGGACGGGTGCCAAAAAGAGTGTTCATGGGTGTAAGGCAAAAGCCTTAGCTTTCTGCTGAGGAATCTGGGGAGCATTCTGTATGTTGTTGATGGATTGTTGATATTCACAAGTGTTTGATTCAGAAAATGGCTTATGATTATGCAACATGTTTGATTTTTGCCGTAATGCTCCGTATTAGACGGAATGCTACGCTTTGTGGGGTGAATATGATGCGAATGCTATGATTATGAAAAGATACCAATCCGGGATTCGGATCCTGTTGTTGTGAAGATCTCTGGTCGGTCTGTTTGAAGTGGACATCCCAGCTGGGGATGAGATCATTGGTAGATCTGATGAGATGATTCTGCTTGGGGAAATGGGTCAATGATAGACCTATTCCCGTAAATGAAGGACCCAGCTGGGGTTTGTAGAAGCTTTCGTCACTCTGTTGTGATTCTTTCGTGTGCTGCTCTTCTTGATAGAGGCTGGGACTCTGTGGGGAAATGGTTCCTTGGCTTTTGTGCTTAGCTGAGGAAGAATGATTGGCACCTCGGCTGGAGAGAAAATAACAAGTGGCAACTCAGCTGGGGAGAAAACACTTTGGGTGCTAAGACTGAGTGTTGATTTGCCAGCTTGCCGGGATGAAACTTTCATGCCTTATGTTGTGCTTTGAATGCCTGCAATCTTGAAAAGATAGAGAAACGTACAAGTAATCCCGAGGTATCCCTTACCGGATTCCATCATAGGAGTTCAGACACTCCCGGGAGTAAATATATTTCCTGCAAGCACGTGTTTTAAGAGAAGCATCTGTATTTATGCAATCAGTATCTTAAGGACATCGGACATTTTGCAAATGGAAATAAAATGTACGAGACAAAACATGACTGAAAATCTGATTTTATTGATTTATACGCCCTGAATTGGCGAGATACAGTCAGAGAAACAGATCCCCTAAAATGAGGATGTTATAAATTGAGAAACAAAATGTTGGCAATGTTGACGACGCTTCAAGGAGCTTCCCTTGGCTATGACTTGTATGACTTTTGACGTTCTTCTCGTCTTGCTTTCTGAAGAAGGCTGATTCTGAAAGAGGCTTGATCCTTTCGAAGCCTACCAAGTTGTAAGTGATACAGACGAATTCAGAGTGCAGTTGTTCGCTTATTCCCTTATTTTGCATGGATCGCCCTTTCGGGTTTTCAATCCATCGAGATACCCATTTTTGCCTGAGCTGTCCAATGCGGCTTTTCAACTCAGCGTGTGTACATTTTTTTGTTTATTTTCCCTTATTTTTGCCCGAGTCTTTTATTCTGTTTTTGACTCGCCGGGATGCCCTATTTTTGCCTGGACTTACATTCTGTTTTTGTGTCCAGCGGGTCATTTTTATGCGAAGTATTTTTTAACTGCATCTGAATTCGTAGGGGACGGGAAGTTTTCACCATCCATAGTGCTGAGCATCAGTGCTCCACCGGAGAAAACTTTCTTTACTACGAATGGTCCTTCATAGTTTGGAGTCCACTTGCCCCTGTGGTCTGTATGAGGAGGGAGGATTCTTTTCAGCACAAGATCTCCTACTTGGTACTCTCGGAGCCTAACTTTCTGATCGAAGGCTTTCTTCATTCTTTTCTGATACAACTGCCCATGACAGATTGCAGCCAATCTTTTCTCTTCAATCAGACTCAGTTGTTCGTATCGGGATCGGACCCATTCTGCTTCGTTCAGCTTAACATCCATCAGTACCCGTAGGGAGGGTAGTTCAACTTCAACTGGTAGGACTGCTTCCATACCATACACAAGCTGATACGGTGTTGCCCCAGTGGATGTTCTGATTGATGTGCGGTACCCATGCAAGGCAAATGGTAGCATTTCATGCCAGTCTTTGTAGGTGACTACCATCTTCTGCACAATCTTCTTGATATTTTTATTAGCCGCCTCAACAACGCCATTCATCTTTGGCCTGTAGGGAGAAGAATTGTGGTGTTGGATCTTGAAGTCCCGGCACAGCTCTGCCATCATTTTATTGTTTAAGTTGGAACCATTATCAGTAATGATTCGCTCGGGAACTCCGTATCGACAGATGATATCTCTCTTCAGAAATCTGGCTACCACTTGCCTTGTAACATTTGCATAGGAAGCTGCTTCAACCCACTTGGTAAAATAGTCAATGGCTACCAAGATGAATCTGTGACCATTCGAAGCAGTCGGCTCAATCTTGCCAATCATGTCAATGCCCCACATAGCAAAGGGCCAGGGTGAAGACATCACGTTCAGAGGATTGGGAGGCACATGCACCTTATCCGCATAGATCTGGCATTTATGGTATTTTCTGGCATAGGCACAACAGTCGGCATCCATTGTGATCCAGTAATAACCTGATCTTAGCAATTTCTTGGCCATTGCATGCCCTCCTGCGTGGGTACCAAAGTATCCTTCGTGCACCTCGTGCATCAACAAGCCTGCTTCTGTTCTATCAACGCATCTGAGGAGTACCATATCAAAGTTTCTCTTGTACAGGGAACCATCAGTGTTCAGAAAGAAACTACCAGCAAGCCTTCTTAAAGTCTTCTTGTCATTGGAAGATGCCCCAGGTGGGTATGTTTGATCCTCCAAGAAGCACTTAATGTCATGGAACCAAGGCTTATCATCTTTGACAATGTCTGCTGCGAATACATATGCTGGTCTATCGAGTCTGGACACTGAAATCCGAGGCACAAAATTGGCAGCTTGAACTTTGATCATGGATGAAATGGTAGCCAGAGCATCTGCAAACTGATTTTCATCTCGAGGAATATACTCAAGCTTGACCGTTGTGAAGAAAGTCAATAACCTCCTTGTATAATCCCTATAAGGTATCAGATGATCTTGGTGGGTGTACCATTTGCCGTTGGTTTGATTAACTACCAGAGCTGAATCTCCGAATACAGTCAATGTCTTGATCCTGAGGTCAATGGCTTCCTCAAGACCCATAATGCAAGCTTCGTATTCAGCTTCGTTGTTAGTGCAGTTGAAGGTGAGTTTTGCCGAGAAAGGCATGTGAACCCCCCTTAGGTGTAATGAGTACTGCACCAACACCACGACCATTCATGTTAACAGCCCCATCAAACATCATAGTCCATTCTTTTTCTGGGTCAGGCCCTTCAGTGTGAACAGGCTCTTCATGATCTTTTGCTTTTATGAACATGATGTCTTCATCAGGGAAGTCAAATCTCATAGGCTGGTAATCATTAATAGGTTGCTCAGCAAGATAATCAGACAATACACTGCCCTTGATGGCTTTCTGAGATGTGTACTGGATGTCATATTCTGTGAGGATCATTTGCCATCTTGCAACCCGTCCGGTAAGTGCTGGCTTCTCGAAAATGTACTTGACTGGGTCCATTTTGATATTAATAAGGTAGTGTGGGTCAACATATACTGTCTCAGTCGGCGAGCAGCCCACGCTAAAGCACAGCAAGTTTTCTCGAGCAGTGAATAACGCTGTTCACAGTCGGTAAACTTTTTGCTCAGGTAGTATATTGCATACTCTTTTCGACCAGACTCGTCATGCTGGCCCAGCACACACCCCATTGACTCTTCTAATACTGTCAAGTACATTATCAGAGGTCTTCCTTCAACTAGAGGCATAAGGATTGGTGGTTCTTGCAGGTATTCTTTGATCTTGTCAAAAGCCCTCTGGCAGTCTTCATTCCACCTGACCGTTTGTTCCTTTCTTAACAGCTTGAACAATGGTTCACAGGTTGCTGTAAGGTGAGATATGAACCTGGAAATGTAGTTCAATCTACCTAGAAACCCTCAAACTTCTTTCTCAGTCTTTGGTGCAGGCATCTCCTGAATGGCTTTGACTTTATCAGGGTCAACCTCAATCCCTTTCTCGCTTACAATAAATCCCAGCAGCTTACCAGACCGCACCCCGAATGTGCATTTGTTGGGGTTCAACTTCAGTTGGTATTTCCTCAGACGCTTGAATAACTTCAACAGATTCGCCAGGTGGTCTTCTTCTGTGAGGGACTTGGCAATCATGTCATCCACATAACATTCGATTTCTTTATGGATCATATCGTGGAATAATGTTACCATAGCCCGTTGATATGTTGCACCAGCATTCTTCAATCCGAATGGCATCACCTTGTAACAGAACGTGCCCCAGGGTGTGATGAAGGTTGTCTTCTCCATGTCTTCAGGTGACATCTTGATCTGATTGTATCCTGAAAATCCATCCATGAAGGAGAACACCGAGAACTGAGCCGTATTATCAACCAATACATCAATGTGAGGTAATGGGAAGTCATCTTTCGGGCTGGCTCTGTTCAGATCCCGGTAGTCAACACACATCCTCACTTTGCCGTATTTCTTAGGCACAGGTACTATATTAGCAACCCACGGCGGATAGCTAGTTACAGCAAGGAAACCGGCGTCCCACTGCTTTTGTACCTCTTCCTTTATCTTCATTCCCATATCTGGGCGAGTACGGCGCAACTTCTGTTTTATTGGCGGGCAGTCTTCTTTCAATGGCAGCTTGTGCATGACGATATCGGTGTCCAACCCTGGCATGTCTTGGTAAGACCAAGCAAACACATCCGCATACTCCCGAAGCAGATCAATCAGTTGTTCTTTCACTGAGTTTTGTAGGCAGGCCCCGATCTTAACTTCTTTCACGTCTTCATCCGTACCAAGATTAATTGTTTCAATCTCCTCCTGATGAGGAGTGATAACCTTCTCCTCTTGCCTTAACAACCTGGCTAGCTCTTCAGGTAGCTCGTAATCTTCTTCAACCCCTTCATCAGCTTGATTGATTGGATTGTCAAAGTCATACGAAGTCATAGCCGTGCTGTTGTCGGTGGGGTCTGGAAGGCACTCTCTGCAAGGGTTCAGTTTGTTCATTTTAGTGATTGATTTTAATCTTGTTTAGAAAAAGTGAAATGAAAGTCATCATTTTGAAAACATTGCCATTTATTTTTGTACAAAAAGAAAAATGGAAAAACAGTGAGCGGAAAAGAAAAAGACTCGTTTGCAAAAGATATCCGATTATCATTGATTGATCTGTTTGCACAAAATTACAGATGGCCCGATTACAAAATGAGTCTTGTCATCTTGGGCAAGATGCAAGACTTGATGCATGCTTAAAATATACAGGAAATAATAATTACTCTGCAGGAGTAACCCTTATAATTTCCTGGGAAGACCAGTTTGAGATACGGCTCCCCGGGATCCTTGGACGTATCCAGCTCTCCAGGTTGCGCTCATCTTCCGACTCATCTTCCAAGTTGTTTACAGCATCAGGGGTGAGCATCCCCCCACTGACAAAACTGGGCTTCTTAGCAGCCTCTGATTGATCTTGTTGAGTTGGTTTGTAACCCAACCCAAATCTGTCCTCTTTCTTTTCCACAGGCAACAGCTTGCCCCAGCCTTGAGCATTCCCCTCTTCAATAACCTTCCTGGCTTGCTGGTAGGATGTCATGGAAGTCCCAAGTACAGCAGATGCTTCGTTGATGTTTAGGGCTTCAAATCCCTGACTCATGGTTTCATGGATCTCCCTATCCATCTCAATATATTTGTATGTAGCCAGATGGCTAACAAAAATATCTTTCTCTCCACAAATAGTAACGACTTGGCCCTCCCACTCGAATTTTAACTTCTGGTGAAGGGTTGAGGTCACGGCGCCAGCGGCGTGTATCCATGGTCTACCCAATAGACAGCTGTAGGCAGGCTGTATATCCATCACGAAGAAGGTCGTTTTGAAAGTCTGTGGGCCAATCGTTATAGGCAACTCAATTTCTCCCAGAACTGATCTCTTAGAACCGTCAAAGGCTCTTACTACCAAGTTGCTGGGGCGTAATGCCAATCCTTCATACTCTAGCTTCACAAGGGCTTTCTTAGGTAGGACATTGAGGGATGACCCTGTGTCCACCAATACATGAGAAAGAACTGTACCCTTACACTCCAAGGTAATGTGTAAAGCCTTGTTGTGATTGCGGCCTTCCGTTGTCAAATCAGTGTTGGTAAATCCTAGTCCATGACTAGCGTTAACATTTCCAACTACAGCTTCCAACTGATTGACGGTAATCTCCTCTGGCACATAAGCTGCGTGCAAGACTTTTAATAGTGCGTTCCGATGGGCCTCGGAGCACATTAGCAATGATAAAATGGAGATCTTGGAAGGTGTCTGGTGAAGCTGGTCCACTATCTTGTAATCACTTTTCTTGATGATTCTCATGAATTCATCAACCTCTTGATCAAAAGGGGTCTTTAAAACTTCTTTAGCAACTTGTTCTTCTTGCACCATGCTCTTCCCTTTTGCCTTGGCAGCAGCTTCTGCTTCAACAATGGGTCTTGGAATTTGTGGGGCAAAAAGACGTCCGCTTCGAGTGAAGCCTCCGCCTCCCCCCACATTGTCTATTTGTGGTGAAGAAGTTGATGATTCAAGAGTGATTTTCTGCCCTTCGCAGTACAGGTCAGAGCCGTAATGCCAAGGGATGGCATTACTGCTTTCATATGGAACGGGCCCAGGTACCGTGATGGTAACCGGGCTGACTGCAGCAGAGGAGGGTGTTGCAATAGTATGTGGATCATAGTAGATAGTAACTGGTGATATGGCAGGAGATGCCACTGCTTGTTGCTGAAAATTGCTGTTCGGAGGAATACTTGACGGATCATAATAAATAGTGACTGCTGAGATATCTGTTGGTGTTGTAGGAGAAGATTCTGAATAGAGGGGTGCTGATGTTGTAGAAGTAATGTTTGTTGATAGGTGGCTTGTTGAAGTGATATCTGAAGCATTTGTTGATGAAACTGAAGAATTGTTTGGAATAATTGTTGTTGCAGTTGTAGGAGACTCTGGAACTGTTGTTGGAGAGATTGCCGGATTTGAAGGTATTGATGTTGTGATTTGAAGTAGACCATTCTGGATAAGACTGTCTATGCCGCTTCTCAAGTTATCACATCCATTCACCGAAATGTTGCAATAACCGCACCCAAGTTCACACCCAGGGAATATCTGGCATTCAAGGAGTTGAGCTTTAATCTCTACCAGGGGTGTCCGGATCTGCCCAACACTGGTTATTAAGAAAGACGGCATATCTTCCTCAATAGCATTAATTCTGGGCCCTCCATGGTTGGGCATAGGGTTTTTGTTAACATTTGGCGGGGGTGCAAAGTTTAGAGCTTTAGAATCTACCAAGTCTTGCACCTTCATCTGTAAAGCTCTGCACTTCTCTGTACTGTGGCCAGGTGCGTTGGAGTGAAAAGTGCATCTGGCGTTGGCGTCGTAATTTCTTGGCAAACTGGAAGGATCTGGTGGTGCCAACGTCCTTAACTCAACTAGGTTGAGCTTCAGGAGTTGTGGCAGTAAAGCGGCATAAGGCATAGGGATCAGATCGATCACCCTATTGGCCTGAGATGGTCTCTGTTGAAATGGTCTTTGCTGACTGTTGTTGTTGTTGTTGTAATTTCTCTGAGGAGGATACTGAGTTTGTTGCTGGTAATGGGTTTGTTGATGTGGTTGATATACTGGTTGCTGAGGAAGTGGAGAGGGAATGATGACTGCTGCCACTGACCTACGAACATATTGTGGTCTGCTCCTGCTGGCCTGAATAGCATTGGTCTCACTGGTTCTTCTTGGACCTACAAAAGGTTTTCTGGGGTTGCTGGACGAGCTCGCACCGTTGTCAGAAATCTTGCCCATCTTTAATAGGCTCTCAATTCTTTCCCCGGCTATGACTACGTCAGCAAAGCTAGTGGAAGAAAAGGCAGCTAGCCTGTCAATGTATGTCCCCTGGAGGGTGTTCATAAACATATCAGCCATTTCCCTCTCTGACATGGGTGGCTGGACAGCAGAAGCAAGCTGTCTCCACCTCTGGGCGTACTCCCGGAAGCTTTCCCTGGATGATTGAGACATTCCCATCAGGAGGGTCCTGTTAGGAGCCATATCCAAGTTATACTGGTATTGTATGATAAAGGCCTCAGCCAGGTCCTTCCAGCATCTAATGGTTGCTCTAGTCAAGTGAGAGTACCATTCCCTTGAAGCTCCTGTTAAGCTATCTTCAAAATAAAACATCCATAGCTTTTCATCCATGGTATATGCCTTCAGCCTCCCCAGAAAGGATTGTAAATGGGTTCGGGGACAGGAAGTTCCATTGTACTTCTCAAAGCACGGAGGTTTAAACTTGTGGGGAATCCTTACCCCGTCCACCAGGCCCATGTCCATAACATCAAAGCCCAAGGAATTCTGGGACTCCAAGGATCTCAATTTTTCAGCAATTTCATCTAGCCTTCTGTCATAGGCTTCATCCCCAGCTCCCATCACAGTAAATTGATCTTCCTGGGGGTCTTCCTGTAATACTCTGCCTGCAGTGGCATTCCCTTGCACATTAGCAGGGATGTTGATCTCTGGATGAAGGTGGGGTCCATAGACTGGAGGATTAACATGAGGCTGAACCCTCTCATTATTGCTTGTCCCCCCAGTCCCTAGATGGGGTTCCTCCTGGGTCTGCCTTTCTACTAGTGCCCTTAATCTCTCTTGGCTCTGTGCCAATCCATTCATCACCTCCATAAACTAGGTCATCTGATTTCTCATTTCCAGTCTCTCATTGGCCATTTGAGTCCTGACCTCTGTAAGGTCCTACTGTACTTGGTCCATTTGTATACCCGGAAGGTTGTTGCGGGTGGGATATCTATGTGGACGATTGAGTGGGAATACCCGACGTCGAGCAATAGTTCCTGAACCACAACAGAGTTAGTAACAACAAAACAAAAACCTACAAAACAAAACAAAAGTTAGTATGCAATGCAGTATGCTTATTTGTTTCCAAGGTATCCGGCTTGGCATTTGGTTTTGACCTTTCCAGACCCCGAGGAAGATGTTGTGATGTTGCTTGAGAGAAAAAGAATTCAGATGAAACAAACTAATGAATATATTACAAATGGAAAAAACATACATAGTTTGTTTTTTTACAATACATGCCCTCCGAGGGGTCAAAAATACAACATAAAAGAAAAGTACTTGAAATGAAAGCAACAACAAGCAAAAGTCAGATACCAAGACCAAACTCATCCTCCTGGACTTCCTTCAAAAGTGCCTCAGTCACAGGATTAGCTGGATGCTCCGTGAGATTCCTGATGAGAAGATTCCTGGTGGTGATGGCAGTGGTTAGCTTCTTGTGTCTGCCCTGGTCCTTTGACCTCTTCACACCAGCCCTAAGCTTCAGTTCTGAGATCTCCTTTTGGGCTGCTAGCAGGGCTTCCTGTTGCTCCTTTGCACTAGCCTCCAACTGCTCAATCTTGTCCTGGGTTCTCTTATCCTCCTGAGTGCGAGCTTCAGTGATCCTGACCCACCTAGCTTGGCTCTCCTTCAGATAAAGATCAGTCCTGGCTTTCTGGAACTGGGCCTCTTTACAGGCATTCTTCAAAATCTGTTCTCCAGCCCTTGACTTCTTGATGTAGTCTTCTGACTTCTCAATCCTGGCTAGATGCTCCACCTTTAGCTTTTCTAACCTCTCAATATCCAGACGACCATCACTCCTCTCCCAGAGGGTTTTCTGTAGAGCCTGGGTCAGATTCTCATTCCTTTCTTTGAGCTTATCAAACTCCTCCAGGCTGACAGTGGCTGGAGGTGGTGCTGTGGATGGTCCAGGCACATCTTCAATGGTGAAGGGCATCCCAGAAATTTGAGCCCTTGCATGAGACCACTCATAATATTGAGCTGAGGCCACATTATTGCATCTCCCAAGAATGGCCATCCCTTTAGTCTGGACATTGTCCCAAGCCCAGGATGCTTGCCTGACAATAGCCAGATTAGGCTTGATCTCACAATAAAGGGTCTCAGCTAGATCCTATACTCTAGGAGGGTGAACCAATGCATAGCCCAGTTGTCTTTTGAATAACAGAGGGTTGTAATTGATGCAACCCTTCACTCCCATCAGAGGTACATTGGGGAACTGCCCACAACTAGTAATGATGTCCCTGCCTTTGGTGCTCTGGGTGCACCACCTGATGTCATCTGAGGTCAGAGCAACAAGCCTCCTTTCCCAATTCTTTTGTTGATGAGGGTTCAAGAATGCATCAGTCTTGGGCAGGTGTTTGAGTAACCAGGTATGGAACAAAGGAGCACAACATCTCACCAATCTTCCCCTTTGCTTTTCATTCCTTTGGTGAACAGAGTAGTAGAAATCTCCCAGTAAGGTGGGCACTGGGTTCCTCAGAATGAAAAGATGGATTGCATTCTTGCTAATAAACTTAGGCTCATCTGCAAATAATATAACCCCATATATGCTAAGGGCTAATAATGCACAGACTGCCTTCCACTCCCCCAAGGAGGCCTTCAGAATAGCCTGAGAGGTCAAGAAATCCAAGTGCAGGCCAGAGATCCCAGCCTTTGCTGTCATGTTCTGCTCAACTAGAACTGGTTCCAGATGCAATGCCTTTGCCACCTCTTCATTACTAGGGAAAGCCATCTCAGGGTTGAAGGGGACTCCACCCCTGATAGGCACACCGATCAGTGATGAATACTCCTCCAACAAGGGTCCCAACTGAAAATTCTGGAAGGTGAAGCACCTCAGAGGGGGATCATAAAACTGCATGCAAGTATGAATCAAGCTCCTCTGGGAAGGGTCCAAATCCATAACCACATCAAGGATGCCTCCATAATGTTCTCTGAATAGTGGTATATGGTCTGGAGTAATCAGGGCCTGGACCTTCCTGATGCCAGCTAGCTCAGGCTCAAAGAAATGATAGGAGATGTTGCTTTTCTTAGGTGCCATGTTGCTGAAGAAAAGCTGAAACTGATGCTGATGATGATGACTGATACTGGAGATAGGCTACTGACAGACTAATACTGATGGTGCAGGTGACTGAAGTAGGTAGCTGATGAGGATAGCTGAAGCAGATACTGGTGAAGATAGGTCTATGCAGATGAAGGGGTCAAAACCAAGCCAAAATATAGTATGGATACCCTGAAAAACAAATAAGCAAATGTTAAATGATGCAATGATGATGTATGCAAATGATATGCAAGGGTTTGTGATCAAGCTGGATCTGATTAACTGCCTTGGTATAGGTCCATGTATGTTCAAGAAATCCAGATGGAGGTTCATAAGTCCAGTAACCAAGGTGGGGGACTCAAATAAAGAGTCACATGTCCAGGGTTAAAATCACAAGAACTGTTCCAAAATGGAGTACTCTTAATCAAAACAAAGTAACAGGGTATGTTGAGGTCAAGGGTACCTGCAAACCTGTAAACAGCCCAACCCCCTCACAGGTGGTGTTCTAAAACAAGGATCCTCAGACTTGGATCAGTTATGAGAAGTGTAAACACTTCTAACCCGGAGGTACAGTGTTTACAATAACCATAAAAGATCCTCCTCTAATTCACCTCAGTTTCTGAAGGTCAATACTAAAGGTCATTCAGACTTAGCAGGCTTCCCGGATAGCCCTAGCACTACAGGAAATCTGTAGCACAGAGTTCTCAAGAAGAAACCCATATCTGAACCGTGTTTCATATTCCCGCACCAGACCGAAATGGAATGGGAAAGAACATGAACCACTCTAGCCTAGGTGTCACTCAGGTCCCAGGTATAGGACCTCAACTCTCAATAGAACACCCACCCACCAAAGCAACAGAACCAGATCCAGCCAGAATAATATGACAATATGATATATGTAAAGCTATAAAGAAAGCAGTAAAACAACTGTACATAAGGCAATAAATGAAATATACAAACACAAATAGCACATAGCCCCCCAGTAAACACAAATCAAACAAGCGCTAGGAGGAACCCACAAAAAGAACCAGAAGCCCTGGTTACAGTATAAGGATCCCCAGCAGAGTCGCCAAGCTGTCGCTCCCGATAAATGGGAATAACCCAGATAAAGGTACAGACGCGAACGGTCGGCGAAAGGGAGGATGTGAGAACACACAGGAGTGAACTCACAGGAAATGAATAGAGTCGCCAGCTAGGCATTTTTATCCCGGAGGAAAGGTAATGCTGCATAAACCTGGAAAAGATATGGATAAGACGGTTGCGAACCAGAGAGACTGAGAAAGGGGGTTGGTTACAACCTGGGAAGGTATTAGCACCCAGATTGTCCGCCGTACTCGGCGGGATCCACGCTTAAAAAATTTGTGTTTTAAAAGGGTAGTGTCAGTGCAATTTGTGTATCAAAGAGCTGGAAAAGGATGTACAAGTGTCAGTGTAATAGAAGTGAAGTGTAATATGTATAGTGTCAGTGTAAGAATGAAATGCTCAAAACATGAGGCTTAAAGAATAAAGCTGGAAGGAGGGGGGATATACAGAGACTTTTGTTCGATAACTGTTAAGTTATGCCTACGTATCCTCTCGTGCAATGAGGAAGTCAGAACACCGTAGTTCGACCCAAAGAGACTGAAAGGTGAATTGACTTGTGAACTGCTTACTTGTCTATGCTCAAGTGTATGACCTGTCTGGCTCAGGTGCAAACTGTCTTGCATTAGACGGAAGAAGCAAGTTCTCGTTTATGAGTGAATGAGATGAGAAAAGAATCCCGGAGGAGACGATTATTGTTTGTTTTTGAGTTTTCAATCTTTTATTGCTTTTGAAAGTTTGTTATAAATTAATGAGCTTAAGCCTAAACCAATGGATTAGTAAACTCATCACATCATCCCTCTGATTAGGGGTAACGAGAATGCCTTAAGTGTGAAGTCAGCTTCTCACACTTAAACACCTTGATGTAGGGTTAAGATCATTAACCTACTTGTTGTTTATTTAGATGTTTTTTGGTGTTTTTGTTTAGTGCTAAGTAATGAGATTAAGCCATAATCAGGGATTAAACAGACTCATTACACCATCCTAATAGAAGGATAATAGATGAGAATGTTTAAGCTGAGGAAAGCTCCTCAACTTAATCCATGATTAGGGATTAAAATCATGACAAAACAAAGCCTTTATTAAGTGGATTTTAGTTAATGATAAGATGATGAAGTGATTTTTAGGGTTTGTAAGACAACTTGAGGGGGACTTGTCCATTAACACTAGGGTTAGTCCTTCTTAACCAATTAAGGAAGAATTAGAACCCTAATGCAAGGCCCAAGTTACAAGCTTGATGTCTTGATGATTATTAAGTGGATTGATTAAAGGAGTTAAACACATTAAGGGTTCAACACTTAGGATTAAAGTTATACACTCCATCCTAATAGAAGGATGCAGGCATAAGCTTAATCACAAAGCCTTAAAGCCTTTAGGGTTTAGTCCCTGATTATGAGATGAGAAGAGAGACACAAAGGATGACACAAAGGTAAAACTAATGGGGGACTAATCAAAACCCTAATCATTGTCATGCTTGGTTGTTCCTAAGGTTTGTGAGGTTTACAAGAGAAATCTTCAGAGGAACCACCAGGAAGCAGATGAAAGGAGCAAAGAGAAGCAAAGTAACTTGCTTCATTTAAGAAGGCAAGTCACTTGAAGAAAGAAAGTAAGATAAAGAAGAATGAGCAAGCTCAATCTCAAACACAAAACAAAATGCAGCAATGATGCATAAGAGGGATGAAAAGAAATTGTGAGAAGTGAAGGCAAATTCACTTCTCAAAGTTACTTACCACCTGAAAAGTTAGTGAAAGGAATGCAATGCAATGCAAAATGAGATGAAATGGGATGATGCAAACCAAAACCAGAAGCATGAGTGTGATGCTAATGATGCTATGAGATGATGCAAACATGAATCAAGGCATGGGGATGATCATATGAACATATGGGTGCAAGAGAAGCATGCTTAGAACCATGAACATACATGAAAAGTTATGAAATGCAAATGGCATACAACATGGCAAATGCAAGATGCAATGATCAAACATGTTTCTAATATGTCCTAAGATGTAATATGAATCAAATGGATGCATAAAATGTCATAGCAAGTCATGGTATGCAAGCAAATGCAAGATGAATGCAAAAGGAAGCCCAAATTAGGGTTTATGATCAATGCACCAAACAAAAACCAAAACCAGAAGCAAACATCAAGATAAAAAATTGAAAACACATCCAAGGGAACCCTAAACCTATACAAACTCACTGCCCAAAGGAGGGGTTCTAACTCTTAACCTAGTGAGGGTTATGAATTTCTTAAGAATGCTAGGGTTTTAAGGTACCTTGTTAAGAAAAAATGTCAAACAAATTGAAAATGCAAAATCAAAACATGCCAATTTAACCCTATAAACTACATGATATGCAAGACACAATGCAAAAAGAATCAAACTCCAACTCTCAATGATTAGGCATAAATGAATTTTGGAAGTTTGGAACAAAATATTGCCTTGAAATGATTTTAATTCTATGAAAAATTGTCAAAAGACATCAAGATCAAAAAAGAAATTTGGTTTGAGGGTTGGACAATGTTTCTAAATGGTTTTAAAGGTTTCATGAATTTTTTGGTGATTTTTAAATACCTAAAAGTATTTTTAATTAATTAATTCCCATTAATTAATTAAAAATAAACTTTTAAATGATTTAAAAATATTTTTTAATGCAAAAAATAAAAATAAAAATGTTTTTGGTTTCTGAAAAATTAATAAAAGCTTGTATAAAAATTTTCAGAATTTTAAAATGATTTTTGCTATTTTAAATAAATTAAACAAAACACATGAAATTTAATGAAATAAAAATGAAATAAAACTGAAAAATAGAAAAAGTCAGCAAGATCAAAGGCCAGCATTCAAACCTACACGCGCGCGAATTGACTTGGCGCCACATCCAAGGGCTGAAATTCAAAATCTCCTAATTATGATTAAACCCTAATTAAATGCCCTAATGACTTTCAGACGACTGGAACACTGTTCCGGTCGTCTTCTCCGGCCAGCCAAAAACTCTAACTCTCTCTACACGCAATAAAAATGAAATCTAACTGCCCAGAATTCATCCCCATTCAAAAACGAATCAAACCCCCCAACCAAACATCATTTTTCATTCATCAATCAGCCAAATCGAATCAAAACATTCTTAGGGCAAAAAATTTCAGAGCATTCATACATCCTGGTTTCTCAACCATTTTCAAAAATAATCATATCCCCATGATCAGGGGAGTGCATAGAAGCTTTTAAGAACTTAAAATGGAGTTTCTGGAAAAAAAAGTTTGAGATGGCTACCTGAACTGAAGCTTTGGTTTCTGGTACTTTCTGGCTGATTTCTTGCTTGCAATCAACTCCACTGGACCCCCTGAGAAGCTTTCAATGCTTGTTTGAAGTTTGTAATGGATGGTTTGAGAGATGGCAGAAGTTCTGTTCAAGGTGGGGTGGAAATCGTGTTTGTGATTCTGGGAGTTTTAGGCAATGGTGATGGGTGCTTTGTGACCAGGAAAGTGTGCTGAGTATGTTTGTGAAGTTGGTTTGTATGTTTGTAGCTTGTACAATCAGTTTCGAATGCTTTTGCAAAATGGTGTGAAAATGAGAGAGCTGTGTTGGAGAGTGTTTCAGGCTTGTGTTGTATCTGCTTTTGCTTGCTTTTTGTTTGCATAAACTAATGGGATTGGTCAGATGAGTTGATGTGTGCTTTTGTGATTGGTATGGCTCAAGTTGCCAAAATGTCAAAGTTGTGTAAGAGAGGCATGGGCTACTTGCTAGCCAAGGACAGATGGGGTGTCCTGCGCAGCAAGATGTGTGGAGAGCCATAGGATTGTTTGTAGAGTCAGCAAGCAAGTGGATTCACACTTGAGTGAGTTTTTGCAACTTGCCTCACTTTTGCTTCCTTTGAGAAATCTTGCTCCATAAGCCATAGAAATGAGTGATCCTTTGGTGTAATCTGACTTTTAGGTCTTGGTACATGTTTGTGTGAAGATTAGAAGTTTGTTTGATAGCTCAATTTGCCTTGACAAGTGAATTTGCAACTTTGCCTCCTTGGTAGAAAACTTCAAATTTTGTGATTTTTGCCAACTTTGACAAGCCATAACTTTTGATCCAAAATGAATTAGGTCATGTTCTTGTACTTTTTGAAAAGGGAATGATCCATTCTACAACTTTCATGACCAAAGTTTTTCCATTTGAAGCATTTTTGAATCAAAAAGTAAAGGTTGAAAAAGTTTCCTAAAATGGCAATTTCATTAAAAAGTCAACTTTCCCAAAAAGTCAACTTTGCAAAAGGCTTGAAATTCTTCAATTTTGTGAACTTCCAACTTCTTCTATGATCAAATAAAGATCATATACAATCAAAATGATGAAGAACACCCTTTGGTTGGGTCATTGGGGGCCTCAGATGCCCTGATTTTGCATTGACTTGCTTGAAAAGTCAACTCTTGATCAGATGACTTCCCCATGGAATTTCTTCATGAAAATTGATATGCATACTCCCTACACCATATAGAGACCAATGGAAACAAGAATGACCAAAAAAATTGGAGTTATGGCCTTTGAAACCAAAACCCTAATTCTAGGTCATCTGTGCAGTCAAACCTGGCTCTGCTTCCATGCCATTCTCAATTCTTGTGATTCTTTGACATTCTTGACTTTGAGAGGATATAATATGATACTTGAACATATATGGACCCCTTGGAAGTGATTGATGGCCTTTGGAGTGGCTCAAGAAGCTCTTGGATTGCTCAGATCACAAACCCTAGATGCAGATGACTTTGAACTAATGCAATGAATCAAAAATGTGATATGAGATGCTATGATTGAGTTTATGCATATGAAATGATCACAAGCCATGGTGTGAATGGGTGAGGGCAAATTTGGGGTGTTTACACCAGTAAACCAGTTCTCCTGGATTTTCTCAAAAACTGAAGCACCAAAACCCACGCTCCTACTCTTCAACTGTCAAATTCCTCTCCTATAAATATCAAAGAATCAAATGAAGAAGTACAGAGTTTTTTATTGAAATTTTATGCGGAAGCTCTGCCGTTTTTTACAACCCACTTATTTCCAGCTTTTGTTCTTGCTGCTGTTTCCTTTTAATTTCCAAACCCTTCAATAACAATTTCCAACATTAGGAAATTGTTATCTTCATTAGATTTTTTTTTATGCCTCAGAATTTAGTACTGTATTTCGATTCTGACGCTTCAAGCTTGCCAATTTGTGGAAGAAGGAGCCTAAGAATTCATTTGTTCAGGTTTTTGTTTTGCAATTAATATCAAGTTTATTTATTTATGTTAAGTTTCTGTTATCATTATATAATTCATGTTTTAATATTTATTAATTTCATTCTGTGTTTATCTGTTATTTCAATTAATATGAGTAGCTAAATTAATTTAGTCGGTATGTAATAAAGCAACCAAAACGGATGAATCGAATCTAAGCTAAAAACAATTATGAACTTATATTCTGGCTGTGACTTTTTATAATTAAAATCAAGCTTTTTGTTACGAGAGTAAGAGAAGTGAAATAGGTTAGGTCAAGACCACGAGAGTGTGAGATTTTAACCGGATAGCTAAAGTTAGGCATTTGATTTAAATACAGCGAGAGCACTTTAAAACGAATTTGACTTATTAAGTTTTCAAAAATTATTTTCTAAACACTTATGGGCTAGCGAGAGAAGACATAGGGCTTTAGGAGTAAGATCTGAGATAAGACCACTAGGAGGCATGGCACGGGTCAGAGGCTGTTTGAAGGGGTGTCTGGCCTCAGCTTGATTCATGGAAGGCCATTGGATGAAGTTTATGCAGCTGGATGGCCTTGATCAAGTGTTCTCATGGTTTATGCAATTTGGCAACTTTGAAGATTATTGAGAAATAAGTCATGGAAATGCTTGGTACAAAGGCCAATTCTGATCTTTAGAAGTTGCTTTGACATGTTGTGAGACATTTGAATGCATTAGAGGTCATTTGAATGCTTGAAACTTGATTTTGCAAAAATCCCTCTTTGGCATGAACTTGAAAATTATAGGATTTTTCCCAACTTTGAAAGATCATATCTTGAGTTCTAGGATGAATCAAGAGGATTTCTTGTACTTTTTGAAAATGGGAAGATCCAATCTACAACTTTCATGTTTAAGAATTTTTCATTTGAAGCATTTTTGATCAAGAAAGAGGAGGTTGAAAATCATTCCCAAAATGGAAAGTTTCCATTACAAGTCATGTCCATAAATGGAAAGTTTGCAAATGGCTTGAAATTCTTCAATCTTCTGAACTTCTAACCACTTCTAAGATCAAATAAAGATCATAGAACCTCAAATTGATGAAGATGACCCTTTGGTACCATTGTTGGGGGCCTCAGATGCCCTGATTCTGACTTTTCTTGCACAACAAGTCACCAGTTGATCAGATGACTTCCATAATGAATTTCTTCATCAAATTTGGTACACATGCTCCTTATAACATATTAAGACCATTAGAATCAAGAATGACCAAAAATGTTGAGATTAAGGCCTCTGAAACCAAAACCCTAATTTTAGGTCATCTGTGTAGGAAATCTTCAGTCTGCCTCTATGCCTTTGCCATGCTTTGTGATCTCTTGACTTTTATGAACCATGGTGTGATAAAGAATGAGGGAAAATTTGGGATGTTTACAGTTGCCCCTATTCAAGAATGAGTTAGCTGTGCAGGGTGTAAGCTCCTGGCTTAACAGAAAAACAAGATAACTTGTGGTTGAATACCAAAGACAATTCGAAATTTGCACTCGCCGGGGAGAAGAAGAAAAGGGATATAAATTGTAACAGGCAGTATAGTATGAGTATCAAATGAAAGCGGTGGAGGACGACCATCGAGTAGAGGATGACTGTTGGGGATGAAAAACGATAAGCAATGACGGGGACGACCATCATGCTGGGAAATAAAGAGACCGCGATGGGAACGGCCATCGGGTAAACTGATGAAGGACGATCATCAAGATAAAGGAAAAGACCACGACGGGGACGACCATCGGGTAAAAGAATAAATGAAATAATGATGAGGGACGGTCATCAAAAGGTGAAGGACGATCACCTAGCAGGGGACGGCTGCTGAAAATATCACGACATAGGACGAATGTTGGATAGAAAAGATCAACGATGGGGACGACCATCGAATAAGCATGATGAAGGACGATCATCTAGAGGTGAAGGACGATTACCTAGTAGGGTACGGCTGCTCTGGGGATTATCTCGACATAGGACGAATGACGGATAACAAAGATCGACGATGGGGACGACCATCGGATAAAATGATGAAGGACGGTCATCATAAGGTGAAGGACGATCACCTAGTAGGGGACGGCTGCTAAAAAGATATTGCGACATAAGACGAATGTCAGATAGAAAGTTATAACAATGGGAATTCCACTGGGGAGAGGATGATGGACGGTCATCCAAAGGTGAAAGACGATCGCTTGGCAGGGGACGATTGCCGAAAATATCACGACACAGGACGAATGTCGGATAGAAAGTTGTTATTTTGTTGGTGACTTACTGGGAAATTGGTAAACACAGACGAGTGCTTAGACTTTGGAATAAAAGGTATAAGTGTTTGACAGAGTGTATAGACTAAAGATACGGACGAGCATCCATAGGACTACGATACGGACGAGTATCGATAGAAAAAAATGCTGACACATGTTTAAGGATAATGATACGGACGAGTATCGATCGGTTAAGCAAGGAAAACAGACGATTGTTGATATGCTGAGGAGGTGATATATATAAATGATATGGACGAGTATCAAAGGATTTTGTATGAGTAAGTGTTTGATCTGCTGAGGAAATATGTGCAAGACACAGACAAGTGTCAGAAGGATCGAGCAAGGGACACAGACGAGTGTTTGACTTGCTGGGGAAGTATGACACGAGTGTCAAAAGGAATATGTATAAGTATGACCAAGTATCTGTATTAAGAGTGCAAAATGGATTCTGGCTTTGTCTGCGGGGAATATGAGCTTTGTATATTGCTGGTGAAGTGATTTTGATGTTTTGCGGGTGATTGGCCCGAACCTGGCTTATGATCATGCAAATGTTTGATTTTTGCTGTAATGCTCCATATTAGACGGAATGCTACGCTTATTTTGGGGAAAAATGATGTGAATGCTATGATTATGCAAAATGAGAAGACCGATCCGAGATCCGGATCCTGCGGGAAGAAAGATCTCAGGGAGATCTGTCGGGATGGAGAACTCCGCTGGGGGAAGAGATCATTGGTCGATCTGTGGGGAGAGAGGATCATTGAACGAACTTCTTAGGGAACTTTGTGGCGCTCTGGGGGAATAAATCCATGGGGGTCCCAGCTGGGGAAGCTTCCGTTTGAAGATCTCATGCTGGGGATAAGGATGTTTCGGAAACTCCGTTGGGGAAAACTATTTCAGGCATTGCTCTACTGGGGAGAACTGACAACTCTGCGGGAAGGCAATTCTGCTAGCTCTGCTGAGGATGAGAAAATCCTGGCAACTCTGATTGGGAATAGAAAGTTCCTGGCTACTTTGCTGGGAGAAAAGTCGTTGGGCATTGCTCGGGAGATCCTGCTTGGGGAGGAGAGAACTTCTGGGAGGTAATCTGTTGCAACTCTTTTGTCCAAGCGACAGAATGGGGGATTTAATGAGTTTCTCGAAGGGTCCTTTGAGAGGATGACAGTTTTGTGGGGGGAATACTTCTGTCAAGTAACCCTGCTGATGAGGTGATTACTGATTTGGCTGGGGATATAATGCTTGATATGCCTCATGCTGTGAAATATTGTTTGCCTTGAGTACCTGCAACCTGTTAAGCAAAGGAAAAGTACAAGTGTCCCGAGGTATCCTCATCTGGATTCTGTCATGGGAGTTAGATTTACTCAAGAGTGCATATTTCCTGCAAGCATATCTTGAAAAATGGCTTATATGTTTTTATGCAAGTGTTGTATTATGAACTTTGGACATTTTGCAAATGAAACAAAAATGTACAAAACAAACTGAAAAATTCCGATTTTATTAATTTGTGTGCCTTGGATAGGCAAGTACAGTGAAGAAGTGAATCGCTAGGATGAGGAGATTGCTGTAAAAATTGAGAAAATAAAAGTATTGGCAATGACGTTCTTCTTATCTTGCTTTCTGAAGAAGGTTGATTCTGACCGATGCTTTATCCTTTCGAAGCTTGCCATGTTGTGAGTGATACAGACAAATTTAGAATGTAGTTGTTCGCTTATTCCCTGATTTTGTGTGGATCGCCCTTTCGGGTTTTCAATCCACCGAGATACCCATTTTTGCCTGAGCTATCCGATGCAGCTTTTCAACTCAGCGGGTGTACATTTTTTCAATTTTCCCTTATTTTTTCCTGAGTCTTTTATTCTGTTTTTGACTCGCCGAGATGCCCTATTTTTGCCTGGACTTACATTCTGTTTTTATGTCCAGCGGGTCTTTTATGCGAAGTATTTTTTAACTGCATCTGAATTCACAGGAGATAAGAAATCCTCGCCATCCATAGTAGTGAGCATCAGTGCTCCTCCAGAGAAAACCTTCTTTACTATGAATGGGCCTTCGTAGTTTGGCGTCCATTTTCCCCTATGGTCTGTATGAGGAGGAAGAAGTCTTTTCAGCACAAGCTCTCCCACTTGGTATTCCCGAGGTCTGACTTTCTGATCGAAGGCTTTCTTCATTCTCTTTTGATATAACTACCCATGACAAATGGCTGCTAATCTCTTTTCTTCAATCAGATTCAGTTGATTATATCGAGATCGTACCCATTCTACTTCATCCAGTTTCACATCCATCATTACCCGTAAGGAGGGTAGTTCAACTTCAACAGGTAGGAAAACTTCCATACCATACACAAGCTAATAAGGTTTTGCCCCAGTAGATGTTCTGATAGATGTTCGGTACCCATGCAAGGAAAATGGTAGCATTTTGTGCCAGTCTTTGTAGGTGATTACCATCTTCTGCACAATCTTCTTTATATTCTTGTTAGTGGCCTCAACAACGGCATTCATCTTTGGCCTGTAAGGAGAAGAGTTGTGATGTTGAATTTTAAAGTCCCGGAAAAGTTCTGCCATCATCTTGTTGTTGAGGTTGGAACCATTATCAGTAATGATTCGCTCGGGAACACCATATCGACAGATGATATCCCTTTTCAGAAATCGAGCTACTACTTGACGAGTGACATTTGCATACGAAACTGCCTCAACCCATTTGGTGAAGTAATCAATGGCTACTAGGATGAATTTGTGACCATTTGAAGCAGTCGGTTCAATCTTTCCAATCATATCAATGCCCCACATGGCGAAGGGCCAAGGTGAAGACATTATATTCAAAGGATTCGGAGGCACATGCACTTTATCTGCGTAGATCTGGAATTTGTGGCACTTTCTGGCATAGGCACAACAGTCTGCATCCATTGTGATCCAGTAGTAACCCGATCTTAATAATTTCTTTGCCATTGCATGTCCTCCGGTATGGGTGTCGAAAGAACCTTCATGTACTTCCTGCATCAGTAGGTCTGCTTCCTTCTTGTCAACGCATCTGAGCAAGACCATGTCGAAGTTTCTCTTGTACAAAGAGCCATCAGTATTGAGGAAGAAACTGTCGGCTAGCCTCCTTAATGTCTTCTTATCATTTGACGATGCCCCAGGTGGGTATGTTTGATTTTCCAAGAAGCATTTGATGTCGTGGAACCAAGGTTTGTTATCAGTAACAGTATCCACAGAGAATACATATGCTGGTCTGTCTAGTCTGGATACCAAAATCCGGGGTACATAATTAACAGCTTGTACTTTGATCATGGAAGAAATGGTAGCCAAAGCATCTGCAAACTGATTCTCGTCTCGAGGGATGTATTCAAGCTTAACTGTTGTAAAGAAAGTCAACAATCTCCTCGTATAGTCACGGTAGGGAATCAAATGCTCCTGATAAGTGTACCACTTGCCGTTGGTCTAGTTGACTACCAAAGCTGAATCTCCGAATACCTTCAAGGTTTTGATCCTGAGGTCAATGGCTTCCTCAAGACCCATGGTACAAGCTTCGTATTCTGCTTCATTGTTAGTGCAGGAAAAGGTGAGCTTTGCTGAGAAAGGCATATGAACCCCTTTAGGTGTAATAAGCACTGCACCAACCCCACGACCGTTGCAATTAACTGCCCCATTAAGCATCATAGTCCATGCTTCTTATAGATCAGGCCCTTCAGTGTGAACTGGCTCTTCACAATCGTTTGACTTTAAGAACATGATGTCTTCATCAGGGAAGTCAAATCTCATAGGCTGGTAATCATCAATGGGTTGCTCATCCAGATAGTCAGATAATACACTAACCTTGATGGCTTTCTAAGAGGTGTACTGAATGTCATATTCTGTTAGAATCATTTTCCACCTGGCAACCCTTCCGGTAAGTGTTGGCTTCTCAAATATGTACTTGACTAGATCCATCTTTGAGATCAATAAGGTATTATGAGTCAACATATATTGTCTTAGTCGACGAGCAGCCCACGCTAAAGCACATCAAGTTTTCTTGAGCAGTGAATAACGTTGTTCACAATCGGTAAACTTTTTGCTTAGGTAGTGTATTGCATACTCTTTTCGACCAGACTCGTCATGTTGGCCCAACACACACCCCATTGACGTTTCTAATACTGTCAGTTACATGATTAGAGGTCTTCCTTCGACTGGAGGCATGAGAATTGGAGGTTCTTGCAGATATTCTTTGATCTTGTCAAAAGCTCTCTGACAGTCATCGTTCCACCTATCTGTTTGTTCTTTTTTTAACAACTTGAACAAGGGTTCGCAGGTTGCAGTGAGATGAGATATGAACCTTGAGATGTAGTTCAATCTACCTAAGAACCCTCGAACTTCTTTCTCAGTCTTAGGTGCAGGCATTTCCTGAATAGCTTTGACTTTATCAGGATCAACCTTAATTCCTTTTTCACTTATAATAAAACCCAGCAACTTACCAGAAAGTACCCCGAATATGCATTTGTTGGGGTTCAACCTTAACTGATACTTCCTCAGATGCTTGAACAACTTCAATAGATTCACCAGATGATCTTCCTCTGTAAGGGACTTAGCAATCATATCATCCACATAGCACTCGATTTCCTTATGGATCATATCGTGGAATAATGTTACCATAGCCCGTTGATATGTTGCACTGAAGTTCTTCAGACCGAACGACATTACCTTGTAACAGAACGTGCCCCAAGGTGTGATGAAGTTTGTCTTCTCCATGTCTTCAGGTGACATCTTAATCCGATTGTATCCAGAAAATCCGTCCATGAAAGAAAATACCGAGAACTGAGTTATGTTATCCACCAATACATCAATGTGAGGTAAAGGGAAGTCATATTTCGGGCTAGCTCTGTTTAGATCCCGGTAATCAACACACATACGAACCTTGCCATCCTTCTTAGGCACGGGTACAATGTTAGCAACCCACGGTGGGTAACTAGTTACAGCAAGAAAACCGGCGTCCCACTGCTTTTGTACTTCCTCTTTGATTTTCATGGCCATATCTGGGTGAGTACGGCGCAACTTCTGTTTAACTGGGGGACAATCTTCTTTCAGTGGCATCCTGTGCATGACAATATCCGTATCCAGACCTGGCATATCTTGATAGGACCAAGCAAATACGTCGACATACTCTCAAAGCATACTGATGAGATGTTCTTTCGCTGGAGCTTGCAGAATAGCCCCGATCTTCACCTCCTTTACATCTTCCTCGGTACCAAGATTGACAGTTTCAACCTCCTCCTGATGAGGAGCAATCACTTTTTCCTCTTGTCTTAACAACCTGGCCAACTCTTCAGGCAAATCATAGTCTTCATCAACCCCTTCATCTGTTTGATTAATCGAATTGTCGAAGTCACAGAAGATCATAGCAGTGTCGTTGTCGGTGCAATCTGGAGGATTATCTCTGCAAGGGTTGAGATTTGTTCATTTTAGTGATTGATTTTATCCTTTTTTAGGAAAAAGTGAATGAAATTATTTATTTGAGAGAAAAAAACATTGCCATTTATTGTTTGTGCGAAAATAAAAAAAAATGAAAGACAGTGAGCGAAAAAAGATCGTTTGCAAAAGTTGTCCATTGTTCATTAATCATTCATTTGCACAAAATACATATATGACCCTATTACAAAATGAGACCGGACACCTTGGGCAAGATGCAGGAGTTGATGCATGCTTAAACAGGAATTAATAATTACTCTGCAGCAGTAATCCTTATAATTTCCTGGGAAGACCAGTTGAGGACTTACTGGCCTGGGACTCTTGGACGAATCCAACTTTCCAGGTTGAAGTTGCTTTCAGCCTCGTCTTCCACATTGTTGATTGCATCTGGGGTCAACATACCCCCACTGATAAATTTGGGAGCTTCAGCAGCCTCCTCTTGGACCTGTCGGGATGGTTTGTAACCCAAACCGAACTTATCTTCCTTGATCTGAACTTGCAGCAGCTTGCCCCAACCTTGGGCATTCCCGTCTTCCACAACCTTCCGATCTTGCTTGTAAGAAGAGATTGAAGTACCAGACACTTCAGCTGTTTCCTCATTTACATTGAGGACCTCAAAACCCTGGTTCATTGTCTCATGGATCTCCCCATCCATCTCAATATACTTGTAAGTAGCTAGATGACTGACGAAGATATCCTCCTCCCCACAAATGGTGATAACATGGCGCTCCCACTCGTATTTTAACTTCTGGTGAAGGGTCGATGTTACGGCACCAGCGGCATGAATCCAAGGTCGACCTAATAAACAGCTGTAGGCAGGCTGAATGTCCATCACATAGAAGATAGTTTTGAAAAGTTGTGGGCCAATTACCACAGGCAGCTCAATTTCTCCAAGAACCGATCTCTTAGAACCGTCAAAGGCTCTCACAACCAGGTTACTCGGACGAAGTGCAAGACCATTATATTCCATCTTGACCAAGGCTTTCTTTGGAAGGACATTAAAAGATGACCCAGTGTCAACCAAGACATGAGAAAGTACAACACCTTTGCACTCCAAGGTGATATGTAAAGCCTTATTGTGGTTACGGCCCTCCGTAGTCAGATCAGTATCAGTGAAACCTAGTCCATGACTAGTATTGACATTTGAAACCACCGTCTCTAGTTGATTAGTTGTAATCTCTACAGGCACATAAGCTGCGTGCAAGACTCTGAGAAGTGCATTCTGGTGAGCCTCAGAACACATGAGCAACGATAATATGGAGATTTTGGAGGGTGTCTGATGGAGCTGGTCCACAACCTTGTAGTCACTCTTCTTGCGTTTCCTTGGCAATAGGTTCTTCAGGCACCACACTCTTGCCTTTAGCTTTGGCAGCAGCTTCTGCTTCAGCATTAATTCTTGGGAATTATGACGCGAAGAGACGTCTGCTTCGAGTGAAGCCTCTGCCTCCCCCGACATTATCAATTTGTGGTATTGAAGAGTCAAGAGTGACTTTCTTTCCTTCGCAATATAGATCTGAGCCATAGTGCCAAGGCACGGAACTGCTACTATCATATGGAATTGGTCCAGGTACCGTGATGGTCACCGGACTGATTGTTGCAGAATAAGGAGTCGTGACAGTTTGAGGATCATAATAAATGGTGACAGGAGGTCTGATTGGAGATGGTGCAGGTGCAAGGAGTTGTTGATGTTGATGTTGATGTGAGCTGTTGAAATAATCTGGAACATGGATTGTTGCCGGATCATAGTAAATGGTAATTGTGGAAATGTCTTCATTGATGGTTGTCATTGTTGTAGAAGGATGTGTTGAACTGGTGTCTATTGAAGTTGAAGAAGGGATGGTTGTTGATGTTGTAGAAGAATCTGTTGGAATGATTGTCGTTGAAGTTGTGGGAGTGATATCTGTTACATTTGATGAAATGATGTTTGTTGGAGTTGTAGGAGGAATGGTTGTTGATGTTGTAGGAGCTGGAGCTGTTGAAGTGATCTATAAAATGCCTTCTCTGATAAGACTGTTGATACCGGCCTTCCAATCTGCACAACCGTTGGTAGAAATCTAACAAGCTTCGCAATGGGCCTCACAACCCGGAAACACTTGGCACTTCAAAAGCTGGGCTTTAACCTCGGCCAGAGGTGTTTGAATACTTGCAACATTGTCAATTAGGCTTACTAGTTGGTCCTCCTCAATGGAATTTATCCTAGGCACACCATGGCTAGGCATAGGATTCTTGGTAACACTTGGAGGGGTGCAAAATTTAGAGCTTTGGAATCAACTAAGTCCTGAACTTTCATGTGTAAGGCTCTGCATTCCTCTGTTGTATGGCCAGGTGCATTGGAATGAAAGGCACATCTGGCGTTGACATCATAGTTTCTTGGGAGATTCTGAGGATCTGGTGGGGCCAGAGTCCTCAATTCGATCAGATTGAGCTTCAGTAATTGTGGAAGTAGGGCTGCATAGGGCATCGGGATGGGATCGATAACCCTGTTGATTTGTGAAGGCCTTTGTTGGAAAGGACGTTGTTGCTGATTGTTGTTGTTATAAGATCTCTGTTGAGGAAACTGTCGTTGTTGTGGGAAGTGTTATGGTTGTTGAGGATATTGTTGCTGAGGTGCTGGAGCAGGAATGGTGACAGCAGCC
This sequence comes from Lathyrus aphaca, assembly GCA_963966055.1. NCBI lineage: Eukaryota > Viridiplantae > Streptophyta > Magnoliopsida > Fabales > Fabaceae > Lathyrus > Lathyrus aphaca. The sequence goes on along the minus strand of OZ014522.1, from coordinate 387,351,525 downwards.
ACTGATCTTGGCATGTACTGGGACTTACCTCTTCCCATATATACTGAGTTATTCTTACCTTCCCTACGAGGTCCAGAGAATGGTTTCCTGGTATTGCTGTAACTAGCACCATTGTCAGAAATTCTACCCATCTTCAAAAGACTTTCAATTCTCTCACCACCTATAACTACATCAGCAAAACTGGTGGAAGAGAAGGAAACAAGTCGGTCAATGTAGGTTCCCTGCAATGTGTTCATAAACATGTCATCCATCTCTCTTTCTAACATGGGTGGTTGGATAACTGCAGCAAGTTATCTCCATCTTTGGGCATATTCCCGGAAACTTTCTCTTGAAGACTGAGACATACCCATCAGAAGGGTCCTATTGGGAGCCATATCCAAGTTGTACTGATATTGGCGTATGAAAGCCTCGGCTAAATCCTTCCAGTTTCTGATAGTTGCTCTGGATAGATGAGAATACCATTCACGGGATGCCCCGGTCAAACTATCCTCAAAATAGAACATCCACAGTTTTTCATCCATGGTATATGCCTTTAATCTCCCCAGAAAAGATTGCAGGTGGGTACGAGGACAGGAGGTACCATTGTACTTCTCAAAGCATGGAGGCTTGAACTTGTGAGGAATCCTGACTCCTTCTACTAAACCCATATCCATTACATCAAATCCCAAAGAGTTTTGAGATTCTAAGGATCTTAGCTTCTCCGCTGTCTCGTCCAGACGACGATCATATGCTTCATCCCCAGCACCAATTACTATGAACTGTTCGTCCTGAGGATCTTCTTGTAGAACACGACCTCCTGCATTTCCTTGGGTATTTCCGATAACATTGACTTCAAGATTGAGGTAGCGCCCAAACTCTGGCGGATTTGTTTGCGACTGCCCGTGATCATTGTTACTAGTACCTCCAGTACCTGGATGATTCTCTTCTGGAGTTTGTCGCTTGACTAACTCTCTTAATATTTCTTGGCTCTGAGCCAACCCAGTCATCACTGCCATGAACTGGTTCATATGATCCCTCATCTCAGTTCTCTCATTAGCCATCTGAGTTCTTACGTCAGTCAAATCTTGTTGAACTTGGTCCATCTGTAAGCTCGGAAGGTTGTTTCTGGTTGGATACCGATGAACTCTGTTGATGGGGAAAACCCTCCTACGAGAAATTTTTCCTGAAACACACAACAAAGTGAGAAAACAACAACAGAACACCTACAAAACGAAGAATGAGGTTAGTATGCAATGCAGTATGTCTATTTGTTTTCCAAGGGTATCCGGTTTGGCTCTTTGGTTTTGACCTTCCAGATCTCTGAGAATGAAGATGATGAAGAAAAGTGAAATCCAAGAGAAAATCCAGGTAATACATAAACCATACATTACAAATGCAAAAGATACATAGTTTATGATTACAACAAGTTCCCATGGTGGGTCAAAATACAATTAAGCCAAGAAATACAACAAAATCACCATGGGGAAACAAAGTACAACCAAAATAAAATACAAGTAAAGGAAATCAAACATCCATCCCAAAGTCATCCTCCTTGACTTCCTTCAGGAGAACATCAGTTACTGGTCCAACTGGATGCTCTGTGATGGTCCTGATAAGAAGGTTTTTGGTTGCAATGGCACTTGTCATCTTCTGGTACTTGTCTTGGTCTTTTGATCTCTTCAACCCCGCCTGGAGTTTCAACTTGGAGATTTCCTTCTGTGATGCTAGGAGTGCTTCTTGATTCTTCTTCTCATTGGCTTCCAACTGCTCAATCTTAGCCTGTGTCTTCTGATCTTCTTGCAGACGAGCTTCAGTGATCCTGATCCATCTAGCCTGACTCTCTTCTAGGTAATGCTCAACTCTGGCCTTCTGAATCTTAGCTTCTTTGCAAGCATTCTTCAATACCAATTCCCCTGCTCGGGCTTTTCTGATGAAGTCCTCTGTCTTTTCTATCTTGGTCATATGCTCGATCCGGAGCTTCTCTAACCTCTCAATGTACAGACGACCATCATTCCTTTCCCAAAGGGTCTTCTTTAGAGCTTCAGAAAGTTGGGTATTCCTCTCTTTCAGTTTCTCAAACTCCTCCAAACTGACTGTAGCTATAGGCTCAACTGCTGATGGCCCTGGCACATCTTCCAGGGTGAATGGCATGCAGGTGATCTGTCCTCTGATGCGGGACCATTCAATGTACTGAGCTAAAGCTATGTTGTTGCACTTCCCCAAAATGGCAGTTCCTTTAGTCTGTATGTTATCCCAAGCCCAGGATACTTGTCGGATGATGGCATGATTATTCTGAACATCACAGTAAAGGGTCTCTGCTAAGTCCTTCTCTCTTGGTGGATGTACTAAGGCATACCCTAACTGTCTCTTGAAAAGAAAAGGATTGTAGTTGATGCAACCCTTTACTCCAATAAGAGGCACATTAGGATATTGTCCACAGCTTGTAATTATGTCCCTGCCCTTGGTGCTCTGAGTACACCACCTGATGTCTTCTGAAGTAAGGTCAATCATTATCTTAGCCCAATTCCTTGATTGATGAGGATTCAGGAAAGCTTCTGTCTTTGGCATGTGTCTCAATAACCAACAGTAAAAGAGAGGTGCACAACATCTGACTAGTCTTCCCCTTTGTTTCTCATTTCTCTGATGCACTGAGTAGTAGAAATCTCCTAACAAGGTAGGAACTGGATTCTTCAGTAGGAAGACGTGGATAACATTCTTGCTTACAAACTTAGGCTCGTCTGCAAACAAGATGATACCATATATACTAAGAGCCAAGAGAGCACAAACAGTTTCCCACTTCCATGTTGCAGCATGGCTGGTGGCTTGGGTGATTAAGAAGTCCAAATGAAGGTCTGGGATTCCAGCCTTGGTGGTCATATACTGATCAATGATAGTAACTTCCAAATGTAGAGCCTTAGCTATGTCTTCATTCTTAGGAGCAGTCTCAGGGTTGAAAGGAATTCCTCTTCTGATAGGGACACGTAACAACATGGAAAACTCTTCCAACAAAGGACCTATCTGAAAGTCCGGGAAAGTGAAACATCTGAATGGAGGGTCATAGAACTGGAGACAGGTGTGAATTATACTCCTCTATGATGCATCCAAGTCCATGATCATGTCCAGGATACCACCATAATGTTATCTAAATAAGGGGACATGATCAGGGGTGATAAGTGCCTAAATCTGCCTGATGCCTGTCAAAGGGTACTCAAAGAAATGGTATGTGATGTTGCTCTTCCTGGTTGAGTCCATACTGACAATGGGTGCTGATAAAGGTCACTGGAGAAGATAACAGCTGAAGAAGATCTCTGATGAAGATAACTGATGAAGATATCTGATGAAGATGATTGAGTAGAAGAACATTCAAAACCAAACCAAAGATGAAGGTGGATACCCTGTAAAACAAATAGACAAAATGTTAAAATGATGTAGTATGATGTATACATAATGATATACAAGGGTTTGTGATCAGGTGCTGGATTGTCAGTTGCTTTTGATAGGATCCATGTGTGTTCAGAAGTCCGGATGAAGGTCTGAGAACCAGTAACCCAGGTGGGGGACTCAAATAAAGAGTCACAAATCCAGGGTTTCATAGGATCAGTCCAAAGTAGTGTAACCTTAAAACAATATCTAGTAACAGGGTATGATGAGGCCAACGGTTCCTGCAAACCTGTAAACAACCCCACCCACTCACATGTATTGTTCTAGAACAAGGATCCTCAGATTCAGATTTATTATGAGAAGTGTAAACACTTCTAACCCGGAGGTACATTGTTTACCCTAATCATAAAGAGTCTTCCTCTAATTCATCTCAAATGCTGAAGGTCATCTAAAAAGGTCATCCAGACTTAGCAGGCTTCCCAGATAGCCCTAGTACTACAAGAAATCCGTAGCACAGAGTTCTCAAGAAGAAACCCATGTCTGAACCGTGTTTCATATTCCCGCACCAGACCGAAATGGAATAGGAAAGAATATGAAGCCACTCTAATCCTATGTCTGTCACTCAGGCCTTTGTGTTTGACCTTTCTCACTGGAATACCCCTCCCACCAAAGCAAACCAGCAAACCAACACGTGATATGATAAAAAATGAAATGCATAAAGCAGTAAATGAAAGCGATAAAGTAAATGCAGTAAATAAAGTTGTACAGAAAGCAATAAATAAAGAAAAAATAAAAGCACAAATAGCACATAACACCCCCATAAACACAAATCAAACAAGCGCTAGGAGAACAAAAGAACCATAAGGCCTGGTTGCAAAGGTAGTCCCCAGCAGAGTCGCCAAGCTATCGCTCCCGAAAGGACATTAAGTCCCCGGTGCATACGCGAACTGTCGGCGATGTTGGAGGTTGAAGTTGAATAGAGTCGCCAGCTAGGCATTTTTATCCCGAAGGAAAGGTAATGCTGCATAAACCTGGAAGGGTATGGATAAGACGGTTGCGAACCAAAGAAAATGAGAAAGGGGGTTGGTTACAACCTGGGAAGGTATTAGCACCCAGATCGTCCGTCGTACTCGACGGGATTCACGAATACCTGATTGTGTTTAAAAGGGGTAGTGTATGTGCTAACTGTGTAAAAAGCTAGGGAGAAAAGGATGTGTGTCTGTGCAAAAGAGGGGATGAATGCTCAAGAATGAGGCTAAGGAAAGAGAAACTGGGAAAAGGAGAAGGCGGAGACAAATAGACTTTTGTTCGATAACTGTGAAGTTATGCCTACGTATCCTCTCGTGCAATGAGGAAGTTAGAACACCGTAGTTCGACTCAAAGAGACTGAAAAATGATTTTGCTGTGAACTGCTTGCTTGTCTATGCTCAAGTGTATGACTCGTCTCGCTCGAGTGCTAAATGTCTTGCATTAGACGGAAGAAGCGAGTTATCGTTTTCAGAGTGAGTGTGTTGAGAAAAGAATCCCAGAGGAGACGATTATTGTTTGTTTTTGTGTTTTCAGTTTTTTTATTGTTTTTGGTGTTTTGCATAGGATAATGAGCTTAAGCCTAAATCAAGGGTTTGTAAATTCATAATATCCTCACTGATTAGGGATAATGAGCCTACTTAAGTATGAGATAAGCATCTCAACTTAATTACCATGATGATGTAGAATTAAGATCATTAACCTACTTATGATTATTAAGATGTTTTTGGTTTTATTTGTTTAGTGTTAAGTAATGAGTTTAATCTCTGATCAGGGATTAGTGAAGTTATTACACCATCCTAGGAGAAGGATAATATATGAGAACACTTAAGCTGAGGAAGATACCTCAAATTAATACATGGTAGGGACTAAAGTCATTATATAACAAGCCCTTATTAAGTGGATTTTAATTAAAGGATGAGATTAAGAAATGAGTTTTAAGTTTGTAAGACTTATCTTGAGGTGGACTTGTCCATTAAACACTAGGGTTAGTCCCTCTTAACCACAAAGGAAGAGATAGAACCCTAATGTTAGGCCCAAGTTACAAGCTTAAGTCTTGATCATTATTAAGTGTTTTGATTAAGAGGTGTAAACAAATTAAAGGTTTAACACTAAGGATTAAAGTTATACACTCCATCCTAAGATAAAGATACAGGCATAACCCTAATTCAAAGTCCTAAAGCTTTAAGTGTTTAGCCTCTGATTATGAGATGAGAAGAGAGACATGTAAATAATGCATATGAAGAGATGAGAAGAGGTGGGATATGAAGGCAAATCCACATCCTAGACAACTTACCATAAGCCCCTGAAATGTTAGTGTGAGATGCATAAGATGCAAAGCAAAAGAAAATAAAGCAAATGGAAGTGCAATGACCAAAACCAGAAGTGTAAATATGATGCAAAAGTGCCATGGAATGATGTAAAGTCATACATGATGCTTGTGAATGTTCATACAAGGATGAGATGCAATGGAAGCATGTTTAGAAGCATGAAAACACATGGATGTTCATGAAATGCAATGAATGCAAAACATAGCAAATGAATGAAGAAATGATCAAGCAATGATCAAGCATGTCCTATGATTTCTAAGATGTAATGCAAATTCTTGAAATTTCATGGCAAGTTCAAATGATTGAGCTATGCAAAGATGAATGCAAATGAACATGAGAAATTAGGGTTTTTAGACAACATGAGATGCATATGACCAAAATAGAAGCATACATTATGATAAAAATTTGAAATTGAACTCAAACAAACCCTAAACACATACAAGATCACACCCCAAAGGAGAAATTCAGAAGCTAATCCTAGACAAAGTTATGAATTTCCTAAGTTAACTAGGGTGTTTGGATAGTTCTAAAGGGAAAATGAAAATCAAATTGAAAATGAAATGCAAAAATATGAGATAAATAACCTAGAAACTAGATGCAATATGTGAAACAATGCAAAAAGAATCAAGTTCAAACTCATCATGGTTAGGAAGAAATGAATTTTTCAAGTTAGGGTTAAAAAATGTGAAATTTATGAACCCTAATTCAAAGAAAATTGTGAAAATGTGATCAAACCTAAAAAGAAATTTGTATGGTGAGTTTGAAAATGTTTCTAAATGTTTAAGAATGCTTCTTGAATTTTTTTGTGATTTTTAGAAACCTAAATGTATATTTAATTAATAAAAATCAATTAATTAATTAAATAAAACATTTAAATGTTTTAACAATACTTTTTTAATGCAAAAATTAAAATGAAAAATGTTTTTGAGTTAAGAAAAATATTTGAAATGAAAATGCAAAGTTTGAGATTTTTTGAAAGTCTTTTGCTATTTTAAAATAAATGTGGAAAAGAAATGAAATAAAAATCAAATAAATGAGAAGTATGCTAATATGATGATCAGGATTTAAACTTGGGCTGACTCGGTTGACTGCGCGCGCATTTGAAGGGTCAGGATCATTTCATATTAAATTATATTTATTAAACCTAATTAAAACTAATTAAAATGGATTAGGGCAAATGATTAATCATGAGCGTCCATTCCACTAATTAATCCAGATCCTAGGGCTGGCATTTAAATTGGGAATCCTAACCCTAATCAAACTCAGGTGACCGGAGGGGAGCTCCGGTCATCTTCTCCGGCGACTCAAACCACCAACTTCTTCCCTAGGCAAAATCTAAACCTCAAAACCACCCAGAAATGATCCCCACATCAAATGCAACTCAAATCAATCAATAAACAACATTTATATCACACAATCAGAGAGAATCGAATCAAAACATTTTTCTGGACAAAATTTCAGAAGCTCATAACATGCTCATTTCTTGACTATTTTCAATTCTAAGAACATCAGAGTGATCCCCATAACATGTAGTTTCATTTTATAACAAGAAATCAAAGGTCTGAAAGATTTTGTTCTTGAGCTTACCTGAGCTGATGAACTACAAATATGGACTTTCAGAGCTCCTCCTTTGTGCAATCCAACCCCTTTGAGTCCCTTGATGCTATTGAGAAGCTTTGCAAGAGTTTAAATGGCCTCCTTCTTGAGTTTCAGTTCTGAGAGGTGAGAAATCATGTTTTTGATTCAGAGGCTTTTAGGGCAAAATGAATGGTGGTTTGTGTTCCTTATGACATGAGTGATTGAATGGTGGATGAAGTTTTGAGTTTGAGTGGCTGTGATGAGAGATTCTAAGAGAAGAAGTGTTATGGAAAATTTTGGGATTTCTGAGCTTGGCTTGTTTCAGGCTTGTGTGTGTTGTGTTTTGTGTTGCTTGAGGTTTGTATAAATCAATAGGAGTGATCAGAAAGTGGGTGGTGGCACAACTTGATTGGTATGTGCAAAGTTGCAAAAAATTCAATGTTGTGTACTAGGAGGCATGTCACGGGTCAGAGGCTGCTTGAAGGGGTATCTGGCCTCAGCTTGATTCATGGAAGGCCATTGGATGAAGTTTATGCAACTGGATAGCCTTGATAAAGTGTTCTCATGGTTTATGCAATTTGGCAACTTTGAAGTTTCTTGAGAAATAAGTCATGGAAATGCTTGGTACAAAGGCCAATTCTGATCTTTAGAAGTTTCTTTGACATGTTGTGAGACATTTGAGTGCATTAGAGGTCATTTGAATGCTTGAAACTTGATTTTGCAAAAATCCCTCTTTGGTATGAACTTGAAAATTATAGGATTTTTCCCAACTTTGAAAGATCATATCTTGAGTTCTAGGATGAATCAAGAGGAGTTCTTGTACTTTTTTAAAATGGGAAGATCCAATCTACAACTTTCATGTTTAAGGATTTTTCATTTGAAGCATTTTTGATCAAGAAAGAGGAGGTTGAAAATCTTTCCCAAAATGGAAAGTTTCCATTACAAGTCATGTCCATAAATGGAAAGTTTGCAAATGGCTTGAAATTATTCAATATTGTGAACTTATAACCACTTATAAGATCAAATAAAGATCATATAACCTCAAATTGATGAAGATTACCCTTTGGTACCATTGTTGGGGGCCTCAGATGCCCTGATTCTGACTTTTCTTGCACAACAAGTCACCAGTTGATCAGATGACTTCCACAATGAATTTCTTCATAAATTTGGTACACATGCTACTTATAACATATTAAAACCATTAGAATAAAGAATTACCAAAAATGTTGAGATTAAGGCCTCTGAAACCAAAACCCTAATTTTAGGTCATCTGTGTAGGAAATCTTCAGTCTGCCTCTATGCCTTTGCCATGCTTTGTGATCTCTTGACTTTTATGAACTTTGGGGAGAATATCATGATCATGGAACACACATAGACCCTCTTGGCAAGCTTCAAGACCATTAAGATGGCTCAGATCACTTCTTGGATTGCTCAGATCACAAACCCTAGATGCAGATGAAATGAACTATGCAGTGAGATGATATGCTTATGCAATGCTATATGAAAGATCATAATCCATGGTGTGAGAAAACACGAGGGAAAATTTGGGGTGTTTACAGGTCCTCCTATGTCATGGTTGGTGAGAATGTATGATGAGTCATGAAATGAGTGGAATGGATGATCAGATGGGTCGATTGCGCGGTGCTGAGACATGCGACTTATGGTTCATATTATACAAGGGTGTGCTTTGGTTTATTAGAGTGGAGCGAAGGTGTAATCGTGGAAACCCTAACATCATATGGAACTTGTTCATTTATTTTTGTTTGAAATTAATTCGACGTTGGATCGAATATCTCTTATCTTATCCCTTTTTAAAAATTCGTTTTCTAAGCGCTTCAATTTTATCCTTTTTCTATTTTATTCCTAAGTATCATACAAGCATAAAAGACATACTAACTATTACATCACAAAAGCACAAGAACCATAAAAAATATCAAAGCGAAAATCCAAATCCATAAGTAGAAAGTCCTCGAATAATATTTCCTACAACAAAAGAACTTGTTAGTAACTGGAATTTAACATGAATATGCAAAAGTATAGACAAATGAATTAACATGTAAAAATGCAAAAATATTAAAAGGCATATAAAGCAAAAAATCGAAATTAAATTCGAAAAGTCAAAAAAAGAGAATTAAAATTTGTCACAAATTTATTTATATGCTAAAATATTATTTTTTATTTTCTGGAACTTTTTTATTAAGAAAAACTATTTTCTAAAATTGATTTTGTGAAAAGAAAATAAAAGAATATTGACAAAGAAACATGGGGGTGCTGACAAAGTAATTTTTGTGTTGAAAAACCATTTGGGCTTGCGTTTGGGGGGTGTGGATAGGAATCTGATAAGTCCAAATGTGCTAGGCTGGCCTGGGGTGCACACTAGCTATGGTACTTTCTCAGTCAACATTGTTGACTTGATCAGGACCGTTGGATAGAGAATCTAATGATGATGATACGATGTACATTCATGATGCAACGGTGCATGGTGGTTATAGTGTAGTGACGCACATATGAATAAAATTTGGTGGTCCTACCGAACGGCTCAATTTGGTATTCACCTTTAGTTTTGTGCGGTATCACGTCCGGATAACGATTTACATATCGTTTATCTCACATGCATTAGCACTAACATTATTCACCTTAATTGGTGGTGGCCGGCCTCATTTGTAGGGTAATTACTTCGTAAATTACTCGGCGATTGCTTAACATAGACCTAAATGGGTACTTGCATTTTCGTGGACCGGATCTCTTATTGATCGCGTAATCCCAAAGTGATTGGTCATTTTGCATTTAGAATCGAGACTTATGAATGTTTGATGCGTAGGTGCTTTGGGTCTCCCAATCGCCTTTCAAATTTCATTGAATTCTGTTCGGTTTGCCTTGATTAGTCGTTATAGTGTAAGATGCTAAGCGGATCCGGTTGCCTTCGATTTTAGTTACTCTTTCTTTGTGGTTGTGGTTGATTAAGTTCACCATGCCATTATTATGTGAATATTATTATACTTTTATTGTTAATATTTAGATTCTTGCACTTTAATTTCTTTTGTTACTAACATTTAATTTTTTGCACTTTTATTGCCTTTATTCTATTTTGCTTTATTCATCCATATCATGTTTATTATTTGTTCTTATTATTTTGATGTTGGTTTTCCTTTTGTCCATTTGGACACAAAAACATTAATAAAGGATTAAACTTCTAAAAAAACTTGTGACTTTAATTTGAGGACTATTGGTTACTATCCTTGGCTTTTGGAATGAAGAGTTGGACTTAGATTCTTAAGACACTTCCTTTGCCTTGATCTTCATGAAGTTGGAATTTTGCCTTTATTTAGCCATTTGCTAGCTTATAAGGATGGAACTCTTATGCTCATAATTTGGAATGTCATCATGTTTAGTTAGATTTTTCTTCCCTTATCTCCTTGTTTTCTTTTTTTAGGATAGTCCCTTCATCTCTTCCCATTCTTTAATTTTCAAAACCTTCTCTCTTTTTCAAAGGATTCTTTTTTTTTTTATAAATCATCACCTCTTAAATAAAACTGAAACCTTGACTTTTGTCAAGTGGCTTTTACTTTTTTTCTTTTCTCTTAAAATCAATGAATCTAATCATGTTGACCTTAATTCAAAAATAAAAAGAATCAAACTCATTCAAGTTGTTTTGTGCCTTTGTGCACTTTTGTATTTTTTTTTTCTTTTAAAGAGTGTCGATTATGAGTCACTATTCTTTAGTCGGGTGCTAGTCTTTCAATCTCCATGGTTGTAGTTTGATGTAATTGAGTCTCTTGTCATTTGTGGGGGTTTAGTGGCATACTCGTTGATTTTATCCGAGTTGGCGCCCTCCCCATAATGATGTATGAGTCCATGCCTTCATTCTCATGGTAGTTTGTTTGGCCATCCACTTGAAGATGACAAATTCTCTTCACTTAATAAAATTAATCATAACCCACCCTTTTCACTGTTTGTACCACGAACTACGGGGTTTTGATCTATCATTTCACTTTGTGGGTACGTAGGCATGAGGTGGTAAACCACTCCAAACACAAAAATATTAAAAATAATTCTTTTCTCATCCTTCCACTCTCATTTAACACACATTTTTTCAAACCAAAAGCAGTAAATTTTTCAAAGGGCTCCCGTGGAGTACCACAGACATTTTGGGTGCGTAAAACCTTCCCATTGTGTAACCTATTGTCGCTCCCCGGATTTTCGTCCCAGTGCAAACACGAACGGTCGACGATGTTGGAGGTTGAGGTTGAATAGAGTCGCCAACTAGGCTTTTTTATCCCGAAGGAAATGTAATGCTGCATAAACCTGGAAGGGTATGGATAAGACGGTTGCGAACCAGAGAAACTGAGAAACGAGGTTGGTTTCAACCTGGGAAGGTATTAGCACCCAGATCGTCCGTCGTACTCGATGGGATCCACGCTTACTTGATTGTGTTTAAAAGGGGATAGTGTTTGTGCTAAAGTGTGCATAAGGAGCTAGAGAGTAAAGAATGTACAGAGTGTCAGTGCAAAAGGAAAGTGAATACTCAAAACTGAGGCTAAGGAAAGAGAATCTGGGAGGAGGAGAGGGGGAAGACAAAGAGACTTTTGTTCGATAACTGTTAAGTTATGCCTACGTATCCTCTCGTGCAATGAGGAAGTCAGAACATCGTAGTTCGACTCAAAGAGACTTAGTTGATTTGTTGTGAACTGCTTACTTGTCTATGCTCAAGTGTGTGACTCGTCTGGCTCGAGTGCTAACTGTCTTGCATTAGACGAAAGAAGCGAGTTCTCGTTTTCAGAGTGAGTATGATGAGAAAAGAATTCTGGAGGAGACGTTTATTGTTTGTTTTTGTGTTTTCAGTTTTTTTTTATAATTTTTGGTGTTTTGCGTAAGATAATGAGCTTAAGCCTAAATCAAGGGTTGTAAACTCATTATATCCTCCCTGATTAGGGATAATGATCCTACTTAAGCATAAGATGAAGATCTCAACTTAATTACCATGATGATATATGATTAAGATCATTAACCTACTTTGGTAATTATTAAGTGTTTTTGGGTTTAGTATTAAGTAATGAGTTTAATCTCCAATCAAAGATTAGTGACCTCATTACACCATCCTAAGAGAAGGATGATAGATGAGAACACTTAAGCTGAGGAAGAATCCTCAACTTAATCCATGGTTAGGGACTAAATTCATTATATAACAAGCCTTTATTAAAGTGGATTTTAATTAAAGGTGAGATTAAGAAGGGGATTTTATGTTTTTAAGACTAACTTGAGGGAGACTTGTCCATTAAACACAAGGGTTTGTCCCTCTTAACCAAAAGGAAGAGATGTAACCCTAATATAAGGCTTAAGTTACAAGCTTAAGTCTTAATCATTATTAGGTGTTTTAATTAGAAGGTGTAAACAAATTAAAAGTTTAACACTAAGGATTTAAGTTATACACTCCATCCTAAGATAAGGATGCAGGCATAACCCTAATTCAAAGTCCTAAAGCTTTAAGTGTTTAGCCTTGATTATTGAGATGAGAAGAGAGACTCAAGGAGACTCAAAAGGTAAAAAATAAGGGAGACTATATACAACCCTAAAGTTATCATGCTTGGATATCACTATGGATTGTGAGGCTTAAAGGGAAGTCTTCAGGAAGGCCACCAAAGGAAGAGAAACAGATGAAAAGAGAAGAGAAAGGAGAATAGGTTACTTACTTCCTGAAGAAGATAGGTAACCTAAAAGGAAGAGATAAGAGCAAGGGAGCACAAGTGAAACAATTTCACTTCAAAGACATATAAAAGATACAAATGAAAAGATGAGAAGAGGTGGGATGTGAAGGCAAATCCACATCCCAAACAACTTACCATAAGCCCCTAAAATGTTAGTGTGAATGTATAAGATGCAAAGCAAAAGGGAATAAAGCAAATGAAAGTGCAAAGACCAAGACCAGAAGTGAGTATGCTATGCAAATGTGTTATGGAATGATGCAAAGACATGAACAATGCTTATGTATGATCATACAAGAGATGGGATGCAAGGGAAAGCATGTTAGAAGCTTGAAATCACATGGATAAACATGAAATGTAATGAATGCAAAACATATCAAATGAATGCCACAATGATCAACCAATGTTCAAACATGTCCTAAGATGTCTAGGATGACATACAAATGAATGGAATGTCATGGAAAGCCCACATGATGATGATATGCAAAGATGGATGCAAATGAACATAGAAAATTAGGGTTTTATGAAAGTATGAAGTGCACATGTCCAAAACAGAAGCAATACACATGATAAAAATTTGAAAATGAAATCAAACAAACCCTAAACACACTCAAGATTACTCCCCAAAGATGGAGGTCAGAAACTAAACCTAAAGGAAGTTATGAATTTTCTAAGTTAACTAGGGTTTTGGGGTATCTCACAATGAAAAATGCAAAACAATTTGAAAATGAAATGCAAAAATATGAATTAAATAACCTAGATAGTAGATGTAATGCATGAAAGAATGCAATAAGAACCATGTACAAACTCATCTTGGTTGATCATAAATGATTTTTTGAAGTTAGGGTTAGAAAAATAGGAAATTTGGAAACCCTAATTCATGATTAATTGTCAAAGTATGATCAAACCTAAAACAAAATTTGTAAAATGAGTTTGTAAATTGTTCTAAATGTATGAGGATGCTTCATGAATTTTTTTGTGATTTTTTAAATACCTAAATGTATTTTTAATTAATTAAAATGGATTAATTAATTAAATAATACAAATAAATGATTTAAAAATATTTTTTTAATGCAAAAAATAAAAATAAAAATGTTTTTGAGTTTTGAAAAATATTTGAAATGAAAATGCAAAGTTTCATGATTTTAGAAATTTGTTTGATATTTTAAATAAATGCAAGAAAAATAATGCAAGAAAAAAGAAAAGAAAATTAAATAAAATGGATAGTATGTGCAATGGATGGCTGAGATTGACTGAGGATGGATCCAAGGGTCAAGGCGCATGGGTTGACTGACTAGGAGTATGAAAATCTGATGGCCAACCTTTAAAAGTGAGGTTGACGCGTGATCTAGTGGTCATAATTCAATCTGAGGTTTTAAATATAATTAATTAGGGTTTAAGCTAAACACATGGATTAGGGCTAAATCATGAAATCTGGACCACAAAAAAGTTAATCAAGACATGATCCAACGGACACGATTCAAACTGGGCGCTTAATTATGGCTTAACCCTAATTCAACTCAGGTGGCCGGACAAGAACTTCGGTCGTCTTCTCCGGCACACCCCCTCACCGGAAACACTCAAAACACAACCCCAAGCCCCCAAAACCTCCTTAATTGATCATCAAACAACATAGAACAAGAATCCAGCCACTAAAAACATTTATCATGCATCAAAATCAAGAATCGAATAAGAACATATTTGTGGACAAAAATTCAGTTCAACATAACTTTGTCAATTCTTGACCATTTTCATTCATTCAAAGTGCAGAACAACCAGTGAGACATGTTTTTTCACATTGTACCATAAAAAAGGAGTTCTGGAAAAATGTATTTTGATGGCTACCTGAGTTGGAGCTTTCCAAACTTGAGCTTTCTGACCTCTTCCTTTGTGCAAATCCACTCCACTTGATCCCCTGAGGCTTATGAAGTGCTTAGATGGAGCTTAAATGGCTTCCTTTGAGATTTCCAGTTCTGTCAAAGCAGAAATCGAGCTTTGGTTTGAGTGGCTTTTAGGTCATGGCAATGGGTGGGAAATGATCTTTGAGTGTTTTTGAGTTGATTGGTGGAAGAAGTTTGAAGTTTTGATGGTTGTGTGATGTAATTCGAAGACTTGAAGGTTTTGAGGATTTTTGGCAATCTTAGCTTATGGCTTCATTCAGGCTTGTGTATGTTATGAAATGAGGTCCTTAATGTTCACATAATGTATTGGGATTGGTCAGAAAGTTGGTGATGGCATAGTGTGATTGGTATAGGTGGTTTTGCCAAAAAGTCAAAGAATGTGTACTTGAGGCATGGGCCATGTTCAGAAGTAATCTATGGATGGATCTGCTTCAACTTCATTCAAGGATGGTCTTTGGATCATATTTCATGAGCTGTATGGCTTGCTTCTTGAGTTTACATAGTTTTTTCATTTTGGCCACTTTGTGAATTTTGGAGAATTTGGTCATGGAAACTTGTGAAGCAAGGCACAAATTTGATCCAAATATGTTGCATGATCATATTATGGTATGTAGAAATCAATTAGAAGTCACAATAAAGATCATAGGAACTCAAAATGATGGAGATGACCCTTTGATGCCCTTGTTGGAGGCCTCAGATGCCCTGATTTTGACTTCTCTTGCACAACAAGTTATCCATTGATCAGATGCCTTCCATAGTGAATTTTCTCATCAAATTTGGTACACATGATCCTTATAACATATAAAGACCATTAGAATCAAGAATGACCAAAAAAATTGAGGTTAAGGGCCTCAAACCCAAAACCCTAATTTTAGGTTATCTGTGTAGAAACTGCTTAGTCTGCTTGAACACCTTTGCAATGCTTTGTGAAATTTTGACTTTTAAGAACCCTGGGGAGCATATTATGATCATAGAACACACATGGACCTTATTGACAAGCTTCAAGGCCTTTAAGATGGCTCAAATCACTTCTTTGGATTCTCCTGATCACAAACCCTAATTATGCAACTTATGCAGTGAAACAAATATGCAATGTGAGATGATATGCTTATGCAAATGCAATATGAAAGATCATAAGCCATGGTGTGAGAAAAAGTGAGGGAAAATTTGGAGTGTTTACACCTATCCCCTTACATGTTTCTTTGTTGTGTTTCTTTAGCTTTTTGCTTTTAGATTCATTAGGATTTATTCACTCTTTTTTCCTTTTCCTCTTGGAATAAAATAAAAGCGCGGTGGCGAATCTGTTTACTTTGAGTTAAGTTAACTAATAGCTTACACTCATGTTTTTACCGCTACAAAAAAGTGGCGACTCTGCTGGGGAGTAATCTCTATGTGGATTCAGCCTACTTTGATTTATTTACTGCTTTGGTTTGATTTGTTTGTTATTTATTTGTTCTGTTTCGGTTTTTGTGACCCTCTGTGAGTGAGATAGATTCTAACCCGGATTTGAGTTGAACTTATGATAGGACGGCGATATTCGAAGCGATAAGCGATGGAGTAGTCCAAAGCTATATCAATTTGATAATCTCCACTCGGTTAGGCTCTCTTGGATTATAAATGTCATGATGAGTAATCATATGTGGCATTATTTTCCGACCTTGAGCTGATCATACTGAGGACCATAGAACCCTTAACCCATCCAAGCCAATTTAGGAACGTAGTGCGGAAACCATTCAGGTGTAAACCTAAGGTGGTTATCACGCGATAATACACTCGGGCAAGGTTTATTTTAAGAATGTAATCGGTTGGGGAGTAATCCAACATACCGATAATATTCTAAAGATGGCTGTTAACTCCGGGCACCTCTGTTAGCACCCTTTTGGTTTTCTGCAGGTACAATGAAGACAAAACCTTAGTACTTACCTGTGTGGGTTAGTGTTCTGTTACCTTGACTTTATGCTCGTGACTCGGAACCTAAACCCGTGTGCTTTGTGTGATCTTGTTTGTGGTTGTTGCATACATGCACTCATGCATTCATGAGCATTATTTTTGAGATTTCAAGGGACTCATAAGGAACTTTTGCAAAATTTCAGATGTCTATGGTTATGAATTTTGAAAGGAGGAACACAAAGAAGTACACCTTCAAGAATCCTAATATAGTAGAGCTGAGAAAGCTAGGAGCATTGGTGGAAATGTTATGGAAAGCTTTTGTTTATTTTGGATACCGATGTACCAGAGGGGATCCTCCCTACCTTAGCTCAGTTTTATGATTCGTTGCATCATTGTTTCACCTTTCCTGATTATCAGCTTGTTCCGAACTTGGAGGAGTACTCTCATTGGACGGGTTTACCTTGTTTGGACAAGGAATTTCTTTTTAGTGGTTTAGAGAAGGAGCTTATGACCAAAGTCATCGCCAAAGCCCTTTTTCTCAAGGAGTCTGATCTTAATGGGAAGTTTCCTCCAAAAGGGAGTGTTCGTGGTATTAATGCTAATTTCTTGATGGGGTAAGCTTCTACTTCTCTTACTTTGGTTCATAAGGATGCATTTGAGGCTATTCTTACTTTGCTCGTTTATGGGATTGTTTTGTTTCCTAACTTAGATGGTATTGTGGATGAGAATGCCATTCAGATTTTCTTGAAGAGGAATCTGGTACCTACTTTGCATGGAGACATGTATCATGCCTTTCATTATAGGACCTATAAAGGTGATGGAGAGATTGTGTGTTGTGCGCATCTTCTCTACGGGTAGTTTATTTTGCACCTACCAAAGTCTGACGTCTTCAAGGATAATAGAGAGAAGCGAAGATAGTCTCAAAGGATTATGTCTCTTTCTCATAAGGATATGACTTGGTATTGTTCCCATTATGATACTGGAGTGCTCATTGAAATTTGTGGAAAGTTTCCTAATGTACCTTTTCTTGGTACCCTTGGGGGAATTAGTTACAACCCTATTCTTGCTAGGCGACAATTGGGATATTGTTTGAAGGACATACCAAACAACCTTTCCTTATCCCGTTTATTCTTTCTTAATGGTGCAGATCATGTAGAAATGAAGAAAAGGGTTGCTCATTCTTGGCATGCGGTTCATCGTAAGGAGAAGGGTCAATTGGGAAGACAACACCTTGCTCCCTCCGTGTGTTACATCCAGTGGGTTCGATCTAGGGCTTCCAAGGTCAAGATGCCTTATCCACCCGAGGAGCCTTTGTTTCCTATACTACCATTGTCCGCTTTTCTTCCTCCTGTTGATGAGAAGGTTGCTCTTCAAGAAGAGTTAGACAAGATGAAGGAAGAGAAAGAAGAATGACTACTTGAGAAGACGAAGATGCAAGAGCAACTGAAGGAGAAGGGTGATCTCATTGAGTTACTTGAACGACGTGTTACGAAGAGGCCAAGAGAGGATTTATCTTCCTCTAGTACTCCATCTAACATTCCTCCTACATCCGGTGCTTGGAAGGCCATTGTTGACCAGTTGGTGAAGGATAAGGAAGACATGGAGAATTGGTACAAGAAAGAGATTAAGAGGATTCACATGAAGTACTAGCCGGGATTCGGATCTTCTTCGAATGTGATCTCCTAGGCCTAAGTTTACTTTTTCTCTCATGTATTAGGATTGTTGAGGCTTGTACTTCACTTGTAATCCTTACTTTGAAGTACAAGCCGTGGATTTTTTTGTGATATTTAGAAATCTAAATGCATTTTTAATTAATTAAAATCCATTAATTAATTAAAAATAACATTTAAATATTTTAAAAATACTTTTTAAATGCAAAAATTAAAATTAAAATCATTTTCAGGTTGAGAAAAATATTTGGACCAAAAATGCTAGAAATAATATTTGTTTGATTAGTTTTACTATTTTTAATAAATTATGGAAACAAAATGCAATAAAATGAAATAAAAATTAAATAAAAGGAGAAGTAATCAGGATCTATGGTCCATGTTCAAACTAAGGTTGATTGGCGCGCAGATGGAGGTCAGGATTCATTCAGATTAAATTAACCTAATTAACTAATTAATATTAGTTAAATGAGGATTAGGGCTTAATGGATGAATCTGGGCCACACACACGCGCAGGTAAAACATGATCAAAGGGTCCATATTTAAACTGGGGAATTAATTGAGATTAGGGCTAAACACTTTCAGGCGACCGGAGATGTGCTCTGGTCGTCTTCTCTGGCGGGTTCCTCACCCCATCTCCCTCAAAACGCCACAAAAACTCACTAAACTCTCCAGAATCAAACATTGAACATCACTAAACACGAATAAAAAAAAACTCATTTATATTTCAAGAATAGCATGAATCGAATCAAACAACATTTAGGTCGAAAATTTCAGAAGCACGATACAAACTCATTTCTCAACCATTTTGAAAATTAAACACATCAGCATGATCAGGGGAGCATTTAGATTCATTATATAACTTTAAAGAAAGGTTCTGGAAAAATTGTTTGAAGAAGCTACCTGAGCTGGAGCTTTCTAAACTTGAGCTTTCTGACCTCTTCCTTTGTGCAAAAAGCTTCCTTTGATCCTCCTGATGCCAGTGGAATGCTTGAAAAGCTTTTACAGTGGTTGGTTTGTGGTGTGTGGTTCTGGTTTAGCAGAAATGGAGGTTTGTGTGTGTGATGATTCGGGCCATTTCAAGGGTTGGGTTTTGTTCTATGGATGAAGAGTGATTTGTTGGTGAAAGAATTTCTGGATTTTGTTAAGTTTTGAGGGTGTTTCGAAGAGAACAAGTCTTGTGTATATTTTTGTGAATCTGATGTTGTGTATGGTTTCAGGCTACAATGCTTCCTCTTATCTCTCCCACATTGTTTGAATATAATATGGAGTGGGTTCTGAATGGCTGTAAAACTCTATTCCAAGAGTATGGGAGTTTTTGCCAAAAAGTCAAACATGTGTCCTTGAGAGTATGGGCCATGGCAGAGGAGATCTAAAGGGTGTATTGGCTTCAGCTGAGTTTATGGAGAGCCATGGGATTAATTGTGATGAGCTGTGATGATTGAATGGTGAGATTGAAGAGGTTTTGCAAATTTGCAACTTTGTACATTCTTGAGAAATTGGTCATGAAAACTTGTGATGCAAGGCTCAATTCTGGTCTAGGAAAGGTGTATGTATATATTATGTCACATTTGGGCACATTAGAAGTCATTTGAATGTTTAGAAATCAAAAATGCACATTTGCCTCTTTGACATGAAACTTGAAATTATGTGATTTTTGCCAACTTTGAAAGGCCATATCTTGAGTTCTAGGATGAATCAAGACATGTTCTTGTACTTTTTGAAAATGGGAAGATATAATCTACAACTTTCATGCCCAAGAATTTTTCATTTGAAGCATTTTTGGTCATGAAAGAATAGGTTGAAAATCTTTCCCAAAATGGAAAGTTTCCATTACAAGTCATTTCCAAAAATAGCAAGTTTGCATTTGGCTCAAAATTCTTCAAATTTATGAACTTCTAACCTCTTCTAAGATCAAATAAAGATCATAGAGACTCAAAATGATGATGATGACCCTTTGGTACCCTTGATGGAGGCCTCAAATGCCCTGATTTTGACTTTACTTGCTCAAGAAGTTACCCAATGATCAGATGACTTCCACAATGAATTTCTTCATCAAATTTGGTACACATGATCCTTATAACATATTAAGACCATTAGAAACAAGAATGACCAAACAATTTGGGATTAAGGACTCTGAAACCAAAACCCTAATTTTGGTCATATGTGCAGGAAAACCCTAGCTCTGCCTATATGCCTTTGCCATTCTTTGTGATCTCTTGACTTTTATGAACTTTGGGGAGCATATTATGATCATGGAACACACATGGACCCTCTTGGAAAGCTTCAAGACCTTTGGGATGGCTCAGATTACTTCTTGGATTGCTCAGATCACAAACCCTAGATGCAGATGAAATGGAACTATGTAGATGGAACAAATATGCAATATGAGATGGTATGCTTATGTTAATGCAAAAATGAAAGATCACAAGACATGGTGTGAGAAAACCTGAGGGAAAATTTGTGGTATTTATAGCTGCCCCTATTCAAGCATGAGTTAGCTGTGTAGGATGTAAGCGCCTGGCTTAACAGACAAACAAGATAACTTGTTGTTGAATACCAAAGACAGTTCGAAATTTGCACTCGCTGGGGAGAAGAAGTAAAGGGATATAAATTGTAAAAGATAGTATAGTATGAGTATCAAATGAAAGCGATGGAGGACGACCATCGAGCAGAGGATGACTGCTGGGGGTAAACGATAAGCAAAGCAATGACAGGGACGACCATCATGCTGGGAAATAAAGGAACCACGACAGGGATGACCATTGGGTAAAGTGATGAAGGACGATCATCAAGAAAGAAAAGACCACGAAGGGGACGACCATCGGGTAATGAAAATAAAACTCTCCTGGGATTTGAAGAAGTGAGAAAAGCAATGATGGGGACGGCCATCAGGCTGGTAAGTAACTAAACCGCGACGGGGACGGCCATCGGGTAAAAGAATAAATGAAATAATGATGAAGGACGGTCATCAAAAGGTGAAGGACGATCACCTAGCAGGGGACGGCTGCTGAAAATATCACGACATATGATGAATGCCGGTTAGAAAAGGTCAACAATGGGGACGTCCATCGGATAAGCATGATGAAGGACGATCATCAAGAGGTGAAGGACGATCACCTAGCAGGGTACGGCTTCTCTTGGGGATTATCACGACATATGACGAATGTCGGATAACAAGATCAGCGATAGGGACGACCATCGGATAAATGATGAGGGACGGTCATCAAAAGGTGAAGGACGATCACCTAGCAGGGGACGGCTGCTCTTTATCACGACATAGGACGAATGTAGGATAGAAGGTTCCAACAATGGGGGTTCCACTGGGGAAAGGATGAGGGACGGTCATCAAAAGGTGAAGGACGATCACCTGGCAGGGGACCGCTGCCGAAAGTATCACGACATAGGACGAATGTCGGATAGAAGAAAGTTGTTTTGTTGGCGACTTACTGGGGAATGGTAAACACGGACGAGTGCTTACGCCTTTAAAATAAAAGGTACAAGTGTTTGACGGTGTGTATAGATTAAAGATGCGGACGAGCTTCCTTAGGACCACGATACGGACGGGTATCGATAGAAACAAACGCTGATGCGTGCTTAAGGATGATGATACAGACGAGTATTAATCAGTTAAGCAAGGAACACGGACGAGTGTTGAATCTGCCGGGGAGGTGATATATACAAGATACAGACGAGTATCAGAGGATTGTATATGTACAAGTGTTGATCTGTTGGGGAAGCATGACACGGACGAGTGCCGAAAAGAATATGTACAAGCATGAACAAGTGTTTGAGAATTCTGTATAAGGATTTATGACGACCTTACTGGGGAATGATGACACGGACGAGTGTCGAAAAGAGCATGTTTAAATATAAACATGTATCTATGTTTCGAGAGTGCAAAGGGAATGTTTTGGCTTTTATCTGCAGGGGATATGAGTTTTTTTGTATATTGTTAGAAGTGATGATGGTATTTGCAGGTGACTGGCTCGAACCTGGCTTATGATCATGCAAGTGTTTGATTTTTGCCGTAATGCTCCGTACCAGACGGAATGCTAAGCTTATTTTAGTGAATATGATGTGAATGCTATGATTATGCAAATGAGAAACTCGATTCAAGATTCGGATCCTGCGGGTATAAAGATCCTTGGCCGATTTGTTTGGAGGGAGAACTCAGCTGGGGAAAGAGATCATTGATTGATCTGTCCGGAGGGAGAACTCCTAATGGGAATCAGGAAGTTTTAGCAACTCCGTTGGGGACGTGTTTCAGGTATTGCTCTACCGGGGAGGCAACTCTGTGGGGAATCAATTCCACCAATTCTGCTGAGGATGAGCCAATTCTGGCACTTCTGATGGGGAAAAGAAAGTTATTTGACCACTTTGGTGTGAAAGAGTTGTCAGTCGTTGCTCGGGAGATCCCGCTTGAGGAAGAGTTAACTTCTGGGAAGTAGTATACTGGAGATTTAATGCTTTATATGCCCCATGTTGCGAAAGATTTTCTGCCTTGAGTACCTGCAACCTGTTAAGACAAAGGAAAACGCACAAGTGTTCCAAGGTATCCTTAACTGGATTCCGTCATAGGAGTTAGATATGTCTGAGAGCAACATATTTCCTGCAAGAATTTATTAAAATGGCTTATATGTTTTATGCAAGTGTTGTATCATGAACTCTGGACATTTTGCAAACAATACAAAAATGTACAATACAAAGTGTGACTGAAAATTCCGATTTTATTGATGTGTGTGCCCTGAATAGGCAAGTACAGTCAAAGAAGCGAATCCCCTGAAAGGAGGAGATTGCTGTAAAATTGAGAAAATAAAAAGTGTTGGAAATGTTGAAGATGACGCTCCAGTGAGCTTCCTTTGTTATGACCTGTATGACCTTGACGTTCTGCTTATCTTGCTTTCTGAAGAAGGCTGATTCTGACCGACGTTTTATCCTTTCGAAGCTTGCCATGTCGTGAGTGACACAGACAAATTAAGAATGCAGTTATTCGCTTATTCCCTGATTTTGCATGGATCGCCCTTTCGGGTTTTCAATCCACCGGGATACCCATTTTTTCCTGAGCTGTCCGATGTGGCTTTTCAACTCAGCGGGTGTACATTTTTCCCCTTATTTTTGCCCGAGTCTTTTATTCTATTTTTGACTCGCCGGGATGCCCTATTTTTGCCTGGACTTACATTCTGTTTTTATGTCCAGTGTGTCATTTTATGCGAAGTATTTTTTAACTGCATTTGAATTCAAAGGAGACGGGAAGTCTTCACCATCCATGGTTGCGAGCATCAGTGCTTCGCCTGAAAAGACTTTGGTTATCACGTAGGGACCTTCATAGTTTGGTGTCCACTTGCCCATGTGGTCTGTATGAGGAGGAAGAATCCTTTTCAGAACAAGCTCTCCCACTTGGTATTCCCGAGGTCTGACTTTCTGATCGAAGTCCTTCTTCATTCGTTTCTGATACAACTGCCCATGACAGATTGATAACGAGAAATCGTATCGTTTTATTACTATGTTTCAATTCCGTTTTATCGCACATTTATCATATTAACACCCGATTCTTCGAGTTTTCTATGTCATTTTGCAGGTATAACAATTATAGAGCTAAATCATAAGCAAAAGGTGAAATGAACAAAAACAAGCATGAAAAGAAGAAGAAGAAAGGAATTCTGCAAAATACTGCATAATTTGTAACAGTCACGATCGTCACCAAGCTGTCACGACCGTGACGCGCTAATTGGACCAGTCACGATCGTCACCAAGCTGTCACGACCGTGACGCGCTAATTGGACCAGTCACGATCGTCACCAAGCTGTCACGACCGTGACGCGCCTTAAATGAAGAAAATGCCCGTGACGCCTTTGTCACGAACGTGACAAAGGTAAAATAGGTTTACTTGAATTGATTTGGTCATGAAACGTGCTACGTGAAGTCAAAACAGTTCCTATTCTTCCGCAGACTCAGTAACACATTTTCTCCTGGATTCTCTCTTCAACAACGAAGCCCACGCATGGATTTCAACTGCCAAGCCCAAATTATGTTTTCTATAAATAGCTTGATTACAAAGTAGAAACTACAGAGTATTATTTTAGCATTTCTCGCGGAAGCTCTGCCGTATTTTTGTTGCACCCTATTTTATTATTTTTTCCAGCACTTGCTCTTGTTCTTGTTTTAATTTCTACATCCCAACCAAATCAAATAACAATTTCCAACATTAGGAAATTGTTATTATTTATTTTCTTTCAAGCCTTCAGAATTTCGTTTAAATTTTATTTTCGATTCCGGTTCGCACTCCGAGCTTGCCAGACTGTGGAAGAAGGAGTTTTACAATTTTTATTATTCAGGTTTTTAATAATTTCGCATTTATATTAATTTAATTATTTATGTTAAGAATTTATTTTTACTATTTTATAATGCATATTTTAATTTATGTTCATCTGTTTCTGCATCTGTCTGGTACAACAAATATGAGTAGCTAATTAAATTAGGCGGTATGTAATTAAAATACACTAAATCGGTAAAATCGAATCTAGGCTTAAACAATTAAGAACTTAAAATTCTGGCTGCGACTTTTTATTATAAAAATTAATCTTTTTGTTACGAGAGTAAGGAAAGTGTAATAGGTTAGGTCGAGACCACGAGAGTGTAAGATTTTAACCAGATAGCTAAAGTTAGGCATTTAATTTAAATACAGCGAGAGCGCTTTAAAATGAATTAGACTTATTAAGTTTCCAAAAATTATCTTCTAAACACTTATGGGCTAGCGAGAGCAGGCATAGGGCTTTAGGAGTAAGATCTGAGATAAGACCACGAGAGTGTGAGTTAAAGATATTTAAACTGATAACCTCTACAGAATATATTAAGTGAACCATCCTTATAAGCTTAGGTTAGATTGACCCGCCTAGGTTAACATAATTACATACCGACCGCCTTCTTATTATTTCATTAAACTAAAATTTAATTCCCGTCTTTAATTCTAAAAAACAAAATCGTGACAACCATCCACCTTAGCTAAACTAGTAAACCCTCTAGCACTAAGTGATCATAAAGTCCCTGTGGGATCGACAATCTTTTATATTACTTCGATAGGCTGTGCGCTTGCAGTTAAGATACCGCTAGACACATATTGCGTCTTCGCCCCATCAAGTTTTTGGCGCCGTTGTCGGGGACCTTAATTTAGTTACTAGTGCACTTTAGAGTAGCATTGTCTAGACTAAGGTAACAACTATTTCTTTTCTTAATCTAATTTCCCGAGTGTATGCCAAGTACTCGCTCTCAAGGCGAAGACTTGCAACCTCCAGTTCCAGAATCAGAACGCTTCTTACACGTAAGAAGACGAATATTCGACTACAAACGAAATTACAACATTCCAGATCTTCAAATTGATCCACCTAAACCGGTCGGAACATCAAAGGACGCAGAGATGGATGAAGAACCAAATCATCCACTAAAATATTACGCTAGTCCTTCGCAAGCTGAATCGCATTTTAGCATTGCCGCACCGGCTATCAACCGAAACGATTTCGAATTGAAACCTTCGCTGATATCAGCCGTGCAACAAAATCAATTCGCCGGAAATCCTACCGAGGATCCGAACCTTCATCTTTCGATATTTGTGCAGTACGCAGATACCGTAAAAGCTAATGGAGTTACCCAAGAAGCTATTAGATTACGTCTTTTTCCTTTTTCACTTCGAGACAGAGCAAGAGCCTGGCTTCAATCTCTACCCTCGAATTCAGTAACTACGTGGGAGGAACTAAAGAGAGTCTTCTTGACAAGATATTTCCCACCTAGCAAGACAGCTATGCTAAGAGCTCAAATCAACGGATTTAACCAAAAGGAAAACGAATCACTTTTCGAAACTTGGGAACGCTATAAAGATATGCTAAGACTTTGTCCACATCACGGATTAGTAGAATGGATGGTCATCCATACCTTCTACAATGGACTCTTGTACAATACAAGAATGACAATTGACGCTGCCGCAGGCGGTGCACTAATGGACAAAGAATATAATGATGCTTATGCACTTATCGAGAGTATGGCTCAGAACCATTACCAATGGGGAAGCGAAAGAGTCTCAATTGAGAAACCAACAAAAGGAGGTATGTACGAAGTGAGTAGTATGGACCAAGTCAATGCAAAGTTTGACCAACTTAACCAAAAGATCGACAACTTGGTCATAACACCAACAGCCACCGTGGCTGCGGTAACACCTAACTGTGAGTTATGTGGAATTCCAGGACATGATGTCCCTGATTGTCAACTATTAGCAGGAATTCCCACGGATCAAGTGAATTATGCTCAAGGAAACCCGTACTCAAACACATACAACCCAGGTTGGAAGAATCATCCGAACTTCTCCTATAAGAACAACAATGCTTTATACGCACCAGGTCAAGCACCAGCTACACCACCAGGATATCAAAAGACTGCTCCTAATGTCCCTAGAAAATCGAACCTTGAGTTGATGATGGAAAACTTCATAGCTACCCAATCTCAGACGAACAAGGATTTCTTAAACCAAAACATACACACTAGTGAGCAGATTAAGCAATTAGTGAGCAAGGTAGATGCGTTAGCTACACATAACAAAATACTCGAAACTCAGATTTCACAAGTAGCACAACAACAAGCACCTACCGCTGCACCAGCTGGAGTATTTCCTGGACAACCTCAACCTAATCCGAAAGGACAAGCCAATGCTGTGATATTAAGAAGTGGCAAGGAACTTGACGGACCTACCGATCCAAGACTTGACAATCCAGCCATGTACCAAAAACCGGATAAACCGGCTGAAATGGTGAATGAACCAGAAGAAAAGGAAGATAATAATCAATAGGCAGTGGAGAAAGAAAAGCCTTATGTGCCTCCACCACCTTATAAACCACCAATTCTGTACCCTCAGAGATTAACCAATTCTAAGACGATGGGCCAGTTTAAGAAATTTGTGGAACTTCTAAAACAGTTGAATATTAATATTCCGTTTACAGAAGCTATCACTCAAATACCCTCGTATGCTAACTTCTGGAACCGTTACACTTACTGCTGAGTGTAGCGCAATAATTCAGAATAATATGCCTCCTAAGCTAAAAGATCCAGGAAGTTTCTCTATACCCTGTGTAATAGGAAAATTCGTCATTGACAAAGCTCTATGCGATTTAGGAGCCAGTATCAGTGTTATGCCCTTAACAATTTGCAGAAGGCTAGACATGGGAGACCTAAAACCAACTAAAATGTCTGTTCAACTAGCCGATCGCTCTATTAAATATCCTGTAGGCATATTAGAAAACGTCCCAGTACGTATAGGACAATTCTATATTCCTACTGATTTCATAATCATGGACATCTCTGAAGACTCCACTACACCTATCATACTAGGAAGACCATTCTTAGCTACCGTCGAAGCTATAATAGACGTAAAGAAAGGAAAGCTAACCTTTGATGTAGGTGAAGAGAAAGTTGAATTTATTTTAACACAATTCTTACAATCACCAGCTATAGAGGATACATGCTATCTATTAGATGTAATTGACGAATGTGTAAGAGAAATGGAAATGAAAGAAACTACCTATTCTGAAATTATGAAAATTCAAATCCCTCCGATTTTCGAAGATGATAATTGGCGTGAACCATATCAGGATGATAGTCTGAGCGAAAGTTTAGCACTTACACCAGATCCCATGCCAAGTAAGGATAAACCTACATTAGGGTTAAAAACTTTACCTAATAACCTAAGATACGAATTCTTAGACACTGAATGTACAAGACCAGTTATAATCAATTCCAGTTTAGGAACAATTAAAACAAAGAAACTTTTAGATGTCTTAAAGAAATATCCAACCGCATTAGGATATAACATATCTGATCTCAAAGGAATATGCCCTTCAATCTGTATGCATCGTATTCTGCTAGAAGAAGATTGCAAAACCTCCAGAGAATCTCAAAGAAGAATTAACCCAATCCTTAGCACTGTAGTAAAGGAAGAAGTTAAGAAACTACTAGACGCTGGAATAATATATCCAATCTCTGATAGTAAATGGGTTAGTCCAGTGCATGTGGTACCAAAGAAAGGAGGTATCACTGTTGTGAAAAACGCTTAAGGCGAATCGATATCACAAAGAGTAGTGACCGGACATAGAGTGTGCATCGATTATCGTAAACTAAACAAAGCCACTCGAAAAGATCATTTCCCACTACCTTTTATAGATCAAATGTTAGAACGATTAGCCAAGCACTCATATTTTTGTTATCTTGATGGTTACTCAAGATTTTTCCAACTCCCTATCCACCCAGATGATCAAGAGAAGACTACATTCACATGCCCTTATGGAACGTTCGCTTATAGACGAATGCCCTTTGGATTATGCAATGCTCCTGCAACCTTTCAAAGATGTATGATGTCAATCTTCACAGATTTCATAGACAACATCATGGAAGTGTTCATGGATGACTTCTCTGTATGCGGGCAAAGTTTTGAAGGATGTCTATCAAATTTAGAAATGGTGTTAGAAAGATGTGTAAAAGTAAACCTCGTGCTTAACTGGGAGAAATGTCATTTCATGGTCAGAGAAGGAATCGTACTAGGACACGTTATATCTGACAAGGGAATTGAAATTGATAAAGCTAAGATAGAAGTCATAAAAGATCTTCAACCCCCTAAGACCGTTCGAGAAATACGAAGCTTTTTAGGACACGCCGGTTTCTACCGACGATTCATCAAAGATTTCTTGAAAATCACTAAACCTCTTACCGGTTTATTAATGAAAGACGCTGAGTTCATATTCAATAAAGATTGTCTTAAAGCATTCGAAACTCTAAAAACAGCCCTCATCACCGCACCAATCATGCAACCCCCTGACTGGAGATTACCTTTCGAAATCATGTGCGATGCGAGTGACTATGTTGTAGGCGCAGTTCTAGGACAAAGGAAGGACAAGAAACTTCACGCAATTTACTATGCCAGTAGAACCTTAGATTCTGCTCAGATGAACTACGCCACTACTAAAAAAGAATTGTTAGCACTTGTCTTTGCGCTTGACAAATTCCGTTCCTACCTAGTGGGAGCGAAAATAATCGTTTACACAGACCACGCTGCTATCAGATATCTATTAGCTAAGAAAGATGCTAAACCAAGACTCTTGAGATGGATTTTACTCTTACAAGAGTTTGATCTCGAAATAAAAGATAAGAAAGGTACTGAAAACGTCGTAGCGGACCATTTATCTAGAATAGAAGGTATTAAATCTGAATAAGTGCCGATCAACGATGATTTTCCGTATGAACAGCTGATAGCACAAATAGGAAGCGACCCAGTTCAGTTAGACATAGATGAACCAGAACCCGTGGAAACAATCCAAACAACCGTAGGACTGCTATGGTACGCTGACATTGTCAACTACTTAGCTGCATGAGCTCTTCCACCTGACTTAACCTATCAGCAGAAAAAGAAATTCTTTCAAAATCTCAAACATTACTATTGGGATGAACCATTATTGTTCAAAAGAGGACCCGACGGAATCTTTCGTCGATGTATTCCCGAAGAAGAAATAGAAGATGTCATTGCTCATTGCCATTCATCTCCTTATGGTGGACATGCAAGCACTTCCAAGACATGTGCAAAAATCTTACAAGCCGGCCTATTCTGGCCTAATTTATGGAAAGATGTCCACATCGCTGTTATAAATTGCGATCGGTGTCAACGCACCGGTAATATTTCAAGAAGAGATGAATTGCCTCAAAGAGGAATATTAGAAGTAGAAGTCTTTGACGTCTGGGGAATAGATTTCATGGGACCATTCCCATCATCTTTCGGTAATAATTACATACTCGTAGCTGTCGATTATGTTTCAAAATGGATTGAGGATATAGCTTCTCCTACAAATGACATACGAGTAGTAATTAAGCTTTTCAAAAATATAATCTTTCCAAGATTTGGTGTGCCTAGACTTGTCATAAGTGACAGTGGCTCGCACTTCATTTCAAAAATCTTTGACAAATTACTATCTAAGTATGGAGTCAGACATCGTGTAGCAACACCATATCATACACAAACAAGTGGATAGGTCGAAGTCTCAAACAGAGAAATTAAACAAATCTTAGAAAAGACTGTCGCCATATCTAGGAAAGATTGGTCATCTAAACTTAATGAAGCTTTATGGGCTTATAGGACAGCTTACAAGACACCCATAGGAACTACACCCTTCAAATTAGTGTATGGAAAACCTTGTCACCTCCCGGTAGAACTAGAACACAAAGCATATTGGGCGATTAAAACTCTCAATATAAACTATAATGCCGCAGGAGAAAAGCGAATCCTCAATATTAACGAATTAGAAGAGTTAAGGTTAGATGCTTATGAGAATGCTAAGATATATAAAGAAAAAACTAAGCGATGGCACGATAAACGCCTATCTAGGAAAGAATTTAGTGTGGGAGACGTTGTACTCCTCTTTAATTCAAGACTTAGGCTCTTTCCTAGAAAACTAAAATCTAGATGGTCAGGACCCTTTGAAATAACTAGAGTGTTCCCGAGCGGAGCAATAGAAATTAAGGGTAGAAATAGTGAACCATTCACAGTAAACGGACAACGATTAAAACATTACCATAAAGTTGAAAATAGAGATTATGCAAATTGTCTAAGGCTTTTAGAGTTGTCCAATAATTTCCCTGATTAATCTACCCCTAAGCATTACGTCAGGCTTTTGACGATAAAAACAGCGCTTAGTGGGAGGCAACCCATTTTATCATTTATCAATTTATCATTTTTATCATTTTATTGTTTTATTGTTTTTATTTTATTTTCTTATTTTCTTTATTTTTATTTTTATTTTCTAAATCACTTTTACAGATTTTTCTAAAGTCTTTTCCACTTTCCTTCTCCCCCTGATTTGTTTCCTCCACATTTACACTAACTATGGCTAACCAACCGAGAAACATTATGGAAACCAAATTTAGAGGTAGGAACCAAAGAATGAAATTTGAAGAGTTATCACAGAGACCAATGGATTTGACTCTGTATCATGATGATCTGACTATGGAAACTTTAGGTATACATTATAGCATCCTATACCTGTTTAACCAACTTGGATGGGAGAATGCACTAATAAAACAAAAGTTTGTGACTTACCGCGAGCTCACCCTTGAGTTCTTAAGCTCCTTAGTTTACTTACCCGAGCGCGGTTTTGGATTCAGGAAAGGATTTATAAGTTTCCGACTATTCGGAATAGAATATGACTTTAACCATAAAGAACTAGCTGACTTATTAGGAATCCCTAGTGGACCCTTTGCTTTTACTACCACACAGGTAAAATTGATGGACATTGAGCTGGACTTCTTTTGGGGAACCTTAACCGGAAATTACCATCCTGAGCCGAATAACATGAACAATGATGAGATACATAACCCTGCCATCCGCTATTTCCATAAGATCCTTGCCCACACCTTCTTTGGAAAAGAAGAAAACCTTACTGGAGTATCTAAAGATGAGATATTCATTATGTCCTGTCTGACCAATGGACAGCCAGTTAATGGTGTACCATTCATGATGCAAACCTTCACCAGAATCCAAGAAGAACCTGATCTACCCATATTGGTAGGAGGCCTGGTCACCATGATTGCTGATGCCTTAGGACTTAGATACCAATTACACAAGTGTAACCGTTTAGGTACCATCCGTCCTATGAATCTGAACTTTTGCTTTAACCGCCAAATCATAAGAAATTTAGGACAACCACCTTACGAGTACCTTATCAGGAATGAAGTAGTAACCCTGTTCACATTACCAAACCATGCTAGAGTCAGTGTTCATAATAAAGATAATTGGCTTTATGAGCTTACCCCTCCTGACTATCCATCCACTCCAGAAACACCACAATCTTACAAGATAAGGGATGACATAATGACTGATGTAGAAAGTGACCCTGAGACACCTCCTGGTTACCATGACATTGACCACACTGATGAAGTGATTGAAACCCCTGAAGTAAATCAAGTAGGATATGCTAACAACTTAAAGAAAATTATGAATACTCTTGAAGTTTACCAAGCTGATATTAATGCTGTTAAGGATGAGGTTAAAAGCATACGATTGGACGTTATAGGTTTAACTGACATAACATGTGAACAATTCTACCATTTAAACTCCGCACTTGAAGATTCGAAGAAGCAACTTTGAAAATGCTGTAGTGATTTAATTTATTTTACTTCTCGCTTTTGTTTCTAGTTAGTTTTAACATTTTGCAAACATTTTCGTACCTTATTTTTATTAATGTAATTTTCCTTCCATTATATCAAAAGCAAAGTACTTCTAGTTTTGCCACTTTCTATTTTAATCAATTTCTATGCTTTTCATTATTTACTGTTATATTTAAATTGATTAATATTTTATGATTTCTCGTGTGATGAAAATTGTTGTTAATATATGTTGATCCAATATTATATATATTGTTTGTGTTGGAATTAAATGAGAACTGATAAAGGAAAAAATTGCATTGAACGAAGTGAGATAATGCATTCTGTGAAAAAATTATAAGTTTTTAAGCCATCACGGTTGTCACTCATCACTCACGATCGTGAAGAGCTATTTAGCGCGTCACGACCGTCACACATCCCTCACGACCGTGACCACCCTGTTATACGAATTCTGAGAAACAGAACCGTTCACCTTCGCAGAACCCACTCCTCCATTTTCACAAAAATAAGAAACCTCCCATTATCTCCTCATTATCATGTAACCTCCCATTACCCTCAATCAATTCCATTAACCCTCTCCATTTATTCCAAACCTCTCACATTCACTCATTTCACTATAATCCGAACCAAATTCTTCACATTTTTCATTTTCTCACAAAAACTCAAAACCTCTCATCTCTCATTTCTGTACTTGCATGCAATGGAGGATATCCAATTTAGAGATGGTGAATAAGGAGAAACTCAAAGACAAAAGTTTATCAGGTTTCAGAACCGTGGCGTCCAACCCACTCGGTATGTCGACATTGACTGCTTGAGGGAGTTAGGACTGCTCAACGGCGTGACGCTCCTGCTTAGGCATGTTGGTTTGTGGCACTTGTGCAGTCAACCACAACCGACATTCGAACTCCTCACCTTGGAATTTCTGAGTTCGTTTCAGTATGTTACACCTCCCGGTTCATCAAGTCAACTCACCGGCATTGCAAAGTTCAGAATGCTCGGACGAGAGTTCGAAATCACGTAAACAAGGATCACCGAACTGTTAGGTTTCGATCACGGCGACGATGCTCATCTCCGCGTGCCGGACAACTTCAGCGAAACCGCTTTCACCTTGTGGCATGATATCACCAACACCCGTGCTACTGCCTTTCAGAGTCTGAATGCTACCCACATCCATAACCCGACGATTCGGTATTTCCATCGCATCATCTGCAATACTATTTTCGCAAGAGAGAGCAATCACAAGCTTAACTCCAAGGAGCTCTTGTTCTTGCACTGTGCCTTAAATGACGAGCGCATCAATGCTGCCCCGTTCCTTTTATCCCATATCCAGTCTGTAGCGCAACGAGGCGCAACCCCCTTCTACATAGGCGGGATTGTTACCACCCTTGCCATTCAGCTGGAGCTTGGTGACCAGATTATTCATTTGCCTCGCAGAGCCACAAAGTTGCTTACAAAGAACTATTGCAGGTCCGCCCATTTGATATCTCAGAGAGAGGATGGCAGGTTCAACCCTGTTATCCAAGGCACCGTTTATCATCACATCACCTTGCCTTGCCGTGACCGCATCGATCCGTCCAACCGAGCCAATTGGCTATTTGCTTTACTGGATGCTGCAGGCCATGTCCCCATTATTGATGAGCAGACCGATCCACCAATGGACGAGATGAAGGATACCATGGATGTTGCTGAGCCAGTACAGGACATCCCTGAGTCCTCCACCAGACAGCCACCTGTACCCGACATCACACTTGAAGACGTCCTTTGTGCCATTCATCAGCAGAATCAGATGAATGCCGCACTCGAGCGAAGGCAAAAAGAGCAATATGATGCAATACTTTCAGTTGTTGCCAGTAACCAGAGGACGACAGACGAGAAGCTTGGAGATATTTTTAGCGAGCTAGAGGCCTTGCGTATTGATATCACTGCTTTCACCACCACCGGTTCTGATCCAGAAGCGACTCCGACCAGACGCTCCCGCACCAGAAGCCGAGGCCGTGGTCGTCAGCAGCCTTAGTTTATGTTTTAGTTTTTTCGCATTTCTGATTTTTGTATTGTATTATTCCCCGCTATTATATCACAACATTGAGGACAATGTCTGATATAGTGTGGGAGAGATACCTTTCCTTTTTCCGCATTTCCCTTTCCGCATTTTCCATTGTATTTCCCTTTCGTATTTCAATTAAACAAAGTAATATTTGTGCTATTTCTTCAGTTTCGAATTTTCCCCGTTTATTTAGCCATACCGAAATTTTTTATTTTATCTTCGCATTATCCGACTTACATATGAAATCGTAGTTAGGACGCTGAGAAAGATCCAACAAGATCAATACAGTCTTGACACCTTAGACTTCCTACTTAAGCATTTCGTTCCGATAATTGTTACGACTACACCTTAAGTTTCAGTTCTAAAGTAACCCCTAGTAGTTTATACTAGCAGTCAGCACCGTCTGAATGCAAACCACGTGGGGAGCCGATGAACATAAGTGTTTGATGCCTAATCTATAATGATCCTTCATATCTCGATGTCAGTAAAAAGAAATTGCACCAAAGTACACGGTCGCATATAAGAAACGAGAAATATGAGAAGGAGTCCATTGCGGGTTGGTTCAGAGGTACCTGGTTCTGAACTTGGTAGGGCATGCTACGGCTCGATCCCCCACAACCTCCAATTTGGATAATATATATAGGGTTGCCACATTCGTGTACCAGACCCCGTGCTTATAAAGGATCAAAGTCACTAACCGGCTACTCCACTACGTGCGTGCTAAGGCAAAGGGCTTAATGTGATTGCGCTAGAATGAAACCGGGTGAAATAAGATCGAAAGACTCTAGGTAGAATCGCAACGCAATTACCGAATGTTTCGTTTAACGGGAAGTCGACGACTTAGCTTGTTGCTTGTGTCATTAGTGTATCGTTAGTGTTTTATTCTAGTACCGGTTTATCTAGCAAAACGATTCCTCGTATGGTTTGTTATGTGTATGCATCGATGGAAACTTGTCCGATCATTTTTCAACCGACTATTTGCTTGAGGACAAGCAAAGGTTTAAGTTTGGGGAAGTTTGATAACGAGAAATCGTATCGTTTTATTACTATGTTTCAATGCCGTTTTATCGCACATTTATCGTATTAACACCCGATTCTTCGAGTTTTCTATGTCATTTTACAGGTATAACAATTATAGAGCTAAATCATAAGCAAAAGGTGAAATGAACAAAAACAAGCATGAAAAGAAGAAGAAGAAAGGAATTCTGCAAAATACTGCATAATTTGTAACAGTCACGATCGTCACCAAGCTGTCACGACCGTGACGCGCTAATTGGACCAGTCACGATTGTCACCAAGCTGTCACGACCGTGACGCGCCTTAAATGAAGAAAATGCCCGTGACGCCTTTGTCACGAACGTGACAAAGGTAAAATAGGTTTACTTGAATTGATTTGGTCATGAAACGTGCTACGTGAAGTCAAAACAGTTCCTATTCTTCCGCAGACTCAGTAACACATTTTCTCCTGGATTCTCTCTTCAACAACGAAGCCCACGCATGGATTTCAACTGCCAAGCCCAAATTATGTTTTCTATAAATAGCTTGATTACAAAGTAGAAACTACAGAGTATTATTTTAGCATTTCTCGCGGAAGCTCTGCCGTATTTTTGTTGCACCCTATTTTATTATTTTTTCCAGCACTTGCTCTTGTTCTTGTTTTAATTTCTACATCCCAACCAAATCAAATAACAATTTCCAACATTAGGAAATTGTTATTATTTATTTTCTTTCAAGCCTTCAGAATTTCGTTTAAATTTTATTTTCGATTCTAGTTCGCACTCCGAGCTTGCCAGACTGTGGAAGAAGGAGTTTTACAATTTTTATTATTCAGGTTTTTAATAATTTCGCATTTATATTAATTTAATTATTTATGTTAAGAATTTATTTTTACTATTTTATAATGCATATTTTAATTTATGTTCATCTGTTTCTGCATCTGTCTGGTACAACAAATATGAGTAGCTAATTAAATTAGGCGGTATGTAATTAAAATACACTAAATCGGTAAAATCGAATCTAGGCTTAAACAATTAAGAACTTAAAATTCTGGCTACGACTTTTTATTATAAAAATTAATCTTTTTGTTACGAGAGTAAGGAAAGTGTAATAGGTTAGGTCGAGACCACGAGAGTGTGAGATTTTAACCAGATAGCTAAAGTTAGGCATTTAATTTAAATACAGCGAGAGTGCTTTAAAATGAATTAGACTTATTAAGTTTCCAAAAATTATCTTCTAAACACTTATGGGCTAGCAAGAGCAGGCATAGGGCTTTAGGAGTAAGATCAGAGATAAGACCACGAGAGTGTGAGTTAAAGATATTTAAACTGATAACCTCTACAGAATATATTAAGTGAACCATCCTTATAAGCTTAGGTTAGATTGACCCGCCTAGGTTAACATAATTACATACCGACCGCCTTCTTATTATTTCATTAAACTAAAATTTAATTCCCGTCTTTAATTCTAAAAAACAAAATCGTGACAACCATCCACCTTAGCTAAACTAGTAAACCCTCTAGCACTAAGTGATCATAAACTCCCTGTGGGATCGACAATCTTTTATATTACTTCGATAGGATGTGCGCTTGCAGTTAAGATACCGCTAGACACATATTGCGTCTACGCCCCATCAAAGATTGCTGCTAATCTTTTCTCTTCAATAAGATTCAGTTGATTGTATCGAGACCGGACCCATTCTGCTTCATCCAGTTTCACATCCATCACTACCCGTAAGGAGGGTAGCTCAACTTCAACAAGTAGGACAGCTTCCATACCATACACAAGCTGATAAGGTGTTGCCCCAGTAGATGTTCTAATAGAGGTTCGGTACCCATGCAAGGAAAATGATAGCATCTCATGCCAGTCTTTGTAGGTGACTACCATCTTCTGCACAATCTTCTTGATATACTTGTTGGCTGCCTCAACAACGCCATTCATCTTCGGCCTGTAAGGAGAAGAGTTGTGATGTTGAATTTTGAAGTCCCGGCATAACTCAGCCATCATCTTGTTGTTCAAATTAGAACCATTGTCAGTAATGATTCGCTCGGGAACTCCATATCGACAGATGATATCTCTTTTCAAAAATCTAGCTACCACTTGTCTGGTGACGTTTGCATACAAAGATGCTTCGACCCACTTGGTGAAGTAATCAATGGCTACCAGGATGAATCTGTGACCATTTGAAGCAGTAGGTTCAATCTTTCGATCATGTCAATTCCCCACATGGCGAAGGGCCAAGGTGAAGACATTATATTCAAAGGATTTGGAGGCACACGCACTTTATCCGCGTAGATCTGGCATTTGTGGCATTTTCTGTCGTAGGCACAACAGTCTGCATCTATTGTGATCCAGTAGTAACCCAATCTTAACAACTTCTTTGCCATTGCATGTCCTCCGGCATGGGTACCGAAAGAACCTTCATGTACTTCGTGCATCAGTAGGTCTGCTTCCTTCTTGTCAACACATCTGAGCAAGACCATGTCGAAGTTTCGCTTGTATAATGAACCATCAGCATTGAGGAAGAAACTGCCGACCAGCCTTCTTAATGTCTTCTTATCATTTGACGATGCCCCAGGTGGGTATGTTTGATTCTCCAAGAAGCATTTGATGTCATGGTACCAAGGCTTGTCATCAGTGACAGTGTCCACAGAGAATACATATGTCGGTCGGTCCAGTCTGGATACCAAAATCCGAGGCACGTAATTGGTAGCTTGTACTTTGATCATGGATGAAATGGTAGCCAAAGCATCTGCAAACTGATTCTCATCTCGAGGGATGTATTCAAGCTTAACTGTTGTGAAGAAGGTCAACAATCTCCTCGTATAGTCACGATAGGGAATCAGATGCTCCTGATGAGTATACCACTTGCCGTTGGTCTGGTTGATTACCAAAGCTGAATCTCTGAATACCTTCAAAGTGTTGATCTTGAGGTCAATGGGTTCCTCAAGACCCATAATACAGGCTTCGTATTCTGCTTCGTTGTTAGTGCAGGAAAAGGTGAGTTTTGCCGAGAAAGGCATATGAACTCCTTTAGGAGTGATAAGTACTACACCAACTCCACGACCATTACGATTAACATACCCCGTCAAACATCATAGTCCATGCTTCTTCTGGGTCTGGCCCTTTAGTGTGAATAGGCTCTTCACGATCTTTTGCTTTTAAGTACATGATGTCTTCATCAGGGAAGTCAAATCTCATGGGCTGGTAATCATCTATGGGTTGCTCCGCCAGATAATCAGACAATACACTGCCCTTGATGGCTTTTTGAGAAGTGTACTGAATGTCATACTCTGTTAAAATCATTTGCCACCTTGCAACCCTTCCGGTAAGTGCTGGCTTCTTAAATATGTACTTGACTGGATCCATTTTTGAGATCAATAAGGTAGTGTGAGTCAACATATACTGTCTTAGTCGGCAAGCAGCCCACGCTAAAGCACATCAAGTTTTCTCGAGCAGTGAATAACGTTGTTCACAGTCGGTAAACTTTTTGCTTAGGTAGTATATTGCATACTCTTTTCGACCAGACTCGTCATGCTGGCCTAACACACACCCTATTGACCCTTCTAATATTGTTAGGTACATGATTAGAGGTCTTCCTTTGATTGGAGGCATGAGAATTGGAGGTTCTTGCAGATATTCCTTGATCTTGTCAAAAGCTCTCTGACAATCGTTATTCCACCTGACTGTTTGTTCTTTCCTTAACAGCTTGAACAAGGGTTCACAGGTTGTAGTGAGATGAGATATGAACCTTGATATGTAGTTCAATCTACCTAAGAACCCTCGAACTTCTTTCTCAGTCTTAGGTGCAGGCATTTCCTGGATAGCTTTGACTTTATCGGGATCAACCTCAATTCCTTTTTCACTTACGATAAAACCCAGCAGCTTACCGGAACGTACCCTGAATGTGCATTTATTGGGGTTCAACTTCAACTGATACTTCCTCAGACGCTTAAACAACTTCAACAGATTCACCAGATGATCTTCTTCTATAAGGGACTTGGCGATCATATCATCCACATAGCATTCGATTTCTTTATGGATCATATCGTGGAATAATGTTACCATAGCCCGTTGATATGTTGAACCGGTGTTCTTCAGTCCAAACGACATTACCTTGTAACAAAATATGCCCTAAGGTGTGATGAAAGTTGTTTTCTCCATGTCTTCGGGTGACATCTTAATCTGATTGTATCAAGAAAATCCGTCCATGAAAGAAAATACCGAGAATTGAGTTGTGTTGTCTACCAGTACATCAATGTGAGGTAATGGGAAATCATCCTTCGGGCTAGCTCTGTTCAGGTCCCGGTAATCCACACACATACGCACCTTGCCATCCTTCTTAGGTAGGGTTACAATGTTAGCAACCCACGGCGGGTAACTAGTTATAGCAAGAAAACCGGCGTCCCACTGTTTTTGTACTTCTTCCTTGATTTTTATGGCCATATCTGGGAGAGTGCGGTGCAACTTCTGTTTAACTGGTGGGCAATCTTCTTTCAATGGTAGCCTGTGCATGACAATATCCGTATCTAGACCTGGCATATCTTGATAGGACCAAGCAAAGACGTCGACATATTCCCGAAGCATACTGATGAGATGTTCTTTTACTGGAGCTTGCAGACTGGCCCCAATCTTCACTTCCTTCACATCTTCTTCAGTACCAATATTGATGGTCTCAACCTCCTCCTGATGAGGAGTAATTACCTTTTCCTCTTGCCTCAACAACCTGGCCAACTCTTCAGGCAAATCATAATCTTCATCAACCCCTTCATCTGCTTGATTAATTGGATTGTCGAAGTCATACAAGGTCAAAGCAGTGCTGTTGTCGGTGCAATCTGGAGGATTATCTCTGCAAGGGTTGAGATTTGTTCATTTTAGTGATTGATTTTAATCTTTGTTCAGAAAAAGTGTGAATGAAGTTATTATTTTGAAAACATTGCCATTTATTGTTTTGTGCAAAAATAACAAAAATGAAAAGACAGTGAGCGAAAAAGAAAATCGCTTGCAAAAAGATGTCCATTGTTCATTGATATTCCATTTGCACAAAATAAAAATATAGCCCTATTACAAAATGAGTCTTGACACCTTGGGCAAGATGCATGACTTGATGCATGCTTAAGCAGGAAATAATAATTACTCTACAGGAGTAACTCTTATAATTTCCTGGGAATACCAGTTAAGGACTTATTGGCCCGGGACTCTTGGACGAATCCAACTTTCTAGGTTGAAGTCGCTTTCGGCCTCGTCTTCCACATTATTGACAACATCTGGGGTCAGCATTCCCCCACTTACGAACTTGGGCTCTTTAGCAGCCTCTGCTTGATCTTGTCAGGATGGTTTGTAACCCAAACTGAATTTGTCTTCTTTCTTCTCCACAGGTAGCAACTTTCCCCAGCCTTGGGCGTTCTCATCTTCAACAACCTTCCGAGCTTGTTGGTAGGAGACAATTGAAGTACACATCCTATCCTCTTGGGATACAACAAATACTTCAGTCGTTGCCTCGTTGACATTCAGTGCTTCGAAACCTTGGCTCATGGTTTCGTGGATC
The DNA here is from genome assembly GCA_963966055.1 of Lathyrus aphaca. Lineage (NCBI taxonomy): Eukaryota > Viridiplantae > Streptophyta > Magnoliopsida > Fabales > Fabaceae > Lathyrus > Lathyrus aphaca. The sequence continues at coordinate 387,310,295 of OZ014522.1, read as the reverse complement.
TCACCATCCATCTCAATATATTTGTAGGTAGCCAGATGGCTAACAAAAATGTCCTCCTCTCCACAGATTGTGATAATTTCCCCTTCCCACTCGTATTTTAATTTCTGGTGAAGGGTTGACGTAACTGCACCAACGGCGTGAATCCAAGGTCGACCCAACAAATAGCTATAGGCCGGCTGAATGTCCATCACGTAGAAAGTAGTTTGAAAGACCTGTGGACCAATTATCACAGGAAGCTCCACTTCTCCAAGAACAGACCTCTTGGAACCATCAAAAGCTCTGACTACCAGATTGCTTGGTCGGAGAGCTATACCATCATATTCAAGCTTAACAAGGGCTTTCTTTGGCAAGACATTGAGTGAGGACCCAATGTCAACTAGAACATGTGAGAACACAACCCCTTTACACTCTAGAGTGTTGTGCAAAGCTTTATTATAGTGATGACCCTCTGTAGTCAAATCAGCATTGGTGAAGCCTAGTCCATGACTAGTATTAACATTAGAAACCACCGTCTCTAGCTGATTAACCGTGATCTCCTCAGGCACGTAGGCTGTGTGCAGGACTTTAAGTAATGCATCCCGATGAGCTTCGGAACACAATAGAAGTAATAGAATGCAGATCTTGGAGGGACTCTGGTGGAGCTGATCCACAACCTTATAATCTCTTCTCTTGATTATCCTCATAAACTCGTTCACATCCTGATCAAAGGACGACTTTTGAGCTTCTTTTGCCATTGGTTCTTCAGGAACTACACCCTTGCCTTTTGCTTTGGCAGCAGCCTCTGCGTCAGCATTAACTCTCGGAACTTGTGATACAAAGAGACGTCCGCTTCGAGTGAAGCCTCCGCCTCCCCCGACATTATCGATCTGTGGCGTATGAGTTGAAGAATCAAGAGCAACTTTCTTCCCGTTGCAGTAGAGATCTGAACCATAGTGCCATGTTATAGCATTATCTTTTTCATACGGAATGGGTCCAGGTACCGTGATGGTGACGGGACTAACTGCGGCGGAAGTAGGAACTGTTATTGTCTGTGGATCGTAAAAGATGGTAACAGGATTTCTGACTGATGGTGGTGGTGAAAGACTGAAGTTGGGTTGTTGTTGAGATTGTTGTTGAAAGTTGTTGGAATCGGGGACCATTGTTGGGTCGTAGTATATGGTGACTGTGGAGATGTCATTATTAATGGTTGTTGTTGTTGCAAAGGTGGATGCGATTGAACTGATGTCCGTTGAAGTAGTAGAAGAGATTATTTTTGACCTTGTAGAAGAGTCTGTCGGAACAATTGTTTTTGAAGTTGTAAGAGGGGTGTTTGTTGGTGCTGTAGGAGGAAAAGTTGTTGATGTTGTAGAAGCTGAAACCGTTGATGTTATTTGCAAGATACCTTCTCTGATAAGACCATTGATACCACTTTTTAAACTTGCACAACCATTGACGGAAACTTTGTAAGATTCACAGCAGGCCTCACAACCCGGGAACACCTAGCACTTTAAAAGCTGGGCTTTAACCTCGGCCAGAGGTGTTTGAATACTTGCAGTATCTTCAATTAGGTTCACTGGTTGATCCTCCTCAATTGCATTTATCCTGGGCCCACCATGGCTAGGCATAGGATTCTTTGTGACATTAGGAGGAGGTGCAAAATTTAAAGCCTTGGAATCAACCAAATCTTGGACCTTCATGTGCAAGGCTCTGCACTTTTCTGTTGTATGGCCAGGTGCATTGGAATGGAAGGCACATCTGGAGTTGACGTCGTAATTCCTTCAAAGGTTCTGAGGATCTGGTGGAGCCAGAGTCCTCAATTCAACAAGATTGAGTTTCAAAAGTTGTGGTAGTAAAGTGGCATAGGGCATCGGGATAGGATCAATTACCCTGTTAATTTGAGAGGGCCTTTGCTGGAAAGGACGTTGTTGTTGGTTGTTGTTATTGTTGTAAGATCTTTATTGAGGAATATGTTGTTGCTGAGGGAAATGTTGTGGTTGTGGAGTGTATTGTTATTGAGGTGCTGGAGTGGGAATAGTGACAGCGGCTATTGATCTCGACATGTACTGGGGCCCACCTCTTCCCATGTGTATTGAATTGGTTTCACCCGACCTGCGAGGCCCTGCTAAAGGTTTCCTTGTGTTGCTGGAGCTGGCGCCATTATCAGAAATCTTGCCCATCTTTAACAAACTTTCAATTCTCTCTCCTGCTATCACCACATCAGCAAAGCTAGTGGAAGAGAAGGCTGCAAGCCTATCAATGTATGTCCCCTGTAGGGTGTTCATAAACATGTCGTCCATATCTCTTTCCGACATTGGAGGTTGAACAGCAGCAGCTAACTGTCTCCACCTTTGGGCATACTCCCTGAAGCTTTCTCTTGAAGACTGTGACATACCCATTAGGAGAGTTCTGTTGGGGGCCATGTCTAACTTGTATTGATACAGGCATATGAAAGCTTCGGCCAAATCCTTCCAATTTCTGACTGTTGCTCTGGTCAGGTGAGAGTACCATTCACGGGATGCCCCGGTCAGACTGTCCTCAAAGTAGAACATCCATTACTTTTCGTCCATGGTGTAAGCCTTTAATCTTCCCAGAAAGGATTGAAGATGGGTTCGAGGACAGGAGGTACCGTTATATCTTTCAAAGCAAGGAGGCTTGAATTTGTGAGGAATCCTGACTCCCTAAACTAGACCCATGACCAATTATAGTGAACTGTTCCTCTTGAGGGTCCTCTTGCAAGGCACGACCTCCAGTATTACCTTGAGTATTCCTGATAGCATTGACTTCAGGGTTGAGATAAGGCCCAAACTCCGGGGGGTCAGTACGTGGTTGCACATGATCATTGTTGCTGGTACCTCCTGTACCTGGATGATTCTCTTCGGGAGTTTGTCGCTCGACCAACTCTCTTAATCTTTCTTGGCTTTGGGCCAACCCAGTCATTACTTCCATGAACTGGTTCATCTGAGCCCTCATTTCGATTCTTTCATTAGCCATCTGAGTTCTCACATCAGTCAGATCTTGTTGAACTTGGTCCATCTGTAAGCTCGGAAGGTTGTTTCTGGTAGGATACTGGTGAACTCTGTTGATGGGGAAAACCCTCCTACGAGCAATGTTTCCTGAAACAACAGCAGAGTGAGAAAACAACAACAAAAACACCTACAAAACAAAGAAATAGGTTAGTATGCAATATAGTATGTCTATTTGTCTTCCAAGGGTATCCAATTTGGTTCTTTGGTTTTGACCTTCCAGACCTTGAAGAATGATGATGTTGAAGAGAAATGAAGCCCAAAGGATAACACACAAACCATATATTACAAATGAAAAGGTACATAGTTTTGTGATTACAAACAAATCCCCATGGTGGGTCAAAATACAACAACAAAATCAACAAAAGTACAAACAAAATGAAGTACAAGTACAAAGAAATCAAACATCCAGCCCAAAGTCATCCTCTTTGACTTCTTTCAGGAGAGCATCACTCACTGGTCCAACCGGATGCTCTGTGATGGTCCTGATAAGAAGTTTCCTGGTGGCAATGGCACTTGTTAACTTCTTATACTTGTCTTGGTCCTTTGATCTCTTCAACCCCACCCGGAGTTTCAACTCGGAGATCTCCTTATGTGCTGCTAACAAAGCTTCCTGACTCTTCTTCTCATTAGCTTCCAGCTGCTCTATCCTAGCCTGGGTCTTCTGATCTTCCTGTGAACGAGCCTCAGTAATTCTGATCTATCTAGCCTGACTCTCTTCTAAGTAGTGCTCAGCTCTGGCTTTCTCAATCTTGGTCATATGCTCGATACGGAGCTTCTCTAACCTCTCATTGTCCAGACGACTATCATTCCTCTCCCAGAGGGTCTTCTTTAGAGCTTCAGAAAGCTGGGTATTTCTCTCTTTTAGCTTCTCAAATTCCTCTAAATTGATTGTAGCTATAGGCTCTACTGCTGATGGTCCTGGCACCTCCTCCAGGGTGAATGGCATGTGGGTGATATGTCCTCTGATACGAGACCAATCCATATACTGAGCTGAAGCTATATTGTTGCACTTACCAAGAATGGAAGTCCCTTTTGTCTGAATGTTATCCCAAGCCCAGGCTGCTTGTTGGATGATGGCATGATTATTCTGAATGTCACAGTAAAGGGTCTCTGATAAATCCTACTCTCTTGGTGGATGTACTAAGGCATACCCTAGCTGCCTTTTGAAAAGCAAAGGATTGTAGTTGATGCAACCCTTCACTCCAATAAGAGGTACATTGGGATATTACCCACAACTTGTAATTATATCTCTGCCCTTGGTGCTCTGAGTACACCACCTGATGTCTTCTGAAGTGAGAGCAATCATTCTCTTAGCCCAATTTCTTGACTGATGAGGATTCAAGAAAGCTTATGTCTTTGGAAAGTGTCTCAATAGTCAACAGTAGAAGAGAGGTACACAACATCTGACTAATCTTCCTCTCTGCTTCTCATTTCTCTGAGGCACTGAGTAATAGAAATCCCCGAGCAAGGTAGGAACTGGATTCTTCAGCAAGAATAGATGGATAGCACTCTTGCTTACAAACTTAGGCTCGTCTACAAACAAGATGATACCATATATGCTAAGGGCCAAAAGAACAAAAACAGTGTCCCACTTCCCTGCTGCAGCATGACTGGTGGCCTGAGTGATCAAGAAGTCCAAATGGAGGCCTGGGATTCCAGCCTTAGTAGTCATATTCTGATCAATGATGGTGGTTTCCAAATACATAGCCTTAGCTATGTCTTCATTTCTAGGAGCAGTCATCTCAAGGTTGAAAGGAATCCCCCTCCTGATGGGGACACTCAACAACATGGAAAATTCTTCTAACAAGGGACCCAATTGAAAGTCTGGGAAATAAAGCATCTGAGAGGAGGGTCATAGAACTGAAGGCAAGTCTGGATCATACTCCTTTGTGATGTATCCAAGTCCATGATCATGTCCATGATACCACCATAGTGTTCCCTGAATAGAGGGACATGATCAGGAGTGATAAGTGTCTGAATCTGCCTGATGCCTGCTAGGGAAGGCTCAAAGAAATGATAAGTGATGTTGCTCTTCCTCGATGAGTCCATACCGACAATGGATGCTGGTGAAGATAACTGAGGAGACATACTGATGAAGATAACTGATGAAGATGCTGAAGAGAATCTCTGATGAAGATAGCTGATGAATATATCTGATGAAGATGTCTGAGCAGAAGAACAGTCAAAACCAAACCAAATAAGATGTGGATACCCTGTAAAACAAATAGAAAAATGTTAAAATGATGCAAAATGATGTATGCAGAATGACATGCAAGGGTTTGTGATCAGGTGCTGGATCTGCTATATTCTTTGATAAGGTCCATGTGTGTTTAGAAATCCAGATGAAAGCTTAGAGAACTAGTAACCAGATGGGGTGACTCAAATAAAGAGTCACAAGTCCAAGGTTTCATATAATTAGTCCAAAATAGTGTAACCTTAACAATGTTAGTAACAGGGTATGATGAGGTCAAGGGTTCCTGCAAACCTGTAAACATTCCAACCCCCTTACAGGTATTGTTCTAGAACAAGGATCCTCAGGCTTGGATAAGTTATGAGAAGTGTAAACACTTCTAACCCGGAGGTACAATGTTTACATTAATCATAAAGGATCCTCCTCTAATTCACCTCAGATGCTGAAGGTCATCTAAAAATGTCATCCAGACTTAGCAGGCTTCCCAGATAGCCCTAGTACTATAGGAAATCCGTAGCACATAGTTCTCAAGAAGAAACCCATGTCTGAACCGTGTTTCATATTCCCGCACCAGACCGAAATGGAATGGGAAATAATATGAAGCCACTCTAATCCTATGTGTCACTCAGGCTCCCGGTATGGAACCTTACTCACTGAGTATCCCTCCCACCAAGGTAAACAACAGATCCAGCACATGATAGAATGACATTTATGAAATGCATAAAAACGGTAAATGAAAGCGATAAATAAAGTTGTATAAAAAGCAATAAATAAAGCAATAAACAAAAGCATACATAACACATAACACCCCCAATAAACACAAATCAAACAAGCGCTATGAGGAACCCACAAAAATAACCAGAAGCCCTGGTTGCAAGATAAGATTCCCCAGCAGAGTCGCCAAGCTGTCGCTCCCAAAGATTTACATCCCGGTGCAGACGCGAACGGTCGGCGAAAAGAGAAATGATGTTGAATTGAATAGAGTCGCCAACTAGGCATTTTTATCCCGAAGGAAAGGTAATGCTGCATAAACCTGGAAAAAGATGGATAAGACGGTTGCGAACCAGAGAAAATGAGAAAGGGGGTTGGTTACAACCTGGGAAGGTATTAGCACACAAATCGTCCGTCGTACTCGATGGGATCCACGCTTACAAGATTGTGTTTAAAAGGGGTAAGTGTATGTGCTATCTGTGTGCAAAAGCTGGGAATGAATGTACAGGTGTCAGTGCAAAAAGGTGAATTGCTCAGGAACTGAGGCTTAGAAAAGAATGTTGAAAGAGGGGGAAAGACGAAGAGACTTTTGTTCAATAACTGTTAAGTTATGCCTACGTATCCTCGCGTGTAATGAGGAAGTCAGAACACTGTAGTTCGACTCAAAGAGACTGAAAATAAATTGACTGTGAACTGATTGCTTGTCTATGCTCAAGTGTATGACTCGTCTGGCTCGAGTGCTAACTGTCTTGCATTAGACGGAAGAAGCGAGTTCTCGTTTGTGGATGAGTGTGATGAGAAAAGAATCCCGAAGGAGACGATTATTGTTTGTTTTTTAGAGGTTTTTAGTTTTTTATTGTTTTTGATGTTTTACATAGGATTATGAGCTTAAGCCTAAATCAAGGGCTTGTAAACTCATTATATCCTCCCTGATTAGGGATAATGAGCCTACTTAAGTATGAGATAAGCATCTTAACTTAATTACCATGATGATGTAGGATTAAGATCATTAACCTACTTGTGATTATTTAAATGTTTTTGGGTTTTTGTTTAGTGTTAAGTAATGAGTTTAATCTCTAATCACAGATAGTGAACTCATTACACCATCCTAATAGAAGGATAATAGATGAGAACACTTAATCTGAGGAAGATACCTCAACTTAATCCATGGTTAGGGATTAAATTCATTATATAACAAGCCTTTATTAAATGGATTTTAATTAAAGGATGAGATTAAGAAATGGATTTTAAGTTTGTAAGACAACTCTAGGGGGACTTGTCCATTAAACACTATGGTTAGTCCCTTTTAACCATAATGAAGAGATAGAACCCTAATGTAAGGCCCAAGTTACAAGGTAAAGTCTTAATGATTATTAATGTGTTTTGATTAAGAGGTGTAAACAAATTATAGGTTTAACACTAAGGATTAAAGTTATACACTTCATCCTAAGATAAGGATGCAAGCATAACCCTAATTCCAAAGTCCTAAAGCTTTAAGAGTTTAGTCTCTGATTAAGAGATAAAAAGATAGACTCAAGGAGACCCAAAGGTAAAAGACTAAGGGGGACTATACACAACCCTAAAATTTATCATGCTTGGATATCCTATGGTTTGTGAGGCTTAAGATGAAAGATCTTCAAGGCCACCAATGGAAGAAGCGGATGAAAAGAGAAGGAGAAAGAAGAATAGGTTACTTACTTCCTGAAGAAGATAAGTAACCTAAGAGAAAGAGATAGGAGCAAGAGAGCACAAGTGAATTAGATTAACTTCAAAGAAAAATAAAGGATGCAAATTCAAAGGAAAGAAGAGGTGGGAGGTGAAGGCAAATCCACCTCCCAGATAACTTACCAAAAGCTCCTGAAATGTTAGTATGAATGCATAAGACATAAGGAAAAAGGAAATGAAATGAAATGAGATGTGAAGACCAAAGTGAGAAGTGAAAATTCAATGTAAAAGGCATATGAGATGATGCAAAGTCATACAAGATGCATATGAATGATCATACAAAGATGAGATGCAAAGGAAGCATGTTTAGAAGCATGAAAGCACATGAATGTTCATGAAATGTAATGGATGCAAAGCATAGCAAATGAATGAAGAAATGATCAAGCAACGTTCAAGTATGTCTTAAGATGTCTAATATGTCATAAAAATGCTTGAAATTTTATGGCAAGTTCATATGATGATGATATGTAAAGGAGAATGCAAATGAAGATGCAAACTTAGGGTTTTAAGACAACATGAGATGCATATGACCAAAACAGAAGCATTTAACATGATAAAATACTGAAATCAAGCTCAAACAAACCCTAATCCTATATAAGATCACACCCCAAAGGAGAAAGTCAGAAGCTTAACCTAGGCAAAGCTATGGATTTCTTAAGTTAACTAGGGTTTTTGGGTGATTCTTAAGGAAAAATTCAAATCAAATTGAAAATTCAAGATAAATTCATGAGAAAAATAACCTAGAAACTACATACAATATGTGAAACAATTCAAAAAGAATCAAGTTCAAACTCATCATGGTTAGGCAAAAATGAATTTTTCAAGTTAGGGTTAGAAAAATGTGATTTTTAAGAACCCTAATTCAAAGAAAATTGTGAAATTATGGCCAAACCTAAAAATAAATTTGTATGATGAGTTTGAAAATGTTTCTAAATGTAATGGAATGGTTCGTGAATTTTTTTGTGATTTTTAGAAACCTAAATTCATTTTTAATTAATTAAAATCCATCAATTAATTAAAAATAACATTTAAATATTTTAAAAATACTTTTTAAATGCAAAAAATAAAATAAAAATCATTTTCAGGTTGAGAAAAATATTTGGACCAGAAATACAAGAAATCATTTTTTTTTATGAGTTTTACTATTTTTAATAAATTATGGAAACAAAATGCAATAAAATGAAATAAAAACTAAATAAAAGGAGAAGTAATCAGGATCTATGGTCCAAGTTCAAACTAAGGTTTACTGGCGTGCAGATGGAGGGTCAGGATTCATTCAGATTAATTAACCTAATTAACTAATTAATATTAATTAAATGAGGATTAGGGCTTAATGGATGAATCTGGGCCACACACACGCGCGGGTAAAACATGATCAAAGGGTCCATATTTAAACTGGGCAATTAATTGAGATTAGGGCTAAACACTTTCAAGCGACCGGAGATGAGCTCCGGTCGTCTTCTCCGGCAGGTTCCTCACCCCATCTCCCTCAAAACGCCACAAAAACTCACTAAACTCTCCAGAATCAAACATTGAACATCACTAAACACGAATCAAACAAAAAAACTCATTTATATTTCAAGAATAGCATGAATCGAATCAAATAACATTTAGGTCGAAAATTTCAAAACCACGATACAAACTCATTTCTCAACCATTTTGAAAATTAAACACATCAGCATGATCAGGGGAGCATTTAGATTCATTCTATAACTTAACAGAAAGGTTCTGGAAAAATTGTTTGAAGAAGCTACCTGAGCTGGAGCTTTCTAAACTTGAGCTTTCTGACCTCTTCCTTTGTGCAAAAAGCTTCCTTTGATCCTCCTGATGCTAGTGGAATGCTTGAAAAGCTTTGAGAGTGGCTGGGTTGTGGTGTGTGGTTATGGTTTAGCAGAAATGAAGGTTTGTGTGTGTGGTGATTCAGGCCATTTCAAGGGTTGGGTTTTGTTCTATGGATGAAGAGTGATTTGTTGGTGAAAGAATTTCTGGATTTTGTTAAGTTTTGAGGGTGTTTCGAAGAGAACAAGTCTTGTGTATATTTTTATGAATCTGATGTTGTGTATGGTTTCAAGCTCCAATGCTTCTTCTTATCTCTCCCACATTGTTTGAATATAATATGGAGTAGGTTCTAAATGGCTGCAAAACACTATTCCAAGAGTATGGGAGTTTTTGACTAAAATTCAAATATGTGTCCTTGAGAGTATGTGCCATGGCAAAGGAGATCTAAAGGGTGTATTGGCTTCAGATGATTTTGTGGAGAGCCATGGGATTGATTGTGATGAGCTGTGATGATTGAATGGTGAGATTGAAGAGGTTTTGCAAATTTGCGACTTTGTACATTCTTGAGAAATTGGTCATGAAAACATGTGATGCAAGGCTCAATTCTGGTCCAGACAAGGTGTATGTACATATTATGTCACATTTGGGCACATTAGAAGTCATTTGAATGCTTAGAAATAAAAAATGTACATTTGGCTCTTTGACATGAAACTTGAAATTATGTGATTTTAGCCAACTTTGAAAGGCCATATCTTGAGTTCTAGGATGAATCAAGACATGTTCTTGTACTTTTTGAAAATGGGAAGACATAATCTACAACTTTCATGCCCAAGAATTTTTCATTTGAAGCATTTTTGGTCATGAAAGAATAGGTTGAAAATCTTTCCCAAAATGGAAAGTTTCCATTACAAGTCATTTCCAAAAATAGCAAGTTTGCATTTGGCTCAAAATTCTTCAACTTTGTGAACTTCCAACCTCTTATAAGATCAAATAAAGATCATAGAGACTCAAAATGATGATGATGACCCTTTGGTACCCTTGATGGAGGCCTCAGATGCCCTGATTTTGACTTTACTTGATCAAGAAGTTACCCAATGATCAGATGACTTACACAATGAATTTCTTCATCAAATTTGGTACACATGATCCTTATAACATATTAAGACTATTAGAAACAAGAATGACCAAAAAATTTGGGATTAAGGCCTCTGAAACCAAAACCCTAATTTTGGTCATTTGTGTAGGAAAACCCTAGCTCTGCCTCTATGCCTTTGCCATTCTTTGTGATCTCTTGACTTTCATGAACTTTGGGGAGCATATTATGATCATGGAACACACATGGACCCTCTTGGAAAGATTCAAGACCTTTGGGATGGCTCAGATTACTTCTTGGATTGCTCAGATCACAAACCCTAGATGCAGATGAAATGGAAATATGTAGATGAAACAAATATGCAATATGAGATGGTATGCTTATGCTAATGCAAAAATGAAAGATCACAAGCCATGGTGTGAGAAAAAGTGAGGGAAAATTTGGGGTGTTTACAATTTCATTCCTACTGGTTATCATCCTCCTCATCCTGAGACTGCTGCATTTAATACTCTTTTGCCAGTAATGACTACTCTTCCGCCAGTGATGACTACTGCACCGCTTGTGATGCACACTATTCCGCACCATGATGAAGTGATTTACCATGCTGAGCCCAGTGAAGGCGCTGGTGTGATTGAAAGACTTGATGATTTTCAAGGCCGTTTTGCGGAGATACAGAAGGAGATGAGAGCTTTGAAGCATAAGGATTTGTTCGGAAAATATGCTTATGATCTTTGTCTGGTTCCTAATGTCAAAGTTCCGTACAAGTTTAGGTTGCATGAGTTCGAGAAGTATAAAGGCAACAATTTTCCTCTGAGTCATTTGACTATGTATGCTAGGAAGATGTTTGCTCAGACAGACAATGATCAGTTGCTGATTCATTATTTCCAGGATAGTTTGACTGGCGCAGCCATGAGATGGTATATGAGTTTGGATAATAGCCAAATCAAGACTTTCAATGATTTGGGAGAGGCTTTTGTTAGGCAATAAAAGTATAATGTTGATATGGCACCGGACAGAGATCAACTCCGTGCTATGTCCCAGAAGGACAAAGAAACTTTCAAAGAATATGTACAGAGATGGCGCGAGCTAGCCGCTCAGATTATTTCCCCTCTAGAAGAGAAAGAGATGACAAAGATCTTCTTGAAGACTTTAGGTTCTTTCTACTATGAGAAGATGATAGCTAGTGCTCCTTCTGATTTCACTGAAATGGTGAGTATGGGGATGCGACTAGAAGAAGGTCTCCATGAGGGACGGTTGAGCCAAGAGAGTGGAAATGGTTCGAGCTCTAGGAAGTTCAACTCTGGTAAAAAGAAAGAAGGTGAGACTAATGTTGTGTCTCGTGAAAGTTACAAAAGACCTCGTGAGAATCGTCATCAGCAGAATGTAGCTTCTGTAACTCCGATGATTAATATGACTCCAACTGTGCCAACAACTCCAAAGTATTAGTCTCATTATCAACAACCTTCTGTGCAATAGGGTGGTAATCAATAGGTTCGTGCTAAGACGAATTTTGACCCCATTCTAATGTTGTATGCAGATTTGCTTCCATCTCTGATTGCGAAGAATCTTGTGCAAACACGTTCTCCACCTCCAGTTCTAGAGTTTATCCCATGGTGGTATAAGCCAGAGGCTCACTGTGTTTTTCATCTAGGTTCCCTGGGGCACGATTTTGAGAATTGTTATCCATTGAAGTTTGAAGTACATAAATTGATAAGGAGCAATGTTCTGTCTTTCAATGATGTTAATCCAAATGTGAAGACAAATATGCTTCCGAACCATGGTAATACGTCTGTGAATATGGTTGATTGTTGTCCTGGTTTGTTTAAGATTTATGAAGTCCGCCATATTCGAAGGTATTTGGTTGAGATGCATGCTTTCTTAAGTGAATATCATGATATTGATCACGATTATGCTGGTTGTTGTATTTGCTCGGTAAACCCTCGTGGTTGCGTGATTGTTAAGAGAGACATTCAAAAGATGATGGATGATAAGTTTATTGAAGTGACAGCAAAAAGAGATGAGTATGACAATGAAGTGAATGTTATTGTGCCTCAGTTCAATATTCCCGAGAAGGTTGTTCCTGAGAAGGTGGTTATTTCTTTCAATAGTCGCAAATATGTTGTTACTCCCTTGGTGATTAATTTGCCTGGTCCAATGCCATATGAGTCTGACAAAGCCATTCCGTACCGGTATAATGCTACAATGATAGAAAATGGTAAGGAAGTTCCTATTCCTTCTCCAAGGTTTGTGGTTAGCATTGCTGATGTGACAAAGGTTACTCGAAGTGGTAGAGTTTATGCTTCGGATCCTCCGAAGAGAGTTGAAGATACAAGTGCGAGTAAACAGATTATGGATGTTATTACCCGATCAGGTCAATTTGGTGATTCCAGTTTGAAGGATAATGAAGATGAGGTGTTAAAATTGATAAAGAAGAGCGAGTACAACGTTACTGGGAAGTTGTTGCATACTCCGTCGAAAATATCAGTTTTATCACTCTTGATGTGCTCTGAGGCTCATAGGCAGTCTTTGTAGAAGATTCTTGATCAAGCTTATGTTGACCACAATGTGACTATTGATCAGTTTGATAGTATTGTGGCTAATATCACATCGTGCAACAATCTAAGTTTCTATGATGATGATTTGCCTGAAGAAGGAAGGAATCATAATTTGGCTCTGCATATTTCAGTGAACTGTCAGGAAGATGCTATGTCTAAGGTGTTGGTTGATACTGGGTCTTCTATGAATATGATGACAAAGTCGACTTTGTCAAGGCTTGCGTACCAAGGTGCTCCCATGAGGCATAGTGGGATTATTGTGAAAGCTTTTGACAGATTGAAGAAGACTGTGATTGGTGAAGTTGATCTTCCTATTCTGATTTGACTGTTTATATTCCAAATTACTTTTCAAGTAATGGATATACGTCCCGCTTACAGTTGTATCCTTGGAAGAACCTGGATTCATGAGGCGGGAGCTGTGACATCTACTCTCCATCAGAAGCTGAAGTTTGTGAAAGATGGAAAATTAGTGACTATTGACGGTGAACAGGCGATGCTAGTGAGCAATTTGTCATCTTTCTCCTATATTGACGCTGAAGAAGAGGTGAGGACTTCATTCCAGGCTCTTTTTGTTGTTGATAATGATGCTACGAAGAATGTCATGCCTATGTCTTCTCTCAAGGATGCTCTACGCGTACTCGAAACTGGTCAATCTAACGGTTGGGGACGAGTTATTGATGTTGTTGACAACAAAGAAGGATTTGGTATTGGTTTTGCACCAGGTGTGGCTCTCCATGACCCGAAGACTATTCAGGAAGGATTCCGAAGTGTTGGATTTATCAACGATCATTCCGCTGCTGCCATCATTGAAGATGATGAAGATGAAGAAATTCCTAACTTTGTTATGCACAGAAAGATTTGCAAGAACTGGATTGCTGTTGATGTTCCTTCTATTGTTCATGCTTCAAAGTAATTTGTTTTATTTTCTTTCAAAAATCCTTTCACTCTGCCCAAGGTGAAAGTGATGTTTGTCGGGCTTTGTTTCAAATATTATCATCATCAATAAAATGTTATTTTGTTATTTCCATATGAGTTTTTTTTTCTTTTTCCTTTATTCTGAAAAATGGTAACATAAAAAACCCAAAATAAAAATAACTGTTTATCTGCATAATGTTTGCACTTTTGTTCATACTCTAAAATAAAAATAAAATCATTGTGCATATTGATTGATAAACCCATTGAAAACAATGATCATATGCCCACTCCCAACTTTGAATTCCCTGTGTTCGAAGCTGAGGAAGAGGATGTTGAAAGGATTCCTGATGAGATTTCTCAGTTGCTTGAGCACGAGGAGAAGATTATTCAGCCTCATGGAGAGTCTATACAGATGGTCAACTTGGGTTCTGAAGATGATAAGAAAGAAGTTAAAGTTGGAGCATTGCTTGGTCTTAATGTTAAGAAGAGGATTGTAGAGATTCATAGAGAGTATGTTGATGTGTTTGCTTGGTCTTATCAAGACATGCCAGGTCTTGATACTGATATTGTGGAGCATAGATTGCCGCTGAAGCCTGAATGTCCACCTGTGAAGCAAAAGTTGAGAAGAACTCATCCTAATATGGTCGTAAAGATCAAAGAGGAGGTTCAAAAGCAGATTTATGCAGTTTTTCTTGTGACATCTAATTATCCTCAATGGGTGGCCAATATTGTGCTTGTTCCAAAGAAAGACGGAAAAGTCCGAATGTGTGTTGATTACAGAGATTTGAATAAAGCCAGTCCAAAAGATGATTTTCCATTGCCACACATTGATGTGTTGGTAGATAATACGGCTAAGTTTGATGTGTTCTCTTTTATGGACGGATTTTACGGTTATAATCAAATAAAGATGGCACCCGAGGACATGGAAAAGACCACGTTTATTACACCATGGGGAACATTCTGTTACAGAGTGATGCCCTTTGGATTGAAGAATGCTGGTGCGACATACCAAAGAGCTATGACCACACTTTTCCATGATATAATGCACAAAGAAATTGAGGTATATGTTGATGATATGATCGCTAAGTCGGGGAATGAAGAGGATCATGTTGAGCATTTGCTGAAGTTGTTTCAGAGGTTAAGAAAGTTTAAGCTTCGTTTGAATCCGAATAAGTGCACGTTTGGTGTACGTTCTGGAAAGTTGTTAGGTTTCATTGTCAGCCAAAGAGGCATTGAAGTTGATTCTGATAAAGTGAAATCTATTCAGGAAATGCCTGCTCCAAGAACTGAAAAGCAAGTAAGAGGATTCTTGGGCCGTTTGAATTATATTTCGAGGTTTATCTCTCACATGACTGCCACATGTGCTCCGATTTTCAAGTTGCTTCAAAAAGACAAAGAATATGCAATTTACTACTTGAGTAAGAAATTCACTGATTGTGAGTCTCGGTACTCCATGCTTGAAAAATCTTGTTGTGCCTTAGCTTGGGCTGCAAAGCGTCTTCGCCAGTATATGCTGAATCATACAACTTGGTTGATCTCTAAAATGGATTTGATCAAGTATATATTTGAAAAGCCTGCTTTGACTACAAGGATTGCTCGTTGGCAAATGTTGTTGTCAGAATATGATATTGAGTACTGAGCTCAAAAAGCTATAAAAGGTAGTATCTTGGCTGACCATTTGGCACATCAACTGATTGATGATTACCAGCCTATCAAGTTTGATTTCCCAGATGAGGATGTGATGTATTTGAAAATGAAATATTGTGATGAGCCTTTGATTGAGGAAGGGCCGGAGCCTAGATCTCGATGGGGTTTACTTTTTGATGGTGCTATGAATGCACGTGGAAGAGGAATTGGGGCAATGATTATTACTCCCCATGGTTCACATATTCCTTTTGCTGCAAGGTTGACTTTTCCTTGTACCAATAATGAAACTGAGTATGAAGCCTGTATTATGGGTCTTGAGGAAGCTATTGATCTGAGGATTAAGCATCTTGATGTGTATGGAGATTCTACCTTGGTAATCAATCAGATCAAGGGTAAGTGGGTAACTCATCAACCTCACTTGATCCCTTATAGAGATTATTCCAGGAGGATGTCAACTTTATTCACTAAAGTTGAGTTTCATTATATTCCTCATGATGAGAATCAGATGGCGGATGCTTTGGCAACTATAGCTTCTATGATAAAGGTGCACCAGTGGAATGACGTTCCTGTGATCAGGGTGATGCGGCTTGAAAGACCAACTCATATGTTCGCAGTTGAAGAGGTCCATGATGACAAGCCTTGGTATCATGATATTAAATGTTTTCTCCAGAGTCAGGAATACCCACTTAGGGCATCCGATAAAGATAAGAGGACTTTGAGGAGATTGGCTGGCAATTTCTTCCTGAATGGAAATGTGCTTTATAAGAGGAATTTTGACATGGTCTTGCTCAGATGTGTGGATAGACACGAAGCAGACATGTTAATGAAAGAAATTCATGAAGGATCTTTTGGTACTCATGCTAATGGGCATGCAATGGCTAAAACGATGTTGAGAGCAGGTTACTATTGGCTGATAATGGAATCTGATTGTTGCAAGTATGTGAAAAAGTGCCATAAGTGCCAAGTGTATGCTGACAAGATTCATGTGCCACCAACTCATCTCAATGTGATTTCTTCCCCGTGGCCTTTTTCTATGTGGGGAATTGATATGATTGGTATGATTGAATCCAAGGCTTCGAATGGACATCGTTTTATTCTTGTGGCAATTGATTACTTCACTAAGTGGGTGGAAGCGGCATCGTATGCTAATGTGACCAAGCAAGTTGTGGTTCGGTTTATCAAGAATAACATTATCTGTAGATATGGTGTTCCGAACAGAATCATTATTGATAATGGTTCGAACTTGAATAATAAGATGATGAAAGAACTTTGTGAAGAATTCAAGATTCAACACCATAATTCTTCTCCTTATAGACCGAAGATGAATGAGACTGTTGAAGCTGTGAATAAGAACATTAAGAAGATCATTCAGAAGATGGTTGTGACATATAAGGACTGGCATGAGATGCTCCCTTTTGCTTTGCATGGGTATTGTACATCTGTCCGCACTTCAATGGGGGCAACCCCTTTCTCACTTCTTTATGGTACAGAAGCAGTGCTCCCCGTTGAGGTTGAGATCCCATAAATGAGAGTTCTAATGGAAGCCAAGTTGATTGAGGCTGAATGGTGTCAGAGTAGATTTGATCAGTTGAATTTGATTGAGGAAAAGAGAATAACAACTTTGTGTCATGGTCGGTTGTACCAACAAAGAATGAAGAAAGCTTTTGACAAGAAGGTCAAACCTCGTGTATTCAGAGAAGGCGACCTCGTGCTCAAAAAGATCCAGTCTTTCATCACAGATTCTCGGGGGCAAGTGGACTCCGAACTATGATGGCCCATATGTTGTCAAGACAACCTTCTCTGGCGGTTCATTAATTCTTGCAACTATGGATGGTGAGGAGATCACTCGTCCTGTGAATGCGGATGCAGTCAAGAAATACTTCGCATAAAAAATAAAAGAACAGCTCGCTAAGTTGAAAAACCGAAAGGGCGGCTTAGGAAAAAATGAGCGTCTCGGTGGATTGAAAACCCGAAAGTGCGGTCCAGGAAAAAATTAGAGACATAAACATAAATAATTATCCCGGTAGATTGAAAACCCGAAAGGGAAATCTAGGCAAAAGTTAGGATAATGGCAAGTAACTGTGTCGGCAAACTGGATCACTTGAAACGACCGAGGATTTCAGATTCTATTCCTCAGAAGAATTTCCCATCAAAGATTCTTATTCAGTCATCCTTGACTGAAGTTTCGGACACAATGAAGTTCAAAGTTGATTGGGAGAATAATGATCATTATATTTCAATGTAGCCCTTTTCCATGTATTTACCATTTTTCAAACTTGTAATGATCCATGGAGTCATGCCATTTGTTGACTACCATTCTATAAATGAATTTGAGCTTTTATCCAATTGTTTGCAACTCTTTATTTTGTTTCTGTTTACAAAATTTCAATTTATTGTTGATGATGATTTTTGAAACAAATTTAATAAATTTAATCTTTGAAGATTATAAAAACATTTTCTCTTGATTTGTGAATAACGAAAGGATATCCATAGTGATTCCAGGGATGGTAAAGTCTGGATGTTTGTAACTTGTCTCTCCCAAAGCAGGGTTTGATCTGTTTACGTCTTTATGGAATTCCTGATTGGTCCTGGCATGTTGATATTAATGGTGTTTTGTGCCCCACCAGCATGAACAAGGATTGTAAATACTCTTAATTATGTTCCCTTCCCCCAGAAGAGTTGTTGGAAGGTATATCCTAGAAAATCCCCATCTGAGTTTTGATATATTCCTCAGCAGTTTACCCTTGACATGAAAGGTCTTGGAAATCCCCAGTCGAGTCTTTGCTCCTCATCATAAGTTGGTTGCATCCCTCAGAAGAAGTATTGGTATATCAATCAGTTTAGAGGTTTTCTTTCACCTATTGGTGATTATTGATTTAAAATCCCTCGTAACTATGATTCATTATGATGTTAACTTCTGGTATCCCCACATGGGTCGAAAAGTCCAAAGTTTCGGTGATGATTGATCTCCTTAGATCCCCAGTAGGACTGCATGTGATGGTTTCCAGCAGATTTTTATTTGATCTTCAACAAGTTTTACACTATTTCCCCAAGCAGAGCAAGAGTGGCATAACTTCTCCCCCAAGCAGAGCAAGAGTGGCATGACTCTTTCTCCGAATAGAGTAGTAATAATATGATGATTATTCCATGTAGGGGTTTGATTAAGAACACTTTTGTCTTCGGCAAGGATCGTGGAAGTTTTCCTCATCCCAGGCAGATCATTACTTTTCCTCAGTAGGGTGGTATCCCTATGCAAAGTTGATGTTTAAAAATCTAGTAGGCTATGCTGTATTTGCATCACCGGTAGATCTTTACCTTTTTCCCCAAACAAAGTTATGAAAATATTTGTCCCCATTAGAGTTTAACATGGAAATTTCCCTTTTCCCCCAGAGTATGGAATATTTTGTGTTGTTGAGATATCTCCGACATGTTATCCTCTCAGAGTGGAATTTCTGATGACATTCTTTTACGGATTTTTGAAGATTGCTTTGTGGATTGGATCCCTAGCAGTTGTTTTCCCCAGTCTGATATTATTCCTTGTAGTAGGATTTTATTCCTTTGATGGCTTTTGATGTTCCCCTGCAGGATGTCAAGTTAAACCTCCAACATGTTTCCTGGCCTTGTTGCCCTGATTAGCCGAGTATCCGGTTGTTGTGGTGTTTATGTCACATGTTGCTTATCTTTATGTCTGTTTTGTCAGCATATTCATACGCATAGGCATAACATGGTTTGCTTGCATTCTTGCATGTATCTTTGTTCCCCGCTCTTTGGTGTGATCTTTCCCTACAAAGTGTGTGTGTTGTCTTCCTCTCAAGTTTAGAATGTCGACCATTAAGCAGAAAGTGTTTATCCTTTCTATTTCCCCACTGAGTTTGTTTCTCGTGGATGATGTTGATTCAGTTTCCTCCCCAGTTTATTATCTGGATGGAATTTCCCCAGTTGAGATATTTCCTCCTCGGGATGAGTCTTGTTTGACCGTTTCTTTCCAATTTGTTCTTGGATTGAATTTTGGTCCCTTTTGATAAGTTAATGTTTTCTTTGGAATTAAGCTATCATTGTTTGATAGTGGGCAATATTTTCCCTAGCTTGAGTATATTACTTTGGAATTAAGCTATCAATTTTTCGATAGTGGGTAATATTACCAAATTAATCAAGCTCTTTTGCTTGTACTTCTACCCAGTAAATCCGGTAGTCGAGAGTTCTTCTTTCTACCCAGTAAAACGAGTAATAGAAGTTATTTCCCTTTGTTGTACTCCTACCTAGTAAATCAGGTAGTTGAGAATTTTTCTACCCAGTAAAAAGGTAGTGGAGGTTATCCCTCTTTGTTTTACTCCTATCCAGTAAATCGATAGTTGAGTCTATTATTTTCATATCTTCTACCCAGTAAACTGGTAGTTGATGATTCTGTTCCAATTCGGTATTCCTCCATTTTTGGACTCGAATACTTTGATTGGTTATTGTTCCCTGGAAGAGTGTTTACTCTTTCCCATTGAACCCTTTTACCTTGATTATGTCATATTTTCTTTCCCCATGAAGAGTCAGCTATCCAGTGATTTATTTTTCCTGGAAACTCGTTTGGTGTCCTTTGTTTTCCCCAACAGGATTTTCTTCTGTGTCCCCAAGCTTTTTGCTTCTCTCTGATGGTCGTGTTTTCCCTACAGAGATCTTGCGTTTGCATATCATATTCATATCATATCATGTTCTATTAGGACAAAAATTTGGGTTTTCTGTATTTAAGTCTCTCCCATCTTGCAGAGACGAAGATGTCAATCTTCGTATCTTCGGATTGAAGAAACTTAAATAGGGGCAGCTGTTGCACCCTAATTTTTGCCCTAAGTTTTCTTTGCATTTCATCTGCACCTTTGCTCGGTTCTTCTCGGGTTAGGTTTATGCCTCGCAGGGGATCACCGTTTCCTTTAATTACTTTATTTGTTTATGTTTACAAATCATTAATTAAAATCCAAAAAATATATTTTGTTTCCTTTTACTAACCTTTTTTCAGGAAGAGGAACCATTGAAAACACCAAAAATAGCAGTCCTGCAGCTCGTGTAAATTTCACAGATAAAAGTCGAAATTGATCCGCAAATAATTCAATATTATCAGATCAAGGACTTCCTAAGTTAATTGATTCATTCAAAGGATTTCCAAGGTTCATGTGTTCATTTCTTTGACGTACAATAAGAATCGGGCCAAAACAACCAAGCAACCATGTTTGAATAAAAAATTCAAATTTCAGCTTGGTTAACCGGTTAACCAAATGGTTAACCGGTTAACCAGTGCGAAATTTGAATTTTTTATTCAAATTCAGCACCCTTAGATCATTGATTTAATTGGAATATTCTAGATCCATTGGTTTCTGATTTCGCTACATCACTTTGATCATTTCTTATCATAAACCCTCATTAATCACCATTCTTTTCCATTTCCCACCAAAATTTCAATTACCAAACCTAAATTCAAATTACCAAAGCAAGCTCCATTCCACCAAATTTCCATACCTAAGGCCTTTAAATAGGACCACAATTTCATTCATTCCACAAACTTTTGATAGCCACAAAACCTCTTGCAAAATACTCCCCCAAAACCAAAATTCACAAAAAGCTCACTTTCTTTCTCTTGAAGTTATCTAGAATTCACAATGAATTCTTGATCAACTTGAGCTAAAACCTTCATCCTTTTCTTCTTTTATTCACCAATTGCAGTGGATCTAGCTTGGCTTGGTTCAATTTGAAGAAGTGTGTTTGGTAATTCATCTCCTTCCACAAACCCATACTCACCATCAACATTCAAGATATAGATCTTTGGTGCCTATGATTCTAGATCCTTTGGATCTTTATTTGTTGTTTGATTGCAAGGATTCCACTGTATTTTGGTTTTAAAATTAGTGCAAATTCAGATCATGATCATCAAATGTTTGAAAAAAGGTTTCAAAATGGATCATGCTGAATTTTCTGCATTTTTCTGCTACTGGTACAGCGTTAACCGGTTAACCAATTGGTTAACCGGTTTAAAAACAGCACAAATATTCAAAATTTGCTCGCGTTAACCGGTTAACACAAGACAAAATGGTGTTTTTGGCTTGTTTTAAGCCCCTTCTTGGTTTCTCTTTCTTCTTCTTCTTCCTCCTTTTTATTTTTACCTTGGGAAGAACTTTTGGGTGTGATTTCTCCTTAATTTAAATGAACTTTGGGTGTAGATTAGAGTAGTTAATGTTCATTAATTCAAAACTACCTTTAAGTGGATTATACAATTCATTTAAGGTACTTTGCGTTAGTGATACATTTTCATGCTTGAATCCACCAAGATGACTGATTGAACTTAAGGATGGAAGAATACCATAAGTGCGGCTCAATTTGGTATTCACCTTTAGTTTTATGCGGTATCGCGTCCGGATAACGATTTACATATCGTTTATCTCGCGTGCATTAGCACTAACATTATGCACCTTAATTGGTGGTGGCCGACCTCATTTGTTGGGTAATTACTTCGTAAATTACTCGGCGATTGCTTAACATAGACCTAAATGTGTCCCGACTTCGGAATAAAATCTAATTGGGTACTTGCACTTTCGTGGACCGGATCTCTTGTTGATCGCGTAATCCCAAAGTGATTGGTCATTTTGCATTTAGAATCGATACTTATGAATGTTTGATGCATAGGTGCTTTAGGTCTCCCAATCGCCTTTCAAATTTTATTGAATTTGGTTCGGTTTGCCTTGATTAGTCGCTATAGTGTAAGATGCTAAGCGGATCTGGTTGCCTTCGATTTTGGTTACTCTTTCTTTTTTGTTGTGGTTGATTAAGTTCACGATGCCATTATTATGTGAATATTATTATACTTTTATTGTTAATATTTTTATTCTTGCACTTTAATTTCTTTTGTTACTAACATTTAATTTTTTGCACTTTTATTGCCTTTATTCTATTTTGCTTTATTTATCCATATCATGTTTATTATTTGTTCTTATTATTTTGATGTTGGGTTTCCTTTTGTTCATTTGGACATAAAAACATTAATAAAGGATTAAACATCTAAAAAAACTTGTGACTTTAATTTGAGGACTATTGGTTACTATCCTTGGCTTTTGGAATGAAGAGTTGGACTTAGATTCTTAAGACACTTCCTTTGCCTTGATCTTCATGAAGTTGGAATTTTGCCTTTATTTGGCCATTTGCTAGCTTATAAGGATGGAACTCTTATGCTCATAATTTGGAATGTCATCAAGTTTGGTTAGATCTTTCTTCCCTTATCTCCTTGTTTTCTTTTTTTAGGATAGTCCCTTCATCTCTTCCTATTCTTTAATTTTCAAAACCTTCTCTCTTTTTCAAAGGAATATTTTTTTTTAAAATCATCATCTCTTTAATAAAACCAAAACCTTGACTTTTGTCAAGTGGCTTTTACTTATTTTCTTTTCTCTTAAAATTAGTGAATCTAATCATGTTGACCTTAATTCAAAAATAAAAAGAATCAAACTCATTCAAGTTGTTTTGTGCCTTTGTGCACTTTTGTTTTTTTTTCATTTAAAGAGTGCCGATTATGAGTCATTATTCTTTAGTCGGGTGCTAGTCTTTCAATCTCCATGGTTGTAGTTTGATGTAATTGAGTCTCTTGTCATTTGTGGGGGTTTAGTGGCATACTCGTTGATTTTATCCGAGTTGGCGCCCTCCCCATAATGATGTATGAGTCCATGCCTTCATTCTCATGGTAGTATGTTTGGCCATCCACTTGAAGATGAAAAATTCTCTTCACTTAATATAATTAATCATAACCCACCCTTTTCACTATTTGTACCACGAACTACGGGGTTTTGATCTCGCATTGCACTTTGTGATTACGTAGGCATGAGGTGACAAACCTCTCCAAACACAAAAATATTAAAAATAATTCATTTCTCATCCTTCCACTCTCATTTAGCAAACCTTTTTTCAAACCAAAAGCAGTAAATTTTTCAAAGGGCTCCCGTGGAGTACCACGAAAATTTTGGGTGTGCAAAACCATCCCATTGTGTAACCTATCCCCTTACTTGTTTCTCTGTTGTGTTTCTTTAGCTTTTTGCTTTTAGATTTATTTGCTCTTTTTTACTCTTCCTCTTGGAATAAAATAAAAGTGCGGTGGCGACTCTGTTTACTTTGAGTTAAGTTAACTAATAGCTTACACTCATGTTTTTACCGCTACAGATAGTAAGCCTGAAGATGAGTCTTGGGACAGGAACTCCCGTTGTATTTGTCAAATCCAGGGGCCTTGAACTTCGGTGGGATGATCAAACTTACACCAATCCCATGTCAGAAACATCAATACCCAGGGTATCTCTGCACTCAAGAGCTCTGGCCTTTTCTGCTAGCATTTGAAAGTCCTGATGATTGCCCCCCATACCGAATCTCGAATCCTCGTTCAGACAAAGAGAACTGGTTAGCCTGATGATCCTCCATATTATGAATCGAAATAGGAATACCTTCTAGAGTAGAAGGCCCACCGGCTCTGGTTGGAATAGCAGTGGCATTAACTAGGTTACCTTGCGCATCCAAAGTAACTCCCACGACCGGAGGGTCCACCTGCGGCTGATTAAGCCTCTGGACGGCAGCCCTCAACTTTTTTTCCCTAGGGTGACCCCCTGCATCATGTTCATGAACTCATTCATGCACGTGTGGAGTTCAGTCATCTCATCTTGAATAGTGTCCATAACATTTCTTTGATTGTGACAGGTGGCGTACCGGTGAAGGCAGCGACTTGCACTTCCTCCTGAATAAACAGATATATTAGGGAACTCGGATAACCTGCAAAGAAAAAAATGAAAAGATGATATGAATGCATGCAAATGTTATGTTCTTTCATTTTAAAGGTTATTTATGTCCCCATTCTGGTATTCAAGAATAAGAGCAACCCAGGTGGCCTGCGAGAAATTTGACTTCTGGGAAGAGGATACTCCCGTGGATTTTCAAATGAGATGACTTGTGGTGATCCAGTGCTCGGAACATGTCTCGGTGCAAAGATAATACTCAAGAATTAGAAACACATCCAATAGCATGAAACAAAGTCAACAAATTTCCCGGAAGGGTGCCAATTCTTACAGTAAGGAAAAATAGCCAAAGCAACAAGGAATCCTACAACAAGCCTGTGGGTAATCCAGTACAAACAAAGGAAACTAGACACTATGCAACTCCACATCCTTTAGCCTCCAGCTAAGGCGCTTGACCACCTAGAATAAGTGAGAAATATCCGGATGGTTCGGTTCTTCAATCAGCTTTTATATGAGCAAATCCCTCTGATCGAAGGAAGCGTGGAGTTCACTGATCTGTTGTAGGAAGAGTTCTTCGCTTTCCCTGCTAGGTATAAAGTCATACCTGGCCTTTTTGACCTCTACACGAACTCTGAGTTCTTCTACCTCCTTGTGAACATCCTCAATTTCTTGTTGCTATTAAGCTATCTTCTGAATGTAGTCTCTATGTTGTTCGTGGGCTAGCTGGAGCTTCTCTTTCTGGTCAACCAATTGCTCCTGAAGATCTTCAATCTTCTGCTTGTACTCAGCTTCAACTACCTTCTACTTCTTCAAGTTGGCCTCCCATTTTCCCTGTCATAGAGTTATTGTTTCATTGGCTTTATCTCGAGACTTCTGGTCCTTTCGGCGCTGATTTGCTTTGCGGACTTCAATAAAACCCTTTTTATTGAAATAATGCTCTCTTTCTTCAAAGTCCAGCTGCTTGACTTTCACCATCTCTTTAGCTTTCTGAACCCTTTCCTCTAACTTCTGATTAAGGGTCACCATCCTCTGATAGGAACTGTGAGCTTCCTGTTTCTCTGCCCTGAGTTGCTGAACTAAAGCTTCCAGCTTTTGGTATTATTCCAAAGGCACGATGGTCTTAGGTTCCATTACTACAAGTGGGGTCGACACTGAAAAGGGCAACAAGACCACCTGAGCTTTCTCCTTTAGCCATGCATTGTACTTGGGAAATGCCTGGTTATTGCTTCTTCCCAAGCATGTTGTTCCTCTCCTTCGGATGAGCTTCCAAGAACCCGCAGCTTTCCTAACCAATGGAAGGTTGTTCTTTACCGGGAAGTAAAATGTCTGAGCTAATTCTGACTCCTCAGGATTATCTTTAAGCGCGTATCCCAATTGCCTTCTTAAGAAAATTGGGTTGTAATTGATTCCCCCGGTTACTCCTAGAAGTGGCACATTGGGGTACCTCCCATAGCTAGTGATGAAGTTCCTTCCTTTCAATCTCATGGTAAACCAATTAATGTCTTTGGCAGATACCATGCTCAACCTCTGGGCCAAGATCAGGCTAGGATCAGTGAAGGCTTCAGTAATTGGCAAGTGCCTCATGAACCACTTGTAAAACAAAGGAGTGCATCATCGCACCAAACCTCCTTGTTTCTTCTCATTCTTATAGTGCACCGAATAATAGAGGTCTCCCAGGAGAGTAGTGTCGCTCCCGGGATTTTCATCCAAGTACAAACACGAAAGTGGCGCGGAAAAGGTAGATTCGCCAGCAAGGCATTTTTATCTCGAATGAATGGGAAAGGTAATGTTGCACAAATAGAAGGAAAGGAAAGGACAAGGTCCTGCGAACCAAAGAATTGGGTTCAGGAGTCGGCTACGACCTGGGAAGGTATTAGCACCCTGTAGCGGTAAAATCATGAGTGTAAGCTATTGATTAACTTCACTCAATATACACAGAGTCGCCACCGCACTTTTATTTATTTCCAAATGGAAAAAGGAAAATGAACGAACAAAACCTTAACGAATCTTAAAAGCTAAAAAGCTAAAAGAATCAAACAGAGAATGGGTACGGGGATTGGTTACAAATCAGGAAGGTTTTAAGCACCCGACTTGTCCGTGGTACTCCACGGGAACCCTTTGAAATGTTTACTGCATTTTTGGTTTGAAATGGTTTGCTTGAAAAAAGGATTGAAGAGATGAGAAGAAGAATGTTTTTTAAGATTTTGGTGTTTGAAGAGACGATTGTCTCATGCCTACGTACCCACAGAGTGCAATGCGAGATCAAAACCCCGTAGTTCGTGGTACAAATTGTGAAAAGGCGAATGAGTTGAATTGATTTTAAAATGTAAAGATAAGTCGTCATCCATTAGCGAATAATTCCGCTAGAAAAGATGAATCATATCTAAACATAAAAAATGGTTAAAAGAAAACGTGCACGAGGGCACAAAAGCAATTGAATGACTTGTGAATGTTTTAAAGTTTTTGAGAAAAAGGTTTCGATATGCTTATGTGGTTTAGCATTTATTTAAGGAAATGAAATGAAAAGGTAAAAGCACATGACCGAAGTCAAGGTTTAATTGAGAAAATATTTGAAGTTTGAAAACAAAGAAAGTTTTTGAAAATAGGAAGGATATTTGAAAATTGAAGAAGATGGGAAGAGATGAAGGGACTATCCTAAAACTTGAAAATAAAAGCTAAGGGAAGAAATGATCAAACCAAATGGCAAGCATCTTTGAAACAATTGGATTTCCATCTTCATAAACAAGTAACTCAACCGGAGCCAAAGTCTTCAATCCATAACAAATGAGCAAAGGGATAGTAACTTATAGTCCGCAATAATAGTCACCCATTTTTTAGATGTTTAATCCGTTATTAGTATTTTTGTGTCCAAATAGACAAAGAAAAACAAGCAACAATAATATATACAATAAGCAATATGATGAATGAATATAGAAGCATAATAAGAGAGGTAGGGAACGAGAGATTAAAATAAAAGAGGATAAGGTGCGAGAGATTAAAATTAAATGTTAGTATATTCACATTATTATAATATATACAATAATAAGTGGTATGATGAACTTAATCAAGCACAACCACGAAAAGAAAAAAATAAAGTCGAGGCAACCGGATCCAAGTGGATCGCATTCCGAATCGGGACAACTGTAGGTCTATGTTAAGCAATCGCCGAGTAATTTACGGAGTAATTACCCTACAAATGAGGCCGGCCACCACTAATTAAAGTGGAAAATATTCGTGTTAATACATGTTAGAGAAACGATATTGTGAATCGTTCTCCGAAAACATGCCACACTAAAAGAAAGAGAACAGTCTAATCTTAATCGAGATTATCGTTGAATTTCTCAAAAAGCAACCTATCACGATCTCAAAGTGTGGAGAATGATCCAAATGATCATTCATCCATAGATTTGAAATAATGAAGATTAAACTTAATCGAAAATCAACAATCCCGAATCGGAAGATTGTCATCGACCAAAAAGAAAAAAAGATGAATAAGAAATGGATCTAAAAGAATCAATCCATAAAAAAGAAATAGAATATTTTTCAATCTTTTCTTAAAATCTCCTTTTCTAAATTTGTTTCTAAAACACTTTATTTCTAACTCTTTCCTAAAATAATATTTCTAAAATTCTTTCTTCTAAAATATGCTATAAAAAATCTTATAAACAAAAAAAAAGAAACAAACATTTAAACCATAGAAAAGAAATTAAAGGATTTTTAAAAGAAAAAGGAAATAGAAAGAGGAAAGGGGTGCCTGCGGAATGGATAGGTGGTGAAAAGCAACTGGATTCGGAAACGGCCTTAAGGCCCAACATAACCTCTCTTTTCTTTTTAAAACCAAAAGTTATTAAAAAAAAACAAGTAATATAAAATGAAACAATGAAAAAAAAAGCAGAAGAACATCTTCTTCTTCTTCTCATGTGCGGCTATGACGGTGAAACAGGGGATACAAAATTTCTCTCCTCACCTTCAAAATCACCCACCCGAAATGCTTTTTTTCTTCTCAATCGCGCCTCTTCCCCTTTCGATTTTTTTACAAAAATCAGTTTGAATGGAAGTGTTTTAGGGTATGAAGATTTGGGAATGAATTGATGGAGGTTGAAGGAATTGAAGCTTGAAATTGATTGATTGAAGAAGATAGTTTCGGATTGAAGGATTTGATGAATTGAAATGAAGGATTGAATTGTTTTTTTCTGTGAATTTTTTTGAAAAAAAATGAAGGTTGAAGGTATGAGGAAATTGTTTGAAGCTTTGGTGATTTTGATTTTGAGAGAGTTTTCAGAGGCTTTCCAAGCTTGCTCGAGGATGAAGGAGAGTGTTCTATTTATATAGGGAAGAACTGAATTTGACTTCAAATTTCCTTTTCGTTTTGGGATGAAATTGTTGCGTTTTGAAGAGGTGAGAAGTGCGTGCTTGTTTCTAATTTTTCTCTGCGTTTTGATTTTTTGAGCTGCGTTTTGAATTAAGTGTTGATTTGCGTTTTGATGCGTGACTGTGGCGTACTAAACCGAAGCTTGGCTGGGTTTTTTTTATTGTTCAATGCAGCTTACGGCGTAGGCTTGCGCGTTCTGTTTCAGGTGTATTGGCTTGCATTTGGCTTGCTGTTGGAGTTTCGTGCGTACGGTAAGCTGGTTGCTGGAGTTTATTGGCTTGTGAAGTTTGTAGTTGTGTGATACGGCTGGTGAAGTTTGTTTGGCAGCTTCGGGTATTGTTGTGAGAGCTGAGCTGGGCTGACGGATTGACTCATGAGAAGGCCGTGCGGCTTGTTTTTTTTTTGTTTTGATGTAGCTGAAGCTTGATACGGGTGTTATGTGCGGCTGTGTTGGGTACTTGGCTTGGCAAGTTGGTGAAGCATGTGCTTGAGCTTTGTTTTTGGCATTGAGGCCTTGGGAAATGAGGTAATGCTGTGGGCGTGTGGGCCAGGCTGAAGGCGTGAGAGGCTTTGAGGCAAGCATGGAGATTGATGATGTTGGTTGAGTTTGAAAGGGCTAAAAAAAAAACTTCTTTTTCTTTTATTTTGGTAATTAATATATGAGATATATTTTTTTATGAAAATTACCAAAAAAATGGGAATGTTAAAAAAAATGAAAAGAAGGAATAAATTGGAATAAGAAAAATGGAATTTTTTTATTTAAATGGATAAAATATGAACTAGAAAAAATGGATAAGAATAAGAAAAGAAAAAAAAGATAATTGGATATTTGGAAATAAGAAATAGAAAAATGAAGAATGATTAGAAATAAGTGGATAAAAAAATATGAATTGGGTACTGGATGAAGTAATGACTTTTAACCCAAAACAAACTCTGATTTTTTTTAACCAAGCCACTGATAAGAATGAATGCAGTCAATCTTGAACCACTGAACAACTCCTGATTTTTTCTTACACAAGCCACAAACACCTGAAATCTGTCTGAACATTCTCCTGATGATTTGAACTCAAGATGAGAAACATAAATTCTCAGACAAACCAACTGATAAACTGATGAACATGAAGATTCAAAACAAACTTCTCACAGAATACTGTCTGATAGCTGATCACTTCGCACATAACACAGTCCTGAACTTTGCATACGCACTGTCTGAAAAACAAACCACTGGCACATACAACTTGCAGTCGAAACAATCTCTGATAGTTTGACCAAAATTAGGTCAAACGTCCATCTGAATCGAATTATGACTGAACAAACACCTCTGAATTGAAATCACTGCCCTGTCTTTTAAATCCTGCAACACAGAAGAAGAAGAAGCAACTGCAACATATATTTTTTTGTATTTTGGTTAGAAGTTAGTAAATATAAACAGATAACAGAAATTAAACAAGGTAATCCTCTGCAAAGCATAGACCTGCACCTGAAAAGGATAAACGACCAGTGCGTGATCTTGTTTGTATGCAAATGCAGATGAGATGCGAAAAATCTTAGGGTCAAAAATTAGGGTCTGACAGATGCCCCTATTTAAGTTTCTTCAATCCAGAGATAATGAAGATCGAGATCTTCGTTTCGACAAGATGGAAGATACTTAAATATCAAAAAACCCAATTTTTGATCCTAAGATGCCAAAAACTGGAATGAAATGAAACGAACTGATATGAACTAATATGAACTGATATGAAGGTAATATGGGAATGATATGAAGCAAATGAAACTGTTTATGAAAGCATATGAAAATATATGAAAGCACATGAAATGTGATGAGAAAAATATGAAATGCAGAGAAAATATATGACAGCATATGAAATAATATGAGAAAAATTATGAGATGATATGAAATGTATCTGGAACTAAATGGAATGCAGAGAAATCCGCGAGGAACAAGACAACACATGACAAAGAATAAACGCTGGGGATAAGGAGCATAATACTCCGATGGGAAAAACAACATGCTAGAGACCAACACATGGCTCAGCCGAGGTGAAAATGTCCAAGAATGGCAATTGGACAGAAAACATCACAACATCCAGGAATGGCATTGAATGAAGTGAGAAAAGTCCCGAAACAGTACACCAGAAGCATCCAAGAATGACATAATTGACTTCAATAGAAATATCCGAGAATGGCATCGGATAAAAGGTAATCACAACATCTGAGAATAGCAATCAGATAGAATGTGAAACTCAACATTCAAGAACAACACTGAATGAAAATGAGAAAAAATTCGGGAAAGCACATCAACTCAATGATGACTTCAACATGAAAATCCGAGAATGGCAATCGGAAGGCAAGTGATCACAACGTCTGAGAATGGCAATCAGATGAAATATGAAGCACAACATTTAGGAACAGAACTGAATGAGATGGAAAAAAAGGTCCGAGACAGTACATCAAATCAATGATGACTTTACTATGGACATCCGGGAATAGCAATCAGATAGGAAGTGATCACAACATCTGAGAATGGCAATCAGATAAAAATGTGAATCACAACATTCAGGAAAAGAACTGAATGAGATGGAAAAAAGTCTGGGACAGTACATCAAATCAATGATGACTTCACTATGGACATCTGGGAATGACAATTGGATAGGAAGGGTGTAATATTTGAGAGAAACAACAAGTATATGAAGAAAAGAAATTCTGGAGAGACAGAAAAATGCCAAGTAAATTAGACTTTGACCATAAAGTAAGGAATTGAAAACAACAAGACTTTGAGAGATGCATATGAGGTCTAAAACACTCAGTACGCAGACATTTACGAAAAATGGGGACTGAACCACCCAAGGACACGCATAATGAGGACTAAAACACTCAACTATGAAACCGTAAACACAACTGGGGAATAACACACCTGAGAAAATGCATAATGAGGACTAAAACACTCAACTATGCAAACTTTTCAAAAATGGGGAATAACACACCCAAGGACATAATACGAGAAAAATGCTGACAACTAGTTTAGGCTCTTAGAGGAGTGGAAAAGCTAACAACCAGTTTAAACTCTTAGAGGAGTTCAAAAGATGACAACCAGTTTATACTCTTAGAGGAGTGCAAAAGATGACAACCAGTTTCTACTCTTAGAGGAGTGCAAAAGATGACAAACTGATTCCTCATCACAGAAGTCATTGCCATTCTGCTCGGAACTTAGAGATGTTACTGCTGCACAAATCTCTGTCACACCAGTAAACTGTATCAAGTTGAAAAATCTTTTTGAGAGAAGTCATTCAAAGCTACTTGGGGATTCTTGAAGAAAAATTGCCCCAAGTTCAATGACTGATGAAGGTAAATTGATAATTGATTCAGTTCCTGATTACTGCTGGAGAAAATAATCAAATCTTTGAAATAACTGCTGAGAAGATAAACTGTTCATGGCTTCAGTTCTTGAAATGCCTGCTGAGAAAATAAATTGATCATGGCTTCAACCCTTGAGAAAATATTGAGAAAGTAAACTGATCATAGCCTCAGCCTTTGAGAAAATAACCCAACATGTAACTTGCAGAGAATCTTCTGACTAACCAAACTTGAGAACAACTTGCACTGAGCAACAACTCTTGAACCATAGGAAATGAGAAAAACTTGCCCCTGATAATATCACCGACCAAGTTTCTTAACTGTTTGAAAATTCTTTGATGAAGAAAGTTTATTTGCAAATAAAAATGTTTGTACAAACTTAGTAATTTTAATGCAAAGTTTGAAATCAAGAATCATCTTTTGAATGAAATTTATTGATGTAAAGTAAATGAAAACTTGTCCCAACACGGCAGTTGAGACAACAATTAAAGATAAAGCAACAGCAAAAAAACAAATGATTGGTAAAGAACTTGGGAGTCAGTTTACGCAACCTCGTTGTAGTATGCTTTTCAAAAGAAACCTGGATTCAATTAGGACTTTTGAAGGTTGTAACGTGGTCTGGTTCACGGTTTATGAAACAAAGGATATAGGCTCAAAGTTTATTTATACCCAACCCAACTTCGTGATGAACTCCAGTCCTACATTCAATTAATTCAGCTTATGCATTCAAGTTTCCATATATTTGGGATTGCAGAGATGAAGATGATTCATAAGCCAAAGGATTTTGAGATAGCAGTCACCTCTTCCTTTTGTTATTTCTAGTGAGGACTTTGGTCAACTCAACTTACCTTTGTTGGGGATTCTGATGACCTCTTGACAAATATTTCTTTCTATTATCCCTAACTTTTTCCTGAACTGTGTCATTTCAACTTACAGCCAGCGGGATGCCCTAGTTTTTTTTGCCTAAGTCTCCTTCATAGGTTTTGACTTAGTGGGCTTTAATTTTTTTTCGATAATTTTTCAATATCATTTTTTTTGAAAGATAATGACTGCCTGGCTTAATGATTACGATGAACCATCATTGGCTTTTTGAATTGAGAAACATCTTCAACACTTCTTGATGTGTGTGAAGGAAAACTTGAGATTGCACCCTTTATTTGAAAGGTGTCTTGAATGATTCTTTTGTACTTGAATGCACATTCGAATTAATTGAGAACTACCCATCCCCGGGTTAAAATTGAGGTTTTTTTTTTTTGAATAGAAAGAAACTCCAACTTCAAGGCTCAAAGGGGTTGACAAGGGATTAACTTCCTTATTTCTCCAGTGTTTGGGATTTGAAACAAATGCCTGTATATCATCAGCCAAGTCTCAATTGAAAGCATACCAACAACAATTATGGGTATCTCATTTTCATCATCCTCCCTCCAATCATTGTAAAAATTTGAGAAAAGATAAATGAACTTGAAATGTAAAACATAAAGATGCAAATAGCAAATGAAATTGAATCAAAACAAAGCAATGCTCATTTCATTAAAATCAACATGAAAGTACAAACAAGCTTAAAAGCAAACAACTTGATATGATTAAAGAAAGTTGCAAACATAAAGAAACAATGGCCTAGTGATCAATCAACAACAAGGATGAGCTGTCCCGGCTGATATTCTGGCCTTGAAGAAAATTTGACAATTGAAGTCCTCTAGAAGATTCACTTTCCAAGCTTCGGCAAAGGATTGTTGATAACATTGGGATTAATGTCATTAAAGTAAAGGATGTTGTTCCTGGTAAGTTCTTGCACTTTAGCCTTCAGCGCAAAGCAATGCTCTAAGTCATGACCAGTTCCACCTTGATGAAACTCACAGCGGAGATCCGATCTATAACCAACTGGCAGAGGGTTTGGAACAGGAGGCGGAGGCCTAGTAGTAATTAAACCTTTCTCAATCAAAGAAGGAAACAATTCAGTGTAAGACACCGGAATAGGATCAAAGTTTGGCCTATTGCGATACTGATTTTGTCCAGCAGCAGGAGGAGGAACCTGAGCTTGAGCTCGAATCTGAACTTGAGCTTGAGTTGGTCGAGCTTGACCTTGAGCTTGAGTTTGAGCAGGTTGAGTTTTAACAACAGGAGCAACTGCAGCTACGTATGGTTGAACATATCGTTGTTGCGGGTGATAAGGCCTCCTCTCAGTTGAAACAGCATAAGCATCACCATCTCTTCTCTTATGAGGATTCCCAAAAGATTTTCTTGCAGCATTAGGAGCTTCAGAATTGGTAATCTTACCTTTCTTGATACCTTCTTCTAGTCTTTCTCCAATAGTGACTAGATCAGAAAAACCAGATGAAACACTTCCTACCATTTTCTCCCAAAAGAACGGTTGAAGAGTGTCCATGAACAAACCAGTTAATTCCTTTTCAGGCAAAGGTGGTTCCACTTGAGCAGCTAGTTCTCTCCAACGTTGAGCGTACTCTTTGAATGATTCTTTCTCTTTCTGTGACATGTTTTGAAGTTGACGACGGTCAGGCGCCATGTCCAGATTATACTTATATTGTCTTACAAAAGCATCAGATAAATCGTTCCAGCTTCGAATGTGACTCTTCTCAAGTCCAACATACCACTTCATAGAAGCACCACTCAAACTATCTTGAAAACAGTGAATAAGCAATTTGTCATCCTTAGCATGCGCAGCCATTTTGCGACAATACATCAGCAGATGAATCTTTGGACAAGTATGACCATTGTACTTCTCAAATATAGGAACCTTGAACTTATCAGGAAGAACCAAGTCGGAAACCAGACACATGTCTATAGCAGCAGAACCAAAGACATCTTTTCCTTCTAGACCTCTTACCCTCTTCTCAAGAGTCAAACATTGCTCCCTAACTTCATCCATATATCCAGGTTCACCCTGACTTTCAGCTTGTGGACCAGGAGCTTTGTACAAGAAAAGAGAATTCTGATAAGTAGTCTGAGCAGTAGTGTGCATAACGGGTTGAGGTTCAGCACAAGTCGGAGCTGAGAAAACTGGCACAACAGATGGACCACCAATCTGAGCAGTAGCAGAAATTGGCACATAATCCGGAGGTAACCCATATTCTGGCCAAGTAGAAGCTGGTTGTTGAACAACATGAGAATCAACAACAGCAGTCAAAACTTCAGAGATAACTGTCCTTTGAGGTGGTTCACCTCGAGCAATCAGAACTTGCATCATTTCAGTAAGCTTGGTCATACTGGCCTTCAACTCATCAATTTCCATTCGAACTTCCATATTATGCTGTTCTTGGCGTTCCATTCTCAATCTAATAGCTCTTCGTCTGATAACAGCTCTAGTACCGTATATGTGGTGAGGAGTCAGCTTGACGGATCAACAGACAACTGAGGAAAGAAACAACTGAGATGAGTTCCCACACAACTCGGATGAACACAAGAATATGCGAGGATGCAATGATATGCAATGTTCACTTCTATTTTCAGAAAAACAAATCGATTATTGCAAACATGGTCAACATCGAGAATATGGTCATGAAAAATCTTGACAAAAAGGAATATTTGCTCTTTCCAATATTTGCAATAATCGGAATTATTTTCCATGTAAAATGGTTGTGATGATGATCATGATGAATATGTAGATGCAACAAACACAAAAAAGATCACGCAAAGCACACAGGTTCAAAGGTTCGGATCACGAGCATGGAGTCATGGGATAAGAACACCAACCCAAACAGGTATGTACTAAGGTTTGTCTTCATTGTACCTGCAAAAAACCAGAAGGGTGCTAACAGAGGTTCCCGGAGTTAACAGCCATCTTTAGAATATCATCGGTATGTTGGATTACTCCCCAACCGATAACATTCTTAAAATAGACCTCGTCCGAGTGTAGTATCGCGTGACAACCACCTTAGGTTTACACCCAGATAGTTTCCGCACTACGTTCCTAAATTGGCTTAGATTGGTTAAGGGTTCTACGGTCTTCAGTATGATCAGCTCAAGGTCGAAAAATAATGCCACGTACGATTACTCGTCATGACATTGATAGTCCAAGAGAGCCTAACTGAGTGGAGATTATCAAATTGATATTGCTTTGGACTACTCCATCGCATATCGCTTCGAATATCGCCGTCCTATCATAAGTGTCACTCAGATCCGGGTTAGGATCTATCTCACAGAGGATCACCAAACCGAAACAGAAAAACCAAGTAACAATCAAATCAAACTAAAACAGTAAACAAATCAAAGTAGGCCGAATCCACTTAGAGATTGAGTCCCCAGCAGAGTCGCCACTTTTCTGTAGCGGTAAAATCATGAGTGTAAGCTATTGATTAACTTCACTCAATATACACAGAGTCGCCACCGCACTTTTATTTATTTCCAAATGGAAAAAGGAAAATGAACGAACAAAACCTTAACGAATCTTAAAAGCTAAAAAGCTAAAAGAATCAAACAGAGAATGGGTACGGGGATTGGTTACAAATCAGGAAGGTTTTAAGCACCCGACTTGTCCGTGGTACTCCACGGGAACCCTTTGAAATGTTTACTGCATTTTTGGTTTGAAATGGTTTGCTTGAAAAAAGGATTGAAGAGATGAGAAGAAGAATGTTTTTTAAGATTTTGGTGTTTGAAGAGACGATTGTCTCATGCCTACGTACCCACAGAGTGCAATGCGAGATCAAAACCCCGTAGTTCGTGGTACAAATTTTGAAAAGGCGAATGAGTTGAATTGATTTTAAAATGTAAAGATAAGTCGTCATCCTTTAGCGAATAATTCCGCTAGAAAAGATGAATCATATCTAAACATAAAAAATGGTTAAAAGAAAACGTGCACGAGGGCACAAAAGCAATTGAATGACTTGTGAATGTTTTAAAGTTTTTGAGAAAAAGGTTTCGATATGCTTATGTGGTTTAGCATTTATTTAAGGAAATGAAATGAAAAGGTAAAAGCACATGACCGAAGTCAAGGTTTAATTGAGAAAATATTTGAAGTTTGAAAACAAAGAAAGTTTTTGAAAATAGGAAGGAGATTTGAAAATTGAAGAAGATGGGAAGAGATGAAGGGACTATCCTAAAACTTGAAAATAAAAGCTAAGGGAAGAAATGATCAAACCAAATGGCAAGCATCTTTGAAACAATTGGATTTCCATCTTCATAAACAAGTAACTCAACCGGAGCCAAAGTCTTCAATCCATAACAAATGAGCAAAGGGATGATCCTAGAATCTAGGTCTGAAACTCCAAGCAAGGGATAGTAACTTATAATCCGCAATAATAGTCACCCATTTTTTAGATGTTTAATCCGTTATTAGTATTTTTGTGTCCAAATAGACAAAGAAAAACAAGCAACAATAATATATACAATAAGCAATATGATGAATGAATATAGAAGCATAATAAGAGAGGTAGGGAACGAGAGATTAAAATAAAAGAGGATAAGGTGCGAGAGATTAAAATTAAATGTTAGTATATTCACATTATTATAATATATACAATAATAAGTGGTATGATGAACTTAATCAAGCACAACCACGAAAAGAAAAAAATAAAGTCGAGGCAACCGGATCCAAGTGGATCGCATTCCGAATCGGGACAACTGTAGGTCTATGTTAAGCAATCGCCGAGTAATTTACGGAGTAATTACCCTACAAATGAGGCCGGCCACCACTAATTAAAGTGGAAAATATTCGTGTTAATACATGTTAGAGAAACGATATTGTGAATCGTTCTCCGAAAACATGCCACACTAAAAGAAAGAGAACAGTCTAATCTTAATCGAGATTATCGTTGAATTTCTCAAAAAGCAACCTATCACGATCTCAAAGTGTGGAGAATGATCCAAATGATCATTCATCCATAGATTTGAAATAATGAAGATTAAACTTAATCGAAAATCAACAATCCCGAATCGGAAGATTGTCATCGACCAAAAAGAAAAAAAGATGAATAAGAAATGGATCTAAAAGAATCAATCCATAAAAAAGAAATAGAATATTTTTCAATCTTTTCTTAAAATCTCCTTTTCTAAATTTGTTTCTAAAACACTTTATTTCTAACTCTTTCCTAAAATAATATTTCTAAAATTCTTTCTTCTAAAATATGCTATAAAAAATCTTATAAACAAAAAAAAAGAAACAAACATTTAAACCATAGAAAAGAAATTAAAGGATTTTTAAAAGAAAAAGGAAATAGAAAGAGGAAAGGGGTGCCTGCGGAATGGATAGGTGGTGAAAAGCAACTGGATTCGGAAACGGCCTTAAGGCCCAACATAACGTCTCTTTTCTTTTTAAAACCAAAAGTTATTAAAAAAAACAAGTAATATAAAATGAAACAATGAAAAAAAAAGTAGAAGAACATCTTCTTCTTCTTCTCATGTGCGGCTATGACGGTGAAACAGGGGATACAAAATTTCTCTCCTCACCTTCAAAATCACCAACCCGAAATGCTTTTTTTCTTCTCAATCGCGCCTCTTCCCCTTTCGATTTTTTTACAAAAATCAGTTTGAATGGAAGTGTTTTAGGGTATGAAGATTTGGGAATGAATTGATGGAGGTTGAAGGAATTGAAGCTTGAAATTGATTGATTGAAGAAGATAGTTTCGGATTGAAGGATTTGATGAATTGAAATGAAGGATTGAATTGTTTTTTTCTGTGAATTTTTTTGAAAAAAAATGAAGGTTGAAGGTATGAGGAAATTGTTTGAAGCTTTGGTGATTTTGATTTTGAGAGAGTTTTCAGAGGCTTTCCAAGCTTGCTCGAGGATGAAGGAGAGTGTTCTATTTATAAAGGGAAGAACTGAATTTGAATTCAAATTTCATTTTCGTTTTGGGATGAAATTGTTGCGTTTTGGAGAGGTGAGAAGTGCGTGCTTGTTTCTAATTTTTCTCTGTGTTTTGATTTTTTGAGCTGCGTTTTGAATTAAGTGCTGATTTGCGTTTTGATGCGTGACTGTGGCGTACTAAACCGAAGCTTGGCTGGTTTTTTTTTATTGTTCAATGCAGCTTACTGCGTAGGCTTGCGTGTTCCGTTTCAGGTGTATTGGCTTGCATTTGGCTTGCTGTTGGAGTTTCGTGCGTACGGTAAGCTGGTTGCTGGAGTTTATTGGCTTGTGAAGTTTGTAGTTGTGTGATACGGCTGGTGAAGTTTGTTTGGCAGCTTCAGGTATTGTTGTGAGAGCTGAGCTGGGCTGACGGATTGACTCATGAGAAGGCCGTGCGGCTTGTTTTTTTTTTGTTTTGATGTAGCTGAAGCTTGATACGGGTGTTATGTGCGGCTGTGTTGGGTACTTGGCTTGGCAAGTTGGTGAAGCATGTGCTTGAGCTTTGTTTTTGGCATTGAGGCCTTGGGAAATGAGGTAATGTTGTGGGCGTGTGGGCCAGGCTGAAGGCGTGAGAGGCTTTGAGGCAAGCATGGAGATTGATGATGTTGGTTGAGTTTGAAAGGGCTAAAAAAAAAACTTCTTTTTCTTTTATTTTGGTAATTAATATATGAGATATATTTTTTTATGAAAATTACCAAAAAAATGGGAATGTTAAAAAAAATGAAAAGAAGGAATAAATTGGAATAAGAAAAATGGAATTTTTTTATTTAAATGGATAAAATATGAACTAGAAAAAATGGATAAGAATAAGAAAAGAAAAAAAAGGTAATTGGATATTTGGAAATAAGAAATAGAAAAATGAAGAATGATTAGAAATAAGTGGATAAAAAAATATGAATCGGGTAATGGATGAAGTAATGACTTTTAACCCAAAACAAACTCTGATTTTTTTTAACCAAGCCACTGATAAGAATGAATGCAGTCAATCTTGAACCACTGAACAACTCCTGATTTTTTCTTACACAAGCCACAAACACCTGAAATCTGTCTGAACATTCTCCTGATGATTTGAACTCAAGCTGAGAAACATAAATTCTCAGACAAACCAAATGATAAACTGATGAACATGAAGATTCAAAACAAACTTCTCACAGAATACTGTCTGATAGCTGATCACTTCACACATAACACAGTCCTGAACTTTGCATACGCACTGTCTGAAAAACAAACCACTGGCACATACAACTTGCAGTCGAAACAATCTCTGATAGTTTGACCAAAATTAGGTCAAACGTCCATCTGAATCGAATTATGACTGAACAAACACCTCTGAATTGAAATCACTGCCCTGTCTTTTAAATCCTGCAACACAGAAGAAGAAGAAGCAACTGCAACATATATTTTTTTGTATTTTAGTTAGAAGTTAGTAAATATAAACAGATAACAGAAATTAAACAAGGTAATCCTCTGCAAAGCATAGACCTGCACCTGAAAAGGATAAACGACCAGTGCGTGATCTTGTTTGTATGCAAATGCAGATGAGATGCGAAAAATCTTAGGGTCAAAAATTAGGGTCTGACACACCCCAGATCGTTCGTCGAACCCGACGGGATCCACGCTTGTTAGTCTGTTTAAAAGGGTTGGAAATAAAACTACTGCTGAATAAAAACCGCTACCGGAACTGGAATGAGAGAGGGAACTGGAAAAAGAGAACGAAAAGGAAAAGGTAGGAAAAATAAAGAGTGTGCTCGAATGGGCCTTACCCCACTGCCTACGTATCTCATGGGATATGAGAATCAGAGTTGTCATAGTTCCCCTAACTAGGGAGGAAATTTGTTTATGTTTTTTAGAGTTGAACTGCTTATGTCTATGCTCAGGTGTTGCAGGCTCGTCTGGTATGAGTGTTTTTCCCGTCTTGAAAAGATACACGTCGAAGCGAGTTTGTTCGTTATGAATGAAGGAGGTGAGAAAAGAATTCCCGCAGGAAAGACGCTTGTTGTTGGTTTATTGTCTTTTATAATAAGTGTTTTGATTTTGTGTTTAGCGTATGCAAAACACTAAAGACTACAAGACATGATCGAATACTTTCCAAGGTCTCCCCTAAGAGAACGTTTGTAAAGCATTCTAGAATAGTGGAGGAGACCTCCACTTATCATTTCCTATATAGATTAAGCCTCGTGGTGTGCTGTGCACACTTCCATTATTAAATGTTTTTGCTTTTATTTGAAGATGAGAATAGGGACTCAAAGTTGTAAAGAAA
Source organism: Lathyrus aphaca (assembly GCA_963966055.1). Classification (NCBI taxonomy): domain Eukaryota; kingdom Viridiplantae; phylum Streptophyta; class Magnoliopsida; order Fabales; family Fabaceae; genus Lathyrus; species Lathyrus aphaca. The sequence goes on along the minus strand of OZ014522.1, from coordinate 387,269,151 downwards.
AACTATGGGGAGACTAAGACTCGAACCCTACTGTTAGCATGCAATTATTGATCCTAAGGTTGAGGATAAAAAGGGAAAAATATACCTAAGTTAGAATACATGGATGACTATCCTAAATTCTATCACACAGTGGCTTTAACTGATAATTATGTCCAAGTATTGAACCCTAAGGGAGCATGTGAAGCAAACACAAGTATGTGGAGATTAAGTATGAACTTTGAATATTAACATGAAATAATGAACATGGTCCTCCTATGTCATGGTTGGTGAGAACGTATGATGAGTCATGAAAGGAGTGTAATGGATGATCGGGTGGGTCGATTGCGCGGTGCTGAGACACGCGACTTATGGTTCATATTATACAAGGGTGTGCTTTGGTTTATTAGAGTGGAGCGAAGGTGTAATCATGGAAACCCTAACATCATATGGTACTTGTTCATTTATTTTTGTTTGAAATTAATTCGACGTTGGATCGAATATCTCTTATCTTATCCCTTTTTAAAAATTCATTTTCTAAGCGCTTCAATTTTATCCTTTTTCTATTTTATACCTAAGTATCATACAAGCATAAAAGACATAGTAACTACTACATCACAAAATCACAAGAACCATAAAATATATCAGAGCGAAAATCCAAATCCATAAGTAGAAAGTCCTCGAATAATATTTCCTACAACAAAAGAACTTGTTAGTAAGTGGAATTTAACATGAATATGCAAAAGTATAGACAAATGAATTAACATGTAAAAATGTAAAAATATTAAAAGGCATATAAAGCAAAAAAATCGAAATAAAAATCGAAAAGTCAAAAAACGAGAATTAAAATTTGTCACAAATTTATTTATATGCTAAAATATTATTTTTTATTTTCTGGAATTTTTTTATTAAGAAAAACTATTTTCTAAAATTGATTTTGTGAAAAGAAAATAAAAGAATATTGACAAAGAAACATGGGGGTGCTGACAAAGTAATTTTTGTGTTGAAAAACCATTTGGGCTTGCGTTTGCGGGTGCGGATAGGAATCTGATAAGTCCAAATGCGCTAGGGTGGCCTGGGGTGCACACTAGCTATGGTACTCTCTCAGTCAACATTGTTGACTTGATCAGGACCGTTGGATAGAGAATCTAGTGATGATGATACGATGGACATTCATGATGCAACGGTGCATGGTGGTTATAGTGTAGTGACGCACATATGAAGAAAATCTGGTGGTCCTACCGAACGGTGACAAGTGTCACTGCCGGAGTGGACCACCTTAAAGAATCTTATCCATTCTTGAATTGGAACAGGAGGATTTATTATGTTTTATGAGATTCATTTTTCCAACGGTGCATTGATGATGTTTGATGAGTTTTTATTTTCAACAATCCAAAATCAATTCAAACAACTCATCAATTAAGAATCCAATCATAACATAAAAATAAAACACAACTCTCATACTTCACAATATCTCTCTCATTCACCTTACAAAACACGTCCCTACCTCTAACAACTTCATCTTCTCCATTTAAAACCCTAGCTCCATCGTCGGCCTCCCCCTCTAGCGAACCTCTCTCAGACCGCAAACACTGTAAGCAAACCTCCACTCTTTTTCCTTCCTCATCTCAAATCTATAAACAAATTAACCTAATTCTTTCTCAAACAAACGAATAGACGCTCCTTCGAGACGAAATCGGAAAAAAAATCTGAGACTTATGTTTGTCATGGTTTATTGATGAACAAGCGTAGGCGATCGGTCGAATGGCGCAACAGAATCGGCAAATGATGCAACAGAATCGACGACGATGATGAATGCTTAACGGTAAGATCTTTGTTCCTCTTGAAGCTTAAACCTCTCCTCAAATTCTTCCACTTTTGCTTTTATGAATCTGAATCGTTGATTATTTGAGTCATTGGTTAGAGTCTGTGAATCCTGAGTTGTGACTTGTTGGATTTTCTTGCTGCGTTTTGGTGTTTTGTTATTGACGTTGATAAGATTTACAAATTAATGATGATGAAGATTTGAAGCGGATTGATGAAGATGAAGACTTGAAGAGGATCTGTGGGTGAGGTCTGAAGATTGAAGAGTTCTCTGATTATTGAAGATCAAGATGAAGGTGAAGTTGCAATTGATTCATGAAGATTGAAGGTTATGAAGATGCGTATGAAGCTAATGAAGATTTTGTGGAAGATTGAAGATGGAGATTGAGTTAAAGGTTGAAGGAGGTGATGAAGAATGAAGAGGTTGAAGATGAAGTTGAAGAAATGAAGAGGTTGAAGATGAGGGAGAATCAGAGAGAGATGAAGATGGAGTGAAAATGAGGAAGCATCCAATCTGCAGCAACCAACAACATTTTATAGATGATCCATGGTGAGGGTTTGATTGGGATTTCCCTATGAATTCAGTTAGAGAGTTTGTTGATTTAGTTAGGGTGGTTATGGTTTGTAACTGTATTTTGTAGCTGATTTTGGTATTGAGATTTTCTCTTCTGAATTAATTTTTTCTTCTGATAAACTCGGTGTGCTACTCTGAATATATATTTTTTCATTTTCTACTGAGTTTTCTTATTTTGATTTCTTCCTATTTGAATATCTTATGCATTATTTTCTGTTATATGTTCTTTTTTTTCTAACTGTAAACTTGTTATCAGACTTATTTGGATTTTCTGTTATCATTTTGTTGAGTTTGTTAGAGATTGATGAGGAAGTGTTGTCGATGGAAGAGCAATGAGAGAATGAAGATACTGATGAAGAGTTTCATTCCGTTTTTTTGTTCTCTGCCATATCCTGCTATGAAAAATCCTCTTTTTCCTGCTGAATTTTTCTGTTGTGAAGGGTTTTTGATTTTCACTTTTTGTAACTGACTCAGTTAATCTCTATCTGAATTTATGAGTTCTTTTCTTTTTCAGTCAAGATTTTGATTTAGTTTTTGTAACTGAAATTCTCCCTTTGTTTTTGGTTAACTGGATGTGAGGTTCGTTCGTTGAATCAAGTTAGTAGAGTTTGAATGGATTTTCTGTAAGCAAACTTGTTGATGTCAGTTTTTTCTGTTATAATCCTCCTCTCTAACTGAAATTCCATAAAACTTTTGCTAGCCAAAATGTTAGCTCTTTTTTTGCATTATGTTACTATTTTGGATTTTTGTGTGGAATAATAAGCCTCCTTTGGTTCTATATATTTTTTGGATAATTAATAGGAAAAATGGATTTAATGGAAAAGTTTATTGAATGGTTTTAGAATGAGGATTAAAATATGGATTATGGAAATGAACATGTAAGAAAATGGTTTGGCGATTTAATTTGTGATTTAAATTTTAATCGGGTAATGGAAAAAATATGGAATTAGATCAAGGTGGTCTAATATGGATTAAGAAAAATGGTTTAATGGGCTTGAATAGTCATTTGAACTTCGAATGGATTATAACATTTGACTTGTTTTCCCATCTTGACTTCAATCAAACTATTAGTTGCCATAAATGATGAAGAACCTGATTGTTCTTGAATGAATCCATAAAATTTCAATGTTGTGCTAGACTGATGAATCATATTCCTTAACTACATGATCAGTCCACCTGAAAACCAAATCACCCATTATATGATGTTGAATCTACAACGAAGAAGAATGTTCAATGTAGACACACAGTGAAAACCTAGCACAATGATCTTCAATTATAGAACCGAGCACAACACAAGAGAAACCCTAATCCACCAACGCCATTAAGGAATCCTCTAAATAATGAAAATTGTAGGCCTTTGATGACCTTCTGAATATGAATATGTCACCTCTGAACAAGAAAATTGAAGTCACAAGAGAATGTTTGATCCCATGCCATTGGAGCTCAATGAAATGCGTGATTATGAATGATATGACCTAATGAGAAATGCAGATGAATGTGAAGCATAAGCCAGTTAGTTCATAATAAATAAGAGGGCAAATTTTGGGGTGTTACAGCTGCTCCTATTCAATCACTGTAGACCTGAATGGATGATAGAAGTTTCTTTAAGACGCTTGAGGTATCTAGGGATTGGATACCATAAACAACTAGAAAATTTGCACTCTATGGAAGAAGAACAGGGATATAAACCCAACCATATGAACTTTGCTTGGATATAATTCTGATGGAAAGAAAAGTTAGCGGAGGATAACTTTTTAGTAACCAAAAGACTAACGACTTGCCACACTACAGGTGGACTTTGAAAGTATGTGTTTTTGAACCACGTCAGACGACTACTGGCTTGCCACACTGCGGATGGACTTTCGATAGGCTGCAACAGTGCCTTACTGATGTCTTTGGGATGGAGTCGGTCAACTACCAACATGCCACACTGCAAGTGGACCTTTGCCAATTTGTGGTCGGACTTCGGATACCTTGCCACCTTGAGGACGGACTTTCGTCAATCTGTGGTTGGACTTCATATATTTTTCCATCCTGAGGACGGACTTTCACCAATCTGCTGTTGGACTTTAGATATTTCACCACCCTGAGGACGTGCTTTCGCCAATCTACGGTTGGACTTCAGATACTTTGCCACCCTGAGGACGGACTTTCACCAATATGCGGTTGGACTTCAAGATACTTTGCCACCCTGAGGACGGACTTTCGCCAATCTACGGTTGGACTTTTTGCCACACTACGGGGGAATTTTTGCCACACTATGGGGGAATTTTGCCACACTATGGGGGACTTTTTTCCATATTACGGGGGACTTTGGAAATCTGCCACCTTGCGGATGGACTTTTGCCAATCTACGGTTGGACTTTGGAAATCTGCCACCCTGAGGATGAACTTTTCCACACTACGGGGGACTTTAGAAATTTGCCACCCAGAGGATGGACTTTGGCCAATCTACGGTTGGACTTTAGAAATTTTCCACCCTGCGGACAGACTTTGGCCAATCTACAGTTTGACTTTAGAAGTTTGCTACCCTGCGGATGGACTTTGGCCAATCTACAGTTGAACTTTAGAAATTTGCCACCCTGCGGATGGACTTTGGCCAATCTACAGTTGGACTTTAGAAATTTTCCACGTTGTGGATGGACTTTGGTCAATCTATAGCAGGACTTTAGAAATATGCCACCCTGCCGATGGACTTTGGCCAATCTACAGCTGGACTTTAGAAATCTGCCACCCTGCGGATGGACTTTGGCCAATCTATAGCTGGACTTTAGAAATTGCCACCCTACGGATGGACTTTGGCTAGTCTACAGTTGGACTTTAAAAATCTGCCACCCTGTAGATGGACTTTCGCCAATCTACGGTTGGAATTTAGAAATTTGTCACCCAGAGGATTTACTTTGGCCAATCTACAATTGGACTTTAGAAATTTTCCACCCTGCGGATGGACTTTTGTCAGTCTACAGTTGGACTTTAGAAATTTGCCACCCTGAGGATAGACTTTCGCCAATCTACAATTGGACTTTAGAAATTTTCCACCTGTGGATGGACTTTGGCCAATCTACAGTTGGACTTTAGAAATTTGCCACCCATTGGATGGACTTTCGCAAATCTACAGATGGACTTTAGAAATTTTCCACCCAGAGGATGGACTTTGGCCAATCTACGGTTGGACTTTAAGAATTTTCCACCCTACGGATGGAATTTGGCCAATCTACAGTTGGACTTTAGAAATTTTCCACCCAGAGGATGGACTTTCGCCAATCTACGGTTGGACTTTAAGAATTTGCCACCCAGAGGATGGACTTTGGCCAATCTACGGCTGGACTTTAAGAATTGCCACCCTGAGGATGGACTTTGCAAGATATCAAACTTGGATTATGTATGCATATGCACATGTTGAATTGCATGGCATGATGCCCCATGACACTGGGGATGCTATGTTTTGATTATGTCAATAAAATGATGCAAATGCAAAGGGAATTCCTGATGAGGAAGTAATAAGTCCTTGCTGACTCTACTGAGAATGAAATGATCGCTAATTCGATCTCGAGAAGCCCTGCGGGGATAACATCTATACTGGAGAAGAGCGTGAATAACCCATCTGTATCGAATTATCACCTTTGCCAAAAATAAATTGGACTTTTGATTTGAGGGCCCTGCTAGGGGATACCTCAACTACTGGGGATTGAATCTCACCCATAAGACTTCGCTGGGGGATCTACAACTTTTTGACTTAGCTGGGGGAAAGTATTGTCAAGGTTGTGCTGAGGAGAACTCTCTCTCCACCTGAATTTTCCAAACCTCTGTGGGGAAGGGAACCGTTCATCTGGTTGTCGGGAATACGTGAACTCTTGTAAGAAATACTTCATTGTGGGAAGACAACTCTCTATTTGGGGATTAACAATCCTTATCGCTCTGTTGGAGCAAGGAAATCTTCTGAGATCTGCTGGGGAAGAGAAAAATTTGTTTGAGATCTGCTGGGGAAGAGAAAAATTTGTCTGAGATCTGCTGGGGGAATAAGAGCCACCCTAGATCTGCTTAGGAACATAATCAAGGAAACCTGCTGAAGAGAAAAACTTATGTGACGCCCTCTGCTGGGCATAACTTTTATCCTTCTATTGGGAATACCAAAACTGAAACACATCCTGCCGAGGAGGAAAGATTTCAAGTAGTCTCGTGTTGGGGCTCATTTTCTTTTGCCCGGACTTTACCTCAAGAGGATTTTACAAAATACTTGGTGTCTTCAAACTCTTAGGTGTCGCAGTGAATGTATGAATTGGCGTAATAACCTTGCTGGGGAGGTAGCCATTGTCAACACAGATGAGCTTGCAGCTGTTGGAAGTGCTGAACGAGAGAATTGGCTTGGTGAGCGACCACTTGCTGGGTAATGGACTTAATCAGTAAATGTTGTGACAAAAGGGGTGACATAGAAACCCTTTCATGAGTACAACTATCCTAGTACTCGGAACTCTGGATAGGTTGACGAAAATTCGAGAGGGATTAACGTCTCTTACTTTCGAATAGGCTTCGATATTTCTTTTGAAACGAGAGGTTGGACACATTTAGATGTCAATGGCTCTAGTTGAGGAGATGCCAACATAGATTGGACTTTAATTATGAAGATGCCAATAACCACGTGACCTTATTCGTGTATGATGATCAGATGAAGAAACCATAATGACTGGGGAGAAATTCTCTAATTAGGGAAGCACCCTTCCAATACCCTATTGGGATCGATCACCGGATGTTAATTATGAGAACTGTCTTTCATATTGTAAGATCTACCAAAAGAAATTGTCTCAAGAGGATTTTACAGAAAACATGACATCAAAAATGCTTTAGTGTTTTCAAACTCTTGAAAAGATTTGCTAGATCTCGACTTGAATACACTAGGTTGTATGGTCTGTGAAGGAATTTTCCCTAAGATCTCGCCTCGTCATGAGGTATTCTACCCGGGTATTATGAAACCTGGATAGGTGCTTCCGACTGTCTGTCTACGGGAAAGAGTGAATTCTCGTGCTATTAGGGTAGCCTGCCCCAGTACGAGTCTTTGAGTAGTTTTTTTTCCCTTGACTGACTAATCTTTGAGGGAATACGCACGCTAATTACTCTATGAGAGATTTGAATCTCGAGGTGATTGCCCCAGTTTGGCTTAATTTTAAAGATATTGCTCGATGTAACTGCCCCGGATTGGTTGGCTCTTACCACGACTGGTTGGGGAAGTCCCTACTCAATGGAGTTTCTTGGAAAAGTGAACCTCGACGTGATTTTCTTTCAGAAGTTTCAAACTTCTCAACTTGGAAAAATTAAGCTTCTGGACTTAGGTTCCATATGTGAACTTTTATGATGCCAAACAAATGTATACAAGTAGAAAATGTTTATTCAGAGAATGAAAATTCAAATGCAACACACATGTTAATCTTGAAATTTTACTGAAGAAGATGTCGCAAAACTTTGTGAGTGAATCACTGGTTAAGATACGAAATTGTTTTTTGAATAAATGAAAGCATGCACATGAAATACCAACAAGGATCTTTTAGAACAACTTATAGAAGTCAGGAACGTTATCTCGTGGTAGTACGCTCTCAAAATAACCCTGTTTCAGTTAGGACTTTTAAGGGTTGTATCATGGTCTGGTACACGGTTATAGAAACAAAAGGATACATGCTCGAAGTTTATTTGTGCCCACCCCTCTTCGTGATGTCCTTCATTCCTATGATCAACTAATTTTCACTAGCACTCACCTTTAATAAGGGTTTTGTGTTGGTTGAGGAACCATTGACACTAACAGTTCAAGCACCAATCAAGTTATTGTTTGGAGTCAGTCACCCATTTGTATTTTGTGTCTATGCCACATGACTTTGTTCTTGTTTAAGTATCTTTCTTGTCTAGTCCTTTTTGTCTTTCACATTTGCGTTCTTTTGCTCGTCCCAAACTTTTAGCTGGACTGATTCTTGTAAATCTTGGATTGTGAAGTCCAGCGGGATGCCCTAATTTTTGCCTAAGTCGCTTGTTTTCAAGTTTCGACTTAGCCGGCTTTTTTCATTTCTTTTTTTTTCGATTCTTTTTTTTAACAAATCGTGTGACATTGTTTGTCTTGATTGCTTTGCGAGATTTGTGACTTCCTCACTTCTCAATTGATGAGGGATAACCCTTGAGGTTTCCGGTCTTTGGACCTTTTGATTGGGATAACCATTGTGGTTTTTGGTCTTTGGACCTCTTGATTGGGATAGCCATTGTGGTTTCTGGTCTTTGGACCTCTTGATTGGGATAATGAAATGTAATGGATCCTCAGATACACTCCTTTATGAAAGTCTGAACGCTCGGTCCAACTAGCTGACACCTACCTTGCCCCTAGGTTACATGAAAGGGTTTTTTCATGCGAAAAGAAACTCCTACTTCAAGGCTCAAAGGGGTTATCGAGGGTATATCTCCCTTATATCTCCATTGTTTGGGATTCGAAACAATGCATGTACATCGTCAACAGGGTCTTTTTCAAAAGCACACAATCAGAGATTTTTGCGTTTTCATTTTGTCATTCTCCCTTAAGAGTTTAAGCATAACAATTGGTATTGCAATGCACACATACAAAATTATAAGTGAATGCGAATGAATTACTTCAAGAAAAACATGTGAGTTTTATTATTACTAACATTTAAAAGAAAAAAAATTTCGTACATGTAGACAAATGTTTAGCAAATAAAAGAAACTACAAATGGAAATGCAGTAAAGAAACTGAATATTTCCATAGTTGAGGAGGCTTGACTCCGTCTGGACTTATCAGTCTTGGATACTTTCAGTGATCAATAGCTTTTTCATGGACTTGCAATCTTCCATTAAATGTCCTCATTCCCAGCATGGAAATCATACCTCTTCTTCTGGTTACTCTGTCCTTGTAGAGAGTAACGTTGAGAAGTAAAGTTGACATATAAGGTTGCTCGCAAAGACCTGACGATCTTCTGCCTATGTATCTTCATTGAACCAAGAACAATGAAGAATCAGAGCAACGTAGTTCTCCTCACTAGGGAAGAAAATGCATTTAAGAAAGACGAACACACAATTTATATTATTGAGAGTATTTGAATACTTCTAGCTTTATTGCTTCTGTGAATACCCTTGCAAAACGGGTGATTAATTCGAAGATTTCAGCTTAAAATAGACCATCTGGTATAATAACCATCTCCTCTTCATTCGCAAAGTTCACTACGGCTCCACCGTGATTAGGTATTAGATTTCATATTACCTTTGGGGGAGGGGAAAATTTATTGCCTTGGAGTCAATTAGGTCTTGTACCTTATTCTGAAAAGCCCAACATTTCTCAATAGTGTGCCCCAGGGCACCCGAATGGAATTTGCACCTAGCGTTTACATCAAAATTTGGTGGTAGATTTTTAGGAGAAGGAGCCCTCATGGTACGAAGTTCGACCATGTTCAATTTAAGCCATTTTGGAAGAAATACAACATACGGAAATGGGATAGGGTCAATTTTACGGTGACTCGCTCTTGTTCTTTGCTGAAATGGTCTTTGTGCCTATTGTTGCTGACCCTGAGGTTGTTGTTGAACCTGTGGTATAGGAATAGTCACTGCAGCTGCTTGGTATTTTCCTTGAGAAAGATCTCTGCCTCGGCCCCTATACACAACATTCGTCTCTCCTTCTCTTCTTCTTTGGTCATTGCCAAAAGACTTTTTCACACCAGAAGAACTAGCACCACTTACATCCTAGATCTTTCCCAATTTCAGCAAGTTTTCTATCCTTTCTCCGACAATGACGATATCAGAAAAACTGATGGATGGACAAGTATCCAGACGATCCAAGAATGCACCTTGCAAGGTTCCCATAAACATGTCTTCCATTTCCCGGTCCAGCAACATGGGTTGAACTTGGGCATCCAATTCGCGCCACCTTTGAGCATACTCCTTTAAACCTTCCTTAGGTCCTTGAGACAAGTTCTGCAACTGGGTGCGGTTTGGAGCCATATCAATATTATATTGATATTGCTTGAGAAAAGCTTCAGCTAAATCTTTCCGGCTTCGGATAGAGACCCTGCTTAGTTTCATGTACCAGCTCAATAAAGCTTCAGATATACTATCTTGGAAGAAATGCATCCAGAGTTTCTCGTCATCAGTGTGAGCCGAGATTCTTCCAAAATATGTGTGAATGTGAGTTCTAGGGAATTTGCATCCATTGTACTTGTCAAATGATGGTACCTTGAACTTAGGAGGTATTCTGACTCCTGGCACTAACCCTAGATTGGTTACATCAATGCCCAGGGAATTCTGACATTCCATGACCTTAATCTTCTCTGTCAGTTCTTCGTACCTTCGATTATTAATCTCGTTCATATTACCCATATCAGCATATAGTAGAGTGAAATGGTCCTCTTGTGTGTCTTCCAAAACCACATTACAGGTCGCAGTCCCATTTGGATTTGGTGGTCTGTTACGGGTAGCGTTCAAATCCACATTTTCAATAGGTTTTCCATTATTAGCATTTACTCGGGGTTGCTCAACCATAAATATGAGGTGCTCTTGGTTCTGGGCCATGTTGGTCATCAGTTCCATGAACTGATCCATCCTCTGTCGGAGCTCAGTGAGATCATTATGCATTGGCTCAGCCATTCTTACTCGGTTTCTGCGAGTTGGATATCGATGAATGCGTTGACCAGCTATACTTCATGTGGTTGAATAAGTTAAGAAATCCTGATAACCTGTTAAAATGAAAATATGAAATACATGTATTGAATGTGTATGACATGTCTATTCATTTTTAGGGCATTCCATCCCCTGATTCCAGCTTTACGGGGATGGTGAAGATAGAAACATTTAGCATTTTTCTTGTCTCTCATACTCAAAGAATAATACCCACAACTGGAATCAAGGATGTGATATGAAACCCTGTAAATGAATAAACATGTGTTTGGAATGCAAGCATGCAAATGATGTTATGCAATGCACTGGCATATGATCCCTGTTGCATATATTGAGCATTGTTGTACTGTCTTCTGATTTTCCTGAATACCAACTATCAAGAATACCAGATCATGAACCTATGTCAACAAAAACCCCAAGTATCAGAAACAAGGTAGGTTGAAGGTTAATTTCCTGCAAACCTGTAAACATTCCCCCACCTCACTGGTATGCTCCGGGTCGACATCATGGACTCTCAAAGCCGAGCAGCAATAATACGTTCACCATCTCCAAGAAATGGCTCATGACCAAATCATGGAATTGGATAGGCATTATATACTACTCAGGGAGGTCTCAGATAAGTCTAGGAAAAACAAGCATCCCTCATAAGTTCCCAGCTTCAAACACTGAAGTCGAGAAACAATAGTACATTCATCCCGAATGGTACAATACTATGGTCATACGACCAGTTGCTTTAACTGAGTTCCTATGAGAGAACAAGGTCATCCTATGCGAATTCCCAATGGACCCTCAGGTGCGAATGGGTTTTTCATAGAATATGGTCTGCCACTATCACCACTATAGAGGGATGTTTTCACAAAGGTCCTCGATGATCGGTTCCTAGTGTTAGCAGCTCATGTGGGAACATTCTATGGCCTGCCTAGGCAGTATAGAACATCTCCCAAGAGAGCCTGATCTGGATGTGGGACTCGTGAAAACTACACATGCTCAAGACCACGCAAGCCACACAACTGCCCACTCTAAAATCTATGTGTATACTCAAGCTGGGTAGTTGGCTTATCTCACAGTAACCCATCCCGCCAAAGAAAACCAGAACAGGAAATATATGCCAGTATATGCAACTGTAAGGTAAAATGCGGAAAACAATAAATAACGTAAAGTGATAAAGTGTAAATAAAATAGTAAAGCTAAACTAAAGTGTACAATAGCAAACGAATAAACACCCAAAGACAACAGAAACAGACAAGTGATGGGATTGACTCTCATGGGGAAACCAGAGATTCTGGGTTCATTCCACAACAGAGTCGCCAGTTGTCGCTCCCGGGATTTTTATCCAAGTACAAACGTTAAAATGGCTCAAAAAAGGTAGATTCGCCAGCCAGGCATTTTTATCTTGGATGAATGGGAAAGGTAATGCTACACAAACCGAAGGAAGGACAAGGTCCTGCGAACCAAAGAACTGGGTTCGGGAGTCGGTTACTACCTGGGAAGGTATTAGCACCCCAAATTGTTTGTCATACCCGATGGGATCCACGCTTGTTAGTCTGTTTCAAAGGGTGAGAAATAAAACTACTACTGAATAAAAAAAGCTATTGGAACTAGAATGAGAGAGGGAACTGGAAAAAGAGAATGAAAAGGAAAATTGTAGGGAAAATAAAGAGTGTGTTCGACACTTCCTACGTATCTCATGGGATATGAGAATTAGAGTCGTTGTAGTTCACCTAACTAGGGAGGAAATTTGTTTGTGTTTTTTAGAGTTGAACTGCTTATGTCTATGCTCAGGTGTTGCAGGCTCGTCTGGTACGAGTGCATTTACCGTCTTGCAAAGAGACACGTCGAAGTGAGTTTGTTCGTTATGAATGAAGGGGGTGAGAAGAGAATTCCCGCAGGAAAGACGCTTGTTGTTGGTTTATTGTCTTTTAGAAGAAGTGTTTTGATTTTGTGTTTATCGTATGCAAATCACTAAAGACTATGATATAGAAGAGAATACTTTCCAAGGTCGCCCCCAATGGAACATTTGTAAAGCATTCTAGAAGAGTGGAGGAGACATCCACTTATCATTTCCTATAGCTTAAGGCTCGTGGCGTGTTGTGCACACATCCATTATTAAATGTTTTTGCTTTTCTTTGAAGATGAGAAGAGGGACTCAAAGTTGTAAAGAAAAACTATGGGGAGATTAAGACTCGAACCCTATTGTTAGTATGTAATTATTGATCTTAAGGTTGAGGATTAAAGGGAAAAATCTACCTAAGTTAGAATACATGGATGACTATCCTAAATTCTATCACAGCGTGGCTTTAACTTATAATTAAGTCCAAGATGTGAACCCTAAGGGAGCACGTGAAGCAAACACAAGTATATGGAGATTAAGTATGAACTTTAAATATTAACATGAAATAATGAACATGGTCCACCTATGTCATGGTTGGTGAAAACGTATGATGAGTCACGAAAGGAGTGGAATGGATGATCAGGTGGGTCGATTGCGTGATGTTGAGACACGCGACTTATGGTTCATATTATACAAGGGTGTGCTTTGGTTTATTGGAGTGGAGCGAAGGTGTAATCGTGGAAACCCTAACATTATATGGAACTTGTTCATTTATTTTTGTTTGAAATTAATTCGACGTTGGAAAGAATATCACTTTTCTTATCCCTTTTTAAAACTTTGTTTTCTAAGCGCTTCAATTTTATGTTTTTTCTATTTTATTCCTAAGTATCATAGAAGCATAAAAGACATACTAACTATTACATCACAAAAGCACAAAAACCATAAAAAAATATCAAAAGCGAAAATCCAAATCCGTAAGTAGAAAGTCCTCGAATAATATCTCCTACAACAAAAGAACTTGTTAGTAAGTGGAATTTAACAAGAATATGAAAAAGTATGGACAAATGAATTAACATGTAAAAATGCAAAAAAAATAAAAGGCATATAAAGAAAAAAATCGAAATTAAATTCGAAAAGTCATAAAACAAGAATTAAAATTTGTCACAAATTTATTTACATGGTAAAATATTATTTTTAATTTTCTGGAATTTTTGTATTAAGAAAAACTATTTTCTAAAACTGATTTTGTGAAAAGTAAATAAAAGAATATTGACAAAGAAACAGGGGGTGCTGACAAGGTAATTTTTGTGTTGAAAAACCATTTGGGCTTGCGTTTGGGGGTGCGGATAGGAGTTTGATAAGTCCAAACGCGCTAGGCTGGCCTAGGGTGCACACTAGCTATGGTACTCTCTCAGTCAACATTGGTGACTTGATCAGGACCGTTGGATAGAGAATCTAGTGATAATTATACGATGGACACTCATGATGCGACAGTGCATGGTGGTTATAGTGTAGTAACACACGTATGAAAAAAATCTGGTGGTCCTACCGAACGGTGACAAGTGTCACCACCGGAGTGGACCAACCTAAAGAATCTTATCCACTATTGAATTGGAACGGTGGGATTTATTGTGTTTTATGAGATTCATTTTTCCAACGGTGCATTGATGATGTTTTATGAGTTTTTATTTTCAACAATCCAAAATCAATTCAAACAAATCATCAATTAAGAATCCAATCATAACAAAAATAAAACACAACTCTTAGACTTCACCTCACAAAATGCGTCCTTCCCTCTAACAACTTCATCTTCTCCATTTAAAACCCTAGTCGCCGCCGCTCCCGGCCTCCCCCTCCAGTGGACCTCTCTCAGACCGCAAACACTGTAAACAAACCTCCACTCTTTTTCCTTCCTCATCTCAAATCTATAAAAAAACTTAACCTAATTATTTCTCAAACAAACGAATCGACGCTCCTCCGAGACGAAGTCGAAAACAAAATAATGCAAGACTTACATTTGTCGTGGTTTATTGATGAACAAACGTAAGCGATCAGTCGAATGGTGCAATTGAATCGGCGAATGGCGCAACGGAATTGGCGACAACGATGAATACTTGACGGTAAGATCTTTGCTCCTCTTGAATATTAGACCTCTTCTCGAATTCTTCCACTTCTGCTTCTATGAATCTGAATCGTTGATGATTTGAGTCATTGATTAGAGTTTGTGGATCCTGAGTTATGACTTGTCGGATTTTCTTGTTGCATTTTGGTGTTTTGTTATTGACGTTGATAAGATTTGCAGATTGATGATGATGAAGATTTGAAGCTGATTGATGAAGATGAAGACTTGAAGAGGATTCGTGGGAGAGGTCTGAAGATTGAAGAGTTCTCTGATTATTGAAGATCGAGATGAAGGTGAAGTTGTATTTGATTCATGAAGATTAAAGGTTATGAAGATGCATATGAAGCAAATGAAGATTTTATGGAAGATTGAAGAGGGAAATTGAATTGAAGTTTAAAGAAGGTGATGAAGAATGAGGAGGTTGAAGATGAAGTTGAAGATATTAAGAGGTTGAAGTTGAGGGAGAATCAGAGAGAGATGAAGATGGAGTGAAAATGAGGAAGCACCCAATCTGCAGCAACCAACAACATTTTATAGATGATCCATGGTGAGGGTTTGATTGGGATTTCCCTATGAATTCAGTTAGAGAGTTTGTTGATTTAGTTAGGGTTGTTATGGTTTGTAACTGTATTGTGTAGCTAATTTTGGTATTGAGATTTTCTCTTCTGAATTAATTTTTTCTTCTGATAAACTCGGCGTGCTACTCTGAATATATCTTTTTTCATTTTCTACTGAGTTTTCTTATTTTGATTTCTTCCTATTTGAATCTCTTCATGCATTATTTTCTATTATAGGTTCTTTTTTCCTAACTGAAAACTTGTTATCAATCTTATTTGGATTTTCTGTTATCATTTTGTTGAGTTTGTTAGAGATTGATGAGAGTGAATGGTGAATTGATGAGGAAGTGTTGCCAATGGAATAGCAATGAGAAGATGAAGAAATTGATGAAGATATTCATTCCGTTTTTTTGTTCTCTGCCATATCCTGCTGTGAAAAATCCTCTTTTTCCTGTTGAATTTTTCTAGTGTGAAGGGTTTTTTATTGTCACTTTTTGTAACTGACTTTGTTAATCTCTATCTGAATTTCTGATGAGTTCTTTTCTTTTTCAGTCAAGATTTGGATTTAGTTTTTGTAACTGAATTCCTCCCTTTGTTTTTGGTTATAATCCTCCCCTCTAACTGAAATTCCGTAAAACTTTTGCTAGCCAAAATGTTAGCTTTTTTTTTCATTATGTTACTATTTTGGACTTGGATTTTTTTGTGGAATAATAAGTCTCCTTTGGTTCTATATATTTTTGGATAATTAATAGAAAAAAATGGATTTAATGGAAAAATTTATTGAATGGTTTTAGAATGAGGATTAAAATATGGATTACGGAAATGAACAAGTATGTAAAAAATGGTTTGGCGATTTAATTTGTGATTGAAGTTTTAATCGGGTAATGGAAAAAATATGGAATTGGATCAAGGTGGTTTAATATGGATTAAGAAAAATGGTTTAATGGGCTTGAATAGTCATTTGAAATTCGAATGGATTATAAAATGTGACTTGTTTTCCCATCTTGACTTGAATCAAACTCTTAGTCGCCATAAATGCTGAAGAACCTGATTGTTCTTGATTGAATCCATAAACTTTCCATGCCATGCTAGACTGATGAATCATATTCCTTAACTACACGATCAGTCCACCTGAAAACCAAATCACCCATTATATGATGTTGAATCTACACCGAAGAAGAATGTTCAATGTAGACACGCAGTGAAAACCTAGCACAATGATCTTCAATTACAAAATCAAGCACAACACAAGAGAAACCCTGATCCACCAACGCCATTAAGGAATCCTCTGAATAAGGAAAATTGTAGGCCTTTGATGACCTTCTGAATATGAATATGTCACCTCTTAACAAGAAAATTCAAGTCACAAGAGAATGTTTGATACCATGCCTTAGGAGCACAATGAAATGCATGATTGTGAATGATATGACCTAATGAGAAATGCAGATGAATGTGAGTCATAAGCTAGTTAGTTGGTAATAAATAAGAGGGAAAATTTTGGGGTGTTACAAGTAGGCATCAGATTCTTCAGCATAAAAAGATGAATGGTGTTCATCACTACAAACTTGTCGATATCCGCAAACAGAATGATCCCGTAGATAGAGAGGGCCATGATAACACAATAGAATTCCACTGATCTTCTGCGGAAAATTCTTCAGCCTTCTTCACCAAGAATTCCAAAGAAAAACCGAACATTCCCCCTTTTGTAGTGTTCATAATTTGCAAATACAACTGATGGGCTCAAATAAAGAGCTTTAGCAATGTCAGCAGGTGTATCACGGTGGGAGAATTGACTTTTAGTTTTTTGTCGTAAAATATGTTGCGGTAAGCAAGAGTCGCCACCGACTTTTATTTCATCCAATTAGGAAAGGCATAAAAGAACAGGAAAGACCTTTAAAAAGATTTTGAGTTCGGGGGGTAAGTTATACAAAGGGAAGGTGTTAGCACCCTTTGTATCCATGGTTATCCATGGGTTCTTAAATCACTACTAAAAAAAAGACATTTGGTTAAATGATTTTACATCAGACATTTGTTAAAAATGATGTAAAAAATAACGCGGTGGCAGTTTCGTAAATAATAACATAAATTGTTATAAGGGATGTTACATCGGTTATTGATAAAAACCGATGTAAAAAGTAATGCGGTGGCAGTTTTGTAAATAACAAAAAAATTCATCCAAAGCCTTTTACATCGATTTTTCAAAACCGATGTAAAAAACCATTTAAAAAAACAATTCAAAAAAAAAATTGCTATTACATCGGTTAATTCATAAACCGATGTGAAAAGTTACATTAAACCGATTTAAAAAGTATCTTAAAAAAAATAATAAAAAAATTCATTAAGTATCTTAAATAAAAAAATTAAAAAAAATCATAAGACTATTACATCGGTTTTATTATAAATCGATTTAAAAAGTATCATAAAAAAATAATAAAAAAATTCATTAAGGATCTTACATCGGTTTTATTATAAACCGATTTAAAAAATTCAATAAAAAAATAAAAACCTAAAACCTAAAACATAACTTTCAAACAGTAACTTTTGAAACTTCTTCTTCCTTCTTTCTCGCCGCCGCAGCCGCAACCCTTCACGCGTCCGTCTCTCTCGCCGCCACAGCCCTTCACGTCGTCTGTCTCTCTCGCAGCCGCAGCCCTTCAACACCGTTCGTCTCTCTCGCCGCCGTTCAACGTTCACGCCGTCCGTCCACCGTCCTAGGTACTCAACGCCGTCCGTCCATCGTCCTAGGTACTCAACGCCGTCCGTCTCTTTCCCAGCCTTCACGCTTACTGTTTGCTTGAATATATATATATATATATATATATATATATATATATATATATATATATATATATATATATATATATATATATAGGTACTATTTGCTTGAATAAATATATATTTGTTTTTAGCCATTTTTATTTTATACATGTTGTGA
This sequence comes from Lathyrus aphaca, assembly GCA_963966055.1. Classification (NCBI taxonomy): domain Eukaryota; kingdom Viridiplantae; phylum Streptophyta; class Magnoliopsida; order Fabales; family Fabaceae; genus Lathyrus; species Lathyrus aphaca. The sequence goes on along the minus strand of OZ014522.1, from coordinate 387,250,680 downwards.
TGATATTGTTTCTCGTAGAATTTGTGTGTCGACGAGAACTTCTGCATTGTCACCCGTGAGTCATCCGGCCGGCCACACCATATTGCAGGTTCTTTTTTAATTATTTATAACTTCTCACTTCTTCTTTATTCATGTCATGTGTTTGCACGTAGAGACTTTTTCATTCTTTCTAATGTCCAAGAGAGCGACTATTATCGGTGTCTAAATAATTTATCTGATCTGTATGTATTAATTCCGGAACATAGGTATGAATCGTAGTTGGATAAAAGCTAATCGATTAAGTGTTGAGTACGAACATGGAGTGAAGGAATTTCTACAGTTTGCTGAAAGCAATGCTAAAAAAAATCTTCCTCCTCCTAAAAGTAATGGTGAAAAAAGTGTTGATGTGCTTTTTCTCTATCCATGTGTTCGTTGCGCAAATCGCGAACCAAAACTTAATAAGAAGGCAATCATGGATCATCTAATTTGTCATGGGATTTGTCAAAGTTATACACAATGGATATGGCACGGTGAGGTAGTAGAAAAGTCAAATGTGTCCCAAAAAGATAATATTGGTGTAGAAATGGATGATGATCGTCTGGAAGATATGATGCGTGATATTGGACAAGATTCATTTAAAAAGGCACATGCGTATGATACTTTATGCAGTGACAAGGACCAACCTTTGTACCCTAGATGCACTAATTTTACACATTTGTCAGCCGTGTTAAAATTGTTTAATTTGAAGGCAAATAATGGGTGGACTGACAAAAGTTTTACCGAATTGCTTGAATTGTTGACACAAATGCTTCCAGAAGGTAACATATTGCCAAATTGTTATTACGAGGCAAAAAAGATATTGTGTACAATGGGTTTGGAGTATGAAAAGATACATGCATGTCCTAATGATTGCATATTATACAGAAAAGAGTATGTAAACTATAATCATTGTCTGAAGTGCAAGGCGTCACGCTACAAAAAGAAAGATGGTGATTCTAGTGATGATGAGGTTGTCAAAAAGGGTCCTCCCGCAAAAGTGGTATGGTACCTACCAATAATTCCAAGGTTCAAGAGACTCTTCGCAAATGCAAATGACGCAAGGAATCTTAGATGGCATGCCGAAGAAAGAAAATGTGATGGACAAATTCGTCATGTAGCTGATTCTTTGCAGTGGAAGAAAATAGATTCTTTGTTTCCAAATTTTGGCAAAGAGTCGAGAAACCTTAGACTTGGACTTTCTACTGATGGAATGAATCCGTTTGGTAATCTAAGTACTAATCATTCTTCTTGGCCTGTTCTCCTAATGATTTACAACCTATGTCCTAGGTTATGCATGAAGCGTAAATATATTATGTTATCCATGATGATTTCGGGCCCAAAATAACCGGGAAATGACATAGATGTTTATCTAAGTCCCTTGATTGACGATTTAAGAGTATTATGGGATGAAGGGGTGGATGTTTTTGATGCGTATTCTGGTGAACATTTCAATATGCATGCCATGTTGTTTTGCACCATCAACGATTTTCCGGCGTATGGTAATTTGTATGGTTATAAAGTTAAAGGGCATAATGCATGTCATATATGTGAAGAAGACACAAGTTACCTCCAACTTGAGAAAGGAAAGAAAACTGTTTATCTTGGACATCGAAAATTTCTAGCTCGTTATCATCCATATCATAGATTGCGAAAAGCTTTCAATGGGGAACAAGAGCATGGTGAAGCTCCAAAGCCCTTAACTGGAGAGGAAGTTTATCAACGACAACAGGGCATTAATGTTGTGTTTGGTAAATACAAAAAGAAATCAAATACGAAAAATTTATGGAAAAAGTGGTCAGTTTTCTTCGATCTTCCATATTGGTCTAGTCTTGATGTAAGACATTATATTGATGTGATGCACGTGGAGAAAAATGTATGTGATAGTTTACTCAGAACACTTCTCAACATTCATGGCAAAACAAAAGATGGTTATAATGCTCGTGTGGATTTGGGTTTGATGGGTATACGAGAAGAGTTAACTCCATAACATATAGGCAACAAGATATATTTGCCTCCTGCCTGCTACACTTTGTCTAAAAAAGAGAAAACAAGTTTTTGTGAGTGTTTACAAAGTATTAAAGTTCCGCTTGGTTACTCGTCAAATGTCAAGAGGCTTGTATCTGTTAAACATCTCAAACTAATTGGCTTAAAATCTCATGACTGTCATGTCTTAATGCAACAACTACTACCAGTGGCTATTCGTGGGATATTGCCTAACAATGTTAGGAAGACTATAACCAGGTTGTGCTTATTTTTCAATGCAATTTGTTGTAAATCCATTGATCCATCAAAGTTAGATGTTTTGGAAAATGAGGCTTCAGTTATCTTGTGCCAATTAGAGATGTATTTTCCTCCTTCATTTTTCGACATTATGGTTCACTTGATTGTTCATCTAGTAAGGGAGATTAGATTATGTGGCCCAATTTTCTTACGATGGATGTATCCAACAGAACGATACATGAAGATACTAAAAGGTTATACAAAAAATCCACACCGGCTGGAAGCATCGATTGTTGAGAGGTACATTGCAGAAGAGGCAATTGAGTTTTGTTCAAACTATTTGTCAGAAGTGGATGCTGTAGGGGTTCCTAAGTCTCGTCATGATGGAAGATGTGAGGGTATGGGTACACAAGGTTTAAATGTCAAGAGCTTAAGTATTGATGTGGTTGTTCAAGCTCATTTGTATATTTTGAATAACACGGATGAAGTTCAACCTTACTTATCTGCTCACAAAAGCATCATAAAGAAAAGGCACCCCAAGATGAATGAAAGATATGGTTGTTAAAAGAGCACAATAAGAGTTTCTCTGAGTGGTTTAAAGAGAAAATTGCTAATGATGATAGCGCATCTAATACAATTAAGTGGTTGTCCTATGAGCCGAAATGTAACATAATAACTTGGAGTGGATATGATATTAATAAAACTTGCTTTTATACAAAGTCAAAGGATGACCGTAGTACCACACAAAATAGTGGGGTGATGATTGTGGCCGAGTCCATACACTTCTCTAGTGCTAAAGATAAAAATCCGGTTATGGCATCTACACCCTACTTTGGGGTGATTGAAGAGATTTGGGAAGTTGATTATGTTGTATTTAAAGTTCCCGTATTTAAATGCAAATGGATTGATATCAATAGTGGTGTAAGAATCGATGAATTTGGAGTTACATTGGTTGATCTTAGCAAGTTAGCTTATGCGGACGAACCTTTCATTATGGCGTCTCAAGCAAAACAAGTGTTTTATGTCACAGATCCTTCTGATAAAAGGTGGTCGGTGGTTATACAAGGAAAGATGCATGATAGTGATGAAAATCAAGATGCCAACCTTGATATTTCCGAAACTCCTCCTTTCTCAATAAATGTGCCTACCTTCATTGAAGAAAATGAAGAGGATGATGTGCATGCTATTCGCACAGATCATGGAGAAGGGATATGGGAGGACTAGTAAGTTATTTATTTATTTATTTTGTGCTTGCTTTGATGTCTAATTGTTTATATTTTTGCTTAATTTAATGTCTAATTGTTTATATTTTGTGCTTAATTTAATATCTAATTGTTTATATTTTTTGCCTAATTTGATGTCTAATTGTTTTTATTTTATGTGAACAGATACATGGTTGATTCAACAGACAACCCTTCTTCATCTAGTGACCCTACAAAAAAAAGAGTTAGAGGTCCCACTTTGATGACACAGATTGACAAAGTTCACCAAACAGGTGAGAAAATAAAGGTGAAGTTTGATCCAAGAACCCATGAATGTACGGGTGTTGGTAAAAATGCTTCAAATTTTAAGAGTTACATAGCATCTCTTGCTCGACAGAGATGTAGTATTTTGAAAGATGAGTGGAAAAACGTAGATAATGACATAAAAGAGGCTATTTGGACTGATGTTCAGGTATTTTTGCTTATTTTGATGTCTAATTATGTTTTATATTCATATGCTAATAACATATGCTATATATTATATGTGTAGGCTCATTTCACTATTCCAGAACCTCTTGATGCAAAAAAGGATCCATTGAAGAAAGAATGGATTAAATATACTGGAGAGCGATGGAGAGGTTTTAAGACACAACTCACAAGTGAATATATTAGAAAGCCCAAAGATGGTCTCGCTCCTGCATATATCATATATCCTTATATTAAAGAAGAAGTATGGAAAGAATTTCTGAAGTCTCGAGATTCATCTGAATTTAAGGTTAGTATGAGTTATAAATTTTTATTATGTTTATTGTACTTAATAACATTGTTATTATGTTTAGTATGATTAGTAACTTTTTCAGTTTATAATAGGAAAAAAGTGAAAAGGGTGCAAAAAATGTGGCTAAGAATGCATACCCACATGTATTATCTCGTGGAGGGTATCGTTTGCTTGAAGAGAAAATAATAAATGAAAGGAGATTATCGAGAGATGATTCTAATTTAGATGATACGGGTAGCCCATCTCCACCTTCATGCCATGAGTTATGGAAGAGAGCACGACAAAAGAAAGGGGGAGAATACACATCACAGGCTACACAAGTTGTTGCAGAGAAAATTGTAAGTAAAATTCTTCAAGTATCATTATAATTTTGTTTGATAAAAACTATATTGACAAAGTTGTGGTGCATTTGTAGGATTCTCTAGTTGAAGAAGTTGAAAAGGGTGCATTTGTTCCGGATGGACGTCACGATATCTTAACAGCAGCCATTGGAACATCTGAGCATGGCGGCCGTGTTCGTGGTGTTGGAAAACACCATAAACATAGCATTTTCTTTGGAAGATCACGTCAAAGACAAGATATCGATGTATCAGAACAATTTGCACAATTGTCATCTCAATTGGAAGCAAAAATTAGAGCGGATTTAGCGCAACAGTGGGTTGAAGAGCGTAAGGCAATGCAACAATCTTTCATGGAGACACTTAAGTCTATGGGTATCTCCCAAAGCACAGCAAATAATAATTGCATTGAACAAAGGGAAACTGTGGATGGAAGCGGAAAAGGAAGTTGTTCAATTCTAAAAGTAAGCAAAATGGAAGAGGAAGACAATGTTGAGAGATTAGTAAAAATGGTTCTGAAAAGGAGTGACACACAAATGGATTACTTTGAATTAGAATTAAGTCATTGTGTGAATGTCTCAAATTTTTATATGTCAGCGAAATGTATCAGAGAGTTGTTGATGGGACAACATTGGCTTGACGTTTCTACTTTGCAAGTATGGTCCACGTAAGTATATTTTCTTTTTTATTACTCTCAAATATTTTAATATGTTATAACTCTTGTCACTTTGATTCTAATGTTTATGTTATAATTATTAAGGTATATTCATCGTATGTGTATTGATACATCACAATCAGAAGTATATGGGATATTGGACTCTGCTTTGTGTTCGTATGTTGATAATGTGGCAAAAACTGAAGCAAAAGTTAGAAAATACATACAAGACAAGTTACGTGATCACGAAGAGAAAGTATGTCACTTGCTACCATTTATTCATGGGTATGTGTATGAAATTCTATTTTATAACTTTGTTAATATGAAATTCTGACTTTTGTACTTCAACACACACATACAGAACTCATTGGCAATTAATAGTCATTTGTCCAAAAGACAATACGGTGGTCGTCTTCTGTTCACTTCATCGGGAACTTAATCAAACCATGACGAAACTTGTTACAAAGTAAGTTAATCTTTTATGTTCACTATATCTTATATACATAATTTGTTACAAAAGTAATTCCATATTTTATGTGGCTTTATATGGATTTTTTGCCTTCTTTATTAGTGCTTTAGGGGTTCATCAAGCGGCACATGGCATTAGAAGAAAGCCTACATGGCTTCGACCCATAGTAAGTGGTGTAAATTATAAGTATAAATTTAATTTTATCATATAAGTATTTACTAATAATGTCATATATTCATTTGTAGACAAGGAAACAAAATAACTCTGATGATTGTGGGTACTATGTGATGAAAAATATGTTGGATATTGTCTCTGCAAAGATAACCGATAATTGGATGACGGTAATAAATATAACTTTACTTTGTTATTTACTTTGCATTTTGAAACTTAATGTGAATTTTCCAAAATAACTCTATATTGTTATTTATGTGTTGTAGGTATTTAATGACCCAACAGAATTAAAAGAAGATGATTTATATGATTTGCGACTCCGTTGGGCAACATGTTTCTTTGAGTTATATAAAAGTTAAGCTTTATCTGGTAAGATATATAGAATTGTCTGATTTGATCCTATTGACTTTGGTGTTGTCTTTTGGTTAATTGGTGTTATTATTTATTTTCAGGAAAATTCATTTTTGTGTTTTCTACCGAAGTTACAACTCATATTCTTGTGGATATTGTAAGTTGATATTCAAGTGGGGAGAATATTGGTTGAATGTGTATTTTTTGTTGTTGTTGTTGTAGTAGTAAATTTTAGTATAAACCTCCTATATATTGAGATGACTATATATATGTGTATACTAGTACATTTGGAAGAATATATGTGTACTAGTAATTTGGTTTATTGAATATTGGTGAGAAATATATGGAAATAGCGACCTAAATGTGGTCTATGTGAAGGAAAAATTAGGTACCAAAAAAATTTACAGGAATTGCTAAAAAATTAGATACCAAAAAAATTACAGGAATTGCTAAAAAATAGTCATATTATATAAAATTTCTACAGTACTTTTTACATCGGGCGAAAGGGGAACCGATGTAAAAAGTACTATATGTCACACTTTTTACATCGGGCGAAAGGGGGAACCGATGTAAAAAGTGTGCCATACATGACACTTTTTACATCGGGCGAAAGGGGAACCGATGTAAAAAGTGTGCCATACATGACACCTTTTACATCGGGCAAAAGGGGAACCGATGTAGAAAGTGTGCCATACATGACACTTTTTACATCGGTTATAAGAAAGCACTGATGTAAAAAAACACCCTATTACATCAGTTTTAGCAAACAACCGATGTAAAAAGTATCTTTTACATTAAAAAAAAATTATATATTTTTTTTCACATCAGACTTACAAATTAACCGACGTGGTTGACATATTTTTTACATCGGTCCTAAAACCGATGTAAAATGTCTTTGACTTATTACATCGGCTGCCTTTACATCGGACTCGGAACCGATGTAAAAAGTCATTTTTGCCCGATGTAAAAAGTCATTTCTGCACTAGTGAATGCTTAACTCACTTTTTACTTGCTTTGTTTGAAAAGTGTAGTGTGTGATTAAAATATTTTCGTAAAGATTTAACTTTGTGATGATTCTCGTATGAATGTATACAAAGTGTTTACTTGTTTGAAAGTATTTTGAAAAAGAGGGTGGGGTGTAAAATGTATTTGTTTTGAAAGTTGTGAGCAAGCGTTTAAGAGTTACTTACCCTAAGTTGTAAGGTCTTTATTGTCATTTTCGTTTCCTTAGGGATAGAACTATACTTACTATTGATTAGTAAGTAGTCTTATCCTTGATTTTGAGGGACAAGCGTAGGGTCATCGAATGGTCATAGAAGGAAACATGTATGGATACCTTAGCAATTCGAAGAGACTATCATCATTTTCGTAGGGACAAGATCATTTATTCGAAGGAAGCTCGAAGGGTCATCGAGGGACTATGATCTTTTTTGTAGGCAATTATGATGATTTATTCGTAAGCGTCTTTTGCTAAGATACCCCTATGTTCGAGGGATATGACCATTTATTTTAAGGCAACAAAGAGAAGTTACCCCAGAGGTGTAAGTGTGAAGAGTGTGTTGTATTCAGGTATTTTCTTTGGATTAGTGGGCTAAGTCCATTTTTATTCACATACATTCTTTTCACACCCACTACGCCAAAAATGCTTTTTAACAGCGCATCTTAGACAGCGCTTTTAAGAGAAAGCGCTGTCTAAGGTTAAAATTAAAATAAAACACGGAAAATGTTCCAAAAAAATAATGAAAGCGTTGTCTAAGGGGGGGTCTTAGACAGCGTTTTTTAAAAGCGCTGTCTAAGACCCCCCCTTAGACAGCGCTTATAGAAAGCGCTTTTAAATATTCACCTTAGTCAGCGCTTTTGATAAAGCGCTGTTTAAAGTTTTTAAATTTAAAAAAAAAAAAAACCATAAGTGCTGTCTAAGGGGGGGTTTAGAAAGCGCTTTTGGAAAGCGCTGTCTAAGGCATACCTTAGAAAGCGCTTTTCCCAAAAGCGCTGTCTAAGGTCTTATTAAAATTAAAATTCAGACTTCTATTTTCGTTCTCTGTTCTTTCTGTTTTCCCTCCTAACAGCGAAAGCGAACCCTAACAGTGAAAGCGAAATCGCATTCATTGTTTCAGTCATTGAAAGTGTTTGAATCATTCGTTCTTGATTGTGGTATGTTCTTCATTTCTTCACTTTTTCATTCAATCGGTTTCAGTTCTTCTTCATTCATTCACTGCGGTTTCATTTCGTCATTTCTTCAGTTCTTCGTTTCAGGCATTGCAAGAGTTGAATCGTTCATTTCTGAAAGTGTTTGAAGAATCTCATTACGGTATGTGTTTCAGTTTTGATGTTTTTAAGTTTCAGTTTTGATGTGTTTCATTTCTGAAAGAGTTGAATCGTTCATTTCTGAAAGTGTTTGCAAGAGTTGATGTTTTTAGGGAAAAATCAGTATTTTTCATGCTATGTTTTTGGTTTACATATAACAAGATTGTTCTGGTTGTGGTTGTTTGGTTTGGGTACATTCCATAACTCTGCGTGTTTCCCTGATTTAGCAAGCTTTTTGTTTCACTTAGGATGATTCTAATTAGTTTATCAAGAAGAGTGCAAATCATAAGACTTTGTTTTTTGTTTCACTTAGGATGATAAGTTTCATACTGAAATTATGGATGATATATATATATATATATATATATATATATATATATATATATATATATATATATATATATATATATATATATATATATATATATATATATTAAAGTAGTTCCTCATGGATGGTGGAAAGACTTCATTAATTTTGTTTTTCTTTGAATTGATGAAAAGATTCGAGTGAGATAATATGAGATGGAAAATAGTGATATTCAATTGTTTACTTTAGTTATTCAAAGATACTACCTTAGTTATGTATTTTCGTCTGGATTGATTGTTTACTTTAATAAGTAGGAAAACCATGGATAAAACATGGATCTGTGTCGATCGAATGACCAAAGAGTACGAGAGTGGGGTTGCGGAATTCGTTAAGTATGTTGTTCAACACGCTGAAAACCCCAGACGAATGCATTGTCCTTGCTTGCGTTGTTGTTATATTGGTAAGGTTGACGCACATGGATTGAAATCGCATTTGCTGAGGCATGGAATTGATCAAAGTTATCAGTGTTGGATATTTCATGGTGAGAAAATTAACGGGAATGTTGAATCGAGTGGAAAAAGTAATACGACCTATGCTTCATACGACAAAGACACGAAAACATATGATTGTGATCGAGTTGAAGAGATTGTAGAAGCACTGGAAGAAGATCTTCATGATTGTCCTGAAATGTTTGAGAGGATGGTAAGCGATGCAGAGAAACCGTTGTACAAAGGTTGCACTAAATTCTCAAGACTTTCTGCGGTATTAAAGTTGTACAACTTAAAGGCGGGCAATGGATGGTCGGATAAAAGTTTCACAGAGTTGTTGGCCCTTATGAGAGAAATGCTACCGGATGATAATGTTCTTCCTAATCGAACCTATGAGGCAAAAAAAATGTTGTGCTCTATTGGCATGAGCTATGATAAGATACATGCTTGTCCTAACGATTGCATTTTGTTTCGTAACGAATATGCAACGTTAACTGAGTGCCCTAAATGCGGTTTGTCTCGATATAAGAAAAGATTATCTCCCGCAAAAGTCTTATGGTATTTTCCGATAATTCCGAGATTTAGGCGCATGTTTCGTAGTGAAACCGATGCAAGACATCTTACTTGGCATGCAGATGAAAGAATTACTGATGGAAAGTATCGGCATCCGGCTGATTCACCACAGTGGTCGAAGATTGATAATGATTATCCTGAGTTTGGATCAGAAGCAAGAAACCTTCGATTGGCATTATCTACTGATGGAATGAACCCACATGGTCTTCAAAGTATTTCACATACCACATGGCCTGTGATTCTTATGATTTATAACCTACCTCCGTGGCTATGTATGAAGCGTAAGTACATGATGTTATCTATGTTAATCTCTGGGCCTAAACAACCAGGTAATGACATAGACGTATACTTGACACCTCTGATCGAAGATTTAAAGATTTTGTGGGAGAACGGTGTGGAGGTTTATGATGGATATAGGAAAAAAAGTTTCAATTTGAGGGCGATGTTGTTTGGCACAATTAATGATTTTCCAGCATACGGGAATCTATCTGGGTATAGCATTAAAGGTCAACGTGCGTGTCCTGTTTGTGAAGACGGAACCGATACGATTCGATTGGAACTTTGCCAGAAGAATGTGTTTCTCGGTCATCGTAGATTCTTACATTCTAAACATCACTACCGTGGGTGGAGAAAAGCATTCAATGGAGACACCGAACATCGTAGAGCTCCACCCGCATTGTCAGGTGAACAAGTTTTTGAAAAGGTGAAAGATGTGCGTACTGAGTTTGGCAAGCCTTTTGCACATAAGATTGTGAAAGGTGGGTGGAAGAAAAGGTCGATATTTTTTGAATTGCCATATTGGAAGTCTTTGTACGTGAGACATTTTCTCGATGTTATGCATATTGAAAAAAACGTATTTGAAAGTGTTATCGGTACATTACTCAATATAAAAGGCAAGTCTAAGGATGGCCTTAAAGAAAGGGAGGACATGTTAAAAATGGGAATGAGAACTGAATTAGCACCTGTGAAGAAAGGAAGACGAACATATCTACCACCTGCTGCTTTTACTTTATCTAGAAAGGAGAAAAAAAAATTGTGTAAGTCTCTGAGTGAAGTTAAGGTTCCAGAAGGATACTCATCTGATATCAGAAGACTTGTTTCTATGAAAGACCTCAAGTTGAAGAATTTGAAGACACATGATTGTCATGTTATAATGGAACATTTTCTACCGATCGGTATACGTTCTATTTTGCCAGAAAAAGTAAGAAGTTCCATAACTAAATTGTGTTTTTTCTTTAGGTCAATTTGTAGTAAGGTGATCGATCCCGAGATCTTACCAACACTACAAAAAGAGATTGTAATTACCTTGTGTGAGCTTGAAATGTATTTTCCTCCGTCTTTTTTTGACATAATGGTTCATTTAGTTATTCATCTTGTGAAAGAGACACATTTGTGTGGACCAGCTTATATGAGATGGATGTACCCTGCTGAACGGTATATGAAAATATTAAAAGGGTACGTGAAATCCCGAAGTCGACCAGAGGGTTGTATTGTTGAACGATACATTGTTGAAGAAGCTGTTGAGTTTTGTACTGAATATTTGTCTAACGTTCAATCGATTGGACTCCCCAGAGCTCAGATTTTCGACAAAATGGAAGGTAAAAAATTAATTGGGAATAAAATTGTGACAATATCAAGGGATGAACGGGATCAAGTTCATTTGTATGTTCTGCACAATAATAATGAGGTTGAGCCATATGTTGAAATGCACAAGGATGTACTCCGAAGGTTAAATCCGAACAGAAATGAAAATTGGATAGTTATAGAGCACAATCAAAGTTTCATACAATGGTTGAAGGATCATATTTATTTGAAGCGCTCTTCAGATCCTTCTTCGGTAACAGAAAGGTTGAGATGTTTGGCATATGGTCCAAGTTTGCATGTGTTTTCTCATAGCGCATATTCAATTAATGGATACACATTTTATACCAAAGAACAAGATGATAAGAGTACTATGCAAAATAGTGGTGTCACCGTGCTAGCTGAAGCAATGCATATATCAAGTATGAAGGACTTAAACCCCAAATATGCAAATTTGTCATATTTTGGAGTTATTGAGCACATTTGGGTGTTTGATTACGAGAAGTTTCAGATTCCCATCTTTGGTTGCAAGTGGGTGAATAGTAGTGGCATACGAATGGATAGGTCTGGATTTTTGCAAGTTGATCTTACTAGGGTGGGGTACAAAGATGAACCTTTTATTCTAGCATCTCAAGCTAAACAAGTGTTCTATGTGAATGACCCGAAGAGTACAAAATGGTCTATAGTGCTTTTCTCTAACAAAGTGACTGATGATAGCGGTGTCGATCAATGTGATATTGATGTTGAGAATGAGTCATGCATTAGACGGAATGAGTTGAATAGAAATGATGAAGTTGAGGATCTTATACCGGATGAGTCATATATAAGAAACGATCATAATGAGGGAATTTGGATCAATTCATCCGTACGCATTGCTAAGAAACAAGTGATTAATATTCCAACAAAGAAAAGAAAGAGATGTTAGTGACTTAGGTAAATTATCCATGGTTTCTTTATTTTATTTTTTCAATTGTTTTGATTATAAGTTATATGTGATAATGCATGATTTCTTTATATTTTTGTTTTCAATTGCTTTGATTATAAGTTATATCTGATAATGCATGATTTCTTTATTTTTTTGTTTTCAATTGCTTTGATTATAAGTTATATATGATAATGCATGATTTCTTTATTTTTTTGTTTTCAATTGCTTTGATTATAAGTTATATTTGATATTTGATGGTTTCCTTGGTTTATTACAGGTTAGACATGGCTGATGACCAACATGAGGAAGTTCCTAAAAAAGTATCCGCGGAAGAAGAAATTCGAAGAGGCATCACAGTAATGAGAAGGGTGGTCCAAGGAAGATCTCGAGGCATCATACTAGATGTCTATTGGAGCACCCAGGGACAGCTTATAGAACCTAATGGGCATACCTTAACTAGTTTTATCGGTGCACTAGTAAGGAATGAAATTCCCATTACATGTGATGATTGGAGAAACAAAGAGCTGAATGAGTCCAAAGAAAAAATTTGGAGTGAGATAAAGGTACAATCATTTGGCCCTTAATTATACGGTATCAATTATGTTTTTTCAATTACCGATACTAACTATCAATCTGTATGTTTTTCTTAGCGATGTTTTAACATCGAAGAAGAAAGAAGAGGCTTTTGTATGAAATTGGCCGAAAAGCTTCTAAGAGGGTTTCAGACATTTTTATCATCCAAGTTCCTTAAGGATGCGGATGGTAATTTTGTGGATGCGGAGCTTCCTAAAAAATATGAAAGTTTGATATCGGCTGAAGAATGGGAAGCTTTCAAATCCAAAAGACAAGACCCGGTTTTTCAAAGAATAAGTGCTACAAATCGGGAAAGAGCATCAAGTCCCGCATATCCGTACCGAAAAGGACGTGTCGGATATGGACGCTTAGAACAATCCATGGTAAGTATTTATAAATTGCGATAACAAATTTGTTCATCATATATTAGTTTTATCTGATCAAATTGTATGACTTAATGTGTAGCTGCAGAAGGAGGAAAGTTCAGAAACATCTCTTCATGCACATGTTTTGTGGAAGGAAGCTCGTGTGGGCAAATCTGGAGTTCCTCAAGAAGAAGTTTTACACGTATACCAGAAATGTGTAAGTATAACATTTTTTCATTAATTGAATAACATTTTTATACACAAATATTTGACAAGTGTACGGTATTCATCTGATTTTTCAGGAGGAGCTATCTCAGTCTTTATCTCCCGATGATACTAGGAGCATACTTGGTCGGGCATTAGATGTCCCTGAGTATTCTGGTCGGGTGAGGGGTAAGGGATTTGGAGTCACTCCGACCTCCCTGAGTATTAAAAAAGGAAAGGCTCCTAGTAATCGGGAGCTTCATGCAAGAATGGAAGCCATGCAAGCTGAGCTTGATGCATTGAGGAGAGAAAGAGAGGCTAGCGCCTCAACAGTATACAGAGATGCTTCGGACAAAGACAGTATCAACTGTACCTTTCAGCCGAACATTCCAGAGGTAATTACATATAATTGTCTTAAATCGAACTATTTGCTTAAATTATGTATTTGACATATATACACATTAACGATTTCTTGTTATTATTGGTTTTAGGGCATTTCCCATTGTCAGCTGTATTTGTCGTCACCATACTATCGGATGGTTGGCAAGGGAAAAGTGCATAACGTTAGCGGAGTATTACTCCACACTAGAGAGCTCCCTGCTGGATGTTTGAAGGTATCAGTTGATATTGCAGTTGAGCCGAATGCAGCATTACCATATCCTAGCGATGATTCGGATGCAACAACGGTGCACGAAGCAGTAGGTTCGTTTGTTGCATGGCCGACAAACCTCATATGCGTAGGATATGAGGTATGATTAAAACTTATGTTAACTTCCTTGGTATATTCAAAGTTTAAAATTTATGCTTAAAATTTTACTTACATATTTTCCTATGTTAAATAGACTCCCACAAAATCCAAATCAAAAGATAGTGCGATTCCACGGCATACCGAGTCCACGGTTTCAAGAAAAGAGGTAATATACAATTATATGACATATATTCATGGAAGTTGTTACATTCTTAATTTGATCTAACTATTTATATGACATGTAGCTTCAAGAAAATGAGGATAGCAATGCCTCCGCACAACAAAAAAAGGAGGTTAGCAACGCCTCCGCACGGGTACAAAGTTCTGGTGCTAAGAAGACCGTAGCTAGGAAAAAACCTACCACCAAGTATAGGTCGTGCCTCAGGACATTTCTAGAGATGACCGATATACCGACCGGAGGTGTTCGGACTGTACATATGGAGGTAGGGATTTTCGGCTTTGATTACGAACAAATGATTGGTAATGAGGACTTCATGCAAGTTTTTGGTCGTGAAGAAATCGGCGTCAACGTTGTCAATACATATGTTAGGTAAATCCGGACTACTTTGTTTTATTAATTAAACAACTTATGTTAATGATGTTTACTTTATGTTAATGATGTTTTTATATTAGGTTTTTGTATGACAAATTGATGCGCCCCAATCGTTTGGACGTGTCATTCGGATTCTTAGCACCCGCGACCGTCAACTATAGTTTAATGTTAAGTAGACCGGATACCGTGACGGAGTACGTTCTTCGGATCCTCATGGACAATAAAGATGCGGAGAAGTTGTTTTTTATACCGTTTAATACCGGGTTAGCATTTCATTCTAAATTCATCTATTATAATTATTTTCCAAGTTACCATCTAACATTTGCCTAATCATTACAGTGGACATTGGTTGTTGCTCGCAATCAATCCTATCCGAGAAATTGTGTATTATCTTGACTCGTTAGGAAATGATTGGACAACATACCCGGATATGAAGGTCCTAATTGACACGTAAATGAGAATGTTCAAAATTTTTCTTAGTTTATGTGAATTGTTCTAATTGCTTCATTTTTTTTTATTAGCGTCCTACAAGCTTTTCGGGCCCAACGAGTTATCCAAACCTCAAGGAGGGGCGCCAACTCCATTACATGGATTAAAGTGGCGGTATATTTTTAATTACCACGTTTTTTATTATATTAGTGATGACTACACTTGATAAAACTTAGGATTTATAATCCATATTTTTTTTTCATATGTAGTGTCCTCGTCAACGTAATCAAATAGATTGCGGGTATTTCATGTTGAGGTTTATGCGAGATACTCTCGTTTTGGGCCGATTAGATATTCCCACCGATGTATGTATTTCTAACTTATGAGTTATTTTTATATTTACACATATCTCATATAATTAAATAGTTGGAATTAATTCAAAATATGTTATATTATTATGTAGTACTTTGATGAATTCAAGTGTGCATCTTATACAAAGGATCAAGTGGACGAAATCAAAGAGGAGTGGTGTCAATTCATGATAGAGCTCAAAGTGTGTAATTAATGTGTACATTTGTAGTAGTATATGTAATGACTTATAAATGTAAACATAAATTTGTATATATTTTGATACATTTATGGCAAAATTGGTTTGAATTGGTTAGCCAAAAATTGGTAAAAAAAGGCCAAAATGGCATATATAAAATGTGATAATTGTCTGCCAAAATCTGGTTGAAAACAGGTAGAAATTCTGGTTTATAAACCTGGAAAAAATGTGGTTTCAAACAAATCCTTCAAAAAATTTCGTATACCTTAGACAACGCTTTTGTAAAAAGCGCTGTCTAAGGGGGGATTAGAAAGCGCTTTAGGCAAAAGCGCTGTCTAAGGGGGGGCTTAGACAGCGCTTTTTGAGAAGCGATGTCTAAGGTATACCTAAAAAAATTAAAATAGGAGGGGCTTAGACAGCGCTTTTGGCCAAAGCGCTGTCTGAGGGGGGGGCTTAGACAGCGCTTTTCAAAAGCGCTGTCTAAGGTGTACCTAAAAAATTTAAAATAAGAGGGTCTTATAAAGCGCTTTTGGCCAAAGCGCTGTCTAAGGGTGGGGGCTTAGACAGCGCTTTTAACATTTTAAAAAGCGCTGTCTAAACCTTTAGCAGCGGAGGTTTAGACAGCGCTTTAAAGCGTTGTCTAAGGCTAAAAAAAGCGCTGTCTAAGGTCTTGTTTGTTGTAGTGACCCTATTGTTTCTAACCACGCAGTTAATTATGTTGCAGAATTTAAAAGCGAAAAATAAATCCTAAGCTATTACATCATGGGAGGTACATGATTTGAACTAGGGGGTACAAAAATTAAAATGACAGAGATTAAATTCCAAACTATTACAAGAAAAATTAGCATCCTATACATTTTATTTCTAAGGAAATTATAGGAAAGCAAAAAAATGCGAGGAAAGGTCGAGAATCGGGAGATTGAGAAGATGGAAAAGGATATAGAAGAATATATTTTTTTGGATTTTTTTAAATTAAATAAGAATTAAACTTTAGTCATTTTTTTTGTATTTTATCATTATGAAAATGAAGAAAATATATTTTATTGTATTAAGATTAATTATTTAGAAAAAAAGAAAGTAGGTTAATGTATTTTGATATTTTTTAATTAATTAGTTTCTACTTGAATAAGAAATAAATAAGAAATGAAAAAACAATTACGATAATAGACATAACGACGTTAGATCGTTGAAAAATATACACAAATTAAAATACGACGAATTGCTACCGCATAGGCGGTCATCGCAGATCGAATAAAAAAACGGTGGTATGATTAAATTAAATTAAATAAAAAAAGTGTAAATTGAAATGTGAATCGGTAAGCGCTGAAGGTGAATTATCACCATGCTAAACCGTCAGACGCGTGTAAAATCGAAATACAACAATAAAAAGAACCTCGCACATAAACCAATAAAAAATACACCATTAACTTTGCTACACTTAATGTGATCATTGCAATAGGATTAAAACATGCGGATCTAAATTTATTAAAATAATAATAATAATAAAGCAAAAGAAATTTTAGAAGAAAAAAAACAACGATGTTGCTAACGCAAAATTGCGATCATCGCAACTGGATCAAATCAACACAAATGTCACGCATCATGCACGTCAATGTACAAACAATGTTTCGACACAATATGATCCGAACAATTTAATCCAAAAATGTATTAATCATATTAACACGCACTTATATATATATATATATATATATATATATATATATATATATATATATATATATATATATATATATATATATATATATATATATATATATATATATATATATATATATATATATATATATAAACAATAAAATAAACCAGTATCAGAAACTATAAAACAAACGTGATTCATATAAATTATATATATATATATATATATATATATGTTTATGTGAAAGAAAAAAGCATATAGTAAAAAGAAGAAGTAGTAAGTTATGAGTAACATAAACAAACTGTAACAAGTACATGTCTAGTCGCCGCTATACTTCCCTTTCTGTCTCCCTTTTCAATTCTTTTTCGGTATTTTTTCGGTCTCCTCCTAGTAGCAACACACAATATGTATATATAGGGATTAATTAGGATTAATGATAATGGGCCTAAGTGTTTATTTTGAAACCCAATAAAATATTATATTAAAAAATTAAATAAAGTTTAATAAAAATAGTTAAAATTAAAAATAAAAACTAATAATCCTATTTATTTATTCTAGACCCAATGTAAAAATAAACGGACTCAAAAAATAAAAGTCGGGCACAAAAGTGCTCGAAAAAATAAAATGAACACATCAAAATAATCAGCGCGAAATAAATGACTCGGAAAAATACAGCATTTGGTCGGATTTTGAAATAAAAATTATGATCGTTTAAACTGCTCAGACTGATCAACATACGACCAAAAATAGTCGTAAAAAAATTTTTAGCATGTCAGATTAAACCGCGTAAATTGTAGATTAATATTACTAACATTTGCAAATTTTAATTTTGACATTTTTCGTTTATTGATTTTAGGCACAATTGAAAATTAATTTGACTAGTCTGTCTGTAAATTCCGAGAAATTATTCTGGCTAATATTAAGACAAAATACATGTTATGCTATGAAGATGATGCAAATGAATGCGAAACAACAACAAAAAGTTGATTAGAATTAAAAATCAGAGGGCAAATTTTGGGGTACAACAGCTGCCCCTGTTCAATCTTCTTAGACCTGAGGAGTTAGATTGGTATGTTTATCAATCATGATCCAAAGGAGGAAGAGGATTGAACATATAAGTGCCCAGAAATTTGCATTGTTGGTTGACTGTATTGACTGGATGGGCTTAAAGAAACCATCTGATGAGCTAACTAAAGGTTGTCGGAGATGGGCTTAAAGATGTCATCCGTAGTAATGGATATCCAGGGGGTTTATAGCAGCCTAAGATAGAGATAAAAGTAATCCTGGGGGTTTCTAGCTGCCCAAGATATTGGTAGATGTAATCCTAGGGGTTTCTAGCAGCCCAAGATAGAGATAGATGTAATCCTGGGGGTTTATAGCAGTCCAAGATAGAGATAGAGGTAATCCTAGGGGTTTCTAGCAGCCCAAGATATTGGTAGATGTAATCCTGGGGGTTTCTAGAACCCCAAGATAGAGATAGAGGTAATCCTGAGGGTTTCTAGTAGCCCAAGATATTGGTAGATGTAATCCTGGAGGTTTTTAACAGCCCAAGATGGAGATAGATGTAATCCTGGGGGTTTATAGCAGCCCAAGATATTGGTAAATGTAATCCTGGGGGTTTATAGCAGCCCAAGATATTGGTAAATGTAATCTTGGGGGTTTCTAGCAGCCCAATATATTAATCTGAAGGATAATAAGTTGATGATGTTCGTCTGCTGGGGAATGAACCTGAAGAAAAACAAGGTTAGTTCTATGCAGTATCATGATATATGTAATGCATTGTATGATGTTCTTAATGTAAATGAGAATGTTACATGTGTTTTGTATGCGTATGCTATGTTATGCGGTAGATGATGTATGGATGAATTAAATAGTAGGAGCATATTAATAACTTCATGTAGAACTGTTAGTTGGGGAAAATATATCCTTGTTCACTATTGAGGAAGATGAAAACATCGTTTCAGTCTGCTTTTAGAATACTGTACTTGGGATCTTCGACTTCTGTTTGAAAATGATGGCATTCGAGGAGAGTTGATTGTTCGTCGTGCTTTTTATTGAAGGATTAAGTTCTTAAATACCCTGACTGGGGATAAAAGGGATAGGCATTCCTCTAAGAGACTTATCTGGCCAAGTGTCAACTCTTCTGGGGATATCAAGCTTGAGAGAATCATGCCTGGGACTTTGTAGGGTCGGAAGTACAAGCTCTTTCGGGGAAGATATTAATTGGAATACTTTTGCTGGAACAAACCTGTAGAGATTACTCTGTGGGGATGGATCTGTGAAGATTTGTCAGACCTAAGCCTTGTTAGGGATTCCAACCTCCAAGAGTCCTTAGTAAATGCTATTATTGTAATTTTATGCATTTTGGTAAACATCAATCATATCAAAAGCATATATTCATTCAAAGTAATCAACAAATGTTTATGCATAATTTAAAAAAATGACAAAAGTAAAGTTGAGTTTGAATTAGAATTGTATTGATCTTGAAGGTGGCCTATAGACAGGCAATCTTGTACAAGGAGACATAAATCCTAGTAAGAGGAAATTGTTGTAAAATTGAAAAGGCACAAAGTGATGAAACAAAGAAAACAACTATGTGTAAATGATACCATCGGGTTTCAACTCTGCTATTGTCATTATGTCTTCAAGCATCTCATCCATTGCAGCCGAAAGAGAAATGATTGGACTGATCTAAGCTGTTTGAATTTGATATTGGAAACACAACTAGTTGGAATTAAATGGGTGATCCAATGAGAAATAGTCGTACACTTTAATCCCTAGCTTTTGCCCGGACCGCCTTTTCAGGTTTTCAGTCCACCAAGATACCCTTTTTTCCCAAACCTCCTTTCAGGTTTTCGACTTGTCGGGTGTACAAGTTTATATATATATATATATATATATATATATATATATATATATATATATATATCCCTGATTTTTTTCCCGAACCCTTTTGGTTCGTCGGGATGCCCTTATTTTTTCCTAGGCCAGCCAACATAGTGGGTCTCTTTTTATGCGTAGTAATTTTTTGACTATGTATGCGTTTACAGGGTGTGGGAAATCTTCACCATACATGGTGGTAAGTATCATAGCACCTCCAGAAAATACCCTTTTGATTACAAATGGACCTTCATATGTGGGAGCCCATTTGCCTCTGGGATCACCTTGTGGTAATATGATATGCTTTATTACCAAATCTCCAGTCTGGTATACTTGATGCTTGACTTTCTTGTTAAAGACTTTGATCATACGCTTCTGATACACCTGGCCATGACAGACGGCTGCGAGCCTCTTTTCATCAATCAAGTAAATCTGGTCAAGTCGAGTCTGAACCCATTCATCTTCATCTAAGTCTACATCTTTCATAATTCTTAAGGAAGGGATCTGAACTTCAACGGGTAAAACTACCTCCATACCATAGAATAGAGAGAAAGGGTTACCTCTGTTGAGGTGCGTACTGAGGTGCGATAACCATGAAGAGAAAACGGTAACATCTCGTGCCAATATTTGTATGTCATTATCATCTTTTGTAAGATCTTCTTGATATTCTTATTGGTGGCTTCTACTGCGCCATTCATCTTTGGCCGATATGAAGAAGAATTGTGATGCTTAATCTTGAACTGCATGCAGAGTTCAGTAATCATAGTATTGTTCATATTAGTACCATTGTCTGTGATAATCCTTTCAGGGATGCGATATCGACAGATAAGATTATGCTTGATGAATCGAGCCACGACATTCTTGGTAACATAAGCAAACGAGGCTGCCTCTACCCACTTTGTAAAGTAATAAATTGCAACAAGGATGAAACGATGTCCATTGGAAGCGGTAGGTTTAATCTCTCCAATCATATCAATTCCCCATATTGAAAAATAAAACTAATGCAGCAGCTTCAAACAAAATTCTGGAAAATATGACTCCAAATATGACTTCGAATCCAACACGAAAGTTGTAGCTCTCTCTCTTAGATTTCCATCTACTAGTATAACGCCTTAATCAGATTCCTGGAACTCCGGTTATGATCATTTCCGTAAAAGCTGTTAAAGCTGAAAATTAAGTACGAAAATCAAATTAAACCAAAAATAAAGTAAATTAGAAAAACAAATTAAAATATAAAAATAAACAAAGAAAACTAAAGAAATTCCTAAGTGCAATCATGTAGGAATGTGCACCAAAATGCACTGATCAAGCAGTTAGAACATTCAACGGAACCGGAGGTACATGTATTTTATCAGCATAGATCTAGCATTTCTAACAAGTTTTGGAGTGCTGATGGCAATCAGTTTCCATGGTAGACCAGTAGTAACCTGCTCTCAAAATTTTCTTAGCCATCGTATGCCCACTAGAGTGAGTACCAAAGATCTCATCATGCATGTCTTCAATAATATCTCTTACTTCCTTCTTGTCTACACAACGAAGCAAAGTCGAATCGTGATTGCGCTTGTACAAAATTTTGTTACTCAGGAAAAACGTGGCAGAAAATCTCCTTAGAAACTTCTTATCATTAATAGATGCCCCTTCAGGATACTCCTGAGCTTCGAGATATCTTTTTACTTTGTGGAATCAAGGTTTTTCTTCTACTCCCTCAGTATCAACCTCATAACAGTATGCCGACTCATCAAATCTATCAATAATGATTCTAGGGGCTTCATGGTCCCAATTGACTCTGAACATAGATGACATGATAGCTAATGTGTCTGCCAACTGATTCTTTTCTCGTGTGTTGTACCCCAAAATTTTCCCTCCTACAATCAAGGCAATGTGTCTCAAGGTTCACAGGGTTCCCAAGGTTCACAAGGTTCACAATTGGTCAACAGGATTGAAGACAAAGTCTCCTCCTGAACAATGGATCCAGAACTAGGGTTTTGAATTTCTCCAAGCTAAATGGACTTCTAAGGCCTCAAATGAGCTTCATAACATACCACATGTCTTCAAGAATCCCCATGTCAAGTTTCAGAGCTTTCCCAATAAGTTTGACCAGTCAAATGTTCAAGTATTCAAAAATTAGTCAACTTGATAAAAAAAGTCAAACTGAGGTCAACTGTGGTCAACTTAAAGTCAAACTTCAATATTTTTTGCCAACATCTAGATTATGAGGTAAAATTCATCATTTGATCAAGGGTTGATCGTGATTCATCAAGAAAATCTCAGATCATCAAGAATCAAGAAGTTTCTAAATTAGGGTTTCACAATAAAAGTCAACTGAACTTTAACCAGCCATAACTTTCACATGCTTCATCAAACATTTCCCATCCAAAGCTTATTTTGAAGTAAATTGAATTCTCTACAACTTTGTGTCTCACAAGCCAAGCCTAAAAATGCTTCATTTGGAAGGTATGAGCTAAAACATTATAGGTCCTTTTGAAAGTCAACAAAACGTCAACTTTTTCCAAAGTTCATAATTTGAAAAAGGTAAAAGGTATGGACATGGGACCAAAATTTTTGGTTAGAGGACTCAATAAAATTTCTATAAAGTCCAAGAACACTTTCATAGCCTTAAAATTGAGGGAGTTATGCCTTGTCAAAGTTGGGAAATTTTCAAGGGGTGTATGAAGCAAAAAAGGTCTTAACTTCAAAATTTCCAAATGGGCCCATAAAATTGCAACCCAATCTCAAAGATAAAGTCATGTACGACCCAATGACCATTTATTCTGATTTTTATAATTTATTTTATATTATTTTGGATTTTATTTGTTAAAATTCAATTTAAATAAAAATAAAATATAAAAAGTCAATATTTGGATCAAATATTTGTTCTATAATCAAATATATTACATTTAAACTGATTGAATACCATCCAAATTCGTGCTAGACCAAATTGGCAAGGATATATGTGATTTTTGGACATTTATGGATGATTGCTTTCTTCAATATCAAGTAACTCAAATCCATGAACAAGAGGCCCATATTTTGACCTAATATCATTACATACATATGCACAAACATAAATAAGTGCACAAGGACGAAAATCAACAGCCACACACATCTTCCAAACTTCAAAAAATTCTCAAAAAAACACCAATTCGGTTTCTTAATTGCAGGTGATATCAAGGCGTTTTAAAGGTTGAGACATGATCCTTGATGTCTCTTGATGCTATCTCCATCATCTACATCATCTAAAACATCCACATATGTCGTGACTGAATCATCATTATACATGCTTCAAGATTTTTTCGATTGCATATTTCTAACTCTTATAAATTGATTTCGTTGCTTGATTCATGTTTTGTATGACCTAAAGATGTTATCTGGACTGTTTGATTGAAAATTCATTGCAGGTTTAAGAAAACGCCATGGTTAGGGTTTTTCACCCTCGTTTAGGGCTTTCCAATATAAGCCATATAAATGACTTCTAAGACCATATTCTTATCCTCTGGACTTTGGGAAATTGAATGGTCCAATTATTGAGAAGAAAATTTACGTTTAATGATGAATTTGAGAAACATAGGTTCACCTACAAAAATAAATTCGCAGGAAAAACTGTAACTAAATTCGCAGGAGTTTTCGCAGGTAATTTGAAGAAGATGAAGCTGATGGCGCCAAACTGAAGGATTCAAATTTAAGTTTTCCCTTTTATTTTATTATTTCTGTTTTATTTCACCAAAGGTTGAATAGCCTGGTGGTCAGCATACGCGTGTATTATGCATTAGGATCTAGGTTCGATCCCAGGTCCCCCCCACCTTTTATTATTTTCTTTTATTTTTTCAAACTTAATATATTATTTTCTTTGCCCAGGTATTATTCACTACCACGCGGTGGCTCAAATGGAAAGAGTTGGGTTTGGTTATCTTGAGGGCAATGGTGGTGTAGTGGCTGAAGGGTTTTGTTGGCTAAGGCAAGGGCAAGGGTTCAACCCCTGGCCCCAACATTTTGGTATCTCTAACTTTATTTTTTTTTCCTTTTTTATCAAATTATTTATTTTCTTTGAATTTCCTTATTATTATTAAACTAATTTCTAAAAGATAAGACAAAACCTTTTTTTTTAAGAAACTTATATTTTTTATAAACCTCTTTTTATAATTTATCTCTTTTAATTTTATTATATTTTATAAATTAAAATAAAACTTATTTTCGTATTTAACCTTAAAATTTTCTAAAATAAATCCTTTTTTTATTAAACCCTAAAAATGTTTAACTTTAACCCTAAAATTTTCTTTAAACCATAGTCTTACCCTTGAAAGAATATAAAAGAACATGAATGACTTAGTCTAGGGTAGGAACTCAAAGTTACTGGCTCATACCCTTTAAAATACTTTTCACACCTCACAATTTTCAAACATTTTCAAAACAAAGGCTTTGTATACATCCATAAGAGGATCTTTACAAAGTACTTAGAAAATTTTCTAATCACACACTTCACACTTTCAAAACAATTAAGTGAGCTAAGTAACTAAGAGCCCATGGATAACCATGGATATAAAGGGTGCTAACACCTTCCCTTTATATAACCTACCCCCTGAACTCAAGTCTTTTAAAAAAATAGGTCTTTCCTGTTCTTTTATGTCATTTCCACATGGATAAAATAAAAGTCGGTGGAGACTCTTACTATCCACAACATTTATAGAAAGTCAGTACTCCCACCGTGTTACATCGTGGAATATGTTCGAATGTGATCTCTTAAAAGTATGGGATCAAAGTCAACACATGTTCTCAGTAAGGAATTAGATTTGGATGCTTTGTGTCCCATTCTCCTTTAATCTGACTAACTACTAGGGTTGTGTCTCCATATACATTCAAGAATTGGATCTTCATCTAAATGGTAGCCTTGATACCCATTATACATGCTTCATATTCAACCATATTGTTGGTACAATCAAAGAAAAGTCTAGCAATAAATGGCGTATAACGACCATCAGGAGAGATAATCACAACACAAATACCATTTCCAAGTGCATTAGAAGCTCCATCAAAAACCATAGTCCATCGGGATCCCAGTTCAGGTCCTTCATCCGGTCTAGGTTCTTTATGATCAATAACAAGCATAATATCCTCATCTGGGAACTCAAAATTCATAGACTGATAGGCATCCACCGCTTGATGAGCCAAATGATCAGCTATTACACTTCCCTTAATTGCTTTCTAAGTAGTGTATTGAATGTCATATTCTGTCAAGATCATTTGCCATCTCGTTATTCGTATGGAGTGAGCAGGTTTCTCAAATATGTATTTGATAGGATCCATCTTCGAAATCAATAAAGTGGTATGAGTCAATATATATTGTCTTAGTCGACGAGCAACCCATGCCAAACGCATCATGTTTTCTCAAGCAGTGAGTATCTTGTTTCACAGTCGGTAAACTTTTTGCTAAGGTAGTATATTGCTTACTCTTTTCGACCATACTCGTCATGTTACCCTAACACACACACCCCATTGAATTGTCTAACACTGTCAGGTACATAATCAAGGGTCTTCCTTCAACTGGTGGCATTAGTATTGGAGCTTCTTAGAGATATTTCTTGATCTTATCAAAAGTTGTCTGGCATTCGTCATTCCATTTCACTACCCGATCTTTCTTCAGCAATTTGAAGATTGACTCACAAGTAGCGATTAAGTGGATAATAAATCTTGCAATGTAGTTCAGACGTCCCAAGAAACCTCTGACTTCCTTCTCAGTACAGGGAGCGGGAATATCTTGTATAGCTTTTACCTTCGCAGGGTCAACTTCAATACCTTTACCACTGACAATGAAACCCAAACGTTTACCAGATCTAACCCCAAAGGTACATTTGCTTGGATTCAATCTTAGATTTTATTTCTTCAACCTCTCAAACAGCTTGTGCAGATGGTCAAGATGTTCTTCTTCAGTCTGGGATATGGCTATCATGTCATCAACATATACCTCTATCTCATGATGAATCATATCATGGAACAAAGCTACCATAGCCCGCTGATATGTTGCCCCAACATTCTTCAAACCAAATGGCATTACTTTGTAACAAAAGGCGCCCCACTGTGTGACAAACGTAGTCTTTTTTGTATCTTCAGGCGTCATCTTAATCTGATTATAACCAGAGAAACCATCCATGAAAGAGAATACCTTATGCTGAGCATTGTTGTCTACCAGAACATCAATATGTAGAAGTGGAAAATCATCTTTGGGGCTGGCCTTGTTCAAATCCATGTAATCCACACATATGCGTACTTCCATCCTTCTTAGGCACTGGTACCACATTTGCAACCCATTGGGGGATAAGAAGTGACAGCTAGGAATCCTGCCTCAAATTGTTTCATCACTTCAGCTTTGATCTTTTCTGACATTTCGGGATGCATACGTCGAACTTTCTGCTTTACCGGGTGACAACCTTCCTTTATTGGTAGATGGTGAACCACGATATCAGTATCAAGTCCTGGCATATCTTCATAAGACCGAGAATAGATCTCCACATAATCATGTAGCATCTGAATTAACTTGTTCTTAACGTTGTCTTCTAATTTAGCACCTATCTTGATCTCTTTCTTATCTTCCTCAATACCCAGATTTACAACTTCGATCGGTTCTTCGTACGACTGTATAACTTTCTCTTCTTGCTGTAGCAACCTAGCAAGTTCTACGGGCACTTTAAAATCTTCTTCATCTCCATCCTGGGCTTGGTAGATTGGATTTTCAAAGTCATAATTGGCAATAGCAGAACTGTTATCAATGGGATCCAGAGTGGATGAGGATCTGCAGTTTAATGATGTGGGTGTGTATAAGAACACATAGCTTTTTGATAAAGAAAACATAAATAAAATAAAGATAAAGAGTGCAATATTTACGAAAGCAAAACATCCATTGATTTCATTGAATGAAAATATGCAAATGAAAGGACATCCCTAATTAGCATACCATTGTGCCCCAGGATAGACACAAGGTTTAAGAGTTTTATTGATCAAATTACAAAAAACCAAACATAGAAAAATAAAATAAACAGAAAATAACATTTACTCCTGACTAAAGGAGATAGGAATGATGTCTTCGGTCTTCCAATTATTGAGCCCACTGACAATGGTAGGAAAGATCCAAATGTCTATGTCGCAGTCCTCATTAGTGTTTTCCGCAGCATTAACTTGATCCTTCTGAACTCCTTTGTTGATGATACGAATAGCACGAGCACGACGAACAGTCTTCTGAGCCTTTGAAATGAAACCTAGACCAAATTTGACAGACTTGTAAGGAATGTCAGGAAGCTGACCCCAAATAGTACAACCACCTTCTTCAACCACATCCTTGGTGTAACATGGTGGAAGAACTGACTTTCTATAAATGTTGTGGATAGCAAGAGTCGCCACCGACTTTTATTTTATTCAAGTGGAAAGGACATAAAAGAACAGGAAATAACTATTTTTAAAAGACTTGAGTTCGGGGGTAGGTTATATAAAGGGAAGATGTTAGTACCCTTTATATCCATGTCTATCCATGGGCTCTTACTTACTTAGCTCACTTTATTGTTTTGAAAAAGGAAAGTCTAATGTGTGTTTAGAAAATTTTCTAAGTATTTTGTAATGATCCTCGTATGGATGTATACAAAGCCTTTGTTTCGAAAATATTTGAAAATAGTGAGGTGTGAAAAGTATTTTTAAAGTGTGAACAAGTAACTATGAGGTACCTACCCTAGACTAAGTCATTCATGTTCTTGTATGTTCTTTCAAGGGTAAGACTATCCCTATTATTAAGGAATAGGTAGTCATTACCTTGGATTTTATTAAGGGACGGGCGTAGGGTCATCGTATGGTCAACGAAAGCAACTTGAAGGGTGTCTTTAGCAATTGGGAGGGACTATCATCTTTTAAATCGAAGGGACAAGATCATTGTAGGCAACATCATAGAGACTTGATCTTTTAACCGGAGGGGGGGGGGGACAAGATGATTTTATTTGGTAGGGTTTTGCTTAAGACACCCCCATATTCGAGGGACTTGACCATTTAAAAGGTAACTTAAGAGGAATACCCTAGGAGGTGCAGATAGCGATCATAGATCGACTTATGTGTGTGAATGATTTATTTCAGATATTTATTCTTTTTTATTTAATTTTCTAAGTCCTTTTTTAATCATTTAATCTTTTCACTCCCTATTTACTAACCAAGTAATTAAATAATATAATTAAAAAGATGAAAATAAATAAAACTACGTTATTACAAGGCTTTGGGGCAGATACGAAATAATTGGGCGGAAAATAAATTACAATAAATATAAACCTATACATTTTTTCTAATAATTTAAATAAGACCAAAATAAAAATAAACAAATAAAGAGAGATATTCTAAGTAATTAAATAAAATCAAGATAAATTAATTAAGTTTTAATTAGGGTTAGAATTAGGTTTTAATTAAGAAAATTAGGGTTAGTTAAAAATTATTAAGAAAAATACAAGTTTAATTAATCAATTAATAATAATTAATCAAAATAAAATTTAATTATTTACATGAGATATAAAGAACATATTAAAATAATTATTTCAAGAAAATTATGGTGATTAAAAACTAATTAAGTTACAAATTTAATAAGAAAGACCTAATAACTAAATTTTATCAAAATGTATTATAGTAAAAAAAATTAATTAATAAAAATTTGTTTTATGTTTAGGAAGATAATTAGGATTATTAATTTAATTATTAATTATATAAAAATAATTGAAAAAAAGAAAACCAAAAGAAAAAGCACAAATAAAGCATAAAAAGAAAATGAGGGAGGCCTGGTTTTGATCCCAGGACCTCCCTATTACCAAAGCATACTCATGTCCACTAGGCTGCGCGTGCATAGTTGATGATACAATGATTAATGCGTATTATATATGAAACCTGCAAAATAGAGCAAAATTATAAAAAAAATGGAGGACCTGGGAATCGAGCCCAGGTCCAGAGGTCCATACGCGCATACCACCACCAACTGAGCCATCAATGCCTTTCTGATATTCCAGATTGGCGCCCTTGGAGTCGTCTTCTCCCTTGGAATTTTGCAGGTTTTTCTGCGAAATTTCTTGCGAAATTTCCTAGGAGTCTAGCTGCGAATTTTTCCGCATGAAATAATTGTCTTCTCAAACACCATGAAACCTGCACGATTTTATCAAATTAACCACATAAAAATAATCACCAAGTCGCATACAGTCCAATTGTGTCCTCAAAATAGGTTTAGATGCATTAAATCAAGAACCCCTATTTTGAAGCTTCAAACCCTAAAAATGGTGAAACTCCAAACCTGCATCGAAACTCATAACAAACCACCCATAATTCATCTACATCATCCAAAAACAATATTACAAACTCAAAATCGATTAATCACGCGTTAAATCTATGAATCGAAAAAAATTAAACATGATATAAAACCGATTCGGTTTCAATGATATATGGAGTTTTGGATGCTTATGATTATGTGGATAGTATCAAGAGTGCCCAAGGATCATGTATAAGCCATTAGAATACCTTAATTCAACCTGCAAATAAGAAAACGAAAATTGAATTTTTAGTAAAAATTTTGAATGTGAAAAGTGTTCTTTTGTCCTTGAATCCTCCTCTTCATGCCTTAGTCTTGTTATGCTTATGTAGTAGAATTAGTAGAATGAATTTAGGTCAAGATTTGGGCCTTCATACAATGGATTATGATTGCTTGATAATGAAGAAATCCCTCACTCATAATGATCCAAAAATCAAATATTTGCTTGACAATTATGCCTTGCACGAATTTGGAACATCTTCAATCAGTTTAAATGTAATATATTTGATTCTAGAACAAATATTTGATCCAAATATTGACTTTTTATATTTTTTTTATTTAAATTGAATTTTAACAAATAAAATCCAAAATAATAGAAAATAAATTATAAAAATCATAATAATTGGTTATTGGGTCGTGCATGACTTTATCTTTGAGATTGGGTTGCAATTTGATGGGCCCATTTGGAAAATTTTGAAGTTTAGGCCTTATTTGCTTCATACACCCCTTGAAAATTTCCAAAATTTGACAAGGCACAACTCCCTCAATTTTAAGGCTATGAGAGTGATCTTGGACTTTTTAGAAAGCTTAGAGAGTCCTCTAATAAACCTCTTTGGTCTCATGTCCATATCTTTTACCATTTTCAAATTATGAGCTTTGGAAAAACTTGAATTTTTGTTGACTTTCAAAAGGACCTATAATGTTTTAGCTCATAATCTTGATGTTGGAAAAAAGTCTTGAAGTTTGACTTTAATTTGACCACAATTGACCTCAGTTTGACTTTTTTACCAAGTTGACTGATTTTTGAATATCTTAACATTTGACTGGTTAAACTTATTGGGAAAGCTCTGAAACTTGACATGGGGATTCTTCAAGACATGTGGGATGTTATAAAGCTCACTTGAGGCCTTGGAAGTCCATTTAGCCTGGAGAAATTCAAAACCCTAGTTATGGATCCATTGTTCAAGAGGAGGCTTTGTCTGATGAAAACCTTCAATCCATTTGACCAATTGTGAACCTTGTGAACCTTGAGAAATATTGATACACATTGCCTTGATTATGGGAGGGAAATTTTTGGGTACAACACTTGGCATCTTTCAAAGAGGCCATTGCAGGAGATGCTCTAGAAACAATAGGAACTGGTTTAGCAGTAGGAACAATCTGAGGAACCACTTCAAATGTCTGACAAGGAGTCTCGACGAATTCGCCATCCATCTCAACATACTTGAAAGTACTGACATGACTGACCATGTACACTTCTTCACCATAGACAATGACAATCTTGCTCTTCACATGATATTTCAGCTTTTGGTGTAAGGTAGAGGTTACTGCACCTGCCCCATGTATCCAAGGGCGTCCAAGCAAGCAGGAATAGGCAAGACGGATGTTCATCACGTAGAAAGTAGAGTCAAAGACTTGAGAACCTACTTTGATCAGAAGATCAATTTCTCCATACACTATTATTTTTGAACCATCAAAGGCTCTCACCACCACGTTACTAGGTCTCGGCACAACATCTTCATAGTTGAGCTTGTCAAGAACGGCCTTTGGTAACACATTTAATGAGGAACCATTGTCCACCAACACATGAGATAGAGTAATGCCCCTACACTCAATAGAGACGTGAATAACTTTGTTGTGGTTTCTTCTAGCGGGAGTTAGATCATCATCAGAAAAGCCTAAGCCATTGTCAGTCGTCAAGTTAGTAACACAAAATTCAAATT
Source organism: Lathyrus aphaca (assembly GCA_963966055.1). NCBI lineage: Eukaryota > Viridiplantae > Streptophyta > Magnoliopsida > Fabales > Fabaceae > Lathyrus > Lathyrus aphaca. Next base: position 387,219,088 of record OZ014522.1, on the reverse strand, counting down.
GGTCCACAGAGATCTCGTGCGGTACAAGCGCAGATTTCAAGAATTTCACCAAAGCCTTAGCATGGGCCTCAGAGCATAACAACAAAGATAACATAGAGATCTTATAGGGAGTGTGTCCCAACTGTTCGACAATATTGTAATCACTTTTGCGGATGATCTTTAGTACTTCTTCCATTTTCTTAGAGAGATCTTCAATAGTCGGTGTCTCAATCTGAACAGGCTCAATCGCTGGTCCTTTGCCTCGAGCTTCAGTACCTGGCTCGGAGGTAGAAATACGAACTGGAGTAGCAACAATATTTGAAGTGTCTTTTGGAGAGAAAATCCTTCCACTTTGAGTAACTTTACTAGTCCCAACGATATTATTGACATCGGGATCAGTATCTTCAATAGGTATATCAGTTAAAGGCTCTTGATTGACACCATGGATATAAACATCAGCGCCATAATTCCAGGGGATGGCCTTGTATGAAGAATATGGGATTATACCAGGAGTAGTAATAATCAAGGGAGCCACTTTTGGCTCAGCAGTAATCTTCACAGGACCCTTGAGGTGATCCTTACAGTGGTTTTAGAGGTAATTTTTACGGGAGTTTTAGTAACCATAGACACATCTTCAAGCTTCAAACCTTGGGACCAACTTTCACATGAACTCTCCATAAAAGGACTATTCTCAAACAGTATAGTACGGTCGTCCATCAAACGTTGAATACCTTCTTTCAACTTCCAACAACCATTGGATTGAGATGCACAATAATAACAGTTCTCATCGCAGCCCGGAAATAAGTCGGCTTGCAACAACTTCTTTTTAACAATTGACAGAGGAGTGGTCAAGTCAACCACAATAGAAACATAATAACAATCATCAATAGCATTAACAAACTTATCATGATTGGGCATAGGAGTGGTAATCACATTAGGAGTCTCAGGAGGATCAAACTCAATTTCCCCAACATTAATCATATCCTAAATTTTATTCTTCAATGCCCAACAATTATTAGTATCGTGTCAAGGACAGTTGGATTGGTATGCACGCCTTGCATTGGGGTTATAGCAAGGAGAGGAAGTATTAGGATTTTGAGGAGGGTCCTTCAAGGTAATCAACTCCCCTTTCAACATGTGTTGCAGCGCCTAAGCCAATGACATATTGATTTTTGTAAATTTTCTCCTAGGTGTGTCCTTCTTATGTTGATTATACTATTGTTGATTTTGTTGCACGGGTACAGGATTAGAGATCAGAACTGCTCCCACAGATTGGTTATGGTTGTTCTTATTACGACCCTGTTGGTCGTACACAACATTGGATTCCTTTTCCCACTAGGTGGCTTCTTGGTGGTACTTGAAGAGGTAGACACTTGTATTTTACCACTTTGTATTCCACTTTTAACCCATTCTCCAATCATTATCAGCTCGGTGAAACCAAATGACGAGTTTCTAATTAGGTGACTATAGAAAGGACCAGACAACGTACTCATGAACGTGTCAACCAATTCTCTGTCAGTTAAAGGAGTTTGAACCCTGCTTGTAAGATCTCTCCATTTCTGAGCATACTCTTTGAAATATTCATTAGAGCCCATGGACATGCTTTAGAGTTGCATATGAGTTGGCGCTAAATCAGAGTTATATTGATATTGCTTGTAGAAGGCCTCGACAAGATCATTCCAAGTACGAATGTTGGTACTCTCAAGTTGGTAGTAGCATTCTAATTGAGCTCCAGATAAACTTTCTTGGAAGAAATGTATCCACAACTTTCTATCAGCAGTATGTGGTTGGATCCTTCGGACATAGGACCTCAGATGCAGCTTTGGACACGAAACACCATCATATACCTTAAAAGTAGGAACTTTAAATCCAAGAGGAATGACAACTCCAAAAATCAGACTCAATTCTTCGAAATCTAAACCAGATGTTTTCTGCAACTTCATGGCATTCAAATTGTCTTCCAGTAACTTGTATTTCTCATCACCAGTCGAATCATAGTAATAATTCTCCTCTTGATCAGAATTCCCAATAGTAACGTGTTGGCTATCTTCTTCTTTCACAGAATCTCGGTAATCATCGTCTCCATGAATTTTGACCTCATTGTCCGTCTTAATTTGACTTTTGAATCTCCTACCCATGTTAATGAATCTGACTAACTTTCTTGTTTTCTTCTTCTACTTGGTCAGGAGTGCTTTCAGTTCCTCTTATCCCTTGGACAAGTTCAGGATCATTTCTTGGAATTGGGCATTTTGGGTCTGGAGACCTTTGACAGTCTGTTTGAGAGCCATTTCAACTGAAATAAACTGCGAGAAGATAAGAAACCTGTTATGCAATGGTATGGCATGTAAATGCATATGAAATTTTTTCAAGGACCTCGTAGGATTTAAATTTGTTAAAGAAAAACACAAACAAAACTTTTATTAGTAAGTTCAAAATATAACTGCCCCTTGGGCTTACAATGAAGGAAAGACAAGAAAAAAAGTTACAAGGAAATAAATTGTAAAACATTTGAGACTTAAGACTAAGTCTCCCATGGACGTTTCCTCTTCGTGTTGAGATATGTATTGAGGTTCTGGAAAAAATGTGAAATTAATTCCCTAAATTCATCAACCAGAATCTAATGTTGTGTTAAAATATCTCCTAAAAATTCACAATTTAACTATACCAAATGATCACTCAAATCTACTTGACAATTATCTACAAACTTGTGCAAACAATGCTACCAAAACAGTGGACAAAATGGGTTTAAAAAAATAACAAAAATATTTGTAGGTTCTTTTCTGAGTCTTATAAAACTTGCAAAAAGAATGGGGTGAAAATGCTTCGTGAGGTGGAAGAAATAAATTGGACAAACTAAGGTGTTAATGTGGGAATTCAATGAAAAAGAAATTAAGTGAAAAATAAAAATAAAATTGAAAAATCACTAAAATCAGAATATATAAAAACACAAAAATTCTAAAATGAGTTAGGATACTACAGTAATTTTTGTAGAATTTTATTAGGAGTTTTAATATTTTTCAAGAATTAAAACTAGAACTAGGTGAAATTTTTACAAAAATAAAAAACAAAAACAAAACAAAAAATAGGATAGGGGGTGCGAAAATAATGATTCTCCAGTTAAAATCCATTTGGCTTGAAAATGGAGGGTGCATGTAGAAGGAGAAAGGAGGCCCAAACGTGTTGGACTTGGAGGTCAACGGTATGGACCTTCAGTCAACTAATTTGACTGAATACAGAGCGTAGGATCTGCGGAAGAAACCTACCGGACGGTGACAAGTGTCACCGCCAGTATGGTTGAAATTAAAAAAAAAATCCTAATCCTTATCCAACAGAAATCCAAATCCAAATCAGAATCAATTTGTTTTATCATTGTTTAAAATATTTAATAACATTCCATTAAACTCTTATAAACTTGAATCAAATAAAAAAGCCAAAACTAAAGAACAAAACCCTAGAGCCTTCCTTTTTCTTCCTCTCCAGTGGCGCTCTCATATTCTCAACCCTACCGCCACCGGCGAAACGACCATCTTTCTCACCTCACCGATCGTCCTTCTATTCTCTATTCGGATATACTACTAGTTCAACCTAAATCTCACCGCTCACTACGAATCGGAGACGAAGAATCTACAAACCCTAATGTTATAATCTATGAGAATTCAAGATAAGAGAAATTGCACCTTCAACGGTTTAATCTGCCACAACGAAGATAGCAGGTAACATCCATTTATGAGATTCTTCGATCTCTTTTCTTCTACCTTATGAATCTGAGACATTGTTGATGAATCAATGTTTGATGAGTTTTTGTAAATCTTCGAACTCTTACACTGTTGTGCGATTCGATCTCGTTCTTCTTCTCCTTCTCGTTGATTTTGATTGGTGTGGTTCTTGAATTGCAGGTTCAAGATTATTGTGAGGTTGCAGATGAATCTGTGACGATGATGATGATTATGTAAATCAATCGTAATGTGAAGGAGCAAGGAGATGCGGATTCGTTAAAATCTATTTCAGAAGTTGAAGGTTTTTGAAGATTGCTAGAGCTCGCTCAACTTTCGATTCTGGATTCGACGAACTCGTGATATTGATACTCTCTTGGTGGAAATGTTGATGATTTCGTACAGGTTCTGTGAGTCTTATTGTAGAGTTTCGGTTGTTGCGATATTGATGATGATGTACTGCGGATGCTTCGAATTGGAGATGCAAATATAGGAATGTTGTGGGTTGAAAACCCGGTAAAGGAGAGGAGGATCGATTGAAGGTAATTGATGAAGTTGCAATGTTGAATTCGTTAGATTTTCGTAAATGAATCAATGTTTGTTATTGTTGTACCCCAAAATTTTCCCTCCCACATTCAAGACCATGTGTCTCAAGAGGTCTCTTAATAGTCACAAGATTCTTAATTGGTCAAAAAGATTGAAGGTTTCACCAGACAAAGCCTCCTTCTGAACAATGGATCTTAGAACTAGGGTTTTGAGTTTCCCCAAGAAAAGTGGATTTCCAAGGCCTCAAGTGGACTTCATGACATCCCATACACCTTAAATAATGCTCATGTCAAGTTTCAAAGCTTTCCTAACAAGTTTGGTTAGTCAGATGCTCAGATGCCTAAAAATCAATTAACTTGGTCAGAAAGTCAATTGAGGTCAATTATGGTCAACTCAAAGTCAAACTTCAAGATTTTTGGTCAACATCAAGATTATGAGGTGAAATTCATCATTTGATCAAGGGTTGATCATGATTCATCAAGGAAACCTCAGAATCATCAAGAATCAAGAGTTTCTAAATTAGGGTTTTCATCGGAAAAGTCAACTAAACTTTGACTAGCCATAACTTTCACATAATTTATCAAAAATTTCCCATACAAAGCTCATTTTAAAGGAAATTCAATTCTCTACAACTTTGTGTCTTAGAGGCCAAGTCCAAAAATTCTTCATTTGGAAGGTATGAGCTAAAACATTATAGGTCCTTTTGAAAGTCAACAAAAAGTCAACTTTTTCCAAAGCTTATTATTTGAAAATGGTAAATGATATGGACATGGGACCAAAAGGGTTGATTAGAGGACACTCTAAGCTTTCTAAAAAGTCCTAGAACATCTCCATGGCATTAAAATTGAGGAAGTTATGCATTGTCAAAGTTGGGAAAATTTTAAGGGGTATATGAAACAAAAAGGGTCTAAAATCAAGATTTTGTCAAATGGGCCCATAATATTGCAACCCAAACTTGAAGATAAAGTCATGCACGACCCAATGATCAATTATTCTGATTTTTATCATTTATTTTATATTATTTTGGATTTTAATTATTAAAATTCAATTTTAATAGAAATAAATATGAAAATCAAATATTTGATCTCATAGCCTATTTTTGGATCAAAGATATTGGATTTAAGTTGATTGGAAATCACTCAAAATTATGCAAGACCAAAATAGCATGCAAATATTTGAGTTTTTGACAAAATTAGTAAGGATGTTTCTTTGATAACGAGAAAATGTATCGATTATATTGCTATGTTTCATTACCGTTTTATCGCATAATCGTCGTTTTAACACCCGATTCCTCGAGTTTTCCTTACCATTTTGCAGGTACATCGTATACAGAGCTAAATCATGAGCCAAGAGCAAAAGGAACGAAAACAACCATAAAAAGATGAAGAAATGAAGAATGCTGCAAAACCTGCATATTTTGTAACACTCACGGTCGTCACCTAGGTGTCACGACCGTGACACCCCAAAAGGAGCAATCACGACCGTGACATATCCCTCACGACCGTGACACTTAAATTTCAAAGGACACGAACGTGATGCCCTTGTCACGACCGTGACAAGGGAAAAATAGGTTATTTGACTGAAGCTTGGTCATAACGTTACGCTGCACATGTTCTGCCTATTTTTCAGCTGACCCTCCTGTATCCACGTTCCTGGATTTTTTCAAATGCTCCTACGAAGCCCAAGCAACAATTCAACCACCAGCCCATTAAATCTTCTATAAATAGCTTAAATTTTATGAACAATTTACAGAGTATTTTTTTTATCAATTTCTTGCGGAAGCTCTGCCGAATTATTTTACACCCTTATTATTGTTTCAGCATTATTTTCATTGCTCTATTTTTATTGTATCCAAACCCAACCTATAACAATTTCCATCATCAGGAAATTGTTATAAAAATTTATTTGTTTCAAAGCCTTCAGAATTTTTAGTTTATTTTCGATTCCGCCAAATACTCCGAGCTTTCCGGTCTGTGGAAGAAGAAGTCTGCCATTTTATTGTTAACCAGGTTTATATTAATTTGCAATTTTATATTTATGTTGAATATTTATTTTTCTGCCATGAATATTTCGTTTTGTGTTTCTCTGCTTCTGTCTGGTTCAACAAAAATGAGTAGCTAATTACCTTAGGGCGGTATGTAATTAAAACAAACTAAATCGGTAAAATCAACTATAGGCTTAAAATAATTAATAGCTTAGTATTATGGCTGATACTTTTTATTTAAAATCGACCTTTTTGTTACGAGAGTAAGGAAAGTGTATTAGGTTAGGTCAAGACCACGAGAGTGTGAGATTTTAACCAGATAGCTAAAGTTAGGCATTTAAATTAAACACAGCGAGAGCGCTTTAAAATAAATTAGAATTACTAAGTTTCCAAAAATTATCTCTAAACACTTATGGGCTAGCGAGAGCAGGCATAGGGCTTTAGGGGTAAGATCTGAGATAAGACCATGAGAGTGTGAGTCGAGGGTATTTAAACTGGTAACCTCTACAGAATAGATTAAGTGAACACCTTTATAAGCCTAGGTTAGATTGACCCGCCTAAGTTAGCATAATTACATACCGACCACCTTAGTATTATTTTATTAAAACTTAAATTTAATTCCCGCCTTTAATCTTTAAAAACAACAAAAAAATCGTGACAACCCTTCACCTTAGCTAAACTAGAAGTTCATCTAGCACTAAGTAACCATAGAGTCCCTGTGGATCGATAATCTTAAATATTACTTCGATAGGCTGTGCACTTGCAGTTAAGATACCGCTAGACACATAATTAGATACGTCTTTAGCCCATCATTCTTCACATGCAAGAAACTCAAATCCATAGTACCAAGGCCCAAATTTTAACCTAAATGTGTTATACTATATATACATAACAACAATACAATTCTAGGACACGAAAATTCAGAGGCAAGAGGCATTGTTCAAACTTTGAAATTTCACCAAAAAAATCCAATTTCGGTTTGATATATTTAGCCACTTTCCAAGACAATTGAAGGTTGGGATAGCTTTATTGAGGTGTTTGGAACATGTTTGGATCATCACATTCATCAAAAACACTCCCATTCGCATAAACCGAAATCTCAATGTTCTTGTTTTTTTTTCTTTTCGATTCCATTTATTTATGCATTATTAACGAATTTTGATCTTATGTTGTTGTTTGTGATGATTCCTAGATCTTTTCTGGATGAGTTCTTGGAGTTTCATGGTCGGAATCGTAGAATGCCATTATTAAGGTTTAAAGCTCCAAATTGGGGTTTTATGATTTAAGAAACTTAAATAAATTTTAAGAACATAATTGAACTGTATATGATGTGGGGATCATTTTTGTATGATCAATTTGATAAAATTTTGCAGGTTTCATGATGTTTGAAGAAACGTAGGTTTCCCTATGAAACTAAATTCGTAACAGTTTTCGCAGGTAAAGTTGTAGGTAAGAGGTTGAAGATGAAGTCAATGGCGCGCTCTGGAAAATTCAAAAATTTACTTTATATTTGATTGATTTGTTTCATACTATTATCACAACGCGCGCGTTGGTCTGGTGGCAAGGAATCAATGTTATTACCTTTAGGGCATGGGTTCGAACCCAGCCTCAAGCACTTTTTTTTACGACTCATTTATTTTTTAGATTTTACAAATAATATTGTTTTGTAGGTTTATGTTTCAAAAGGGCGTGCAGCCCAGTGGCCAAGGCTGAAGCAGATGAAGGTAATGGCGTGGGTTCAAATCCTGGCCACAACATTTTGACAAAGAAACATGGTTTTCTCTTCTTCTTTTTTTCAATTTTCTTTAATTTCCTCTAATCTCCCTTAATTCCTTAATTTTCTTAATTAATTAACCTTAAACCTTTTTCTTAAAACCATTAAATTAACTTCACTAATCTTTTTATTAAAAATATAATTTCAAACTATTTTTTTTTATAACTTATAATATTTAATTTCTTTTGTCATTTAAATTATAAAAACATTTTAATTAATTAGGTTTAGTTTTTTTTAAACCCTAATTTTCTCTAAAAAGAACCCTAAATTCTTTTATTAACCCTCAACCTTTTTTTTTAAAAGCCTTAACCCTAATCTTTTTACTAAACCTAATTTTCAAACCTTTCTTTATTTCTACCCTCATTTATTTTTATGTTATTCATTATTATGTAATTGTTTCGTAATTGTCATAATTTTATTTTATTTTCTGCCCTGCCCCAAAGCTTTGTAATAGCATAGGACATTTACCTTCTGCCTTTTAAATTTCTGCCATTTATTTTATAATAATTGTGTGGTTAGTAACTTAGGGCGTGGCAAGACATAATTGAATTAAATTGGACTTAGAAAATTAAATTCAAGATAAATATCTGAAAACAATCATTCACACACGTAAGTCGATTGTTCTACGATTGTCGTCTGCACTTTCTAGGGTTACCCCTCTTGGTTGCCTTAATAAATGGTCAAGTCCATCGAACGTGGGGGTGTCTTAAGCAAAGTCCCTTCACAGATAAATCATCAAGTCCCTACAAATTCAAAAGATCATAAGTCCCTTCGAGGTTGCCTACGGAATAATGATCTTGTCCCTATGAATAAATGATGATAGTCCCTACGAATTTCTAAAGACACCCCTACAAGTTGCCTTCATTGACCATACGATGACCCTATGCCCGTCCCTTAACAATTCCAAGGTAATGAGTACTTACTCCTTAATAATAGGGACAGTCTTTCCCTTGAAAGGAAATAAAGAAACATGAAAGACAAACTTAAGGTAGGTAGCACTTAATTACTTGCTCACTCTTTCAAAAACTCTTATTCACACCCCACTTTCAAAATATTTTCAAACTCAAGACTTTGTATACATCCATACGAGGATCATTACGAAGAACTTCTGAAAATCTTTTCTAAACACACACTACACTTTATTTTTCAAACAAGTTAAAGTGAGCTAAGTAACTAAGAGCCCATGGATAACCATAGATATAAAGGATGCTAATACCTTCCCTTTATATAACCTACCCCCCGAACATAGAATTTTTTTAAAGGTCTTTCCTGTTCTTTTATACCCTTTCCTATTTGATAAAATGAAAGTCGGCGTCGACTCTTGTTATCCTCAACATAAATAAAAAGTCAGTTCTCCCACCGTGTTACAATTATCAATCTTTTAGTAACCGATTTTCTGGTGTGACTACATGATGTTTTCGCAGATTGATCAAGAATTACATGGATGAAATTGTTGATGATGAAGGACGATAAAGATATGTGATGTTCTGATGACACTGATAAAGATGGATTCTGTAGGTTTTTTAGAGTGGAGGTTGAAGAAAGATTGAAGATGAATGGGATTTAGTTTTAGAGATTGATGAAGAATTTGATGAAAAAAATCCCCCAAAAAGTTGTAGAGAATTACTTTTATACATTGAGTTTCTGGGGAAAACAACTATAATTGTATCTATTTTTCGAATCCTTTTTTCTTTCACTTCCCTTTTTTTTATATTTTTGTTATCAGGTGAAAAATCTCTAGCTGAATTCATTTCAGTTAGTTTTTTTTCTGTTAGATATTTTCTGAGAGAGTGTAACCTATTCTTTTCTTATGAGTTGTTAGGGATTTTCTTCTTATAATTCTGCTATAGATTTTCTGGATTATTTTGAGAAGAATTTTTGTTATTGATACTATAACTGAATATCACACTGATTTTATCTTCAATGGATTTGTGTCATCGAAACTTTCTATTACCTGTTAATTTTTAGAATGTTTTGTAGCGACTAACATAAGTGTTGTAGAAAAATCTGGTTTATTGAAAATGAAGCAGAAGCTTTATTAAATCCAACTTCAGCACTTATATACATATCTTTGCATCCACTTGCAACTAAAAGCTCCAATTGAGGGGTTGGGTTCATACCAATACGGGAATCAACAGCTATATGGGGAAGTCCGGTGGCTTTTTTCGGCAACTTTTGGTTTAAACAAAAATGGACTTCTCGGCTTAACCAAAGAACTTGTTTTATGAAAGGATATTGGGCTTAGAGTGATTTAATAAAGAATTTAAATTTTGTGAATTGATGGGGTTTAAAAGAAAATTGAATAGGATAATAAGAATAGATTTGTGTGTTGGTAGAAACAAAAGTTGGAACTAAAATGAATTTGGGCCGAAGAATATGGTGTTGGCTTATTTGGTTGTTAGATTGAAAAATTAAACAAAATGATTAATTGGACTTTAAAATGATCATGGAATGATGTTCAAATTGAATATGAATCGGGTATTAAAGATTGATGTATTATTTGTCTCGATAACAAAACACATGAACACTTCTAATCTCACTTGGATCTATAAACTCAAGCCAAATTCTTCAAGATCCATGTCTTCAATGCAACTCTCTACTTCGTATCAAACTTTCATGATAACCAACAAATATAGCACAACGATGGAATCCATTGAGTGACAAGATGCCCTAGTGCCATACTTCATAAGGAATTTATTGATGCCCAAATGACCAGGGAAGTAAACCCTAATCAAATGTTGATGATGAGTACCAAAAAATAATATCCTTGATTTTTACGCTGGCCAATCCTTGAGAATCCACCTGATAAACATATGAACAAGAGACAAACCATAACCATTGATCTTTGTATTTTCTAACGAACCATGTTTGCCAAAGAGATAAATCACAGGGCATTGAAAAACCCTGATTCTTCAAGCATCTGACCCAAGTAAAAAATCTATGACAATGCATGCATGACATGTTATAGATGACCTAATGGAATATGCATGTGAATGCGAGGCATAAATCCGGTTAGATGGTTATAAATAAGAGGGAAAATTTTGGATGACGTTGCCATAGTTTTAACTCAGGTGTTACCGGCTCGCTAAATTGAGGGTGTTACTATATCATTGTTTGAACTGTCGAGGCAAGTCGTAATCGTCCGCAAAGAGTGGGAGATGAGAAGAGAAGATGCAATGTCTTTGTTTATTGTCTTTTAAAGAAGTATTTTTGAGTTTGTTTTTTGTGACACATTCTCATACTAAGACTTGTTCATCATGGTAAATGCCTTACACCTCGCCCCAAAATGGGACATGTATAAGTAACCCACGGCAAAGTCTCATGGCGTACGAGAAATTTCAACCTTTATTAGGTGTTTTTGTTGTTCACTTTATGAGAATAGAGAGAGACTCGAATCGAGAAAGGGAAAAACTAAGGGGACTAAGCCATAACCCTAAGTTATTTATTGCATGCAAAGGAGGTCCTAATGGTTAGTGCGGTTTCTAATCCTAATGAGGCAGAAGGAAAAGAAGAAAAGAGAATTAGAAATCAACTTACTTCCTAAGGAAGTTATGTTGATTCTAAAGAAAGGGGAAACCTATACAAGAAAAGCACAAGGTGCTAAGGAAAACATAATTAGAAAGAATAAAGAGATGAGGAAGAAGTTATATAACAAGGATTACCTCAACCTCCCTACAAAAATAAAGATTAGTTTCATAATGAATATTGAAAACATAAAGCAAATACAAAGGCTAAACAAGTCAAGGAAACGCACTAAGGGATTCATATGCCTAAGTCCTAAAACTAAAGGATCTTAAATGATACCAAGCTTCTAAAGTCAGTAGCTAAACCCTAATAAGGCACTATAAGATTCTAAGATCAAACATAATCAAACTATATCCTAATGCGATAATAAAAACCCCAAAGTTCAAGGTGAAATTATATGGAAAAATTGAATGAAATCAAGGCACTAAAAAAATAGCAATGGTCTTAGAAAAAATGTGAAATTAATTCCCTAAATTCATCAACTAGAAGCTAATGTTGTGTTAAAATATCTCCTAAAAATTCACAATTTACTATACCAAATGATCACTCAAATATACTTGACAATTATCTACAAACTTGTGCAAACAATGCTACCAAAACAGTGGACAAAATGGATTTTAAAAAATAACAAAAATATTTTTAGGTTCCTTTCCGGGTCTTCTAAAAGGTGCAAAAAGAATGGGGTGAAAATGCTTCTTGAGGTAGAAGAAATAAATTGGACAAACTGAGGTGTTAATGTGGGAATTCAATGAAAAAGAAATTAAGTGAAAAATCAAAATAAAATTGAAAAATCACTGAAATCAGAATGTAAAAAAACACAAATTCTAAAATGAGTTAGAATACTTCAGTAATTTTTGTAGTATTTTATTAGGAGTTTTAATATTTTTCATGAATTAAAACTAGAACTAGGTGAAACTTAAAAATTAAAAACAAAAAATAGGAGAGGGGGTGCGAAAATAATGAATCTCCAGTTAAAATCCATTTGGCTTGAAAATGGAGGGTGCGTGTAGAAGGAGAAAGGAGGCCCAAACATGTTGGACTTGGAGGTCTACGGTATGGACCTTTAGTCAACTAATTTGATTGAATACAGAGCGTGAGATCTGCGGACTCCCACGGTAATCACATCAGGTGGCCATGGAGAAGAAGGTGTGTGATTGTTGTGGTGAGCCAGCAAGCATAGGATCGGCCTGGGAAAAAACCTACCGGACTGTAACAAGTGTCACCGCCGGTATCGTTGAAATTAAAAAAAAAAATCCTAATCCTTATCCAACAGAAATCCAAATCAAAATCAATTTATTTTATTATTGTTTAAAATCTTTAATAACATTCCATTAAACTCTTATAAACTTGAATCAAATAAAAAATCCAAAACTAAAGAACAAAACCCTAGAGCCTTCCTTCTTCTTCCTCTCCAGCGGTGCTCTCATATTCTCAACCCTACCGCCGCCGGCGACAACGGCCATCTTTCTCACTTCACCGATCGTCCTTCTATTCTCTATTAAGATATGCTACTAGTTCAACCTAAATCTCACCACTTACCACTAATCGGAGACGAAGAATCTACAAACCCTAATGCTATAATCTATGATGAATTCGGGATAAGAGAAATTGCACCTTCAACGGTTTAATCTACCACAACGAAGATAGCAGATAACATCCATTTATGAGATTCTTTGATCGCTTTTCTTCTACATTATGAATCTAAGATGTTGTTGATGAATCGATGTTTGATGAGTTTTTGTAAATCTTTGAACTCTTGCGCTGTTGTGTGATTTGATCCATTTCTTCTTCTCCTTCTCAACGATTTTGATTGGTGTGGTTCTTGAATTGAAGGTTCAAGATTATTGTGAGGTTGCGGATGAATTCGTGACGATGATGATGATGATTATGTAAAGCAATCGTAATGTGAAGGAACCAGGAGATGCGGATTCGTCAAAATCGATTTCAGAAGTTGAAGGTTTTTGAAGATTGCTAGAGCTCGCTCAACTTTCGATTCCGAATTCGACGAACTCGTGATATTGATACTCTCTTGGTGGCAATGTTGATGATTTATTACAGGTTCTGTGAGTCGTGTAGTAGAGTTTAGGTTGTTGCGAGATTGATGATGATGTGTTGCGGATGCTTCGAATTGGAGATGCTAATACAGAAATGTTGCGGGTTGAAAACCCAGTAAAGGAGAGGAGGATCGATTGAAGGTAATCGATGAAGTTTCAATGTTGAATAATTCGTTAGCTTTTTGTAACTGAATCAACGTTTTTTATCAATATTTTTGTAACCGATTTTTTGGTGTGACTCCATGATGTTTTTGCATATTGATCAAGAATTACATGGAGGAAATTGTTGATGATAAAGGAAGATAAAAAAATTTGATGTTCTGATGACACTGATAAAGATGAATTATGTAGGTTTTTTATAGTGGAGGTTGAAGAAAGATTGAAGATGAATGGGATTGAGTTTGAGAGATTGATGAAGTATTTGATGAAAAAAATCTCCCAGAAAGTTGTAGAGAATTCCTTTTATACATTGAGTTTTTGGGGGAAAAACTGTAACTATATCTATTTTTCAATTCCTTTTGTCTTTCACTTCCCTTTTTTTTGTTGATATTTTTATTATCAGGTGAAAAATCTCTAAATGAATTCAGTTTAGTTATTTTTTTCTGTTAGAGATTTTCTGAGAGAGTGTAACCGATTCTTTTCTTATGAGCTGTTAGGGATTTTCTTCTGATAATTCTGCTATAGATTTTCCGGATTATTTTGCGAAGAATTTCTGTTATTGATACTATAACTGAATATCACACTGATTTTATCTTCAATGGATTTCTGTCATCGAAACTTTCTATTACCTTTTATTCTTTAGAATTTTTGGCCTAAATTAGATGAAGTTGTATTGTAATTTTTCCTTGTGACTTAGATTCCTTTAGTAGCCAACATAAGTGTTGCAGAAAAATCTGGTTTATTGAAAATGAAGCAGAAGCTTTATTGAATCCAACTTCAGCACTCATATACATATCTTTGCATTTACTTGCAACTAAAAGCTCCAATTGAGGGGTTGGGTTCATACCAATACGGGAATCAACAACTATATTTGGAAGTCCGGTGGCTTTTTTCGACAACTTTTGGTTTAAACCAAAATGGACTTCTCGGCATAACTAAAGAACTTGTTTTATGAAAGGCTATTGGGCTTGGAGTTATTTAATAAAGAATATTTTGTGAATTGATGGGGTTTAAAAGAAAATTGAATTGGATAATAAGAATAGATTTTTGTGTGGGTAGAAACAAAAGTTGGAACTAAAATGAATTTGGGCCTAAGAATATGGTATTGGGTTATTTGGTTGTTGGATTGAAAAATTAAACAAAATGATTAATTGGACTTTAAAATAATCATGGAATGATGTTCGAATTGAATATGAATCGGGTATTAAAGAGTTATGTATTATTTATCTCGATAACAAAACACATGAACACTTCTAATCTCACTTGGATCTATAAACTCAAGCCAAAATTTTCAAGATCCATGTCTTCAATGCAACTCTCTACTTCGTATCGAACTTTTATGATAACCAACCAATATCGCACAAAGATGGAATCCATTGAGTGATAAGATTCCCTAGTGCCATACTTCATACAGAAATTATCGATGGCCAAATGATTAGGGAAGTAAACCCTAATCAAATGTTGATGATGAGTACCAAAAAATAATATCCTTGATTTTTACGCTGGCCAATCCTTGAGAATCCACCTGATAAACATATGAACAAGAGACAAACCATAACCATTGATCTTTGTATTTTCCAACGAACCATGTCTGCCAAATAGATAAATCACAGGGCATTGCAAAACCCTGATTCTTCAAGCTTCTAACCCAAGTAACAAACCTATGACAATGCATGCATGACATGTTATAGATGACCTAATGGAAGATGCATGTGAATACGAGGCATAAACTGGTTAGATGGTTATAAATAAGAGGGGAAATTTTGGGGTGTGACAGCAGGACCTTGTCTCTTCCTTTTCTTTCTTCGGTTTGTGCAACATTACCTTTCCCATTCCTTTGGGATAAAAATGCCTGGCTGGAGACACTACCCTTTTCCGTGCCACTTTCGTGTTTGTACCAGGATGGAAATCCAGGGAGCGACAGCTGACGACTCTGCTAGGGACTCGAACCCAGAATCTCTGGTTTCCCCTTGATAGTCTATCCTAGCGCTTGCGTGTTTCTGTTTCACTGGGTATTTTTATGTTTGTTGTTGCGTGTTAATTTTACTGTTTCTTATTTATAGTTTTATTTAGTGATTTCAGTATTATTTTTCATGCATTATATATATATATATATATATATATATATATATATATATATATATATATATATATATATATATATATATATATATATATATATATATATATTGGACTATCTGGTTGTGCTGGTTTTCTTTTGGTGGGTTTGAGGTTTGTTACTGCGAGATGAGCTCGTAACCGGGGCTCGAGTGCACCCTAGTGGTTCCACTTTGGCTTCAGGGCATCTTGCTATGTTTGTATTAGTGAGTTCCACACCCATACATGCGACCGTCTTGGAAATGTATTGATATCAGAATCTTTTTGGGTTATTACACAACCTCGACAGTTATGTGCAGCTGGGGACCGATCACTGAGGACCTTTGTGGAAACATCCCTCTCCAGTGGTGACAGTGGCAGACCACATTTTGTGGCAAAACCATTCTCACTCGAGGGCCCACTAGGAACTCACATAGGATGGTCTGGTTCTCTTATAGGAACTAAGTTAAAGCATATGGTCGTATGAAAGTAGTACTGTATCCTACGGGATGAATGTACTATTGTTTCTCGATTCCAGCGCTCGAAGCTGGGGACTTTTAAGGGATACTTGTTTTTCCCGGACTCACGCTGAGACCTCCCTGAGTAGTACATAATGCTTAACTGATTCCCTGGTTTGGTCATGATACATTTCTCGGAAATGGTGAACATATTATTGTTATTCAGCTTTGAGAGTCCTAGATGTTTGACCTGGAGCACACCCGTGAGATTGGGAGGGGTTTACAGGTTTGCAGGAACCCTTGACCTCAACATACCCTAGTTATCAGTGTTCTATGTTTTGATCCGGTTGTTATGGTTCTGGAGTTCTTTATCCTTTGGTTCTGAGTTATTATCCGGGTTATTATTCAAAGATCCTATGGTTTCAGAAATTTGGTTCTCGGCTCAGTACTTCGCATCCAGACAGATTCCAGTCCCTGGTCACGCGCCAGTTGCATACATGCCATCATAGCATTCTAGCATACATGTTCAGTTATTTCCGAGGATCCCATATCTAAATCAGAATGTTAGATTTTTTATGTATCAAAATGTGAATCAAAGTAGATAGATTACTCGGAAGTAACCGAATATGGCATCTCATAGCATTTGCATTGCATTTTTGTTCCTCCAGTAAGGCTCAACCGTTCTTTGTTCACAATCCGCAGTTGAGATCCCAGCTCTTGTATCAGACTTGAAGAAACTTTTGGACAGATCATGGAATCTGGGGAGCAAAGCCAATTTTCAAATGTTGGGTTGACGATAGGTTAGTGGTACCAACTTGTAGAAGCTATGACAACACTAGCAAGGCAAGATGGTCGTAATTTCGCTCAAGCTCAGCCTACACAGATTCCTGTTGAGAACCTAGATGTTCGAGAGCATCTGGTCACCCGGAGTGGACATTCTTCTTTTGTTGATGCTGCAGACTATCACATTTTTGCTTTCACTATGCCAAGTTCCCAAGAGGCAAACCCTATGGTGAGAATCCAAGGTCCGCAAGTTATTGAGATGGAAGAAAGATTTTGTGTGTTGGAGGAGGAGATTAAAGCTCTTCAAAGTCATAATGTCGTTGATCTAAGTGTTGCTAACATGTGTCTGGTACACGGCCTTGTAATACCTCCATAGTTCAAAGTATCTAAGTTTGAAAAGTACAAAGGGGATAGTTTTCCAAGGCAGCATTTGGTGAAGTTTTGCAGAAGGATGACCTTATATGAGCATAATGACAAATTGATGATTCATTTCTTTAAATACAGTCTGAGTGAGGCAGCATCGAGTTGGTACATGGAGTTAGAGAGTAGTCATATCCAGTTATGGCCATACCTATCCAATGCCTTTGTGAAACAATACGATTACAATCTTGACAGGGCTCCTAGCCGCATGGATTTGCAAGGTTTATCCCAAGAAGATGGCGAATCTTTTAGAGAGTATGCCCAGAGGTGGAGAAAAGTAGCTGCTTGTGTTTAACCCCTGCTATCAGATAGAGAATTGGTTGATATTTTCATAGAGACATTACAAGGACCGTACTTGGAGAGGTTGAGTGGCAGTGGAACGTCAAGTTTCTCTAACTTGGTGGTAGTTGGAGAACACATTGAGATTTTTCTCAAGATGGGAAAGATCCAAGGTATTTCAGATGGCTCAACTGACGAGAAGGAATCTTTTGTTAGTTCACAAGAAAAAGATGTAATTGATTCAATATGGGAAGATCCACAAACTCCATTGACTTATCAACAGTACCCATGCGTCTTAACTGTTCAGAGTCAGCAACCTTCTGAATTTGCATGTCAGATGTCAGTTAATAGCGAACCTCCTCAGTATCAACAGCAACCACGCCAACAGAAGCATACTCCGCAGAGGCGTCGTTACTACACCAAGAGACCAAAAAGGCGTTTTGATCCATTGTTAGTGCCATACATTCAGATACTTCTATGCTTGATCGATAGTGGATTGATAGTACCAAAGAAGCCGGGTCCAATGCCTTTTCCATATCCACCAAGTTTTGATCCTAATGTTTGATGTGGTTTCCATGGCAATGCACCAGAACATTCAGCTGAAGTATGCAAACCACTCATGGATAAAGTTCAGGATTTTATTGAGTCTGGGTTGGTTTCAGTGACACCTCAAGGCATTTGAATCAACAATTCTTCGCTTGGTCATGTGGGTTCGCCAGCTCATGTTATGGAGGAAATTATTGAGGATAGATGTGAAGGTGATTCTCAAATTGATTTTGAAGAGCAACTATGAGGATGTTTAATTTATGTACTGCATTTTAATCCCTATTGAGATGAACTACGTCGCTCTGGTTCTTCATTGGTCTCGGGTCAATGGAGATACGTAGGAAAAAGATTGTTAAGTCTTTGCGAGCAACCTTATGTGGCAACTTTGTTTCTCAGATTCACTTTTTTCTTCATACGTTTCGTGTCAGTGTTCAGCTACAGAGGCTTAAGGTCAGAATAATTGATAATGAAGTATGGTTTTGGACATGTGGTCATTTGATTGAAGATTACAATTCCATCAGAAAAGTTGTTGACTATGGAAAGTATCCAATACTGATAGGTCCAGACGGAGTCAAGTCTCCTCGATGATGGCAATGTTCAATTTCTTTACTGCATTTCTATTTGTAACTTTTGTCTGTTTGCTTAAAAATTTGTATGCATGCATGAAGCTTGTTTGTTTTTGAATGTTAATTAATGAAATCCACATGTTATCTTGAAGTAATTCATTCGTATATTCACTTATAATTTTGTGTGTGTGCATTGCAATACCAATTGTCGCTCTTAAACTCTGTGATGGAGGATGACGAATGAAAATGCAAAAATCTCCAATTGTGTGCTCCTGAATAAGACCTTATTGACGATGTACATGCTTTATTTCAAATCCCAAACACCGGATATATAAGGGAGATAGACCCTCGTTAACCCTTTGAGCCTTGAAGTAGGAGTTTCCTTGCTGCACGGAAAAAACCCTTACATTTAACCCGGGGCAGGGTAGGTGTCAGCTAGTTGGACCAAGCGTTCAGACTTTCACAAAAGAGTGTATTTGAGGATCCATTACCTTTCATTCCAGCACATCAAGAGGTTCAAAGACCAAAAACCACAATGGTTGTACCAAACTAAGAGGTCCAAAGACCGAAAACCACAACGATTATCCCTCATCAACTGAAAAGCGAGACAATCACAACCCTTTCAAAGCAATCAAGACAACCAGTGTCACACGATTTGTTCAAAAAAAAAGAATCGAAAAAAAAATGAAAAAGCCCGCTAAGTCGAAACTTGAAAACAAACGACTTAGGCAAAAATTTGGGCATCCCGCTGGACTCCAATTGCAAAAAATTCAAAAGAATTAGTCCAGGAAAAAGTTAGGCATGGCAAAAAAAAATTATGAAATCAAAAATGGAAAGGATTATACAAGAAAGATCCTTAAGCAAGAACAAAGTCGTGTGACACAGACACAAAAGACAAAAGGGGGTGACTGTGACTCCAAACAACCTCAGTGGTGCTTAAACCGTTAGCAGCAGTGGTTCCTCAACCATCATGAAACCCTTAGGAAAGGTGAGCACTTGTGAAAACTAGATGAACATAGGAATGAAGGATATGACGAAGAGGGATGGTGCATATAAAGCTTCGAGCCTATATCCTTTATTTCTATAACCGTGAACTAGGCCACGATACAACCCTCAAAAGTCCTAACTGAAACAGGGTTAATTCGAGAGCGTACTACCATAAGATAGCTTCCTGACTCCTATGAGTTGTGCTAAAAGATCTTTGTTGGTATTGCATGTGCATGCTTTCGTTCAAGAAAATCCATGTCGTATCTTAACCGTGAGTCGCTCACAAAGGTTTACGACATCTTTTCAAAATTTCAAGATTAACATGTGTGTTTCATTAGAATTTTCATTCTCAGAATAAAACATTTTCTGCTTCCATATATTTGTTTGGCATCAAAGAAGGTCACATATGGAACCTTAGTCCAGAACCTTAATCTTGCCTAGTTAAAAAAGTCTGAAACTTCTGAAAGACAATCATGTCAAAGTGAACTTTTTCCAAGAAACTCCTCTGAGTAAGGACTTTCCCAACCAGTTGGGTTTAATGCAACCAATCTGGAGCAATAACGGCGAGCAACCTCCTCACAATTTGTCCAGTTTGGGGCAATTATTTCGAGATTTAAATCTCTCAAAGAGCAAGTAGCCTGGGAGTTTTCTTCAAGGTGTAAACACCCCAAATTTTCCCTCACTCTTTCTCACACCATGGCTTGTGATCTTTCATATAGCATTGCATAATATATCATCTCTCACTGCATAGTTCATTTCATCTGCATAAGTTGCATTGCTAGGGTTTGTGATCAGGAGAATCCAAGAAGTGATCTGAGCTATCCCAATAGACTTGAAGCTTGTCAAAAGGGTCCAAAAGTGGTTTATAATCTCATTACATCCCCAGGAAGTCTTTGAAGTCACAAAATCACAAAGGATTGCACAGAAGTCCAAGCAGGCTAGGGTTTTGCTGCAGATGACCTAAAATTAGGGTTTTGGTTTTAGAGGCCTTAATCTCATTTTTTTAGTCATTTTTGTTTTTAATGGTCTTAGTATGTTATAAGGAGCATGTGTACCAAATTTGATGAAGAAATTCATTGTGGAAGTCATTTGATCAACTGGTAGCTTATTATGTAAGAAAAGTCAGAATCAAGACATCTGAGGCCCCCACCAATGGTACCAAAGGGTCATCTTCATCATTTTGAGGTTCTATGATCTTTATTTGATCTTAGAAGTGGTTATAAGTTCACAAGATTGAAGAATTTCAAGCCATTTGCAAACTTTCCATTTTTGGACATGACTTGTAATGAAAACTTTCCATTTTGGGAAAGATTTTCAACCTCCTCTTTCTTGATCAAAAATGCTTCAAATGAAAAATCCTTAAACATGAAAGTTGTAGATTGGATCTTCCCATTTTCAAAAAGTACAACAACTCCTCTTGATTCATCCTAGAATTCAAGATATGATCTTTCAAAGTTGGGGAAAATCTTGTAATTTTCAAGTATGTGCCAAAGAGGGATTTTTGCAAATTCAAGTTCTAAGCACTTTCATGACCTCTAATTAACCTCTAAGCATCATAACAACATCACATGACTTGCCTTGATCAGAATTATGCCTTGGATTGCAAGTTTCTATAAGCCATTTTCACAAAATTCTCAAAGAGGGAAAGTTGCAAAATCTATGCTATCACATGATCCAAGTGTTCCAGCTCATGAAATCTGATCCAAAGGTCCTCCACAAAGTCAGATGAGGCAAATCCACCCTTTAGATCACCTCTGACCCGAGCCCATACCTCATAGTACACAATCTTGACTTTTTGCAAAACCTCCCATACCAATCAGCCTGTGCCACAACAACTCTCTGGCCAATCAGCATTTGTTATGTGGACATCAAGGAGCTCATTACACAACACACACAAGCCTGAATCAAGCCCTAAGCTCAGTTTCACAAAAAACCTCAAAGACATTCATCTCTTCGAATCTCATCATACAAGCATCAAACCTCAAATCTTCTTCCACCAATCATCTCCACACATCATAAGGATCACAAACCACCTATTGCCATGGCCTGAAAGTCACTTAAACTCAAACACGATTTTCCACCTCTCAGAACTGAATCTTCAAAAGGAGGCCATTTAAACTCTTGGAAAGCTTCTCAATAGCATCAGGGTGATCAAAGGAGGTGTCTAGCACAAGAGGCAGGCTCTGGAGGTCCACATTTGCTCAACTTCAGCTCAGGTATAACTCAAGAACATTTTTCTCAGAGCTTTGATTTTAAGTTACAATGTGATAAAGCATGTTTCCCTAATCATTATGCACTTTGAATCACTGAAAATGGTTGAGTATGTAGGATGTATTCAACTTCTGAAATTTTTACACATTTTCCGTTTGGCTTCGATTCTTGTTATTGATGCAAAATAAATGAATTTTGGGGTTGGATTCATGTTTAGGGTTATTAGATGGTTGATTCTGGAGCTTTAGAGGGCTTGGGTGGCTTTTTGAGGGATTCAGGTGAGAAGGGTGACCGGAGAAGATGACCGGAGCTTTCTCCGGTCACCTGAAAGTGATTAGGGTTTTAATTAGGGTTTAGGTGTCAGTTTGAATGGTGGCCCTTGGATCTGTTTTGCCCGCGCGTGTGAATGGCTAGGATTAGATCATTAAACCCTAAACATAATTAATAAAATTAATTAAGTTTAATTAGTCAGATTTGATCTGAACCCTAGGATAGAGCACGCAGTCTCCCCAACTTCAAATCCCAGCCTTAGATCATGTTGACTTCTCATTTATTTGATTTTTATTTCATTTTCTTGCATTTCTTTTCCATATTTATTTTAAAATAGCAAAAGACTTTTAAAAAATCTCAAACTTTGCATTTTCATTTCAAATATTTTTCTTAACTCAAAAACATTTTTTATTTTAATTTTTGCATTGAAAAAGTATTTTTAAATTATTTAAATGTTTCATTTAATTAATTAATTGATTTTAATTAATTAAAAATACATTTAGGTTCCTAAAAATCACCAAAATATTCATGAAGCATTCTTAGACATTTAGAAACATTTTCAAACTCATCATACAAATTTCT
Source organism: Lathyrus aphaca (assembly GCA_963966055.1). Taxonomy (NCBI): domain Eukaryota; kingdom Viridiplantae; phylum Streptophyta; class Magnoliopsida; order Fabales; family Fabaceae; genus Lathyrus; species Lathyrus aphaca. The sequence goes on along the minus strand of OZ014522.1, from coordinate 387,196,155 downwards.
TTTTAGGTTTGATCACGTTTTCACAATTATCTTTGAATTAGGGTTCATAAAAATCACACTTTTCTAACCCTAACTTGAAAAAATCATTTCTGCCTACCATGATGAGTTTGAACTTGATTCTGTTTTCATTGTTTCACATATTGTATCTAGTATCTAGGTTATTTATCTCATATTTTTACATTGAATTTTCAATTTGATTTGCATTTTTCCTTTAGAAGTATCCAAAAACCCTAGGTAACTTAGGAAATCCATAACTTTCTCTAGGTTTAGCTTCTGACCTTCACCTTTGGGTAGTGACCTTGTGTGTGCTTAGGGTTTGCTTGAGTTCATTTTCAATTTTTTATCATGATGTATGCTTCTGTTTTGATCATGTGCATCTCATACATTCATAAAACCCTAATTTCTCATGTTCATTTGCATTCATCTTTGCATATCTCAATCATATGAACTTGTCATGACATTTCAAGCATTTGTATGACATATTAGACATCTTAAGACATGCTTGAACATTGCTTGATCACTTCTTCATTCATTTGGTATGCTTTGCATTCATTACATTTCAGGTGTATCCATGTGTTCTCATGCTTCAGACATGCTTCCTTTGCATCTCATCTCTTGTATGAACATTCATATGCATCATGTATGTTTTTTGCATCATTCCATAGCACATTTTCCATGCATATGCACTTCTGGTTTTGGTCTTTGCATCTTTATTCATCTCATTTCCTTTTGCTTCACATCTTTTGCATTCATACTAACATTTCAGGGGCTTAGGGTAAGTTGTTTGGGATGTGGATTTGCCTACACATCCCACCTCTTCTCATCTCTTCATTTGCATATTTACTTTTCTTTGAAGTGAACTTGCTTCACTTATGCTCTCTCATTCTTACTTTCTTTCTTTTAGGTTACTTATGTTCTTCAGGAAGTAAGTAACCTATTCTTTCTCTCATTCTCTTTTCATCTGCTTCTCTTCCTTGGTGGCCTCCTGAAGATCTTCTCTTAAGCCTCACAAACCATAGGATATCCAAGAATGATAACTTTTAGGGTTTTGTATAGTCCCCCCTAGCTTTTTTACCTTTGAGTCTCCTTGAGTCTCTCTTCTCATCTCATAATCAGAGGCTAAACACTTAAAGCTTTAGGACTTTGAATTAGGGTTATGCCTGCATCCTTATCTTAGGATGGAGTGTATAACTTTAATCCTTAGTGTTAAACCTTTAACTTGTTTACACCTATTAATCAAAACACCTAATAACTATTAAGACTTAAGCTTGTAACTTGGGCCTTATATTAGGGTTACATCTCTTCCTTATGGTTTAGAGGGACTAACCCTAGTGTTTAATGGACAAGTCCCCCTCAAGTTGTCTTACAAACTTAAAAATCATTTCTTAATCCCACCTTCAATTAAAATCCACCTTAATAAAGGCTTATTATATAATAAATTTAGTCCCTAATGTCGCTCCCACCAAATGACACCTGGTCAGAAGGGGTACAAACGCGAACGGTCGGCGAAAGAGAAAAAAGAAAAGAGTCGCCAGCTAGGCATTTTTATCCCGAAGGAAAGGTAATGCTGCATAAACCTGGAAAAAGATGGATAAGACGGTCGCGAACCAGAGAATGTGAGAAAGGGGGTTGGTTACAACCTGGGAAGGTATTAGCACCCAGATTGTCCGCCGTACTCGACGGGATCCACGCTTGAAAGTTTGTATTTAAAGGGGTAGTGTCAGTGCTATTCTGTGTGCAAAAAGCTGGAAAAGAAAACAAGTGTCAGTGTAAAAGAAATGTGAAGTGAGATGAAAGAGTGTCAGTGTAAGAAAAGAGTATGAAGCTCAAGATTATGAGGCTTAAAGAATGGTGCTGGAAGAAGGGGGAATATACAGAGACTTTTGTTCGATAACTGTTAAGTTATGCCTACGTATCCTCTCGTGCAATGAGGAAGTCAGAACACCGTAGTTCGACTCAAAGAGACTGAAAATATAATTGACTTGTGAACTGCCTACTTGTCTATGCTCAAGTGTATGACCTGTCTGGCTCAGGTGCAAACTGTCTTGCATTAGACGGAAGAAGCAAGTTCTCGTTTGTGAGTGAAGATGATGAGAAAAGAATCCCGGAGGAGACGATTATTGTTTGTTTTTGTATTTTTAATCTTTTATTTCCTTTTGGAGTTTGTCATAAGAAAATGAGCTTAAGCCTAAACCAAGGGTTAGTAAACTCATCACATCTTCCCTTTGATTAGGGGTAATGAGAATACCTTAAGTATGAAGTAAACACCTCACACTTAATCACCATGATGTAGGATTAAGATCATTAACCTACTTGCATTTATTTAGATGTTTTTGGAGTCTTTGTTTAGTGTTAAGTAATGAGTTTAAGCCATAATCAAGGATTTAATGGACCCATTACACTATCCTAATAGAAGGATAATAGATGAGAACATTTAAGTTGAGGAAGGCTCCTCAACTTAATCCATGATTAGGGATTAACTTCATGACAAAACAAAGCCTTTATTAAAATGGATTTTAGTTAATGGTAAGATTAAGAAGTGGATTTTATGGTTTGTAAGACAACTTGAGGAGGACTTGTCCATTAACACTAGGGTTAGTCCTTCTCAACCAATTAAGGAAGAATTAGAACCCTAATGCAAGGCCCAAGTTACAAGCTTGATGTCTTAGTGTTTATTAGGTGGATTGATTAAATGATTTAAACACATTAAGGGTTTAACACTTAGGATTAAAGTTATACACTCCAACCTAATAGAAGGATGCAAGCATAACCCTAATCACAAAGCCCTAAAACCTTTAAGGTTTAGTCCTTGATTAAGAGATGAGGAGAGAAGACACAAAGATGACACAAAGGAAAAACTAATGGGGGACTAATCAAACCCTAATTGTGATCATGCTTGGGTGTTCCTAGGGTTTATGAGGCTTGCAATAAGAAGTCTTCAAGATGAGCCACCAAGGAAGAAGCAAAGATGGAAGAGAAGTAGAAGAAGCAAGAAGCAGCAAGACAACTTGCTTCACTTAAGAAGATAGGTTGCTTGGAGAAAGAAAGAGAGGAGGGAGCATGAATGAGCAAGCTCACTCTTACATAAAAGTAAAATGTAGCAATGATGCATAAGAGAGATGATAAGAGATTATGATAAGTGAAGGCAAATTCACTTCTCAAACACTTACCACCTGAAAAGTTAGCAACAAGAAATGAAATGAAATGCAAATGAGATGAAATGCAAAGATGAAAACCAAAGTCAGAAGCATAATCATGATGTAAATGATGTTATGAGATGGTATGAAAGCATGTCAAGAGATGAGGATGATCATACAAGTAATGAAGATGCAAATGAGACATGAAAGGAGGCATGAAAGTTCATGGAAACACATGAAATAAAATGAAAGAAAAACATGGCAAATGGATGATGCAATGACCAAACAGGATTCTAATGTGTCCTAAGATGTCTTATATGTCATGTGGATGCACAAAATGTTATGGCAAGTTCATGTATGCAAGCATATGAAGGATGAATGCAAATGAAGGCAAAAATTAGGGTTTATACATAACATGCAATACAAAATCCAAAACCAGAAGCAAATGACATGATAAAAAATTTAAAATAGGATCAAGGGAACCCTAAACCTATACAAGTTCACTGCCCAAAGGAGGAGACCTAAATCTTAACCTAATGGAAGTTATGATTTTCTCAAGTTTGCTAGGGTTTTAAGGTGCCTCTAAATAATAAATGCAAAACAAATTGAAAATGAAAGATAAATTCAAACCAATTTTATCCTAGAAACTACATGACATGAGGAATGAAATGCAAAAAGAACCATCATCAAACTCTTCATGGTTAGGCAGAATGGATTTTTCTAAGTTAGGGTAAAAATATTGACTTTTAAGAACCCTAATTCCAAAGAAAAATGTCAAAGTAGGTCAAGAACCAAAAAGAAATTTGTTTGAAGGGTTTGATAATGTTTCTAAATGTATCAAGATGCAATGTGATTTTTTTGGTGATTTTTAGAAACTTAAATGCTATTTTAATTAATTAATTATCATTAATCAATTAAAATAAACATTTAAATATTTTAAAAATACGAATTTTATGCAAAAAAAATAAAATAAAAACTATTTTCAGAATGAGAAAAAGATTTTAAGTCATGATGCAAAAAATGAAATTTTTTAGAAGTGTTTTACTATTTTTAATAAAATGTGGAAAGAAATGTAATAAAAATGAAATAAAAATAAGAATTAATGGAAGTATGCTGATCCAGTGGCCCAGATTCAAATTCAAAAGGGAGGGAATTGACCAGCGCGCGCAAATGGACGGCTCACATTCAAACTACGCTAATTACGTCATTAAGCCCTAATCTGAACCCTAAACACTTTCAGGTGACCGGAACAGTGTTCCGGTCATCTTCTCCGGCTAGCCTCTCAAGCTATCTCACTCAATACGCAACCCCAAACCCGAAAACTCTCCAGAAATGATCCTCTCCTAAACCCAAACAAGAATCAGCCATCAAAATTCATTTATTCATCATCAACAACAAGAATCGAAGCAAAACGGAAAACATGGCAAAAATTTCAGAAGCTTATGAAATGCTTATTTCTCAACTATTCTCAAAAGTAAAGACATCATGGCAATCAGGGGAACACATAGAATCATTTCTCAACTATTTTCAAAACAGGAGCTTTCTGGCCAGTTCTTTGCCTCAAATCCACTCCAATGATTCCCCTCAAGAGCTTGTGATGCTTGGTTGAAGCTTAAATGGCCTCAAAAGGAAGTTGGCAGAAGTTCAGTTCATGAAATGTTGAAATCGTGTTTTTGATTCTGAGTGTTTTAGGGCAAAATGAAAGGTGGGAAATGATCAGTGAGGATTGTGTCGTTGAATGGTGGAAGAAGTTTTGATGTTTGTTGGCTGAGTTAAGAGATTCGATAGCTTTTGCAAATTGGGGAATTTTTGTGTATGCTCTCTTCTTGGAGTTTTCAGCTTGTGTTATATTATGTGTTGGGTTCCTTTTGGTACACATATCATGTTTGGATAGGTCAGAGGGTGGGTGCTGGCCTATGTTGATTGGTATGGGCAAGTTGCAAAAAAGTCACCAACTTGTGTACTTGAGGTATGGGTTGGTTCAGTGGTTGTTCCAAGGCATGGCTCGAGTCAGCCTACTTCAAGGAGGTCCATGGAAGTCATAGTTTGCAGCTGGCACAAGTGGCTGAAGAGATTTGATCCATTTTGCAATTTTGGGGAAGTTTGGCCCCTTTTGAATTACTTGAAGTTCAAGGCATGAAACTTGGGATTTCTTTGTGCAATTCTGAATTTTAGGTCATGTGTGATGTTTGTGCAATGCTTAGAAGTTAATTAGAGGTCACATTTGGATTTGGCAAGTGTTTTTGCAAACTTCCCTCTTTGGTGCATAAGTGAAATTTTGTGATTTTTCCCAACTTTGCAAGGCCATAACTTGAGTTCTATGATGAATTAGATCAAGTTCTTGTACTTTTTGAAAAGGGAATGATCCAATCTACAACTTTCATGACCAATAATTTTTCATTTGAAGCATTTTTGAATCAAAAAGAGGAGGTTGAAAAACTTTCCCAAAATGGCAAGTTTGCATTACAAGTCACTTTCCCAAAATGGCAACTTTGCAAATGGTTTGAAATTATTTAATTTTGTGAACTTCTAACTTATTATAAGATCAAATAAAGATCATATACATCCAAGATGATGGAGAAACCCCTTTGGTTGGATGATTGGGGGCCTCAGATGCCCTGATTTTGCATTGGCTTGCTCAAGAAGTCATTTATTGATCAGATGCCTTCCCCATTGAATTTCTTCATGAAAATTGGTATGCATGATCCTTATATAATATAGAGACCAATAGAAACAAGAATGACCAAAAAAATTGGAGTTATGGCCTCTGAAACCAAAACCCTAATTTTAGGTCATTTGTGTAGTTAAGCTTGGCTCTGCTTTCATGTCTTTCTCAGTTCTTGTGATTTTCTGACTTCTTTGATCTTGGGAGGATATAATATGATGCTTGAACCTATATGGACCCTCCTGAGATGATTGAAGGACTTTGTAGTGGCTCAGATGAATCTTGGATTGCTCAGATCACAAACCCTAGATGCAGATGACTATGAATCAATGCAGTGAAGCAAATATGAGATGCTATGATTGAACTTATGCTAATGAAAAGATCACAAGCCATGGTGAAATGAGTGAGGGAAAATTTGGGGTGTTTACACCTAACCATGGATTAAGTTGAGGAGTCTTTCTCAGCTTAAGTGTCCTCATCTATCATCCTTCTCTTAGGATGGTGTAATGAGTTCACTAATCCCTGATTAGAGATTAAACTCATAACTTAACACTAAACAAAAACCCAAAAACACTTAATAATCACAAGTAGGTTAATGATATTAATCCTATATCATCATGGTAATAAAGTTGAGATGCTTATCTCACACTTAAGTAGGCTCATTATCCCTAATCAGGGAGGATATAATGAGTTTACAAACCCTTGATTTAGGCTTAAGCTCATTATCCTATGCAAAACACCAAAAATAATAAAAAAACTGAAAACACAAAAACAAACAATAATCGTCTCCTCCGGGATTCTTTTCTCACCACCCTCACTCTATAAACAAGAACTCGCTCCTTCCGTATAATGCAAGACATTTAGCACTCGAGCCAAACGAGTCATACACTTGAGCATAGACAAGCAAGTAGTTCACAGTCAAAAGCATTCCAGTCTCTTTGAGTCGAACTACGGTGTTCTGACTTCCTCATTGCACGAGAGGGTATGTAGGCATAACTTAACAGTTATCGAACAAAAGTCCCTTTGTCTTCCCCCTCTTTCAGCATTCTTTCTAAGCCTCATTCCTGAGCATATCCCTCTCTTTTTGCACTAACACACTGTACATTCTCCCTAGCTTTTCATACACAGTCAGAACATACACTACCTATTTTAAACACAATCAAGTAAGTGCGGATCCCGTCGAGTACGACGGACGATCTGGGTGCTAATACCTTCCCAGGTCGTAACCAACCCCCTTTCTCAATTTCTTTGGTTCGCAACCGTCTTATCCATACCCTTCTGGGTTTATGCAGCATTACCTTTCCTTCGGGATAAAAATGCCTAGCTGGCGACTCTATTCAACCTCAACCTCCAACATCTCTGACGGTCCGCGTCTGCACCGAGATGAAAGTCCGGGGAGCGACAGCTTGGCGACTCTGTTGGGGATTATCTTTGCAACCAGGGCTTCTGGTTCTCTTGTGGGTTTCTCCTAGCGCTTGTTTGTTTTTGTTTACTAGGGGGTGTTATGTGTTATGTGTGCTTTTGTTTTTGCTTTATTTATTGCTTTATGTACAGCTTTATTTACTGCATTTACTTTATCGCTTTCATTTACAGCTTTATGCATTTCAATTTTTTTATCATATCATATGTGCTGGATTTGTTGGTTTGCTTTGGTGGGAGGGGTATTCTAGTGAGAAAGGTCCAACACAAAGGCCTGAGTGACAGAAATAGGATTAGAGTGGCTTCATATTCTTTCCCATTCCATTTCGGTCTGGTGTGGGAATATGAAACACGGTTCAGACATGGGTTTCTTCATGAGAACTTTGTGCTACGGATTTCCTGTAGTGCTAGGGCTATCTGGGAAGCCTGCTAAGTCTGGATGACCTTCTTAGATGACCTTCAGCATCTGAGGTGAATTATAGGAGGCTCCTTTATGATTAGGGTAAACATTAATAGATCCGAACCTGAGGATCCTTGTTCTAGAATAATACCTGTGAGTGGGTGGGGTTGTTTACAGGTTTGCAGGAACCCTTGGCCTCAACATACCCTATTACTGATATTGTTTTAAGGTTACACTATTTTGGACTGATCTTATGAAACCCCGGACTTGTGGCTCTTTATTTGAGTCCCCCACCTGGTTACTGGTTCTCAGACCTTCATCTAGAATTCTGAACACTCATGGACCCTATCAAAAGCAACTGGAAATCCAGCACTTGGTCACAAACCCTTGCATATCATTCATCATACATCATTTTGCATCATTTAACATTTGTCTATTTGTTTTATAGGGTATCCACATCTTCTTTGGTTTGGTTTTGACCGTTCTTCTGCTCAGATATCTTCTTCAACCATCTTCACCAGATATCTTCTTCAGTTGTCTTCTTCAGCTATCTGCATCAGCTACTTTCATCAGTTATCTTTTCCAGTTATCTTCATCAGCACCCTTTGTTAGTATGGATTCAACCAGGAAGAGTAACATCACATACCATTTCTTTGAGTATCCCCTGGCAGGCATCAGGAAGATTCAGGCCCTTATCACTCCTGATCATGTTCCTTTATTCAGAGAGCATTATGGTGGTATTATGGACATGATCATGGGCTTGGATGCATCACAAAGGAGCATGATTCACACCTGTCTCTAGTTCTATGACCCTCCTCTCCGATGTTTCACTTTCCCAGACTTTCAGATAGGTCCTTTGTTGGAAGAGTTTTCCATATTGTTGGGTGTCCCTATCAGAAGAGGAATTCCTTTCAACCCTGAGATGACTGCTCCTAAGAATGAAGACATAGCTAAGGCTCTATATTTGGAAGTTACTATCATTGATCAGCATATGACCAGCAAGGCTAGAATCCCAGGCCTTCATTTGGACTTCTTAATCACCCATGCCACCAGCCATGCTGCAACAGAGAAGTGGGAAAAAAGTTGTGCTCTCCTGGCTCTTAGTATATATGGTATCATCTTGTTTGTAGACGAGCCTAAGTTTGTAAGCAAGAATGCTATTCATATCTTCATGCTCAAGACATGCTTATACATCTTAAGACATGCTTGAACATTGCTTGATCACTTCTTCATTCATTTGGTATGCTTTGCATTCATTACATTCCAGGTGTATCCATGTGTTTTCATGCTTCTAACATGCTTCCTTTGCATATCATCTCTTGTATGAACATTCATATGCATCATGTATGTTTTTTGCATAATTCCATGGCACGTTTGCCATGCATATGCACTTATGGTTTTGGTCTTTGCATCTTTATTCATCTCATTTCCTTTTGCTTCACATCTTTTGCATCCATACTAACATTTTAGGGGCTTAGGGTAAGTTGTTTGGGATGTGGATTTGCCTTCACATCCCACCTCTTCTCATCTCTTCATTTTCATATTTACTTTCCTTTGAAGTGAACTTGCTTCACTTATGCTCTCTCATTCTTACTTTCTTTCTTTTAGGTTACTTATCTTCTTCAGGAAGTAAGTAACCTATTATTTCTCTCCTTCTCATTTCATCTGCTTCTCTTCCTTGGTGGCCTCCTGAAGATCTTCTCTTAAGCCTCACAAACCATAGGATATCCAAGCATGACAACTTTTAGGGTTATGTATAGTCCCCCCTAGCTTTTTACCTTTGAGTCTCCTTGAGTCTCTCTTCTCATCTCATAATCAGAGGCTAAACACTTAAAGCTTTAGGACTTTGAATTAGGGTTATGCCTGCATCCTTAGCTTAGGATGAAGTGTATAACTTTAATCCTTAGTGTTAAACCTTTAATTTGTTTACACCTCTTAATCAAAACACATAATAACTATTAAGACTTAAGCTTGTAACTTGGGCCTTATATTAGGATTACATCTTTTCCTTATGGTTTAGAGGGACTAACCCTAGTGTTTAATGGACAAGTCCCCCTCAAGTTGTCTTACAAACTTAAAACTCATTTCTTAATCCCACCTTTAATTAAAATTCACCTTAATAAAGGTTTGTTATATAATGAATTTAGTCCCTAACCATGGATTAAGTTGAGGAGTCTTTCTCAGCTTAAGTGTCCTCATCTATCATCCTTCTCTTAGGATGGTGTAATGAGTTCACTAATCCCTGATTAGAGATTAAACTCATTACTTAACACTAAACAAAAACCCAAAAATACTTAATAATCACAAGTAGGTCAATGATCTTAATCCTATATCATCATGGTAATTAAGTTGAGATGCTTATATCACACTTAAGTAGGCTCATTATCCCTAATTAGGGAGGATATAATAAATTTACAAACCCTTGATTTAGGCTTAAGCTCATTATCCTATGCAAAACACCAAAAACAATAAAAAAAACTGAAAACACAAAAACAAACAATAATTGTCTCCTCCGGGATTCTTTTCTCACCACACTCACTCTATAAATGAGAACTCGCTTCTTCCGTCTAATGCAAGACAGTTAGCACTCGAGCCAGACGAGTCATACACTTGAGCATAGACAAGCAAGCATTTAACAGTCAAAAGCATTCCAGTCTCTTTGAGTCGAACTACGGTGTTCTGACTTCCTCATTGCACGAGAGGAAACGTAGGCATAACTTAACAGTTATCGAACAAAAGTCCCTTTGTCTTTCCCCTCTTTCAGCATTCTTTCTAAGCCTCATTCATGAGCATCTCCCTCTCTTTTTTCACTGACACAGTGTACATTCTCCCTAGCTTTTCATACTTATTCAGCACATACACTACCCCTTTTAAACACAATCAAGTAAGTGCGGATCCCGTCGAGTACGAAGGACGATCTGGGTGCTAATACCTTCCCAGGTCGTAACCAACCCCCTTTCTCAGTTTCTTTGGTTCACAACCGTCTTATCCATACCCTTACAGGTTTATGCAGCATTACCTTTCCTTAGGGATAAAAATGCCTAGCTGGCGACTCTATTCAACCTCAACCTCCAACATCGCCGACGGTCCGCGTCTGCACCGGGACGAAAGTCTGGGGAGCGACACAAGGCACAGTCAGTCAGAGGAAATCATTTTAAGGCTCGTACTGGGGAAGGACACCCCAAGAGCACTAGAAGTTACTGTAAACACCCCAAATTTGCCCTCATTTTTTCTCACACCATGGCTTGTGATCTTTTATTTTTGCATAAGCATAGGCATACCATCTCATATTGCATATTTGTTTCATCTGCATAGTCCATTTCATCTGCATCTAGGGTTTGTGATTTGAGCAATCCAAGAAGTGATATGAGCCATCCCAAAGGTATTTAATCTTACCAAGAGTGTCCATTTGTGTTCCATGATCATAATATGCTCCCCAAAGTTCATAAAAGTCAAGAGATCACAAAGCATGGCAAAGGAATAGAGGCAAACTGAAGATTTCCTGTACACATGACCTAGAATTAGGGTTTTGGTTTCAGAGGCCTTAATCCTAAATTTTTAGTTCATTCTTGTTTCTAATGGTCTTAATATGTTATAAGTATCATGTGTACCAAATTTTATGAAGAAATTCACTGTGGAAGTCATCTGATCATTAGGTAACTTCTTGAGCAAGTAAAGTCAAAATCAGGGCATATGAGGCCTCCATCAAGGGTACCAAAGGGTCATCATCATCATTTTGAGTCTCTATGATCTTTATTTGATCTTAGAAGTGGTTGGAAGTTCACAAAATTGAATAATTTTGAGCCAAATGCAAACTTGCTATTTTTGGAAATGACTTGTAATGGAAACTTTCCATTTTGGGAAAGATATTCAACCTATTCTTTCATGACCAAAAATGCTTCAAGTGAAAAATTCTTGGGCATGAAAGTTGTAGATTATGTCTTCCCATTTTCAAAAAGTACAAGAATATGTCTTGATTCATCCTAGAACTCAAGATATGGCCTTTCAAAGTTGGCAAAAATCCTATAATTTTCAAGTTCATGCCAAAGAGGGATTTTTGCAAAATCAAGTTTCAAGCCATTTCATGACCTCTAATTGATTTCTAAACATCAAACAAACATAGTGCAATGCATTTGGACCAGAATTGTGCCTTGGATTGCAAGTTTCATCAAGACATTTTCACAAAATTCTCAAAGTTGGAAATTTGAAAAACCTATTGAAACTCTTCATCCACTTGTTACAGCTCACATATTTCAATCCAATGGACATCCATGAACTCAGCTGAGGCCAGACACCCCTTGAAATAGCTTCTGCCATGGCCAATGCTTGTGGTACAAAACTTTTGACTTTTTTGCAACTTGCCCATACCAATCACACTGTGCCACCACCAACCTTCTGACCAATCAAGACATCACATACCAGCATCATGGACCTCATTTCATATAATCTTGGAGCCTGAATCCTCACACAACTCAGAATCACCAAAAATCCCCAAAACCTTCAGGCTTTCGAAACACACTCCTCAACCACTCAAACTCCAAATTTCTTTCACCATTCAACTCCACATAACATAAGGATCATTTCCCACCCCTTTCCATGGCCTGAAACAAGCCCAAACACAAACACGATTTCTGCATATTCAGAACTGAAGCTCATAAACCAGCCACCATAAACCTTTTCTAAGCATCACAGCATCCTCATGAGGTCCAGTGGAGTTGATTTGCACCAAGGAGAGGTCCAGAAAGCTCAGATTGAGAAAGCTTCATCTCAGGTATCATCAAGATTTTTTTTCCAGAACCTCCATTTTAAGTTCTTAAATGATTCTATATGTCTCTCTGATCATGGTGATGTGTTTAATTTTCAAAATGGTTGAGTATCAAGCATGTATTTAGTTTCTGAAAGTTGTGTATTTTTCCGTTTTGCTTCGATTCATGATTTTGGTGGAACATAAATGAATTTTGATGATAGATTCTTGTTCTATGTTGTTTGATGATCATTTCTGGAGATTTTAGTGAAGTTTCATAGCCTAAGGAAGAAGTTAGGTTGGAGGGTTGGCCGGAGAAGATGACCGGAGCTTGCTCTGGTCACCTGAGGGGATTAAGGTTTGTTAATTAGGGTTTAGCCAGGTTTGAATGTCAGCCCTTGGATCTTTGCTTAGCGCGCATATGAATGGCTCAGATTGCTCCATTAAGATTTAATCCATAATTAATTAGTTAATTAGGTTTAATTAATTAAAATTCCCCAGAATGAATCCCAACCCTTGAAACGCGCGCGCAGTCAACACATCTTTCCCCAGTTCAAATCCTGACCACAGGATCCTTTGACTTTTCATTTAATCCATTTTAATTCATTTTCTTTTCATTTCTTTTGTTCAATTTATTTAAAATAGCAAAAATCATCAAAAAATCTCAAAATTTGCATTTCTGTTTTAAATATTTTTCTTAACCTAAAAACATTTTTTATTATATTTTTTTCATTAAAAAAGTATTTTTAAAATATTTAAATGTTTTATTTAATTAATTAATTGATTTTAATTAATTAAATATGCATTCATGTTTCTAAAAATCACCAAAAAAATCATGAAGCATCCTTAAACATTTAGAAACATTTTCAAACTCACCATACAAATTTCTTTTTAGGTTTGATCTCATTTTCACAATTTTCTTTGTATTAGGGTTCTTAAATTTCATATTTTTTAACCCTAACTTGAAAAATTCATTTCTGCCTAACCATGATGATTTTGAACTTGGTTCTTCGTGCATTGTTTCACATATTGTGTATAGTTTCTAGGTTATTTATCTCATATTTTTGTCTTGCACTTTCAATTTTATTTGCATTTTCCCTTTAGAAGAACCCAAAAACCCTAGCAAACTTAGAAATTTCATAACTTTCACTAAGTTTGGCTTCTGACTTTCTCCTTTGGGGTGTGATCTTATATGGGATTAGGGTTTGTTTGAGCTTGATTTCAATTTTTTATCATGTTGAATGCTTCTGTTTTGGTCATATGCATCTCATGTTGTCTTAAAACCCTAATCTTGCATCTTCATTTGCATTCTCCTTTGCATATCATCATCATATGAACTTGCCATGACATTTCAAGCATTTGTATGACATCTTAAGACATGCTTGAACATTTCTTGATCATTTCTTCATTCATTTGCTATGTTTTGCATCCATTACATTTCATAAACATCCATGTGTTTTCTTGCTTCTAAACATGCTTCCATTGCATCTCATCCTTGTATGATCATTAATATGCATCTTGTATGACTTTTCATCATCTTATAACACATTTACATTGAATTTTCACTTCTGACTTTGGTCTTTGCATCTCATTTCATCTCATTTCCTTTTGCCTTATGTCTTATTCATTCATACTAACATTTCAGGAGCTTTTGGTAAGTTATCTGGGAGGTGAATTTGCCTTCACCTCCCACCCTTTATTTCCTCTCATTTGCATATTTATTTGTCTTTGAAGTGAACTTGCTTCACTTATGTTCTCTCTTTCTTACTTTCTTTCTTCTAAGTTACTTATCTTCTTCAGGAAGTAAGTAACTTATTATCTTCTTCCTCCTTCTCTTTTCATCTGCTTCTTCCATGGTGGCCTTCTTGAAGATCCTTTCTCTTAAGCCTCACAAACCATAGGGTATCCAAGCATGATAACTTTTAGGGTTGTATATAGTCTCCCCTTAGTCTTTTACCTTTGGGTCTCCTTGAGTCTCTCTTCTCATCTCTTAATCGGAGGCTAAACTCTTAAAGCTTTAGGACTTTGGAATTAGGGTTATTCCTGCCTCCTTATCTTAGGATGAAGTGTATAACTTTAATCCTTAGTATTAAACCTTTAATTTGTTAACACCTCTTAACCAAAACACATTAATAATCACTAAGACTTTATCTTGTAACTTGGGCCTTACATTAGGGTTCTATCTCTTCCTTATGGTTAAGAGGGACAAACCCTAGTGTTTAATGGACAAGTCCCCCTCAAGTTGTCTTAAAAACCATAAAATTCACTTCTTAATCTCATCCTTTAATTAAAATCCATTTAATAAAGGCTTGTTATATAATGAATTTAATCCCTAACCATGGATTCAGTTGAGGTATCTTCCTCAGCTTAAGTGTTCTCATCTATTATCCTTCTATTAGGATGGTGTAATGAGTTCACTAATCTGTGATTAGAGAATAAACTCATTACTTAACACTAAAAAAAACAGCAAAAACATCTAATTAATCACAAGTATGTTAATGATCTTAATCCTACATCATCATGGTAATTAAGTTGAGATGCTTATCTCATACTTAAGTAGGCTTATTATCCCTAATCAGGGAAGATATAATGAGTTTACAAGCCCTTGGTTTAGGCTTAAGCTCATAATCCTATGCAAAACACTAAAAACAATAAAAAACTGAAAACACAAAAAACAAACAATAATCGTCTCCTCCGGGATTTTTTTCTCATCACACTCATTCACAAACGAGAACTTGCTTCTTCTGTCTAATGCAAGACAGTTGGCACTCGAGCCAGACGAGTCACACACTTGAGCATAGACAAGCAAGCAGTTCACAGTCAATTTATTTTCAGTCTCTTTGAGTCGAACTACGGTGTTATGACTTCCACATTGCACGAGAGGATACGTAGGCATAACTTAACAGTTATCGAACAAAAGTCTCTGTGTCTTCCCCCTCTTTCAGCTTTCTTTTTAAGCCTCAGTTCCTGAGCAATTCACACCTTTTGCACTGACACCTGTACTTTCTTTCCCTAGCTTTTGCACACAGATAGCACATACACCTACCCCTTTTAAGCACAATCTTATAAGCGTGGATCCTGTCGAGTACGATGGACGATCTGGGTGCTAATACCTTCCCAGGTCGTAACCAACCCCCTTTCTTGGTTTCTCTGGTTCGCAACCGTCTTATCCATACCCTTCCAGGTTTATGCAGCATTACCTTTCCTTTGGGATAAAAATGCCTAGCTGGCGACTCTAATTCAATTCAACCTCTTTCTCTTTCGCCGATAGTTCGCGTTTGCACCGGGATGAAAATCCAGGGAAGTGACAGCTTGGCGAATCTGCTGGGGAACCTTATCTTGCTACCAGGGCTTCTGGTTCTTTTTATGGGTTTCTCCTAGGGCTTGTTTGATTTGTTTTTATGGGGGTGTTATGTGTGCTTCTTGTTTATTGCTTTATTTATCGCTTTTTGTACAGCTTTATTTATTGCATTTATTTATCGCTTTCATTTACTGTTTTATGCATTTCATATTATTATCATCATATCTCAGTGAGCAAGGTTCCACACTGAGAGCCTGAGTGACACATAGGATTAGAGTGGCTTCATATTCTTTCCCATTCCATTTTGGTCTGGTGCGGGAATATGAAACACGGTTCAGACATGGGTTTCTTCTTGAGAACTCTATGCTACAAATTTCCTGTAGTGCTAGGGCTATTTGGGAAGCCTGTTAAGTCTGGATGACCTTTTTAGATGACCTTCAACATCTGAGGTGAATTAGAGGAGGGTCTTTTATGATTAATGTAAACACTGTACCTCCGGGTTAGAAGTGTTTACACTTCTCATAACTGATCCAAGTCTGAAGATCCTTGTTCTAGAACAATACCTGTGAGGGGGTTGGGATGTTTACAGGTTTGCAGGAACCCTTGGCCTCAACATACCCTATTACTGATATTGTTTTAAGGTTACACTATTTTGACTGATTCTTTGAAACCCTGGAATTGTGACTCTTTATTTGAGTCCCCCACCTGGTTACTGGTTTTCAGACCTTCATCCGGACTTATGACACTCATGGACCCTATCAAAGCAAATGGAAAATCCAGCACCTGATCACAAACCCTTGCATATCATTCTACATACATAATTTTGCATCATTTTAACATTTGTCTATTTGTTTTACAGGGTATCCACATCATCTTTGGTTTGGTTTTGATTGTTCTTCTGCTCAGTCATCCTCATCAGTTATCTTCCTCAGAGATCTTCTTCAGCTGATATCTTCTCCAGTTGTCTTCATCAGTATTTCTCCTCAGTTATCTTCATCAGCATCCATTGTCAGTATGGACTCATCCAGGAAGAGCAACATTACTTGTCGTACCTCGAAAAATACGATCCTAGAACAAAACAATAGAGCCGCCACCTAATTCTATTTATTCTACTAGAGAAAAGGGAGATATAGATACAACCTAATAAAGGATAAGAAATGGTTTACGAAACCAAATTCTAAGTTCGGGAGTCAGTTACGCAAGGGGAAGGTATTAGCACCCCTCACGTCCGTTGTACTCAACGGGAGCCTCTTAGCTAAACTATGCGATTAAATGTTTGATCTTAAGTCTTTGTCTTCTTAATGATTATTAATATGTTTGTTAAAGTTTTAGATTATTTTTATTATGACGGAGAAAAGATTAAATGTTTATTAGGGTGGAGAGAAAAAGATTGATTTTTTTTAATAGGGTGACAGAAAAAGATTGATTTTTTTATTATTGTGCTCGCGAAGGATTGAAATCCTTGTGCCTACGTATTCCCTTGTGCAATGGGAAAGTCAGAGCTTCGTAGTTCGTGCTACTACGGTTTATGTTTTTTAAATTGAACGGTTGTTTTTAAAACGCATTCTACTTATAAGCGTTGGCTTATACTCGCGGTGGAGGCTGAAGCGCTAGCTTGTTCGAGAGATAGAATGATTTAAACAATGTTCGTTTTAGAAAAAAGTGTTTGACTTTTGTTAAGATGTTTTAAAAGAAAGGGCGAATGAACCACGTCGCGTGGGGCTAGCCCAGGAGCGATTGCATTCCAAAACGTGCGGAGTGCTAGACTCCGGAGTTCCGTCTTTCGATAATTAATTATGAGAATAAATTAAATTGGTTGGTAAATTTTAAAATGATTTCGAAATATGAAAGATGCGAATGGACCACGTTGTGTGGGGCTAGCCCAACTGCAATCCATTTCAGAACGTGCGGAGTGCTGGACTCCGGAGTTCATTTTTATCGTAATTTAATTTAATAAAATGATTTGAATATTTGATATATGAATAGTGATTGAACACATCGCGTGGGGCTAGCCCAGTTGCGGTCCAATCCAGAACGAGCGGAATGCTAGACTCCGGAGTTCTGTTTTCGTAATTTAATTTAAATAAATTGAAGAATTGATATACGAATAGTGATTGAACACATCGCGTGGGGCTAGCCCAGTTGCGGTCCAATCTAGAACGTGCGGAATGCTAGACTCCAGAGTTCTGTTTTTGTAATTTAATTTAAATAAATTGAATAATTGTTTTTAGACGTTTTAGAATCAATGTGTAATTAATAACAAAGGATTGAACGAGCAATACGCGTGGGGCTAACCCAGTTGTAGTTCGTTCTAGAACGTGCGGAGTGCTAGACTCCGGAGTTCTATTCCTCGCTAAAATGAATTAAAATACGCAATAAAGTCGTGCAGATGGCGGTCACTTGGTGACCGACTTACGTATGTGCGAAGTGTAGTTTATGAAATTAATTGGCGTTGGACCAAGAACTTAATTATTATTATTTGAAACGGTCTAATTATTATTTGAAGTGTTGTTTTCACATATCTCTTGACAATTTGCGATAGGTGGCGAGAATAGGGTTTGCATTTGCACGAATCATGTATCAACATCAATTAATGAAATGGTGGGTGAGAAATAAAACCTCATATCATGCTAGCAGAAACAATCGGGAGATGACCAATTAACTAACTAAAATAAAATTGTACAATTATTAAATAAATCAATTAAATAAAATACATCAAGTAAATAGTTATATATATTTTCTTAAAATAATAGGGACAATATAATATAAAAATGCTAAAAAGAAAAGAAAAAAAAATGAAAAGAAATGGTTAGAATTTAAAGGAAAAAGGTATCAAAGACATAAAAAAATATTAAATGGGCCAGAAAGTTTTTAACAAATGGAGGGTGTAGGAAGCAGGTCCAATGACCTGGAGGCCCAAACAGGGGACCGAACTATAGGGACAAACGGTTTAGGGTCCGACCCGCGACCCAGATCCGATTTGGTCTTAAAACAAAAAGGGGAAAGAAAAAAAAACCTAGCCGCTATAACCCTTGAAAAAAACGGAAATGAAAAGATTTCCTCCCCTTTAATCATTCTGCTTTCCCTCAAAATCCTCTCATCCTCACAAACTTCCCTCACTCTTCGTCCATCTCTTGAATCGTTCACCCTTTCCAACTCTCCTCACTCCACTCGTAATCTCATTCGCTCGCATTCTCTCCGTCGATCTCTCTCATTCTGAGCAAAAACCTCTCCCAACTCCGTTAATCGCGTCACAAACAAAGTACTCATCAAGCCAAACAAAGGTCAAGCACATATTAGATATCGCAAGAATGAACCCTAATCCCCAATTATGAAAACCCTAGAAAATGATAACGGCGAGAACAAACGGAACAAAAGAGTTTTGAATCATCCTCCATGGAAGGCGAGCGATGATTCACGAAAACAAACTGGAAAGGGTGTCCATACCTGAACCGGAAGAGGTCCGATTTTGAAGCTTTAGCGCGAAAAAAGGTAACTCTCTATTTCTTTGTATCTGTTGCGTCAACTCCTCCCACGTCCTTTGTTCGAAAATGCTTCTTCTGCCAGTGTTATTATTGTTGTTGTTTTTGTTATGGCGGCTAGTTTCTTTGTTGGTGGATGAAGTTGAGTTTTGTTGTTTTTGAATATAGGATGAGAGTATGCTTAGGATTTCCTCTTGCTTTGTGGTTTTTTGTATGAATTACGGTTTTTCTGATAAACCCCTCCTTTTGTTCGATTTTCTTCTGGTTGAAGTGAGAAGAAACATTTGGGTTAAGGACGCTTTAGAGTTAATGGCAGTAATGCGGATAAAGCGGAGATGACCGGTTCAAAGGATTTTTGGCTGATGAGTTAAATAGTGGTATAAAGCAGGGTTGATGTTGCTTCTGATGAAAAGGATTTCATAGTTTCAGGTATGTATGTGAATGGTTTTTTGTTGAGTTTTTTTTTTTTAGGTTGTGTCTTTGTGTAGTTTGAAATTGTGGCTGCCTTCTGTATATTGTTGGCCCCCTTTTCATCGATGAAGCAGTCCCTTCTTATAGTGATAGAACTTTTTCTTGAACTGATTTGTTAAACAAATCAGAAACCTGTTTTTGTTTGTATCTGATGTTCAGTCATTTTCAAGATGCAGGTCTGATTATGGGAAAGAGCTTTTTCACATTTTGGTGTTAAAGCTAAGGTGCAGGGTTTTGGTTGATTGTGAAAAATGCCCAACTGGCTCATGGAATGGAGGAAATAGCACCCTGTTGTCCCTGCTTTTTTTTCTGCAGCAGGTCTGACTTTTCTTGTTTAGGTTTCCTTTTTTAGCATTACCTTTGCACTGCTGTGAAAGAAGCTTGTGGTCTCTATTGCTTGTCTTGATTCCTGCTGCCTTGGGCTTACTGCACTATTTTGACTTGTCTTTTCTTGTTCAAAACAAAACTGAATTGGTTGAACTTGGATTGAACTGATCTCTCTTAGTTCCTTCGATCTGTTTGCTTGTTACTTTGAAAAATTGATTTTCTACCGCAGTAAAACAAAAGGGTTGTTTACTGCATAACCCAACCTTTTTTTTACTGGTGCACAAAAATTGACTTCCATTATTGTTTCACTAATCAAATCTCTTGTTGTGTTAACATGTTGGAGTGGACGCCTTAATTGATTTTACGGAGTCGCCTCCGCTTCCGCGAGCAGCAAGGGCATCAGTTTTTTTTATTTGCTTTCCAATAATTCTAACTCTAAAACCGTTGGTATGCACATCGCTTAATATTATCTATTCTTCCGGTTTGTTGTATATCAGAAATTTTTGCTTTCCCTCTATTGGAATTAGCTGAATGAACATGCTCCTTGCTATGTTGCAGGTACGGAAAACCGTCAATTTATCTGCACTGCATTTGGGCAAAGCCATGCTGCCAGACCTTGGCATCGATGGAGGCCTCACACCATGATGGATTGGATGCCAAGCTAATGGGATGTTTATGATCACCCAGAGGATCAAAATTAATGGCCGGAAAGCTAGTGCTTGTGCGTTCAAATTGGGACCAAATCCAACAGCTCCAAGTACAGGACCCCTGGAATTCCCTTGGTGAAGCCTCTTAGGATCAGCAAACCGGACCAACATTAGTTGATCAAAAACTCCCCTTGTATACATTTTATTAAGTCCATTAATAATTTCCCGTGCTGTATTTCCGCGAGAATATGTAATAAAACCAAACACGACTCCGCTTCTTGTTTAGGAATTTGTTTTATATGTAATAAAACCAAACATGACTCCGCTTCTTGTTTAGGAATTTGTTTTATGGCACTTGATAATCTTGTTATGCTTTCGTCCTCTGCTGGTTTGAAAACAAAAGCAATAGTTCCTTGTAGTTCTTTTTCATGCTTTTCGAGAATTTTTTTTTGCAGCACCGAGCAGCATAGTAACATGAGCGTCACAACCACACACATGCATTTTTCCAGCTACTTTATTCTTATACTCCCACTCCAACATTTCCATTTTTCCCAGTTCTAATCTTATTAGTTGACTTGCTTCAAATTCTTAAAAAAAAACTTGTTCATGATCCTCATGAATCTCCCTTCTGATAATGATTTCATAATAATGAATGAACTCGAGGATTGGCAACTTGAAATTGAGTTTAAAAAATGAAATTGAAATGGATTTAAAGTGAATTTGGACATAAGAATGTGAATTGAAGCTTGAATAAGAAAAGAAATATGGAACTTGAGAGTAAATATTAGAATTACACTTGAACTTAAGAATTGAAAAATAAAAAATTGGGATTGAAATGACTCGGAATTTTGGAAATAAAAGAAAGAAAAAATGGAAAAAAGAATTAAAATGGATTAGAGACAAGAACCTTTGAAATAAATTAGAACTAAAACAAAAATTAGAAAAATGGGAAGTGAACTTAGAGATGAGAATGTGAATTGAAATCCAAATAAGAAACGAAACTTGGAATTTTGCTTGGAAATTGACTTGCACTTTAAGGTTGAAACGTGACTAGCAAATTTGGCAATGACTCGGCTTTTTGAAACCAAAACTTGAAACGAGATTTGAAGCTGAAACCAATTCTTAACAGATACCAGGAGAACGAGGTCCGTAATTCAAATTTAAAATTCCAAAATCCATGACTTAAGATACTAATTCCTGAATCCAAACTTCAAAGCATCAAACTCTAAATTTCTCGAACCAAACGAAAATAGATCTCCAGTATTGTTACACAAACAACAGATCTTTCTCACCATTCTTGCAAAACTTCCAAATATCCGGTATGCACTTTGTATGCTGATGATGAGATATGATATGCAAAATTATGGGTAAAATTTGGGGTGTGACAGTTGCCCCTATTTAAATAACTTTACCAGATGGTATGAGGGATGCTAATCCTCATAAAATCGAAGTGAAAGGTATTTAAATATAGAAATAACCGAAAATTTTGCCCCTAAATGAAATGACATGCTATGAACTCCTGAGGGACTTGATGCTTGGGGATATGATATGCGAGATGCAATGACCTAACATGTTGATTTTGTTTTTTTAATGATGAATATGCTAAAAATGGTATGATGAATCAACGGTGACCCACAGAAACACAAATGAGGGTGAAGACTCACTGGGGATAACAATATGTCGGGGATGACAAAACAGAAACAGGAAATATTCAAAGTGATAAATTAGCATGTTCAAGTGTAACTGCTGGCACTAAGAATGACATAAGACAGAAAACAAAATGCGAGATTAAAGACATACTATGAGTTAGCAAGTTCAAGGTGGTTGCTGGGGATCTCAATACAGCGATTCGGTGATTGAGAAAAAATGGAAAAGACCTCGACTCGGCAGCCAGGAGAACCGAAAATAACAGACATTGACATGGCGGTCAGGAATAAACAAACAAACGACATGGTGATCGGGAAATAAAAAACAGATGTCGACACGGTGGTCAAGAAAATGGAAATAACGGATATTGACACGGTAGTCAGGAAAATAAAAGACAGGCGTCAACACGGTGGTCGTGAAAATAAAATAACAGACGTCGACACGGTGGTCTAGAAATAAAATAAAAGACATTGACGCGGTGGTCTGGAAATAAAATAACAGACATTGACACAGTGGTCAGGAAATAAAAGACAGGCGTCGACACGGTGGTCAGGAAATAAAATAACAGGCAACGACACGGTGGTCATGAAATAAAGAGACATGCGTTGACACGGTGGTCAGGAAATAAAAACAGACATTGACGCAGTGGTCAGGAAGTAAAAGACAGACATTGACGCGGTGGTCATGAAATAAAATAACAGACAAATAATCCAGGGTGGTAAATCAACAGGTTCAAGTGTAACTGCTGATACCGAGGATAGAGAAAGCGAACACATTGTTTGGGCAGTGGCTCTGTGCAACCAACTGATACCAGGGGTAGAAAACAGCGTACTCAAATAGTCAATGGCTCCAAGAGATCGGCGGGTACTGAGAATAAAGACGAGAAGGTTGGATTTTTCAGCAAGATATCCAACCACTAGAAATTCCTTAAACGAAAAATCAAGAGAAAACCTTCAGGAACCAACAGGAAACACAGGTATGTGCCAAATTAAATTGACTTAGACTACAAGCAAAGGGTTTCAAAAATAGCTTAACAGATTTGTGCCAATGACAATTGGACGTCAGAGAGATTCTTGCAAAGTGACAGTAGATTACATGTCAGCAGAGGCCTGTTTTGCAAGGTATGACTCTTTTCTACTGTGGGTAGATGCTCGATAAGTAAGACAGTAGCAGGGCTTAAAGCTAAGAGCGAAGTGACCTGACCAACACATGAGAAAGACACACCGACTCATATGATTTCCAAATATGCCCCTGGGTGGGTATTGGATGAAATAGTTCTTGGAAGACGACTCTTCAGACAAAGATGACGACATGATTCCCGACACCCGTCTTGAACTCGAAATTAGTTGTTGCAATAGGGCCTGCTTGAACAACTTGTAGGCATGGAGAGGACTTTCCCCTATGTGATTCATCTTGCCCCGGAATCAATGGTTTTGAAATTTTCCTCTTCTAAAAAAGTTTAAACCAGCCTGCCATGACATGGCCTTTGAAATGGTTGCCCCGGTGCTCGAACATCGGAAATTTGCCCCTGGTTATCTGATCCCTGGGATGGGAGACTTCTGGTCTAGCTGGCCATTGAACTCTTGAATTCTTTCTGATAACTCGCTCAAGTATGAGTCTTGAGGAGAGCTTAACCTCTGAATTGTTGACTCTTGAAAAGATTAATTCTGATCGACTTATTCTTGAAGTGGTTGCTGTAAACACCCCAAATTTTCCCTCACCCATTCACACCATGGCTTGTGATCTCTTCATATGCATAAGTTCAATCATGGCATCTCATATTGCATTTTTGCTTCACTGCATTGGTTCTAAGTCATCTGCATCTAGGGTTTGTGACCTGAGCAATCCAAGAGCTTCTTGAGCCACTCCACAGGTCATCAATCACTTCAAAGGGGTCCATGTATGTTCAATCATCATATTATATCCCTACAAAGTCAAGAAAGTCAAAGAATCACAAGAACTGAGAGTGACATGGAAGCAGAGCCAGGTTTAACTGCACAGATGACCTAGAATTAGGGTTTTGGTTTCAAAGTCCATAACTCCAAATTTTTTGGTCATTCTTGTTTCTATTGGTCTCTATATGTTATAAGGATCATGCATATCAATTTTCATGAAGAAATTCCATGGGGAAGGCATCTAACCAAGAGTTGACTTCTTGAGCAAAATCAGGGCATCTGAGGCCCCCAATGACCCAACCAAAAGGTGCTCTTCATCATTTTGAATGTGTATGATCTTTATTTGATCATAGAAGGTGTTGGAAGTTCACAAATTTGAAGAATTTCAAGTCATTTGCAAAGTTGCCTTTTTGGGAAAATGACTTGTAATGGAAACTTTCCATTTTGGGAAAGTTTTTCAACCCTTTCTTTTTGATTCAAAAGTGCTTCAAATGGGAAAACTTTGGTCATGAAAGTTGTAGAATGGATCATTCCCTTTTCAAAAAGTACAAGAACTCATTCTAATTCATTTTGGATCAAAAGTTATGGCCTTGCAAAGTTGGATAAAATCATGGAAATTTCACTTTTGCACAAAATGGAAAACTTGCAATTTCTCATGGCAAGCCTTTATGTGACTTCAATATGACCTCTAATCATCATACCAATGCAATGCATGACCTAAAAATCAGTTTGGCCCAAGGGATTTCCCATTTCCATGCCTTGTTTTTCAAGTAATCATAAGGCATTCTTCATTAAAGTGCAAAGAGGGATTTCTTGCAAAATCATTTTCAAAGGGATTGTGTGACCTCTAGCTGGTTGCAAGACTTTGCCATGACCTAATGAAGTATGCCACACCAAAAATTCAGCAAGATTTCTCACATATGCATAGCAAAAAACCATGAAATGTGACAAGTTATCAAGTTGCAAAAACACTTCCAACTCATGATCCAAATGCTGCAGTCATTCATGAATCATCCAAGGGCCATCCTTGACTCAAGCTGATGCAGTATAGGCCAAGGAACCATCTCTGCCATAGCCCATGCTGCAAGTACACCATTTTTGACTTTTTGGCCAATCATCCCATACCAATCCCACAGTGCACACCTGCTCTCCAGATTTGTGGGGATAGTTTATGGATCACCTAAGGATCATAAAACACAACATACACAAGCCATAAACACACACAATCCAGCATACACAAAAAACTGTCAAAACCTTTCCTTCTTCGAATCACCCAACACAGCCATCAAACTTCCATGATTCCTTCACCAATCAACCAGAAATCATTCATAGAACAAATCCCACCCTTCACAATAATCTGAAACAGCACACACAAGAACCTCATTTCCTGCTACACCAGAACTGAACCACAAAAACTAGCCACTCTCAACCTCATTCAAGTGTTCCATCAGCCTCAGGAGGATCAAGGGAGATCATTGGCACAAAAGGAAGGCTCTGAAAGTCCATTTTCGAAGGTCTCCAGCTCAGGTACAACCTAAGAACTTTTTTCCCAGAACTTCATTTTCTTGTTACAAAATGAATCTACATGTTGCACTGATCATCTGGATGTATTTAGATTTGAAAATAAGTAAGAGATGACCATTTCATGTCACTCTGAAAGTTTGCTCGTGTTTCGTATTTTCCTTCGATTCAGGCTGGTGAGTGAAAATAAATGAATTTTGGGAGAGGGTTTAGGTTTAGATTGAGGAGAGGATCATTTTGGTGGAAGAAATTTCATGATTGGTAACCTGTAGCGAAATCTAGGGTTTATGCTCGCCGGAGAAGATGACCGGAACCACTGTTTCGGTCACCTGAAACTTATTAACCCTAATTATGTCATTAATGCAACTTTGAATTCTGACCGTAGATGCGTTTGACTCTGTTTGACCCGCGCGCGTTTTGATGGCCAGGATGCATCATTAGAACCCTAATCCCTGATTATTTAATTTAAATTTTGTTTAATTAATTCATAAAACAAATTAGCCAGGTTTGAATCTGGGCCCTTGGATCTGGCGTGCAGTCAACCAGTCCAAGCCCAGATCAAATCCTGGCCTTCCCTTTTAATTACTTTCATTTATTTTCATTTTAAATTCATTTTCTTTTCCTTTTATTTATACATTTTATTTAAAATAGTAAAAATCATTTTAAAATTATGAAAATTTTTGTCAAAGTTTTCGTTAATTTTTAAAACCCAAAAATATTTTTATTTTTATTTTTTTGCATTAAAATTATTTTTAAATCATTTAAATGTTTATTTTTAATTAATTAATGGAAATTAATTAATTAAAAATACATTTGAGTATTTAAAAATCACAAAAAAATTCATGTTGCATTTAGGAACATTTAGAAACATTGGCCAACTCTCAAACCAAATTTCTTTTTTGTTCTTGATGCTTTTTGATCATTTTCAATGGAATTAAATTCATTTTGAAGTAACATTTTGGTTCAAACTTTGAAAAATCATTTCTGCCTAACCATTGAGAGTTGGATGATGATTCTTTTTGCATTGCATCTTACATAGCATGTAGTTTATAGGATAAAATTGATTTGAATTGATCTTGCATTTTCAATTTGTTTAGCATTTTTCTTGATGAGGTACCTTAAAACCCTAGCAATCTTAGGAAATTCATAACTTACACTAGGATAAGAGTTGGATCCCCTCCTTTGGGCAGTGAGTTTGTATAGGTTTAGGGTTCCTTTGATTGCATTTTCAATTTGTTATTATGTAATTTGCTTCTGGTTTTGGATTTTTGTTTTGTATGATGCATGAAACCCTAATTTGTGTTTTCCTTTGCATCCACTTCTCATTTGCTTGCATACCATGAATTGCCATGACATTTTGTGCAATCATTTGATTCATAAGACATATTAGGACATATTAGAATCATGTTTGGTCATTGCATCTTTCATTTTCCATGTTGTATGTCATTTGCATTTCATAACCTTTCATGTATGTTCATGGTTCAAAACATGCTTCATTTGCATCCTTATGTTTGCTTGATCATTCTCATGCCTTGCCTCATGTTTGTATCATCTCTTAGCATCATTAAAATCATGTATTTGCTTCTGATTTTGTCTTGCATCATGCCATTTCATCTCATTTGCATTGCATTTCATTTCTTTCACTAACTTTTCAGGTGGTAAGTTACTTTGAGAAGTGAATTTGCCTTCACTTCTCATGACCTCTTTTCATCTCTTTCACACTTCCCTTGCTGCATTTTGTATGTGTTTTGGATTGAGCTTGCTCGTGCTTGTTCATCTTACTTTCTTTCTTTAAGCAACTTGCCTTCTTAAGTGAAGCAAGTTGTTTTGCTTCTCTCTACTCCTTCCTCCTTTCATCTGTTTCTCTCCTTGGTGGTTCTTTGAAGATCTTCCTGCAAACCTCACTAACCCTAGGAACAACCAAGCATGATCATAATTAGGGTTTTGATTAGTCCCCCATTTAGTTTTTCCTTTGTGTCATCATTGAGTCTTCTCTTCTCACCTCATAATCAGGGACTAAACCCTAAAGGCTTTAAGGCTTTGTGATTAAGCTTATGCCTGCATCCTTCTATTAGGATGGAGTGTATAACTTTAATCCTAAGTGTTAAAACCTTAATGTGTTTAAATCTTTTAATCAATTCACCTAATAATCATCAAGACATCAAGCTTGTAACTTGGGCCTTTCATTAGGGTTCTAATTCTTTCTTAATTGGTTAAGAAGGACTAACCCTAGTGTTAATGGACAAGTCCCCCTCAAGTTGTCTTACAAACCATAAAAATCACTTCTTAACCTTATCATTAACTAAAATCCACTTAATAAAGGCTTTGTTTTGTCATGAGGTTAATCCCTAATCATGGATTAAGCTGAGGAGTCTTTCTCAGCTTAAATGTGCTCATCTATTATCCTTCTATTAGGATGGTGTAATGAGTCCATTAAATCCTTGATTATGGCTTAATCTCATTACTTAACACTAAACAAAAGCACCAAAAACATCTACAAGTAGGTTAATGATCTTAATCCTACATCATGGTGATTAAGTGTGTGATGCTGACTTCACACTTAAGGCATTCTCATTATCCCTAATCAGAGGGAAGATGTGATGAGTTTACTAACCCATTGGTTTAGGCTTAAGCTCATTATCCTATGATAAACTTTCAAAAGCAATAAAAGAATGAAAACTAAAAAAAAAACAATAATCGTCTCCTCAGGGATTCTTTTCTCATCTCATTCACTCATAAACGAGAAATTGCTTCTTCCGTCTAATGCAAGACAGTTTGCACCTGAGCCAAACAGGTCATACACTTGAGCATAGACAAGCAAGCAGTTCATCAGTCAATTTACCTTTCAGTCTCTTTGAGTCGAACTACGGTGTTCTGACTTCCTCATTGCACGAGAGGATACGTAGGCATAACTTAACAGTTATCGAACAAAAGTCTCTGTATATTCCCCCTCCTTCCAGCCTTATTCTTTAAGCCTCATAGTTTTGAGCATTTCACTCTTGTTCTTACACTGACACTTCATTTATACACTTCACCTTTCTTTTTACACTGACACTCGCATTCTTTCCAGCTTTGATACACAAATTGCACTGACACTACCCCTTTAAAACACAAATCTTTTAAGCGTGGATCCCAACTCGAGTACGGCGGACAATCTGGGTGCTAATACCTTCCCAGGTTGTAACCAACCCCCTTTCTCAGTCTCTCTGGTTCGCAACCGTCTTATCCACATCTTTTCTTAGGTTTATGCAGCATTACCTTTCCTTCGGGATAAAAATGCCTAGCTGGCGACTCTTTCTTTCTCTTGAGTTCACCCCTGTGTGTTCTCATCCCCCTTTCGCCGACCGTTCGCGTCTGTACCCCTTCTGACCTTAGGTGTCATTTGGCGGGAGCGACAGTTGCCCCTGGCTGGGCTTCTCTTTCTAAGTCGAACTCCCTAACTGGCTGCGTTCGTCAGGATTCCATTGACGCTGAATTGACTTGCAAACAAACATTATTTATTTAAAAATTGGCAATTTTAATGCAACGTTTATGCAAGTTTTAAAATCACAATTTATTGGTATGACAGTGATACAGTGGAGTTGATTAAAATAAAATAAAGTGGATCTAGCCATTTCATGGAATGGCAGATCAAGTGATCATTACAAATGATTAGCAAAGATCTTTAGGAGTCAGGTTAACACAACCTTGTTGTAGTATGCTCTCGAAACAAACCCTGCCTCAATTAGGACTTTTAAGGGTTGTAACGTGGCTTGGTTCACGGTTTATGAAACAAAAGATAAGAGGCTCAAAATTTATTTGTACCCATCCCATCTTCGCGATAAACTCCAATCCTATGTTCAGTTAAATTGATTTACGCATTCAAAAGTCTTTTGACGGTGCGTGATAAGGATCAGGATTTGAAAGTGATGGCAGCCACCTTGCTTTTTTCTGCTTTGCTGGATTTGAAGACTTCCTTAATTTTCGCCTAAGTTGTCTTTTTCTGTTTTTTGACTTGGCAGACTTTTTCTTAGTATTTCTTTTTCCTTACGTCATTCCTTTGTTGAACGGTTATGACTGCCATCTTATTGGATGATAGAGAATACGTACTACAAACTTTTGGCTCTTCACGCCTCTTTGGCGTGTGAATGAAAGTACGTTGCTGATCCTTCTTGAATGATGGATTGAATTTCTTGAAGATTGAATGTAAACAGATTAACTGAACCAACTACCCTGCCCCAGGTTTGAAATTAAGGTTTTTGCATTTTTCAAAAAAAGAAAACTCCTACTTCTAGGCTCAGAGGGGTTAGCGAGGGATTATCTTCCTTATTTCCACGGTGTTTGGGAATTTGAAACAATGCCTGTACATCATTGGCAGGGTTTTAATTGAGAGCATACAAATGGAGAATTCAAGTATCTGGTTTTCATCATCCTCCCTTCAATCTTTGCTAAAACAAAAGTTTGATAAACAAAAGATAGAAATATATTTTTGCTTTTTGTAACAATGAAAGAAAACGAGTGAATACGAATGGATTGATTCAAAATATGCATAAACATTTCATTAATCTTGCCAATTCAAAACAACAATGCTTACAAGAAAATACAAAAATCAACATGCAAAGAAAATACAATAGCGCTGAAACAAACAAGGGATTGCCAGCTTTAGGGAATTGAAAATGTCTTGATTTACTGCCTTCAAGGAACGCACCAAGAAGTCACTCGGGCGAGAGGTTGACATGCACCAACAGACTCCCTTCTGAAAAGGATATGCACCTCTTGTCGATCAAATGTTGTACCTTGGCTTGAAAAGCTCTGCAGTCTTCAGTTGAATTCCCCATTGATCCAGCATGATATCCACATTGCTCATGTGGATTATACTCAGGCGGGTATGGCTCTGTCAATGGCTTGAGAGATTTGGGAACCACCAATGAGTATTGAATCAAAGGTTGCAGAAGTTGAGTGTATGATAAAGGTACTGGATAAAGAGGAGCATTCCTTCTTTCCAAATTGTTGCGAGGCTTATGTGGACTCTGATGCTGATTCAGATAACCTTGGCTTTGGGCTTGTTGACTTGGACGAGAGTTGTCCCTGATAATCGGAGTAGTGTCTTCAAATGAAAGGATGTCCTTCTCAATTAAATATTTCATAGCGCGTTTTAAGGCATAACAGCCTTCCAAATCGTGCCCTGAAGCACCATCATGGAATAGACAACGGACATTTGGATTGTAGTTTGCTGGGAGTGGATCCGGTAAGGGACCAAAAGGCTTTGGAACAACCAATCCTTTCTTCAACAATGAAGGATATAATTCCGTGTAGGTCATAGGGATTTGAGGGGTTGGAGGCCTTCTCCCTTGTCCTCTACTCTGATTTGAGACACCTTCCAGGCGAGAATCCTGAGCTTTCAATCACTGATAAGCTGGCACTACCGGTACACTAGGTACTGCTAGTCGCTTGTTGTGATGACTTTTAAGTTCCTCACACTCAATGCTGGATGTCATCTCTTTCGATCCACCCCCTACTTCTCCTTTGCTTCTGCCAGCAAGAGTGGCGACATTGAAATTTCCGGATGGTGTCCTGATACTCTCGTGAGAAGGCAAAGACGCTTCATCAGTTAGGTGCATGACCTGTTCTTTATGGTACAAAATTTTAAGAACCTTCATAGGTCTCTTTCCCTTCTTATCTCCTGGCTCAACAATCAAATTATCTGCAATCGGCTCTCCTTCTTGGGGGACTAGCGACTTAATAACACTTTGTAACTTAAAACTCCGGCATTCTTCGATAGGGTGCCCCAAGGCTCCAGTGCGGTATCTACATTCAACCTCTGGATGGTCCTCTTCAAGGATTAACTTTTTTCTATGGATCAACCTTTGTACCCAGACTTTCAATTCAGGGCAAGTATTCAAATTATGTCCTACCACCCCTTTATGGAATTCACACGTCGCATTCGTATCAGGGTTGTACCACGTATTTGGCGATGGCACAGGTTTGTAAGGAGTTATTGGATAAGTAGCGGGTAGAGCTTGCTGAGTGGCATAGGAATGGGTTCATAGTGAGCTTCACTCTCTTTGTTCTGACACTGCCCCTTGTTTCGCTTTCGCTTCTTTTTCTGACCTTGAGAAGGAGCTGCCAGTGGATATTGAGGTACTGATTTGAAAATCAGAGGTTGACTTTGACCTAATAGGGTAGAGCCATGAGTTGGCAGATGAGGAGTTGTCACAGGGAAACACTCTTGACTCAAGGCAGCATCAAATGGAGGTAGGACGTTAGCTCTCTCTGCTGCGGTCATGGGCACAGGGCGACCCTCCTTCTTCAAAAGGGCTTGTAAGGTTTCCAAGACCCACTCCATCTGTTTCTTCAAGGAAATAACCTCTTCTTTCAATAATTCTTGACTTCTTCTCAGTTCATCCACTGTTTCTTGAGACATAATTCTTAGTTCTGAACACGTGTCGGGAATCAAACTACTCACGACAAAGGATAGAATGAGCTTACTCTGAGGGAAGAAAATGATATGCAATGTAGATGCAATGGTATGCGAATGGATGCAAAGCAAGGACAGCTTCAAGGAACTCAAAAAGCAAATGCAAACATCCAATTATAAAAACTTTTCCCAAAAGGGATTATAAGTTGAAGTTTGTCTACAGTTAGAGTTGGGATGTTCGCAATAGACATCTCTTTGTTCCTTGAAGACCTTACTGAGATGATGCAGATGATGCTGAGATGCAAGGACGCAGGGATGCGAGGATGCAGGGTGTCACAAGTAAAAACGGAATCTTCTTAACAGGTGGGCTGTAAGAGATTGGTTCTGCGTTTTGTTACCCATAAGTCCCACTCGCGGGAGGGTTTCTACGGCGATGGTTTAAGGAAACCCAAGGTCACAGACGTTTATCCTATTAACGCCCCGCCGCAGGCTAGCTGCATTGTGACGATAATAATGATAAGGTCCACCTTGGGTGGAGTTCTCATGCTAGGCGTGCAAGGAGCGAGTCCTCGGAGCCTAACATTACGCAACTGCCAAAATTGAAACAGGTACTAGGGGGTCCGAGAATCACAGCCCTTTCGTGAATCAGGTCACGCGACAGGCTAGCTGCGTTGCGACAAGATCTACGAAAAGTCTAACTATCTGGGGGAGCTTTCATGTTAGGCGTGCAAGGAGCGAGTCCTCGAAGACTAACACTAATAACATCCAAATCTAAACTTAGGTGTTCCCTCTGCTTTTTCCACCACTCAATATTTACTTGCAAAGTGACCCCGAGATCCCAAAAACAAATAATATAATGAGGAAATAAAAGGAAAGCGATAAAAGAACAAATAAACAAACATAAATAATAAACATAGAGAAGACAATAAGAGATAAGATCAAACAAATAAACACACAAAGCTAAGTTAGGCTCGACTCTCTCTAGCATGGAGCTAGTCCCCAGCAGAGTCGCCAACTGTCGTACCTCGAAAAATACGATCCTAGAACAAAACAACAGAGCCGCCACCTAATTCTATTTATTCTACTAGAGAAAAGGGAGATATAGATACAACCTAATAAATGATAAGAAATGGTTTATGAAACCAAATTCTAAGTTCGGGAGTCGGTTACGCAAGGGGAAGGTATTAGCACCCCTCACGTCCGTTGTACTCAACGGGAACCTCTTAGCTAAACTATGCGATTAAATGTTTGATCTTAAGTCTTTGTCTTCTTAATGATTATTAATATGTTTGTTAAAGTTTTAGATTATTTTTATTATGACGGAGAAAAGATTAAATGTTTATTAGGGTGGAGAGAAAAAGATTGATTTTTTTTAATAGGGTGACAGAAAAAGATTGATTTTTTTATTATTGTGCTCGCGAAGGATTGAAATCCTTGTGCCTACGTATTCCCTTGTGCAATGGGAAAGTCAGAGCTTCGTAGTTCGTGCTACTACGATTTATGTTTTTTAAATTGAACGATTGTTGTTAAAACGCATTCTACTAATAAGCGTTGGCTTATACTCGCGGTGGAGGCTGAAGCGCTAGCTTGTTCGAGAGATAGAATGATTTAAACAATGTTCGTTTTAGAAAAAAGTGTTTGACTTTTGTTAATATGTTTTAAACGAAAGGGCGAATGAACCACGTCGCGTGGGGCTAGCCCAGGAGCGATTGCATTCCAAAACGTGCGGAGTGCTAGACTCCGGAGTTCTGTCTTTCGATAATTAATTATGAGAATAAATTAAATTGGTTGGTAAATTTTAAAATGTTTTCGAAATATGAAAGATGCGAATGGACCACGTTGCGTGGGGCTAGCCCAGCTGCAATCCATTTCAGAACGTGCGGAGTGCTGGACTCCGGAGTTCATTTTTATCGTAATTTAATTTAATAAAATGATTTGAATATTTGATATACGAATAGTGATTGAACACATCGCGTGGGGCTAGCCTAGTTGCGGTCCAATCCAGAACGTGCGGAATGCTAGACTCCGGAGTTCTGTTTTCGTAATTTAATTTAAATAAATTGAAGAATTGATATACGAATAGTGATTGAACACATCGCGTAGGGCTAGCCCAGTTGCGGTCCAATCTAGAACGTGCGGAATGCTAGACACCAGAGTTCTGTTTTCGTAATTTAATTTAAATAAATTGAATAATTGTTTTTAGACGTTTTAGAATCGATGTGTAATTAATAACGAAGGATTGAACGAACAATACGCGTGGGGCTAGCCCAGTTGTAGTTCGTTCTAGAACGTGCGGAGTGCTAGACTCCGGAGTTCTATTCTTCGCTAAAATGAATTAAAATACGCAATAAAGTCGTGCAGATGGCGGTCACTTGGTGACCGACTTACGTATGTGCGAAGTGTAGTTTATGAAATTAATTGGCGTTGGACCAAGAACTTAATTATTATTATTTGAAACGGTCTAATTATTATTTGAAGTGTTGTTTTCACATATCTCTTGACAATTTGCGATAGGTGGCGAGAATAGGGTTTGCATTTGCACGAATCATGTATCAACATCAATTAATGAAATGGTGGGTGAGAAATAAAACCTCATATCATGCTAGCAGAAACAATCGGGAGATGACCAATTAACTAACTAAAATAAAATTGTACAATTATTAAATAAATCAATTAAGTAAAATACATCAAGTAAATAGTTATATATATTTTCTTAAAATAATAGGGACAATATAATATAAAAATGCTAAAAAGAAAAGAAAAAAAAAATGAAAAGAAATGGTTAGAATTTAAAGGAAAAAGGTATCAAAGACATAAAAAAAATTAAATGGGCCAAAAAGTTTTTAACAAATGGAGGGTGTAGGAAGCAGGTCCAATGACCTGGAGGCCCAAACAGGGGACCGAACTATAGGGACAAGCGGGTTAGGGTCCAACCCGCGACCCAGATCCGATTTGGTCTTAAAACAAAAAGGGGAAAGAAAAAAAAACCTAGCCGCTATAACCCTTGAACAAAACGGAAACGAAAAGATTTCCTCCCCTTCAATCGTTCTGCTTTCCCTCAAAATCCTCTCATCCTCACAAACTTCCCTCACTCTTCGTCCATCTCTTGAATCGTTCACCCTTTCCAACTCTCCTCACTCCACTCGTAATCTCATTCGCTCGCATTCTCTCCGTCGATCTCTCTCATTGTGAGCAAAAACCTCTCCCAACTCTGTTAATCGCGTCACAAACAAAGTACTCATCAAGCCAAACAAAGGTCAAACACATATTAGATATCGCAAGAATGAACCCTAATCTCCAATTATGAAAACCCTAGAAAATGATAACAGCGAGAACAAACGGAACAAAAGAGTTTTTGAATCATCCTCCATGGAAGGCGAGCGATGATTCACGAAAACAAACTAGAAAGGGTGTCCATACCTGAACCGGAAGAGGTCCGATTTTGAAGCTTTAGCGCGAAAAACGGTAACTCTCTATTTCTTTGTATTTGTTGCTTCAACTCCTCCCACGTCCTTTGTTCGAAAATGCTTCTTCTGCCAGTGTTATTATTGTTGTTGTTTTTGTTATGGCGGCTAGTTTCTTTGTTGGTGGATGAAGTTGAGTTTTGTTGTTTTTGAATATAGGATGAGAGTATGCTTAGGATTTCCTCTTGCTTTGTGGTTTTTTGTATGAACTGCGGTTTTTCTGATAAACCCCTCCTTTTGTTCGATTTTCTTCTTGTTGCAGTGAGAAGAAACATTTGGGTTAAGGACGCTTTAGAGTTAATGGAAGTAATGCGGATAAAGCGGAGATGACCGGTTCAAAGGATTTTTGGCTGATTAGTTAAATAGTGGTATAAAGCAGGGTTGATGTTGCTTCTGATGAAAAGGATTTCATAGTTTCAGGTATGTATGTGAATGGTTTTTTGTTGATTTTTTTTTTAGGTTGTGTCTTTGTGTAGTTTGAAATTGTGGTCGCCTTCTGTATATTGTTGGCCCCCTTTTCATCGATGAAGCAGTCCCTTCTTATAGTGATAGAACTTTTTCTTGAACTGATTTGTTAAACAAATCAGAAACCAATTTTTGTTTGTATCTGATGTTCAGTCATTTTCAAAATGCAGGTCTGATTATGGGAAAGAGCTTTTTCACATTTTGGTGTTAAAGCTAAGGTGCAGGGTTTTGGTTAACTGTGAAAAATGCCCAACTGGCTCATGGAATGGAGGAAATAGCACCCTGCTGTCCCTGCTTTTTTTCTGCAGCAGGTCTGACTTTTCTTGTTTAGATTTCCTTTTTTAGCATTACCTTTGCACTGCTGTGAAAGAAGCTTGTGGTCTCTATTGCTTGTCTTGATTCCTGCTGCCTTGGGCTTACTGCACTATTTTGACTTGTCTTTTCTTGTTCAAAACAAAACTGAATTGGTTGAACTTGGATTGAACTGGTCTCTCTTAGTTCCTTCGATCTGTTTGCTTGTTACTTTGAAAAATTGATTTTCTACCGCAGTAAAACAAAAGGGTTGTTTACTGCATAACCCAACCTTTTTTTTTACTGGTGCACAAAAATTGACTTCCATTATTGTTTCACTAATCAAATCTCTTGTTGTGTTAACATGTTGGAGTGGACGCCTTAATTGATTTTACGGAGTCGCCTCCGCTTCCGCGAGTAGCAAGGGCATCAGATGCACATCGCTTAATATTATCTATTCTTCCGGTTTGTTGTATATCAGAAAGTTTTGCTTTCCCTCTATTGGAATTAGCTGAATGAACATGCTCCTTGCTGTGTTGCAGGTACGGAAAACCGTCAATTTATCTGCACTGCATTTGGGCAAAGCCATGCTGCCAGACCTTGGCATCGATGGAGGCCTCACACCATGATGGATTGGATGCCAAGCTAATGGCATGTTTATGATCACCCAGAGGATCAAAATTAATGGCCGGAAAGCTAGTGCTTGTGCGTTCAAATTGGGACCAAATCCAACAGCTCCAAGTACAGGACCCCTGGAATTCCCTTGGTGAAGCCTCTTAGGATCAGCAAACCGGACCAACATTAGTTGATCAAAAACTCCCCTTGTATACATTTTATTAAGTCCATTAATAATTTCCCGTGCTGTATTTCCGCGAGAATATGTAATAAAACCAAACACGACTCCGCTTCTTGTTTAGGAATTTGTTTTATATGTAATAAAACCAAACACGACTCCGCTTCTTGTTTAGGAATTTGTTTTATGGCACTTGATAATCTTGTTATGCTTTCGTCCTCTGCTGGTTTGAAAACAAAAGCAATAGTTCCTTGTAGTTCTTTTTCATGCTTTTCGAGAATTTTTTTTTGCAGCACCGAGCAGCATGGTAACATGAGCGTCACAACCACACACATGCATTTTTCCAGCTACTTTATTCTTATACTCCCACTCCAACATTTCCATTTTTCCCAGTTCTAATCTTATTAGTTGACTTGCTTCAAATTCTTAAAAAAAACTTGTTCAGGATCCTCATGAATCTCCCTTCTGATAATGATTTCATAATAATGAATGAACTCGAGGATTGGCAACTTGAAATTGAGTTTAAAAAATGAAATTGAAATGGATTTAAAGTGAATTTGGACATAAGAATGTGAATTGAAGCTTGAATAAGAAAAGAAATATGGAACTTGAGAGTAAATATTAGAATTACACTTGAACTTAAGAATTGAAAATAAAAAATTGGGATTGAAATGACTCGGAATTTTGGAAATAAAAGAAAGAAAAAATGGAAAAAAGAATTAAAATGGATTAGAGACAAGAACCTTTGAAATAAATTAGAACTAAAACAAAAATTAGAAAAATGGGAAGTGAACTTAGAGATGAGAATGTGAATTGAAATCCAAATAAGAAACGAAACTTGGAATTTTGCTTGGAAATTGACTTGCACTTTAAGGTTGAAACGTGACAAGCAAATTTGGCAATGACTCGGCTTTTTGAAACCAAAACTTGAAACGAGATTTGAAGCTGAAACCAATTCTTAACAGATACCAGGAGAACGAGGTCCGTAATTCAAATTTAAAATTCCAAAATCTATGACTTAAGATACTAATTCCTGAATCCAAACTTCAAAGCATCAAACTCTAAATTTCTCGAACCAAACGAAAATAGATCTCCAGTATTGTTACACAAACAACAGATCTTTCTCACCATTCTTGCAAAACTTCCAAATATCCGGTATGCGCTTTGTATGCTAATGATGAGATATGATATGCAAAATTAGGGGTAAAATTTGGGGTGTGACATTACTTATCATTTCTTTGAGCCCTCCCTAGCAGGCATCAGGCAGATTCAAGCACTTGTCACTCCTGATCATGTCCCTTTATTCAGGGAACATTATGGTGGTATTATGGACATGATCACGGACTTGGATGCATCACAGAGGAGTATGATCCACACTTGCCTTCAGTTCTATGGCCCTCCTCTCAGATGTTTCAATTTTCCATACTTTCAGATGGGTCCTTTGTTGGAAGAGTTTTCCATGTTGTTGGGTGTCCCTATCAGGAGGGGAATCCCTTTCAACCCTGAGATGACTGCTCCTAGGAATGAAGACATTGCTAAGGCTCTATACTTGGAAGCCACCATCATTGATCAGCATATGACCACCAAGGCTGGAATTCCAGGCCTCCATTTGGACTTCTTGATCACTCAGGCCACCAGTCATGCTGCAACAAGGAAGTGGGAAACTGTTTGTGCTCTCCTGGCTCTTAGTATATATGGAATCATCTTGTTTGCAGACGAGCCTAACTTTGTAAGAAAGATTTCTATTCATATCTTCCTGCTGAAGAACCCAGTTCCTACCTTGCTAGGGGATTTCTACTACTTAGTGCATCAAAGGAATGAGAAGCAGAGGGGAAGTCTAGTCAGATGTTGTGCACCTCTCTTCTACTGTTGGTTATTGAGACACCTGCCAAAGACAGAAGCTTTCCTGAATCCTCATCAGTTAAGGAATTGGGCTAAGAGAATGATTGCTCTCACTTCAGAAGACAGCAGATGGTGTACTCAGAGCACCAAGGGCAGGGACATGATTACAAGCTGTGGGTAGTATCCCAATGTACCTCTTATTGGAGTGAAGGGTTGCATAAACTACAATCCTTTGCTTTTCAAAAGGCAGTTAGGGTATGCCTTAGTACATCCACCAAGAGAGTAGGATTTAACAGAGACCCTTTACTGTGATATTCAGAATAATCATGCCATCATCCGACAAGCAGCCTGGGCTTGGGATAACATACAGACAAAATGGACTGCTATTATTGGCAAGTGCAACAACATAGCTTCAGCTCAGTACATTGATTGGTCTCAGATCAGAGGACAAATTACCCGCATGCCATTCACCCTGGAGGATGTGCCAGGGCCATCAGCAGTAGAGCCTGTAGCTATAGTCAGTTTAGAGGAGTTTGAGAAGTTGAAAGAGAGGAATACCCAACTGTCTGAAGCTCTGAAGAAGACCCTCTAGGAGAGGAATGATAT
This sequence comes from Lathyrus aphaca, assembly GCA_963966055.1. NCBI lineage: Eukaryota > Viridiplantae > Streptophyta > Magnoliopsida > Fabales > Fabaceae > Lathyrus > Lathyrus aphaca. The sequence continues at coordinate 387,156,641 of OZ014522.1, read as the reverse complement.
TCTTCTGGACAATGAGAGATTAGAGAAGCTCCATATCGAGCATGTGACTAAGATTGAGAAGACAGAGGATTACATCAGAAAAGCCCGAGCAGGGGAATTAGTATTAAAGAATGCTTGCAAAGAAGCTAAGATTCAGAAGGCCAGAGTTGAGCACTACTTGGAGGAGAGTCAGGTTAGGTGGATCAGGATCACTGAGGTTCGTGTGCAAGAAGATCAGAAGACCCAGGCTAAGATAGAGCAGTTGGAAGCTAATAAGAAGAAGAGTCAAGAAGCCTTGTTAGCAGCACAGAAGGAAATCTTCGAGTTGAAACTCCGGGCGGGGTTAAAAAGATCAAAAGACCAAGACAAGTACCAGAAGTTGACAAGTGCCATTGCCACCAGGAACCTACTTATCAGGACCATCACAGAGCATCCAGTTGGACCAGTGACTGATGCTCTCCTGAAGGAAGTCAAGGAGGATGACTTTGGGCTGGATGTTTGATTCCTTTGTACTTGTACTTTATTTTTTATTGTACTTTTTGATTGATTTTGTTGTATTTTGACCCACCATGGGAACTTGTTGTAATCATAAACTGTGTATCTTTTGCATTTGAAATGTATGGTTTATGTATTACCTGGATTTCTCTTCTTGGGCTTCATTTCCCTTCAACATCTTCATTCCTAGAGGTCTGGAAGGTCAAAACCAAAGAACCAAACCGGATACCCTTGGAAGACAAATAGACATACTGCATTGCATACTAACCTCATTCTTTGTTTTGTAGGTGTTTTTGTTGTTGTTTTCTCACTTTGCTGTGTGTTTCAAGAAACATTGCTCGTAGGAGGGTTTTCCCCATCAACAGAGTTCACCGGTATCCTACAAGAAACAACCTTCCGAGCTTACAGATGGACCTAATTCATCAAGATTTGATTGACGTGAGAACTCAGGTGGCTAATAAAAGAACTGAGATGAGGGCTCAGATGAACCAATTCATGGCAGTAATGACCGGGTTGGCCCAAAGTCAAGAAAGATTAAGAGAGTTAGTCGAGCGGAAAACTCCATAAGAGAATCATCCAGGTACAGGAGGTACTAGTAACAATGATCACAGGCAGCCATGAACAGATGCTCTAGAGTTTGGGCCTCATCTCAATCCTGAGATCAACGCTATCAGAAATACCCAAGGAAACACTGGAGGTTGTGCCTTGCAAGAGGACCCTCAAGAGGAACAGTTTACAGTAATTGGTGCTGGGGATGAAGCCTATGATCGTCGTCTGGACGAAATAGCGGAGAAGCTGAGATCTTTGGAGTCCCAAAACTCTTTGGGATTTGATGTTATGGACATGGGTTTAGTTGAGGGAGTCAGGATTCCTCACAAATTCAAGCCTCCTTGCTTTGAGAAATATAATGGTACCTCTTGTCCACGTACTCACCTGCAGTCCTTTCTGGGGAGATTGAAAGCTTACACCATGGACGAAAAGTTGTGGATGTTCTACTTCGAAGATAGTCTGACCGGGGCATCCCGTGAACTGTATTCTCACCTGTCCAGAGCAACAGTCAGAAACTGGAAGGATTTGGCCGAAGCTTTCATACGCCAATATCAATATAACTTGGACATGGCTCCCAACAGGACCCTCCTGATGGGTATGTCTCCGTCATCAAGAGAAAGCTTCAGGGAGTATGCCCAAAGATGGAGACAGCTTGCTGCTGCTGTCCAGCCTCCAATGTCTGAAAGAGAAATGGCCGACATGTTTATGAACACGTTGCAAGGAACATACATTGACAGACTTGCTGCTTTCTCTTCCATTAGCTTTGCTGATGTAGTTATAGCTAGTGAGAGAATTGAGAGTCTTTTGAAGATGGGCAAAATTTTAGATAACGGTGCCAGTTCCAGCAGTACAAGGAAACATTTTGCAGGACCTCGTAGGACATGTGAGACTAACTCAGTACACATGGGCAGAGGTAGGCATCAGTACATGCCAAGAACAGTAGTTGTTGTCACAATTCCAGCTCCAGCACCTCAACAACAGTATCCTCCACAACCACAACACTTCCCACCGCAATAACAATTTCCTCAACAGAGATCTTTCAACAATAACAATCAGCAACAACGTCTGTTTCAACAGAGGACTTCACAAATCAACAGGGTTATCGATCCCATTCTGATGCCTTATGCTGCCTTACTTCCACAGTTATTAAAGCTTAACTTGATTGAATTGAGGACTCTGGCTCCACTAGATCCCCAGAATCTTCCAAGAAACTATGATGTTAATGCCCGATGTGCCTTCCACTCAAATGCACCTGGCCATACCACAGTGAAAGTGCAGAGCCTTACACATGAAGGTTCAAGATTTGATTGATTCTAAGGCAGTTATCTTTGCACCCCCTCCAAGTGTTACCAAGAATCCTATGCCTAGCCATGGTGGGCCTAGGATAAATGTCATTGAGGAGGATCAACCAATGAACCTAATTGACAATGTTGCAAGTATTCAAACAAATCTGGTCGAGGTTAAAGCCCAGCTTTTAAAGTGCCATGTGTTCCCGGGTTGTGAGGCCCATTGCGAAGCTTGCAAGACTTCTATCAACGGTTGTGCAAATTTGAAGACCGGTATCAACAATCTTATCAAACAAGGCACTTTACAGATCACTTCAACAGTCATAGCTCCTACATCATCAACAACCATTCCTTCTACAACATCAGCACACATCATTCCATCAGATATCACTCATACAACTTCAACAACAATCATTCCAATGGATTCTTCTACAATATCAACAACCATCTCTTCTTCAACTTCAACAAATATCAGTTCAACACATCCTTCTACAACGACAACAACCATCAATGAAGACATTTCCACAGTTACCATTTACTATGATCCGACAACAATCCACATTCCAGATTCCTTCAACAATTTACATCAACATCAACATCAACATTAACAACCTTCATCACCTGCACCATCTCTGGTCAGACCTCCTATCACAATTTATTATGAACCTCAGACTGTCTCAATTCCTTCTTCCGCAACAATCAGTTCGGTTAGTATCACGGTACCAGGACCAGTTCCATATGACAGCAGCAGTGTCGTACCTTGGCACTATGGCTCAGATTTATATTGCGACAGAAAGAAAGTCGCTCTTGACACTTCTACACCACAGATTGATAATGTGGGGGGAGGCGGAGGCTTCACTCAAAGCGGACGTCTCTTCGCCTCACAATTCCAAAGAACTAATGCTGAAGCAGAAGCTGCTGCCAAGGCTAAGGGCAAAAGTGTGGTGCCTGAAGAACCTATTGCCAAGGAGGCTCAGAAGACATCCTTTGACCAAGATGTGGACAAATTCATGAGAATGATCAAGAAGAGTGACTATAAGGTTGTGGACCAGCTCCATCAGACACCCTCCAAAATCTCTATTCTATCACTGCTGATGTGTTCCGAAGCTCACAGGAATGCACTTCTCAAAGTCCTGCATGCAGCTTACGTGCCTAAGAGATTACAGTTAATCAGCTAGAAACAGTGGTTTCAAATGTCAATACTAGACATGGGCTAGGTTTTACTGATACTGATCTAACTACGGAGGGCCATAACCATAATAAGGCTTTGCATATCACCTTGGAGTGTAAGGGTGCTGTTCTCTCTCATGTCTTGGTTGACACTGGGTCCTCACTCAATGTTCTTCCAAAGAAAGCCTTGGTCAAGATGGAATATGATGGTCTTGCTTTGTGTCCAAGTAACCTAGTAGTGAGAGCCTTTGACGGTTCTAAAAGATTGGTCCTTGGGGAAATTGAGTTACCTGTGGTGATTGGCCCACAGATCTTCAAAACTATCTTCTATGTGATGGACATTTAGCCTGCCTATAGTTGTTTGTTGGGTCGACCATGGATTCATGCCGCTGGCGCTGTAACGTCGACCCTTCACCAGAAGTTGAAATACGAATGGGAGGGCCAAGTCATCACAATCTGTGGGGAAGAGGATATCTTCGTTAGTCATCTAGCTACTTACAAGTATATTGAGATGGACGGAGAAATCCATGAGACAATGAGCCAAGGGTTTGAGGCCCTCAATGTCAATGAAGCAACAACTGAAGTGTCTGGTACTTCAATCTCCTCTTACAAGCAAGCTCGGAAGGTTGTTGAAGACGGGAATGCCCAGGGATGGGGCAAGTTGCTGCAAGTTCAGATCAAGGAAGACAAGTTCGGGTTGGGTTACAAACCATCCCGACAGGTCCAAGAGGAGGCTGCTGAAGCTTCCAAGTTTATCAGTGGGGGAATGCTAACCCCGGATGCAATCAACAATGTGGAAGACGAGGCCGAAAGTGACTTCAACCTGGAAAGATGGATTCGTCCAAGAGTCCCAGGCCAGCAAGTCCTCAACTGGTCTTCCCAGGAAATTATAAGGATTACTTCTGCAGAGTAATTATTATTTCTTGTTTTAGCATGCATCAAGTCCTGCATCTTGCCCAAGGTGTCAGGACTCATTTTGTAATAGGGTCATATTTGTATTTTGTGCAAATGAATGATTAATGAACAAATGGACATCTTTTGCAAACGATCTTCTTCTTTGCTCACTATTTTTAATTTTTGTTATCTTCGCACAAAGCAATAAATGGCAATGTTTTTCAATAATAAACTTCATTCACACTTTTTCTAAACAAGATTAAAATCAATCACTAAAATGAACAAATCTCAACCCTTGCAGAGATAATCCTCCAGATCGCACCGACAACAACACTGCTATGACTTCGTATGACTTCGACAATCCGATTAATCAAGCAGATGAAGGGGTTGATGAGGACTATGATTTGCCTGAAGAGTTGGCTAGGTTGTTGAGGCAAGAGGAAAAAGTGATTGCTCCTCATCAGGAGGAGGTTGAAACTGTCAATCTTGGTACCGAGGAAGATGTGAAAGAGGTAAAGATCGGGGCCAGTCTGCAAGCTCCAGTGAAAGAACAACTCATCAGTATGCTTCGGGAATATGTTGATGTGTTTGCTTGGTCCTATCAAGATATGCCAGGACTGGATACGGATATTGTCATGCACAGGCTGCCACTGAATATGTACTCGCCCAGATATGGCCATGAAAATTAAAGAGGAAGTACAAAAGCAGTGGGACGCCGGTTTTCTCGTTGTAACTAGTTACCCGCCGTGGGTTGCTAACATTGTACCCGTACCTAAGAAGGATGGCAAGGTGCATATGTGTATGGATTCCCGGGATTTGAACAGAGCGAGCCCAAAAGATGATTTCCCATTACCTCACATTGATGTATTGGTGGATAACACAGCTCAGTTCTCGGTATTTTCTTTTATGGATGGATTTTCTGGATACAATCAGATTAAGATGTCACCTAAAGACATGGAGAAGACAACTTTCATCACACCATGGGGCACGTTCTGCTACAAGGTAATGCCGTTTGGTCTGAAGAACACCGGTGCAACATATCAACGGGCCATGGTAACATTATTCCACGATATGATCCACAAAGAAATCGAGTGCTATGTGGATGATATGATTGCCAAGTCCCTTACAGAGGAAGGTCATTTGGTGAATCTGCTGAAATTGTTCAAGCGTTTGAGAAAGTATCAGTTGAATTTGAACCCCAACAAGTGCACATTCGGGGTACGTTCTGGTAAGCTACTGGGTTTTATTGTAAGTGAAAAAGGAATTGAGGTTGATCCCGATAAAGTCAAAGTTATTCAGGAAATGCCCACACCTAAGACTGAGAAAGAAGTTTGAGGGTTCTTAGGTAGATTGAACTACATCTCAAGGTTCATATCTCATCTCACTGCAACCTGCGAACCCTTGTTCAAGCTGTTAAGAAAGGAACAAATAGTCAGATGGAACGATGATTGTTAGAGAGCTTTTGACAAGATCAAAGAATATCTACAAGAACCTCCAATTCTCATGCCTCCAGTTGAAGGAAGACCTCTAATCATGTACTTGAAAGTATTAGAAGAGTCAATGGGGTGTGTGTTGGGCCAGCATAACGAGTCTGGTCGAAAAGAGTATGCAATATACTACCTAAGAAAAAAGTTTACCGACTGTGGACAACGTTATTCACTGCTCGAGAAAACTTGTTGTGCTTTAGCGTGGGCTGCTCACCGACTAAGACAGTATATGTTGACTCATACCACCTTGTTGATCTCAAATATGGATCCAGTCAAGTACATATTTGAGAAGCCAACACTTACCGGAAGGGTTGCGAGATGGAAAATGATCTTAACAGAATATGACATTCAGTACACCTCTCAAAAGGTCATCAAGGGGAGTATATTGTCTGACTATCTGGCTGAGTAACCCATTGATGATTACCAGCCTATGAGATTTGATTTCCCTGATAAAGACATCATGTTCTTGAAAGCAAAAGATTGTGAAGAGCCTATTCACACTGAAGGGCATGACCCAGAAGAAGCATGGACTATGATGTTTGACGGGGCTATTAATTGCAACGGTCGTGGGGTTGGTGCAGTACTTATCACACCTAAGGGAGTTCACATGACTTTCTCAGCAAAACTCACCTTTGCTTGCACTAACAACGAAGCAGAATACAAAACTTGTATCATGGGTCTTGAGGAAGCCATTGACCTCAGGATCAAAACCTTGAATGTATTCGGAGATTCAGCTTTGGTAATCAACCAGACCAACAGTAAGTGGTACACTCATCAGGAGCATCTGATTCCCTACCGTGACTATACGAGGAGATTGTTGACATTCTTCACAACAGTAAAACTTGAGTACATCCCTCGAGACGAGAATCAGTTTGCAGATGCTTTGGCTACCATTTCATCCATGATCAAAGTACAGGCTGCCAATTATGTGCCTCGGATTTTGGTATCCAGACTAGACAGACCGGCATATGTATTCTCTATGGACACTGTCACTGATAACAAGCCTTGGTACCATGACATCAGGTGCTTCTTGGAGAATCAGACATACCCACCTGGGGCATCGTCTAATGATAAGAAGACATTAAGAAGGCTAGCCGGTAGTTTCTTCCTCAATACTGATGGTCCTTTGTACAAGCGAAACTTCGACATGGTCCTGCTCAGATGTGTTGACAAGAAGGAAGCAGACCTACTGATGCACGAAGACATGAAGGTTCTTTCGGTACTCATGCTGGAGGACATGCAATGGCAAAGAAGTTATTAAGATCGGGTTACTACTGGATCATAATGGATGCAGATTGTTGTGCATATGCCAGGAAATGCCACAAATGCCAGATCTACGCAGATAAAGTGCATGTGCCTCTGAATCCTTTGAATGTAATGTCTTCACCTTGGCCCTTTGCCATGTGGGGTATTGACATGATTGGAAAGATTGAACCAACTGCTTCAAATGGTCACAGATTCATCCTGGTAGCCATTGATTACTTCACCAAATGGGTGGAAGCAGCTTCGTATGCCAATGTCACCAGGCAAGTGGTAGCTTGATTTCTGAAAAGGGATATCATCTGTCAATATGGAGTTCCCGAGCGAATCATTACTGATAATGGTTCCAATTTGAACAACAAGATGATGGCATAACTTTGCCGGGACTTCAAAATTCAACATCACAACTCTTCTCCTTACAGACCAAAGATGAATGGCGTTGTTGAGGCCGCTAACAAGAACATCAAGATGATTGTGCAAAAGATGGTAGTCACCTACAAAGACTGGCATGAAATGCTACCATTTGCCTTGTATGGGTACCGAACCTCTATCAGAACATCTACCGGGGCAACACTTTATCAGCTTGTGTATGGTATGGAAGTTGTCCTACCTGTTGAAGTTGAATTACCCTCCTTACGAGTAATGATGGATGTGAAACTGGACGAAGCAGAATGGATCCGATCTCGATATAATCAACTGAATATGATTGAAGAGAAAAGATTAGCAGCTATCTGTCATGGGCAGTTGTATCAGAAGCGAATGAAGAAAGCCTTCGATCAGAAAGTCAAACCTCGGGAATACCAAGTGGGGGAGCTTGTACTGAAAAGGATTCTTCCTCCTCATACATACCACATGGGAAAGTGGACACCAAACTATGAAGGTCTCTATGTGATAACTAAAGTCTTCTCGGGTGGAGCACTGATGCTCGCAACCATAGATGGTGAAGACTTCCCGTCTCCTGTGAATTCAGATGTAGTTAAAAAATACTTTGCATAAAATGACCTACTAGACACAAAGACAGAATGTAAGTGTCATACCCCAAATTTGTCCTACCATGTTTCTGTCTAATCTTTATTTAGAAAATATGTATTATTTTATTTCACTGTCTAACCTATATTTTAAAAATCCAAAAAAATACATACCATTTTTTTTATGTCTGACATTAGAAAAATTTTCAAAAAATATGTCACTTTTTGTTTTATCCTTATTATTTCCAAAATTTCAAAAAATGTGTGTATTTTCTTTTATGCTAGTTCATTTTCAGGCCCATTATTACTTCTAAAAAAACATTCTTCCATCTTGATTATCTCATTAAACTATTTTTATTTTTTTTCTAGATTTTGATTATCATCACATTTTCTTTTTATTCCGATTAAAACTTCAAAACTTCCATATCATTATTTCTATTATTATCATTATTTCCTTTATTTTTATTATTCATTTTTTTTAATTCCTATTTTTATTCCTTATTATTAGTACTACTATTATTTCTATTTTTATTTTTATTCTTATTAGTTGTTATTATTATTATTTATTTATTATTAGTTATTATAGATATTATTATTACTGTTATTATTATTAGTCTCTTATCATCATCACATGTTATTCTCAACACAAACACACCATTCACACATACGACAAACGTTTCCTTTTTTTATCTTATTTCATTTATTTCTTTCCATCAATAATGCAAAAATAACCTGCAACACATAAAATGGGTATTGCCAAGACGCAACGGATTTCTTCCGTACGAACCCAAAACGACGCGCATCAATTCCACACCTTTTGCAACAATTCATGAATATCTCTATATAACAAACTTTAGACTTCACTCTTAAAGCAGGAAAAAAAACGATTATGCATCTAGAGAAAAATCACAAAATATCATCTTCAAAACCAGTAAACAACACAATACTCATACAGCTCCCTCAACCTCCAACACTAATACTACCACTTTTCCATTGTTTTCAAAAACCATCATCTTTACCGAATCAAAAAAAATTTCTCCAAATCTTCATTAAACTCAAAGCATTCAAAACCTCCATTTCCGCCGCCACAACCTGCGAAACCAAAAACCACCGCGACCCACCACCTGGAAACCTCACCGCCATTACCGCAAACGTTAAAAACCTGCGATCCAAACCAAAATCACGAGTGAGACGAGAGAATCAACGCGAGAAATCCGAATCCAGATCGGGTAGAGTTGCACCGCCGTGGATCTCATCTTTTCCGCCGTCGATCTGTTTTGAGTGTGAGTGAGAGAGCCGTGACCTGCTTCTTCGTTTTTTATTCCGAAATATTGATAGTTTATTTTCTTTTTTAACTTTTTGTTTTCTTCGAGTGTGTGTGTTCTGTTATTAAAACCTAAATTTAATTTATCCTGATTAAGGGCTAGGCCCATTTGTTTGTTAACCACGCAAGATCTAGCACTAAAACACCCCTCATTTTTCTTTCTTTCTTTAATTTTTGATATCTTATTTTTATTTCATATTGTTAGCAACCTTTTTATTTTATTTTTATTTTTTTTATGTAGTTCTCATGATCTTCTTTTTCTTTATGTTATTTTTCTTTTCTTTATTAACCGTCTATTTACAAAAAAATTCAAAAATAATTGTTAATTTTTCTATTAATTTTATTTCGGGCCAATGATATTAACACAAATTAAATTTTGTCCAATATATTTAATTGGAAAGTTTAATTATTATGAGGCCCTATTCTTTTTTATTATTATTATATAATTCAATTCTGACAAAATAAATTTAATTCAATTTTTTATTTTATTATATTATTTCAATTGTTTAGCACTTTATTAAATTCATTCAATTTATTTATTTATATTATTTCATTCCGATTTATCTGTCGCAAATTAATTTTATTTCTTTTTTATCGCTTTAATCGATTCGCAAACCATGTAAGCCGAGCATCGCGCCTCGCCATCAACTTTTCCGAACTCGACAATCCAAATATTTTTCATAATCAAAATAACGGATAAACTGAATTCTGGAGTCTCGCATTCCTCGAATTCTTGAATGAACACTCCCGAGGCTCGCCCCGCGGGATGCGGTTCATTCGACTTTCCGTAATTAAAACACTTAATCGACACATCAAATAACGAAAGAATTAAATTCTGGAGTCTAGCATTCCTCGAATTTTTGAATGAACGCTCCTGAGGCTCGCCCCATGGGACATGGTTCATTCGCCCTTTCGTTCATAAAACATTAATTAAGTCGAACATTTTTTTAAGCGAACATTATTTAAATACTTTCTATCTCGCACACAAGCTAGCGCTTCCGCCTCCTATCGCGAGCAGACAAGCCAACGCTTAGCAGTTAGAATGCGGTCTAAATAATCGTTCATTAAAACAACCAAACCGATCCAACCTCAGTACCAAGAACTACGAAGCTCTGACTTTCCCATTGCACAAGGGAATACGTAGGCACACGGATCTTACTCATTGTCGAGCACCCTAGGAACAAAACCATCCATTTCTCCTATTACCCTTAGATTAGAATCATTCGCATTTACTTTATTATTCGAAGAAAACAGAAAGCATAAGTCAACATTAGATCGCAAGTTAAACTAAGAGGTTCCCGTTGAGTACAACGGACGTAAGGGGTGCTAATACCTTCCCCTTACGGAATCGACTCCCGAACCTAGAATCTGGTTTCAAAGACCTTGTTCTATCCGTTTTTCAAAAGGTTTCTCGATATTTTCCTTTTCCTTAATTGGAATAAAATAAGTTCGGTGGCGACTCTGTTGTTGTTTAATTTTCATCTGCGGTAATATTTATCGCGAGGTCGTATTTTTCGAGGTGCGACAGTAAGTCCAGGCAAAAATAGGGCATCCCGGCGAGTCAAAAACAGAATAAAAGACTCGGGAAAAAATAAGGGGGAAATTGAAAAAATGTACACCCGCTGAGTTGAAAAGCCACATCGGACAGCTCAGGCAAAAATGGGTATCCCGGTGGATTGAAAACCCGAAAGGGCGATCCACGCAAAATCAGGGAATAAGCGAACAACTGCATTCTGAATTCGTCTGTATCACTCACAACATGGCCAGCTTCGAAAGGATAAAGCGTCGGTCAGAATCAACCTTCTTCAGAAAGCAAGATAAGAAGAACGTCAAGGTCATACAGGTCATAGCAAAGGAAGCTCACGGGAGCGTCATCTTCAACATTGCCAGCACTTTTATTTTCTCAATTTACAACAATCTCCTTCTTTCAGGGGCTTCGCTTCTTTGACTGTACTTGCCTATTCAGGGCACACAAATCAATAAAATCAGAATTTTCAGTCACACTTTGTTTTTGTACATTTTTGTTCCGTTTGCAAAATGTTCAAAGTTCATAATACAACATTTGCATAAAACATATGAGCCATTTTAATAAATGCTTGCAGGAAATATGTTGCTCTCAGACAAATCTAACTCCTATGACGGAATCCGGTTGAGGATACCTCGGGACACTTGTGCGTTTCCTTTGTCTTAACAGGTTGCAAGTACTCAAGGCAGACCATTTCACAGCATGGGGCATGTCAAGCATAGTATCCCCAGCCAAGCCAGCAATCACATCATCGGCAGGACTCCTTGACAAGAAGTATTTCCTCGCGAAGTTTCTATCCCCCAGAGGATCCCTTGAGGAATTCATCAATCCCCAACGTATTACTTCCCAGAAGTTATCTCCTCCCCAAGCAGGGATCTCCCGAGCAATACGTGACGGCTTTTCCCCAGCAAAGTGGTCAGGAACTTTTTATTCCCCACAGAGTTTCCAGGATTTCTCTCATCCTCAGCAGAGTCGGTGGAATTGTTTCCCCATAGAGTTGCCATTCTCTCCCCAGTAGAGCAATCCATGAAATACATCCCCATCGGAGTTGCTGAAACTTCCTCATCATCAGTGGAGTTCTCCCTTTGGACAGATCAGCCAATGATCTCTTTCCCATCTGAATTCTCCCTCCAGACAGATCGCCCAGAGATCTTTATCTCCGTAGGATCCAGATCTCGGATCGGGTTTCTCATTTGCATAATCATAGCATTCGCATCATTTTCCCCCAAAAATAAGCGTAGCATTCCGTCTAATACGGAGCATTACAGAAAAAATCAAACATTTGCATGATCATAAGCCAGGTTCAATCCAGTCACCTGCAAATACCAAAATCACTTCACCAGCAATACATAAAACTCATATCCCCTGCAGACAAAAGACAAAGCATCCCCTTTACACTCTCAGATACAGATGCTTGTTCAGTTTATACATGCTCTTTTCGACATTCGTCCGTGTCATCTTTCCCCATGTAAAGTCACCATAAATCACGCAGAATTCTCAAACACTTGTTCATACTTATACATGTTCTTTGTTGACACTCGTTCATGTCAGACTTCCCCAGCAAGTTAAAACACTCTTCTGTGTCCCTTGCTCAATCTTTTGACACTCGTCCGTGTCTTGCACGTACTTCACCAGCAGATCATACTTGTACATACTTATACAGAAGTCTTCGATACTCGTCTGTATCTTATATATATCACCCCTCAGCAGATTCAACACTCGTCCGTGTTTTTTGCTTAGCCGATTGATACTCGTCCGTATCATCACTCTTAAACACGTGTCAGCGTTTGCTTCTATCGATACTCGTCCGTATCGTGGTCCTAAGGATGCTCGTCCGCATCTTTAGTCTATACACACTGTCAAACACTTATACCTTTTATTTTAAAGACGTAAGCACTCGTCCGTGTTTACCATTCCCCAGTAAGTCGCCAACAAAACAACTTCCTTCTATCCGGCATTCGTCCTATGTCATGATACTTTCGGCAGCCGTCCCCTGCCAGGTGATCGTCCTTCACCTTTGGATGATCGTCCCTCATCCTTTCCCCAGTGGAATCCCCATTGTTGGAACCTTCTGTCTGGCATTCATCCTATGTCGTGATAAAGAGCAATTATCCCCTGCTAGGTGATCGTCCTTCACCTTTTGATGACCGTCCATCATCATTTATCCGATGGTCGTCCTTATCGTTGATCTTGTTATCCAGCATTCGTCCTATGTCGCAATAATCCCCAAGAGCAGCCATACCCTGCTAGGTGATTGTCCTTCACCTCTTGATGATCATCCTTCATCATGTTAATCTGATGGCCGTCCCCATTGTTGACCTTTTCTATCCGGCATTCGTCCTATGTCGTGATAAAGAACAGTTGTTCCCTTGCTAAGTGATCATCCTTCACCTTTGATGATTGTCCCTCATCAAATATTTCATTTATTCTTTAACTCGATGGTTGTCCCCGTCGTGGTCCCTTTTCTTTTTCCTGATGATCGTCCTTCATCATGTTTATCCGATGGTCGTCCCCATCGTTGTTTACTTTACTTTCCAGCCTGATGGTCGTCCCCATCAATGCTTTCCTCAATCCCCAGAGGATTTTATTCCTTTACCCGATGGCTGTCCCCGTTGCGGTTTCTTTATTTTCCAGCATGATGGTCGTCCCCGTCATTGCTTTACTTACCGTTTTACCCCCCAGCAGTCGTCCTCTGCTCGATGGTCGTCCTCCATCGCTTTCACTTGATACACATACTATACTATCTTTTTCAATATATATCCCTTTTGTTCTTCTCCCCAGTGAGTGCAAATTTTGGACTGTCTTTGGTATTCAACCATAAGTTATCCTGTTTGTCTGTTAAGTCAGGCGCTTACATCCTGCACAGCTAACTCATGCTTGAATAGGGACAGCTATAAACACCCCAAATTTTCCCTAACTTTTTCTCACACCATGTCTTGTGATCTTTCATTTTTGCATAAGCATAGGCATACCATCTCATATTGCATATTTGTTTCATCTGCATAGTCCATTTCATCTGCATCTAGGGTTTGTGATTTGAGCAATCCAAGAAGTGATCTGAGCCATTCCAAAGGTCTTAAAGCTTACCAAGAGGGTCCATGTGTGTTCCATGATCATAATATGCTCCCCAAAGTTCATAAAAGTCAAGAGATCACAAAGCATGGCAAAGGCATAGAGGCAGACTGAAGATTTCCTGCACATATGACCTAGAATTAGGGTTTTGGTTTCAGAGGCCTTAATCCCAAAAAATTTGGTCATTTCTTTTTCTAATGGTCTTAATATGTTATAAGGATCATGTGTACCAAATTTTATGAATAAATTCACTGTGGAAGTCATCTGATCATTGATAACTTCTTGAGCAAGTAAAGTCAAAATCAGGGCATCTGAGGCCTCCATCAAGGGTACCAAAGGATCATCATCATCATCATTTTGAGTCTCTATAATCTTTATTTGATCTTAGAAGTGGTTGTAAGTTCACAAAATTTTTTGAATAATTTTGAGCCAAATGCAAACTTGCTATTTTTGGAAATGACTTGTAATGGAAACTTTCCATTTTGGGAAAGATATTCAACCTATTCTTTCATGACCAAAAATGCTTCAAGTGAAAAATTCTTGGGCATGAAAGTTGTAGATTATGTCTTCCCATTTTCAAAAAGTACAAGAACATGTCTTGATTCATCCTAGAACTCAAGATATGGCCTTTCAAAGTTGGCAAAAATCCTATAATTTTCAAGTTCATGCCAAAGAGGGATTTTTGCAAAATCAAGTTTCAAGCCATTTCATGACCTATAATTGATTTCTAAACATCAAACAAACATAGTGCAATGCATTTGGACCAGAATTGTGCCTTGGATTACAAACAAACATCAAACAAACATAGTGCAATGCATTTTCACAAAATTCTCAAAGTTGGAAATTTGCAAAACCTATTGAAACTCTTCATCCACTTGTTACAGCTCACATATTTCAATCCAAGGGCCATCCATGAACTCAGCTGAGGCCAAACACCCCTTGAAACAGCTTCTGCCATGGCCCATGCTTGAGGTACAAAACTTTTGACTTTTTTGCAACTTTCCCATACCAATCAGACTATGCCACCACCAACCTTCTGACCAATCAAGACATCACATACCAGCATCATGGACCTTATTTCATATGATCTTGGAGTCTGAATTCTCACACAACTCAGAATCACCAAAAAACCCCAAAACCTTCAAGCTTTTGAAACTCACTCCTCAGTCACTCAAACTCCAAATTTCTTTCACCATTCAACTCCACATAACCTAAGGATCATTTCCCACCCCATGTCATGGCCTGAAACAAGCCCAAATACAAACACGATTTCTGTATATTCAGAACTGAAGCTCATAAACCAGCCACCATAAACTTGTTCTAAGCATCACAACGTCCTCAGGAGGTCCAGTGGAGTTGATTTGCACCAAGGAGAGGTCCAGAAAGCTCAGATTGAGAAAGCTTCATCTCAGGTATCATCAAGAACAATTTTTCCAGAACCTCCATTTTAAGTTCTTAAATGATTCTATATGTCTCTCTGATCATGGTGATGTGTTTAGTTTTCAAAATGGTTGAGTATCAAGCATGTATTTAGTTTCTGAAAGTTTTGTGTATTTTTCCGTTTTGCTTCGATTCATGATTTTGGTGGAACTAAAATGAATTTTGATGATGGATTCTTGTTCTATGTTGTTTGATGATCATTTCTGGAGATTTTAGTGAAGTTTCATAGCATAGGGAAGAAGTTAGGTTGGAGGGTTGGCCGGAGGATGACCGGAGCTTGCTCCGGTCACCTGAGGGGATTAGGGTTTATTAATTAGGGTTTAGCCAGGTTTGAATGTCAGCCCTTGGATCTTTGCTTAGCGCGCATATGGATGGCTCAGATTGCTCCATTAAGATTTAATCCATAATTAATTAGTTAATTAGGTTTAATTAATTAAAATTCCCCAGAATGATTCCCAGCCCTTGAAACACGCGCGCACTTAACACATCTTTCCCCAGTTCAAATCCTGACCACAGGATCCTTTGACTTTTCATTTAATCCATTTTAATTCATTTTCTTTTCATTTCTTTTGTTCAATTTATTTAAAATAGCAAAAATCATCAAATAAATCTCAAACTTTGCATTTCTGTTTTAAATATTTTTCTTAACCTAAAAACTATTTTTTTTTATTTTTTGAATTAAAAAAGTATTTTTAAAATATTTAAATGTTTTATTTAATTAATTAATTGATTTTAATTAATTAAATATGCATTCAGGTTTCTAAAAATCACAAAAAAAAATCATGAAGCATCCTTAAACATTTAGAAACATTTTCAAACTCACCATACAAATTTCTTTTTAGGTTTGATCTCATTTTCACAATTTTCTTTGAATTAGGGTTCTTAAATTTCATATTTTTTAACCCTAACTTGAAAAATTCATTTCTGCCTAACCATGATGAGTTTGAACTTGGTTCTTCTTGCATCGTTTCACATATTGCATATAGTTTCTAGGTTATTTATCTCATATTTTTGTCTTGCCCTTTCAATTTGATTTGCATTTTCCCTTTAGAAGCACCCAAAAACCCTAGCAAACTTAGAAATTTCATAACTTTCACTAGGATTGGCTTATGACTTTCTCCTTTGGGGTGTGATCTTATATGAGATTAGGGTTTGTTTGAGCTTGATTTCAATATTTTATCATGTTGAATGCTTCTGATTTGGTCATATGCATCTCATGTTGTCTTAAAACCCTGATCTTGCATCTTCATTTGCATTCTCCTTTGCATATCATCATCATATGAACTTGCCATGACATTTCAAGCATTTGTATGACATCTTAGACATCTTAAGACATGCTTGAACATTGCTTGATCATTTATTCATTCATTTTCTATGCTTTTCATCCATTACATTTCATAAACATCCATGTATTTTCTTGTTTCTAAACATGCTTCCATTGTATCTCATCCTTGTATGATCGTTCATATGCATCTTGTATGACTTTGCATCATCTCATAACACATTTACATTGCATTTTCACTTCTTACTTTGGTCTTTGCATCTCATTTCATCTCATTTCCTTTTGCCTTATGTCTTATGCATTCATAATAACATTTCAGGAGCTTTTGGTAAGTTATCTGGGAGGTGAATTTGCCTTCACCTCCCACGCTTTCTTTCCTCTCATTTGTATATTTATTTGTCTTGGAAGTGAACTTGCTTTACTTATGTTCTCTCCTTCTTACTTTCTTTCTTCTAAGTTACTTATCTTCTTCAGGAAGTAAGTAACTTATTATCTTCTTCCTCCTTCTCTTTTCATCTGCTTCTTCCATGGCGGCCTTCTTGAAGATCCTTTCTCTTAAGCCTCACAAACCATTGGGTATCCAAGCATGATAACTTTTAGGGTTGTATATAGTCTCCCCTTAGTATTTTACCTTTGGGTCTCCTTGAGTCTCTCTTCTCATCTCTTAATCAGAGGCTAAACTCTTAAAGCTTTAGGACTTTGGAATTAGGGTTATGCCTGCCTCCTTATCTTAGGATGGAGTGTATAACTTTAATCCTTAGTATTAAACCTTTAATATGTTTACACTTCTTAACAAAAACACATTAATAATCACTAAGACTTTATCTTGTAACTTGGGCCTTACATTAGGGTTTTATCTCTTCCTTATGGTTAAGAGGGACTAACCCTAGTGTTTAATGGACAAATCCCCCTCAAGTTGTCTTACAAACCATAAAATTCACTTCTTAATCTCATCCTTTAATTAAAATCTATTTAATAAAGGCTTGTTATATAATGAATTTAATCCCTAACCATGGATTCAGTTGAGGTATCTTCCTCAGCTTAAGTGTTCTCATCTATTATCCTTCTATTAGGATGGTGTAATGAGTTCATTAATCTGTGATTAGAGAATAAACTCATTACTTAACACTAAACAAAAAAAGGAAAAACATATAATTAATCGCAAGTAGGTTAATGATCTTAATCCTACATCATCATGGTAATTAAGTTGAGATGCTTATCTCATACTTAAGTAGGCTCATTATCCCTAATCAGGGAAGATATAATGAGTTTACAAGCCCTTGGTTTAGGCTTAAGCTCATAATCCTATGCAAAACACCAAAAACAATAAAAAAAAACTGAAAACACAAAAAAAAACAATAATCGTCTCCTCCGGGATTCTTTTCTCATCACACTCATTCACAAACGAGAACTTGCTTCTTCCGTCTAATGCAAGACAGTTGGCACTCGAGCCAGACGAGTCACACACTTGAGCATAGACAAGCAAGCAGTTCACAGTCAATTTATTTTCAGTCTCTTTGAGTCGAACTACGGTGTTCTGACTTCCTCATTGCATGAGAGGATACGTAGGCATAACTTAACAGTTATCGAACAAAAGTCTTTGTGTCTTCCCCCTCTTTCAGCTTTCTTTTTAAGCCTCAGTTCCTGGGCAATTCACACCTTTTGCACTGACACTTGTACTTTCTTTCCCTAGCTTTTTCACACAGATAGAACATACACCTTCCCCTTTTAAGCACAATCTTGTAAGTGTGGATCCCGTCGAGTACGACGGACGATCTGGGTGCTAATACCTACCCAGGTCGTAACCAACCCCCTTTCTCAATTTCTCTGGTTCGCAACCGTCTTATCCATACCCTTTCAGGTTTATGCAGCATTACCTTTCCTTCGGGATAAAAATGCCTAGCTGGCGAATCTAATTCAATTCAACCTCTTTGTCTTTCGCCGACAATTCACGTTTGCACCGGGATGAAAATCCGGGGAGCGACAGTTACGCTCTCCTTCATGGATCATACAGTCTGATGTAGTTGATTCGAGATCCAGTGAATCTCTTCAAGAGTTTGAAAACACTGAAGCATTTAAGATGCCAGGTTTTTTGTAAAATCCTCTTGATACAATCTTACAATTTGCAAGGTAGTTCTCAGAATGAACGTCTGGTGATTGATCCCAACAGGGTACGGGAAGCGTATTTCCCTGATCAGAGAACTCCTCGGTCATTATGGTTTCTTTATCTGATCATCCTACACGACTAAAGTCCAATAGTTATTGGCATCTTCAAGGTTAAAGTCCAATCTCTGGTGGCATCTCTTCAACCAGGCCCATTGGCATCTATATGTGTCTAGCCTCTCACTTCAGATGAGTGTGGCAATCCTCGCTTTGGTATTCTTCGGCCCTTAAGTCAATATCGGTGTTTTCTTCGACCTTTGAGTCGATATTGGTGTTTCCTTCGGCTCTTGAGTCAATATCATCACTTTTGTTTCTCGGCCCTCGAGTCGATACCATCACCCTTGTTTCTCGACCTTTGTGTCGATATCATTGCTTTCATTGCCTCGGCCCTTGAGTTGATATCATTGCCTTCGTTTTCTCGACCCTCGTGTCGATATTTTCACTTTGTTTGCTTGACCCGTGTGTCAAAATTGTTACTTCCTCGACCCTCGAGTCGATATTGTGGCTATTCTCCGACCTCGAGTCAATATTATCATTCCCTTGACCCTCGAGTAGATGTTGCCTTATTTCTCCGGCCCTTGAGTTGATATTGTCGTCCCTTTTCCTCGACCCTTGAGTCGATGTTGTTGCCTTTTTCTCCTCGACCCTCGAGTCGATATTGCTTTGTTTCCTCGACCCTTGAGTCAATTTTATTATCATTTCCTCAACCATCGAGTCAATGTTGCTTTATTTCCTCGACCCTTGAGTCGATGTTATTGTTGTTTCCTCGACCCTCGAGTCGATGTTGCTTTATTTCCCCGACCCTCTAGTTGATGTTATCATCCCTTTTCCTCGACCCTCGAGTCGATGTCGTCACTTTATTCTCTGACCTTTGTGTCGATATTGTCACTTTGTTGCCTCGACCCTTGAGTCGATATTTCTGTTTCTTACGACCTTTGAGTCGATGTCATAGTTTTCGCTTCTTCAACCTTTGATTTGATACCCAGTGAGTTCGTCATAAAAATGAACATCAACAATCATATCACCAAGGCTCAACTATACTGGGTTCATTTCTGCTCAGCGCATGTGTGCATATCCTTTTGCTTACAGGTAACAGTTTCGTGCTGAGCTCAAGAGCAAGATCAAAATTCTTCCCCTTGACAATTGGTAGACCTATTCAGGATTTAGAATACTGGGGCATAATATCTCATAGTGGTATGAGTTTTTTCGGGAATCCTCATGAGGTGAACTATTTCACATACCATGCAATATGGGGCAGTTATGTCAATATTCGATGAATCTTCAAGAGTTTGAAGACACTGGGGCATTTTGGATGCCATGTCTTCTGTAAAATCCTCTTGAATTAATCTTCGAGCAGTCAACTAGTCCATAAAATGCAAGATGTCACCAGATGATATTCCTTAAGCATATTTTTCTCCCCAACTAGAGATGCCTTGCGATTCTTATCTCCAGCAGAAAGGATGATCCCCAACATTCCCAGTAGAGTTCAAACGGAACCTTCCCCAACTGAGTCAGAATAGGGTGATATCCCTAGCAGAACTTCAAAGGTCAGTGAACTGTTCATCCCCAGGCGGAGTCATTATTTCACAGTGGGATATTCCCGACAAGCAGTTGAATGCTTGGTTCCCCACAGAGTTAGAATGGTCAGAATTCTCTCCCTAGCATGATTGTTTAACCAAGCATCTCCTCAGCCAAGTCTGAAGATGGTTATTTCCCCATAGAGTTTCACTATTGGATTTCAGCCTCCATTTAAATATTCCCCGGAGAGGTCGCCAATTTATTTTGGCCAGTGTGATAATTGGATGCAGACAGTTGCTCACATTCCTCAGCCAGAGCCAAGTATTGTTAGAATATCTTGATCTCGTTGCTCAGCAGAATGATGGTCAGAGCGTTCTCATCCCTGACGGAGTTACAAATGGTATTCTCCCTTGTAGAGTTGTTACTCTTTTCTCAAATCAAATATTTGTTTGGTCGCGTTGTTCAGTGTCAACAGACTAATCTTATTGATTGCATTGTCCCATGTCAACGGACCTATTTTGAATGGATCGCTTGATACCATTCTCATAACAGATCGCTTGATCTTGTTTGGGTTGTAAATCGCTCGATTTTGCAACTCCATTAAAGTTCACCGTCGCTGGAGCAAGCCAGTAGTCTCCTGGTGTCATTCAAAATACATTTCTTCGTTTTTAGATTTGTTTACTTTTCCCCACACCAGTGTTTTCCAAGAAGGTTTCTCTTCAGTTGGATTTATTTCCCTTTTCTTCTTCTCCAGTAGAGTGCAAATTTATGGGTTCTTTTGGTATTCAATCACAATTCATCTCGAACGGCCGACAACCGATGCTCTCGTTCTTTTCAGATTAACAGTTGCTTGAATAGGGGGAGCTGTAACACCCCAAAATTTTCCCTCTCTTTTCATAACATTTAGCATATCATCTCACATACTTTGCATTTCATCTTTGCATAGAAAGATGAAGCATAACATCCATAACATAACATAAGTTGGCAGTGTTTTAATTCAAGTGTGGTGGTTCGGTTTGTGATTCAAATCAGGTGGACATTTGACCTAATCTTGGTCAAACTATCGAGGGATTATTGTAACTACGAGTTATCTATGACAGTGATTATCTTTCAGTCAGCGCGTTTTAATGTTCAAAGGGTGTTATGTGCGAAGTTTCTCTGGCCACCAAGTAAGGGTTTATTTTCTCAGAGAACGGTTCAGGAGAATTCGAGGTGATTCAAGGCTTATTCGTTCAGAGACTTGGAGATTGATTGATTCAAAGGATTTGTCTCAAGAGCAGTAACTGTTGTGTTCATTGTATCGGAGACTGTGGGATAATGCAAATTGAGGTTTTTGGCTATGTGTGTGTTGATGGTGGTTGATTCATTTGATTAATTCTAATCCAAAACCAAGTTTTCGAGTTTATTTTCCATATTCCATTCTCATGAGTTTATATCATTTCCATTATTTTACCATCCTTTTCATTTTTCCAAATTTTATTCGTTAACCTTTTTTCAATTATCCATATTCAATAACCATTCCTATCCATTTTATTTTCCGATTCCAAATACTCATATTTTTTCTATATAACCATTTAAATAATAGCTATTTTTCATTTTTATCCATTTTGGTCACTTATTATCCATCAAAATTTCTATCTTTAAGTCAATTACCAAATTTTTCTATTCTAATCCCTTTTTTTTATACCTTTCAAATTCATTTAAGTCTTCCATATCCATTTTTTCTTTCCCCTGATTCAATTATAAATTGAGGTGTAAATAAAATTCAAGGCCCATGTACATTATTCTTAAAGCTCATTTGAAGAAAATGAATTGAAAACAAAAAATGAGAAGCTACTAATTTGCACAATACTAAGCCAGCACACGTTCAATTTATGTATCAGCCACATGTGAGCTTCCCATCCTCACTTTGAAGACAGCCGCATATTGTACGAAATGCAAAATAAAATACGTCAAAATGCTTATCCCAAGACGCAGAATCACACTTATGGCATGTACTAAAACACACACACAGAAGCACCAAAACGCAAGGCAAAAATGCAGAAAATAATAGAAATTATAATTAAAAAGAAGGCAAAAGAATAACGGAAAATGGATAGCCCAAAAAAATAAAAAATAAGATAACAAAATTCTGTTACAAAGGGGGGGGAACTCATTTTTTCGGTGAATCACTACAAAACTTCTTGGTGAATATTCTTCATCCTCCTCATGGCTTCATCACCAAATCAAGCCAGAATCATCACTCATCCTTCATAACCAATAACAAAATTCTGAACCATTTCTTCATAACTGATAACAAATTCTGAACCGTTTCTTCATCATCACCATTATCTTCATCCTTCTCAATCTGCAGATTCTTTACCATCCTTCATCAGCATAACTAAATTGACAAAAACCATAAACCGAGTTCAAATAAACTCTTCATCATCACTCTTTACATTTTTAATAACCAAGCTCTTCTTCATCTAAAATCGCTCAAATAACAAAAAGCAGATTTAAATATCCTTCTTCATCATGCAAAAAATTGAGTTCGTCATCAATTTCATCGAAATCAAACTTACAGTGTCGTCAACTTAACCATCTTCATCAAGCTTGCATCAATCGGAACGCACAGAATACAAGAGGTTCGAAAATGTATTCGAGGATCCACCTTCAGCGTCATTACATGTACACGATTATGCGATCTTGTATGAAGATGTATGTGTGTATTGCGTTTTTGTGATATTGTTTATGTTGTTTCTGAGCTTTCGATCCGGTCGATTGAGAGGATTTTAGGAGAAATTAATGCCGGATTTGGATTCAGAGTGAGAAATAAGGTAGAGTTTGTGAAGAAGGTTTTGAAATCTGAGGTGGTTGGCCGGAGAAGGACGACGACGCCCAACGCGCACCACCACCTTCTCCTGTGAAGTTTCAGACGGCGAGGTTAGAGAGAAGATGAGGATCATCATTGAGAGAGAAAGAGAATGAGTAATGTTGTTTTCATTCTGTTTTTTTTTTTTTGTAGAGAGGTAATGAGAATGTCATAAGAATAAGATAATAAGGATATTAAGAGATAAGCCATGGCAGCTTTTTGGATTTCCTCCACACTAGCGATGACACTTGTCACCGTCCGGTATGATACCTTCATCCTGATTCTAGGCGCGCTGTAACACAGTGGGAAAACTGACTTTCTATAAATGTTGCGGATAGCAAGAGTCTCCACCTACTTTTATTTTATCCATAAGGAAGGGACATAAAAGAACAGGAAATACCGTTTTGAAAAGACTTGGGTTCGGGGGGTAGGTTATATAAAGGGGAGGTGTTAGCGCCCTTTATATCCATGGTTATCCATGGGCTCTTATTTACTTAGCTCACTTAATTGTTTTTGAAAAGTGTAGTGTGTGATTAGAAGTTTTCTAAGTACTTTGTAAGGACCCTCGTATGGATGTATATAAAGCCTTGTTTGAAAATGTTTGAAAATATTGTGAGGTGTGAAAAGTATTTTTTATAGAGTGAGCAAGTAACTATGAGGTACCTACCCTAGACTAAGTTATTCATGTTCTTGTATGTTCTTTCAAGGGTAAGACTATCCCTATTATTAAGGAATAGGTAGTCATTACCTTGGATTTGTTTAAGGGACAAGCGTAGGGTCATCGTATGGTCAATAAAGGCAACTTGAAGGGTGTCTTTAGCAATTGGGAGGGACTATCATCTTTTAAACCGAATGGACAAGATCATTTATCGTAGGCAACCTCGTAGGGACTTAATCTTTTAGAAATCTGGAAGGGACTAAATGATTTATTTTATGGAGGGACTTTGCGTAAGACAACCTACTTTCGAGGGACTTGACCATATTAATGCAACTTTAAGAAGGGTAACCCTAGGAGGTGCAAACAGCGATCATAGATCGACTTACGTGTGTGAGTGATTATGTTCAAGTATTTAATCTTTTTATTTAGTGATCTATGTCCAAATTAATCAGATATTTCTTGCACTCCCTGTTTACTAACCATAAAAATAAATAAAATAAATAAACTGCGGAAAAATATAAAACCTACTTTATTACATGGCTTCGGGTCAATTACATAATAATAATGCGAGAAAGATAAATTACATAAAATAACAACCTATACAATTTTTCTAGGTAATTAAATAAGGAAAAATAAATAAAAATAACTAAAGAACATTATTCTAAATAAGTAACTAAAGCAAATAAATAAATTAAATTTTTGAAATTAATGTTAGAAAAGAAATATTAGAGTTAAACAAAAAATTAGGTTAGAATTAGGGTTTTAATTTAAAAAAGGCTTTTTAAAAAAAATTAAAATTTATTTAGAAAAATATTAACCTAATTACTAATTAATTCACAAATTAATAAGATTGATTTACATAAAAAAAATCACATATTAAGAAAATTTTAGATTTTAAAAAAATTAGAAATTTTTTAAAGAAAAATTAAAAATATGAACTTATTTACTTAATTAATTTATAACTTAATTAAATTATAAAGAAAACTATCAACATTTTAAGTTTTAAAAAAATCATTAAATATTTTTACAAAAAAAAATTTATGAGATTATTCTTTTTTATTTTAAGAAAATATTTATAAGAAATTATTTGAATGGTTAATTATTAATTAGTTTTATAATTAATTAACTATATAAAAAAAATGAAGAGAAAAACAAAATAAAAGGAAATCTCCCCAAAAAGATAGGGACCTGGGAATCGAACCCAACCCCTTTGGCTCCACGCGCGCGCAATTTACCACCAGACCATTGGCATACCTGTGATAAACAATCAATAACAAATTATTATAAAATAAGATTAAATTTCAAATATCAGAAACGCGCCATTCTTCTTCTTCTTCCTTTGTATGTCGCCTTAGGTCTTTACCTAC
Source organism: Lathyrus aphaca (assembly GCA_963966055.1). NCBI lineage: Eukaryota > Viridiplantae > Streptophyta > Magnoliopsida > Fabales > Fabaceae > Lathyrus > Lathyrus aphaca. The sequence continues at coordinate 387,131,353 of OZ014522.1, read as the reverse complement.
AGTTTTTCGTCACTAAAGGTTTTAGTGATGGATTTTCGTTGTCACTACAGCACCTGTGCATTCAAATATTACAAATAACAAGAATAACTTGCTTTTAATGATTCAAATAAGTTAATACGAGGTCCCTAAGTCCAAAAAGCTCATCAATTTCATATGAAATCGCTTCAATCTTAGGTTTCCGAATTTGAGCTTTGCGAACCCTAAACATGGTGGATTCCTATTCCTGCACGAGAAACCAAATTAAACAGCCCAGAAACAATCCTTGTTACCTTCTAAACACAAATCAAACATTAGATATGTTTTAAATCAATTGTATGCATGAAATCGAAAAATGAAAAAAGACATGAACATGAACAATTCAGTTATGGTGTTTTGGGATGATTTTGATGCTTATGAGGATTGAGTTACGATCAGTGATCTTCAAGGAGTCTAATTCCACCTTTATTTTGTTCTGAAATTGCCTTTAAGTGCCAAACCGAATACCTCTTTTTCTTGATATTTTTGAGTTTGAAACCAAGTATTTTCCCGCAAAAATCGTCCCCTAATGTTATGGCTTTGTTGTGTTTATATAAGAGAAGGAATTAGGTCAGAAAGATGGGCCTTTTGGCAATGGATTAAGGTTACTTGATTATGAAGAAAGAATCATCCATAAATGTAAAAAAAAAATCAAATGATTTCTTGCTATTTTGGTTGTGCACGATTTTGGAGAGTTTCAATTAGTCTTGAATGTTTTTTAAGAGCTTCTAGAACAAGAATCACATCCAAATATTGAGTTTTATATTTTATTTTGATTTAAATTGAATTTTAATAAATAAAATGCAAATAAATAATAAATAAATTATAAAAATCAGAAATAATATGAATTGGGTCGTGCTTGATGTTATTATGAAGATTGGATTGCAATTTCACAAGCCCATTTGGAAACAAATTGGATTTGAGACCCTTTTTGCTCAATGCACCCCTTGAAAATTTCTCAACTTTGCCAAGGCATAAATCCCTCAATTGAAAGGCTATGAAGATGATCTTGGACATTTTGGAAACATTAAATAGTCCTATAACAAACATCTTTGGTATCATATCCATATCTTTTACCATTTTCAAATTATGTTCTTTGGAAAAAGTTGACTTTTTGTTGACTTTTGAAATGACCTATAATGTCTTGGCTCATACCTTCCAAATGAAGCCTTTTTAGGCTTGGCTTGTGAGACACAAAGTTGTAGAGAATTCAATTTCCTTAAAAATGAGCTTTTGATGGGAAATTTTTTATGAAGCATGTGAAAGTTATGGCTGGTCAAAGTTCAGTTGACTTTTCCTAGGAAACCCTAATTTAAAAACTTCCTGATTCTTGACGATCTGAGATCTCCTTGATGAATCATGATCAACCCTTGATAAAATGATGAAATTTACTTCATGATCTTGATGTTGGCAAAAAAACTTGAAGTTTGACTTTAATTTGATCACAGTTGACCTTAGTTTGACTTTTTAACCACTTTGACTGATTTTTGCATATCTGATTATCTGACTGGTCAAACTTATTGGGAAAGCTCTTAAACTTGACATAGGGATTCTTGAGATCATGTGGGATGTTATGAAGCTCACTTTAAGTCTTGGAAGTTCATTTAGCTTAGATAAGCTCAAAACTCTAGTTGTGAATCCATTGCTTAGGAGGAGACTTTGTCTGAGGAAACTTTCAAACTTCCTGACCAATTGGGGGCCTTGAGAACCTTATGATAATTGAGAAATCTTGAGAGACATTGCCTTGATTGTAGGAGGGCAAATTTTGGGGTGTAACAGCTGCCCCTTGTCGCTCCCCAGATTTTCATCCCGGTGCAAACGCGAACTGTCGGCGATGTTGAAGGTTGAGGTTGAATAGAGTCGCCAGCTAGGCATTTTTATCCCGAAGGAAAGGTAATGCTGCATAAACCTGGAAAGATATAGATAAGACGGTTGTGAACCAAAGAGACTGAGTAAGGGGGTAGGTTACGACCTAGGAAGGTATTAGCACCCAGATCGTCTGTCGTACTCGACGGGATCCACGCATACCTGATTGAGTTTAAAAGGGGATAATGTATATGCTAAACTGTGTATAAAAGGCTAGGGAGGAAAGGATGTACAGAGTGTCAGTGCAAGAAGAAAGTGAGTGCTCAAAACTGAGACTAAGAAAACAGAACTGGGAGGAGGAAAGGTGGGGGGACAAAGAGACTTTTGTTCGATAACTGTTAAGTTATGCCTATGTATCCTCTCATGCAATGAGGAAGTCGGAACACCGTAGTTCGACTCAAAGAGACTGGGATGTTTTTATGTGAACTCCTTGCTTGTTTATGCTCAAGTGTGTGACTCGTCTGGCTCGAGTGCTAACTGTCTTGCATTAGACGGAAGAAGCGAGTTCTCGTTTTCAGAGTGAATGTGATGAGAAAAGAATCTTGGAGGAGACGTTTATTGTTTGTTTTTTGTATTTTTAGTTTTTTATTTGTGTTTGGTGTTTTGAATAGGATAATGATCTTAAGCCTTAATCAAGGGTCGTAAACTCATTATATCACCCTTGATTAGGGATAATGAGCCTACTTAAGTATGAGATGAAAATCTCAACTTAATTACCCTAATGATGCAGGATTAAGATCATTAACCTACTTGTGATTATTAAGTGTTTTTGGATTTTATTTTGTGTTAAGTAATGGGTTTAATCTCTAATCAGGGATTAGTGAACTCATTACACCATCCTAAGAGAAGGATAATAGATGAGAACACTTAAGATGAGGAAGACTCCTCAACTTAATCCATGGTTAGGGATTAAAATCATTATATAACAAGCCTTTATTAAAGTGGATTTTAATTAAAGGTGGGATTAGGAAATGGATTTTATGTTTGTAAGATTAAACATGAGGGGGACTTGTCCATTGAACACTAGGGTTAGTCCCTCTGAACCAACAGGCGGAGATGTAACTCTAATATAAGGCCCAAGTTACAAGCTTAAGTCTTAATGATTATTAGGTGTTTTGATTAGGAGGTGTAAACAACTTAAAGGTTTAACACTAAGTATCAAAGTTATACACTCCATCCTAAGATAATGATACAGGCATAACCCTAATTCATAGTCTTAAAACTTTAACTGTTTAGCCTTGATTATGAGATGAGAAGCAGAGACTCAAGGAGACTCAAAGGTAAAAACTAGGGGAGACTATGTACAACCCTAAAATTATAATGCTTGGATATTCCTATGGTTTGTGAGGCTTAGAAAAAGATCTTCAGATGGCCACCACGGAAGAAGAAGCAGATGAAAAGAGAAGAGAAAGGAGAATAGGTTACTTACTTCCTGAAGAAGTTAAGTAACCTAAGAGAAAGAAAAGGGAGCAAGAGAGAGCATAAGTGATCCAAACTCACTTCAAAGACAAATAAAGATGCAAATTAAAAGATAAGAAGAGGTTGGATGTGAAGGCAAATCCACATCCTAAACAACTTACCTGAAGCCCCTGAAAAGTTAGTATGAATGCATAAGATATGAAACAAAAGGAAATAAGCCAAATGAAGATGCAATGATCAAGACCAGAAGTGAAAACACAATGCAAATGTGTTATGAAATTATGCAAAGACATGTACAATGTTTATTCATGGTCATACAAGAGATGGGATGCAAAGGAAAGCATGTTAGGAGCTTGAAATCACATGAATACACATAAGAAATAATGAGTGCAAGACATACCAAATGGATGCAACAATGTTCAACCAATGTTCATACATGTCCTAAGTTATCTAAGATGACATACAAATGCATGAGATGTCATGACAAGTTCACATGATGAAGGTATGGAAAGATGAATGCAAATGAACATGGCAAATTAGGGTTTTAAGAAAGTATGAGATGCACATGTCCACAACAGAAGGATAACACATGATAAAAATTTGAAAATGCAACGAAATGAACCCTAAACACACATGAGATCTCTCCCCAAAGATGGAGGTCAAAAGCTATACCAAAGTCAAGTTATGGTTTTTCTAAGTTAGGCTAGGGTTTTGGGTACTTCTTCATGAAAAATGCCAAACAAATAGAAAATGCAATGAAAAAATATGAGTTAAATTCCCTAGATACTACATGCATAGTATGAAATAATGCAAAAAGAACCATGTGCAAACTCATCTTGGTTGATCAGAAATGGATTTTTGAAGTTAGGGTTAGAAAAATAGGAAATTTGGAAACCCTAATTCATGGTTAATTGTCAAAACATGATCAAACCCTAAAAGAAATTTGTAAGATGAGTTTGTAAATTGTTCTAAATTTTTATGGATGCTTCATGATTTTTTTGGTTATTTTTAAATACCTAGAAGTATTTTTAATTAATTAAAATGAATTAATTAATTAAATAATACAATTAAATGATTTAAAAATAGATTTTTAATGCAAAAATAAAAAATAAAAATGTTTTTGGTTTCTGAAAATTATTTAAAGTGAAAATGCAAAAAAATCATGATTTTTGAAAATGTTTTGCTATTTTAAATCAATATGTGAAATAAAATGCAAAATAAATAAAATAAAAATGCAAAGTAATCACAATGGATGGTTCAGATGCAAAGTTGAGATGATCAATGGCTATGAAGGGAAGTCAGCGTGACTTGGGGTATGAGGATCTAAGGGTCTAGATTCAAACTTCCATTACGCGCGTGATCTAAGGGCCGGTATTCACTCTGATTAAATTAATTAGGTTTTTATTTAATTAATTAAGATTATGGTTTAATGACATATCTGGGCCGTTCATTTCACTAACCTAATCAAGATCCTAAGGATGATATTCAATCTGGGCACATAAACAAGATTAACCCTAATTAATCTCAGGTGACCGGAGATAAGCTCCGGTCGTCTTCTCCGGTGAGCTCCCAACCCCAACTTCACCTACAAGCCACTAAAACGCATCAAACCTGCCCAGAATCAAACCCCAAACATCATAAAACACGAATTCACAAACAAAAACCATTTATATTGCATGAACAAACTGAATCGAAACCAAACATTTTTTAGGTCAAACTTTCAGAACAGCATAACATGCTTATTTTTCACTCATTTTCAGTTTTGAACACATCAACATGACCATCATAACATGTAGATTCACATTTTAACAAGAAATTAAGGTTCTGGAAAAATTGTTCTTGAGGGATACCTGAGCTGGAGTTCTTCAAACTGGAGCTTTCAAGGCCTTCCCTTTGTGAAAACCAACTCCTTTGGACCTCCTGAAGCTATTGAGATGCTTGGATGAATTTTATTTTGGCTAGTTTGTGAAATACAGTTCTGATATGACAGAAATCGTGTTTGTGTTTAAGGCTATTTCAGGTCATGGTGATGGGTGGGTTTTGTTCCTTGAGTGATAAGGAGTTGAATGGTGAAAGAAAATGTGATTTTTGTTGGCTGGATTGAGAGTTTCGAAGAGAGAAAGTTTGAGAGGATTTTTGTGAATCTGAGCTTGTGTCTTTTTTCAAGGCTTGTTGTGATATGTTTTATGATGCTTAGGGTTTGTATAAACAATGCCATTGGTCAGAAGAGTTGTTGTGGCACTGTGAGATTGGCATGGCTTGAAATGCAAAAAAGTCAAGATTTGTGTACTAGAGGCATGGGTTGGGACAGAGGTGATTTGAGGGCTTGAGCTGCCTCAGCTAGCTTCAAGGAGGACCTTATGATCAAATGTTGTGAGCTGTATGGCTTGGATCAAGAGCTTGCATAGTTTTTGCAATTTCACAACTTTGAGAATTCTTGAGATGCAAGTCGTGAAAATCCTTGGTTCTTGGCACAATTATGGTCTAAACAAGTTGCATTATGTTTTTATGATGTGTAGAAGTGCATTAGAGGTCATGAGAAGGCTTGGAAAGCAAAATTGCACATTTCCCTCTTTGGCATGAACTTGAAAATTATGTGATTTTTGCCAACTTTGATCCATCATAACTTGAGTTCTAGGATGAATCAATAGGAGTTCTTGTAATTTTTGAAAATGGGAAGATCCAATCTACAACTTTTATGTTTGAAAAAATTTCATTTGAAGCCTTTTTGATCAAAAAAGAGGAGGTTGAAAATCTTTCCCAAAATGGAAAGTTTTCATTACAAGTCATGTCCAAAAATAGAAAGTTTTCAAATGGCTCAGAATTCTTCAATCTTGTGAACTTCCAAGCATTCCTAAGATCAAATAAAGATCATAGGACCTCAAATTGATGATGATGCCCTTTGGAACCCTTGTTGGTGGCCTCAGATGCCCTGATTCTGACTTTTCTTGCACAACAAGTTACCATTTGATCAAATGACTTCCACAATGAATATTTGCTTCAAATTTGATACACATGCTCCTTATAACATATATAGACCAATATAATCAAGAATGGCCAAAAAAATTGAGTATAAGGGCCTCAAACCCAAAACCCTAATTTCTGGTCATTTGTGTAGGAGCCCTGAGCCTGCCTGGGTAGCTGTGCAATCCTCTGAGGTTTTGTGACTTTAAAGCAAACTTGGAGGTATAATATGATCATAGGACACTCATGGACCCTCTTGTCATGCTTCATGGCCTCTAAGATAGCTCAAACCACTTTTAAGATTCATTTGATCACAAACCCTAGTTATGCAACTTATGCTGTGAAATAACTATGCAGTGTGAGATGGTATGCTTATGCAATGAAATATGAAGGATTACAAGCCAAGGTGTGAGAAAAAAAGAGAGCGAAAATTTGGGGTGTTTACACCCCTGTTCAATTTTCTGAAACCTGAGGAGTTAGACTGGCATGCACGCCATTTGTGACTTGAAGGTTGAAGGGGATTGAACATAAAAGCCCAAAAATTTGCACTCGCCGGTGAGTAGAGTGATAATGTTGGTTGGTTGTATTGCTTGAATGGGCTTAAAGATGCCATTCGTAGAAAAGATTGTATTGCTTGAATAGGCTTAAAGATGCCATTCGGAGAAAAGTTCTTCAAATATATATTTCATGGAGAATAAGGTAGTCCAAAATATGAAGATGCAGCTTTTGGGAAGATAAACAACGGCCCAAGGTAGCCTTTGGGAAGATAAACAATGGCCCAAAGTGACGATATAGCTTCCAGGAGGATAAACAACGTCCCGAGGTAATGATATGGATTTTGGGAAGATAAACAACGGCCCAAAGTCATAATAGGGTACCTTGGAAGATAAACAACGACCCAAGGTAAGGGTATAACTTTTGGGAAGATAAACAATGGCCCAAAGTCATAATAGGGTACTTGGGAAGATAAACAACGGCCCAAGGTAAGGGTATAACTTTTGGGAAGATAAACGACGGCCCAAAGTCATAATAGGGTACTTGAGAAGATAAACAACGGCCCAAGGTAAGGGTATAACTTTTGGGAAGATAAACGACGGCCCAAAGTCATAATAGGGTACTTGGGAAGATAAACAACGGCCCAAGGTAAGGGTATAACTTTTGGGAAGATAAACGACGGCCAATGTCATAATAGGGTACTTGGGAAGATAAACAACGGCCCGAGGTAAAGAAATAGCTTTTGGGAAGATAAACGACGGCCCAAAGTCATAATAGGGTACTTGGGAAGATAAACAACGACCCAAGGTAAGGGTATAACTTTTGGGAAGATAAACGACGGCCCAAAGTCATAATAGGGTACTTGGGAAGATAAACAACGGCCCAAGATATAAGTTGTTGATGAAGTTTGTCTGCTGGAGAATTAACCTGAAAAACAAGGTTAGTTCTATGCAAATATCATGACGTAGATAACACTTTGCAAAATAATATTTCATGATAATGTTGTATGCGTATGATATGATATGATGATATGATTTATGTATGAATTATGTAGTTGAAGCGTATAGGTAGCTTAGTAGAACAATTGTTGGCTAGGGAAAATAAATCTCAATTCGTTGTTGAGGAGTATGAAGACTTTGTTCCCGTCTTGTTTAAAAATAGCATACTTAGAACATCATGTTTTCGTTCGTCGTATTTCTTATTGAAAGATTAAGTTCCTGAATATCCTGACTGAGGATAAAAGAGATAGACATAGATCCGGGAGACCTATTCGATCAAGTATCAATTCTTCGGAGAATATATTGGATTTGAAATGAAACCTTTTGAGGACTTTGTAGTATTGGAAGTACAAGATATTACTTGAAGTATTCCTGTAAGAATATCCATAAAGATTACCCTGTAGGGATGAACCGGCGAAGATTCGTTGAATTCCTACCTTCGTTCGTTCTTAGTAAATGCTATTACTGTATTTTATGCATTTCTGGTAAACATCAATCATATTCAAAGGCATATATACATTCAAACATAACCAACAAACATTTCTCGCTTTAGTAAAAGGGGAAAAGTAAACCTGGATTCGGAAAATATTTCTTTCTTGAATAGGGAGGGAATAGTAAACCTGAACTTGAAAACAGAATCCTTTCAACTTTGAGAGTGTATAACCAATTGGATTTAGAGCTTCTAAGGTTCTTAACTTTCCTGAATGATTTCCCATAAATTCTCATGGTTGGATCTAAAGACATGATATTGACACCATCTGATACTACTGGCGCAGACAGTTAATTTCCATAATGGCTTCTGCTGAGAATCCATTGTCAAGGCAATAAAATGAGAGGAACGTGCTTTCAGATTATGGTTGACCATATACGCTCCGGGTATTAGATTTGGAAAGAGAGCATTTCCCCTTTGTTGAGGATGATTTGTCCCATAATGGAAGTATCTGAAAGGAGCTACCTTAAGAGAAATAAGCAGAATGCCCCACAATAATATGCCCCTGGCATCATGAACTTGGTAATGTTTCCTTTGGTGCTTCAGATAGATGAGACTTGCCTCTGGCTACTTAAGCATAGTTGAATCTTGGCCTGATTGCCCTAAATGAATTGGACAGTAACATGGCATGCCCCCTTGAATAGAAGATAGTGACTATGCCTCTTGTATACATTGGCTTTGATCCAAGAAGATACTTTGCATGTAGGGAGGACTTTGATTCATTAATTGTTCATCATGTAAGTTTCTCTGTTGTCAAACACTTAGTTATATGCACATAATGATTTTCAAAATATGATGCTTATGTCTGTCTTGAAGTTTTGAAAAAGAATTATTTAAGCATAACAATGTTTATAAAACTATGATATTAACTCAAGATTTATAATAAGCCCTAAAGGAGCCAGGATACCTTTTTGTAGCAGTATGCTTTTCGAACTAACCATGCTTCAGTTAGGACTTTTAAAGTGTTGTAACGTGGTTTGGTTCACGGCTTAAGAAACAAAGGATAAAAGGCTTAAATTTATTTGTACCCAACCCAATCTTCGTGATGTTCTTCAGTCTTATGTTCGGTTAACTTATGCATTGAGACTCCAAAGTAGTTTGGAATTGTAACACTTCCATTTGTGATGGTTCAGAAACCAAAAATTTATTTGAAACTTTCAGTCATCTTTTCTTTGTTTGAGGATTTATAGTGACCTCTTTTCCTTTTGACTTTGTTATCCTTTTTTTTTTGCCTGAACTGTTTATTTCAAGATTATAGTCAGCGGGATGTCTCAATATTTTACTAAGTCTCCTTCATAGGTTTTGACTTAGTGAGCTTTTCTTTTGCTAGATATTGACTGTCAAACTTAGTGATTACAGGGGACCATCATTAGTTGTGTTCAAAAGGACAACTGGCATAATTGAGTTAACCGAGGAACTACCCTGCCCCAGGTTATGATTAAGGGTTTTAATTTGAGTGAGAAGGAAAACTCCTACTTCATAGGCTCAAAATGGTTGACTAGGGATTAACTTCCTTATATCTCCATTGTTTTGGAATTGAAACAATGCATGTACATCGTCAACATAGTCTGTTCAAAAGCATATTGCATAAGATTAATGGTATTGTTTTCGTCATCCTCCTTCTAAAGGCTTACAACTTTATCAAGAGTTAAATATCACAAACAGCGAAGCATAATTTTAAGTATATTTTGAAACGAATGGATTAATTCAAGACAAACATACGCAATGCATTAATGTAAAACAAAGTTTAACATAATAGTAAATGCTTGGACAAACAAAGAAATTACAACTGAATAAATCAAATGATGTCCCATCCAGTTGGCTGAATGTCTTCGAGTGCAATCTGTGAACTTTCAGGAGCAGTATATTTCGCCATGAAATCAAATTTTCCACTTAGCTGTCCCAAGGTGTCCCATATTTCAACAGGAATATGTAGGCTTTCTATCTTGCTACCTCGGACAATTTGTCTTGCAGCTTCGATGTTTGATGGACGATAGTAGAATTCAATTTGAGCTTCTGGTGTAACCTCAAGGATTCCTTCGTCAATCAGGTCTTGAATCTTATTCTTCAATGCCCAACAACTATTAGTGTTATATCCAGGACAATTGGAGTGATACACACATTTTGCATTGGGATTATAGCAAGGAGAAGAAGTATTGGGTTTTCGAGGAGCGTCTTTCAAGATAATCAACTTCATTTCCAACAAGTATTGCAAAGTTTATGACATTTGCGTGTTGAATCGGGTGAACTGTCTTCTACACTCCTTGTGTTGTGGTGGATTAGCCCTACAAGATCTTCTTTCTTCAACTGAAGAATTATCATTAGTAGCCGGTCTCTTTCCTTCTCTTATCCTCGTTTTCCTTTCAACCAAGTCAGCTTGTTTCACCAGAGGTTGACTGATGATTAAATTCCCGACTCTATTGTCTTGAAGTTTATTGACACAGATTCTCAGCTCTTCTTGCCCCTGGGCTAAATTCTGGATAAGAGCCACCTGGCCAATCATCTGAATTCTCATCTCTGCTATCTCAGCTTGCAGTTGTTCCAAATGATCAACCTTGTTGTCTTCAGGATTCTTTTTTTTCATATCCTTAGTGAGGAGGGCTTTCAACTCTTCTTGCCCCTTCGACAAATTCATGATCACCTCTTGAAACTGAGCAACCTGGGTTTGGAGGTCTTTGACAGATTGTTCGAGAGCCATTTCTGCTGAAATAAACAGCGAGAAGATGAGAAACCTGTAGTGACAACCTGTTATGCAATGATATGGTATGTAGATGCATATGCAATGTTTCCAAGGACCATATAGGATTTAAATTTATTTAACGAAAAACAAAAACAAAACTTTTATTAGTAAGTGTTAATATAAATTTCCCCTTGGGCTTACAATGAAAGGAAATAAGAATAAAATACAAAGAGATAAATATATGGGGTTTTAAGTCTCCCATTGACGCTTCCTCTTTGTGTTGAGGTATGTGTTAAGGTTCCGCTCCTCATGAAGTTATCTTGTCAGCTCCAGAACTCTTTCTTGACTAGCTCTGAAATGAGTCTCAAAGGTATCCCTTTGCTCTTTCAACTGAACCCAAGATTTCTATAATTCTTCCAAATCAGTGGGCATGTCTGGATGAAGGATGGTATAAGGAACATCTCCTTCAGCAACAGGCTCCATAGTAACTGGTAGAACAGCAGGATATGGCATCATAAGAGTTTGAGCACGAGATCAAACCCATCTGCGATAAGGTTCCATAGGAATGGATTACTTTGGTTCCAAAGTCTTTCTCTCAACTTTATTCACCTTGCTCCAAGCTCGTATAAACCTTTGACAGTAACCCTGAAGATCGTTGTCGTAGTCGAACATAATACCTTGAATAAGCATGTCATGAGGACCATTACTCCGAGCATAACTAAACTGACATAGAGCTAAATCAGGGTTGTAGGTAATGCCCCCTCTTATGCCAAGGAGTGGCACATTAGGGAATTCTCCGCAACGGTCAATGATAGTAACATTCTCCATAGATCGAGAGCACTAGTGAATATCTGAATGAGAAAGTGACATAATCCTTCTAGACCACCTTACCCTTGTTCATTCTTCATCACTGATCGAGGAAGGTGATAAATAAACCATCTAGCCAGTAAAGGTATGCAACACATCAAAGTTCCCCTCGCCTTCGCAGTACGAGTGTAAAGAGAATGTAAGATATCTCCGACTAATGTAGGCACTAGATTGTGAGTCAGAAATATGGTGATGGCGTGTACGTCTATGAACTGGTCTGGATTAGGGAACAACACTAAGCCATAAATCAACAAGGCTAAGATCTCCTCAAAAGCATCATAGCTCATAGCATCCAAGAACATTTGAGCTTTCTCCATCAATGTCTGATTTCTTCAAATGTAGGGCTGTAACAATGACTTCTTGTTTAGGCTCTCTCTCCAAGCCTGTGAAAGGTTTCTGATCAAGGATAGGTATACCCAATAGTTTGGAGAACTCCTCCATTGTAGGAACCAGCTGACAGTCGGGAAATGTGAAGCAATGATGTTTAGGATCAAAGAACTAGAATAGGACACTTATCATGTCTTCACTGAATCCTGAAGTAACTAGATCCAGTAGGTACCCATGCTTCTTGATGAATTGGGAGTTTTCAGAAACTTGAGAGACCAATTCCTTAAGCTTATAAGGTATTCCTACAAAGTTGATCCGAATATTATTCCTACGAGCAGAAGCCATGACCTGCAACAAAGAACAAAGATAAATCCTTTGATCCTTGAAATGGTTAGTGAAAATTCTATGCTTATGATGTCATGATGTCATTATGTTATGCTCAATCACAAACATGTGGCGCACACAAACAGGTCACACAATAGCCCTAGGTTTGAAGGCTTGCATGAGGTTTAAAGGTAAGTACCCTCCCCTGAAGTTTAGTTAGTTCATCCTGTCCTACAAAAGTAATCGGGTTCTAAGGGATCTCAATATCATTGATCCTTCCCAAGGGTGATTGTTCAGTAGGCAACTTACTTGCCAACCAAAACCCCCCAAGTTTAGGATCTCAATGAGCGTAGCATCGAGTATCAACCAACTTCAGTCTTCACCAAAGCCAGCTATCTCACTACTTTCTAAAGGCCAAGATGGGTCAATTAAGGTTCTAAAGGGTAGTTAGTGTTAATGACAACATATGGCAGCCCCATATTATCCTCAACTTACTTAAGGAACATAAGCACTAACCAAGAAGTCACACTAACTATGGCCACCAGATCAACCATATCGGTATACGCTATACAATTTCCTTGGTCTATTGCCATTTACCTTGCGTACACTAGATCCGGGTTAGGATCTTTCACACAAAAATCCCAACAAGTAATATAAAGCAAACAAAGCAAACAATTTAAGTGATCTAATTCCTAAGGGTACCCCTCTGTTACTTAGTAACTCCCCAGCAGAGTCGCCAGTTCTGTAACACGGTGGGAGAACTGACTTTCTATAAATGTTGTGGATAGCAAGAGTCGCCACCGACTTTTATTTTATCCATAAGGAAGGGACATAAAAGAACAGGAAATACCGTTTTGAAAAGACTTGGGTTCGGGGGGTAGGTTATATAAAGGGAAGGTGTTAGCACCCTTTATATCCATGGCTATCCATGGGCTCTGAGTTACTTAGCTCACTTAATTGTTTTTGAAAAGTGTAGTGTGTGATTAGAAGTTTTTTAAGTACTTTGTAAGGACCCTCGTATGGATGTATACAAAGCCTTGTTTGAAAATGTTTGAAAATATTGTGAGGTGTGAAAAGTATTTTTTAAAGAGTGAGCAAGTAACTATGAGGTACCTACCCTAGATTAAGTAATTCATGTTCTTGTATGCTCTTTCAAGGGTAAGACTATCCCTATTATTAAGGAATAGGTAGTCATTACCTTAGATTTGTTTAAGGGACACGTGTAGGGTCATCGTATGGTCAATGAAGGCAACTTGAAGGGTGTCTTTAGTAATTGGGAGGGACTATCATCTTTTAAACCGAAGGGACAAGATCATTTATCGTAGGCAACCTCATAGGGACTTGATCTTTTAGAAATTTGGGAGGGATTAGATGATTTATTTTATGGAGGGACTTTGCGTAAGACAACCTACTTTCGAGGGACTTAAACATATTAAGGCAACTTTAAGAAGGGTAACCCTAGGAGGTGTAGACAGCGATCATAGATCGACTTACGTGTGTGAGTGATTATGTTCAAGTATTTAATCTTTTTATTTAGTGATCTATGTCCAAATTTATCAAATATTTCTTGCATTCCCTATTTACTAACCATAAAAATAAATAAAATAAATAAACTGCGGAAAATAAAAACCTACGCTATTACATGGCTTCGAGGCAATTACATAATAATAATTCGATAAAGATAAATTACACAAAATAACAACCTATACAATTTTTCTAGGTAATTAAATAAGGCAAAATAAATAAAAATAAATAAAGAACATTATTCTAAATAATTAAATAAAGCAAATAAATAAATTAAAAATTTGAAATTAATGTTAGAAAAGAAATATTAGGGTTTAACAAAAAATTAGGTTAGAATTATGGTTTTAATAAAAAAAAAAGGCTTTTTAAAAAAAATTAAAATTTATTTAGAAAAAATTAACCTAATTACTAATTAATTCACAAATTAATAAGATTGATTTACATAAAAAAAATTACATATTAAGAAAATTAGAAATTTTTTAGAGAAAAATTAAAAATATGAACTTATTTACTTACTTAATTTATAACTTAATTAAATTATAAAGAAAACTATCAACATTTTAAGTTTAAAAAAAACATTAAATATTTTTACAAAAAAAAAATTGATGAGATTATTCTTTTTTATTTTAAGAAAATATTTATAATAAATTATTTGAATGGTTAATTGTTAATTAGTTTTATAATTAATTAACTATATTAAAAAAATGAAGAGAAAAACAAAAGAAAAGGAAATCTCCCCAAAAAGATAGGGACCTGGGAATCGAACTCAGCCCCTTTGGCTCCACGCGCGCACAATTTACCACCAGACCATTGGCATACCTGTGATAAACAATCAATAACAAATTATTATAAAATAACATTAAATTCAAATATCAGAAACGCGTCATTCTTCTTCTTCTTCCTCCGTCTGTCGCTTTAGGCCTTTACCTACGGTTTTCCGTCACTAAAGGTTTTAGTGACGGATTTTCGTTGTCACTACAGCACCTGTGCATTCAAACATTACAAATAACAAGAATAACTTGCTTTTAATGATTCAAATAAGTTAATACGAGGTCCCTAAGTCCAAAAAGCTCATCAATTTCATATGAAATCGTTTCAATCTTAGGTTTCCGAATTTGAGCTTTGCGAACCCTAAACATGGTGGATTCCTATTCCTGCACGAGAAACCAAATTAAACAGCCCAGAAACAATCCTTGTTACCTTCTAAACACAAATCAAATATTAGATATGTTTTAAATCAATCGTATGCATGAAATCGAAAAATGAAAAAAGACATGAACATGAACAATTCGGTTATGGTGTTTTGGGATGATTTTGATGCTTATGAGGATTGAGTTACGATCAGTGATCTTCAAGGAGTCTAATGCCACCTTTATTTTGTTCTGAAATTGCCTCTAAGTGCCAAACCGAATACCTCTTTTTCTTGATATTTTTTTGAGTTTGAAACCAAGTATATTCCTGCAAAAATCATCCCCTAATGCTATGGCTTTGTTGTGTTTATATAAGAGAAGGATTTAGGTCAGAAAGATGGGCCTTTTGGCAATGGATTGAGGTTACTTGATTGTGAAGAAAGAATCATCCATAAATGTAAAGAAAAAATCAAATGATTTCTTGCTATTTTGGTTGTGCACGATTTTGGAGAGTTTCAATTAGTCTTGAATGTTTTTTAAGAGCTTTTAGAACAAGAATCACATCCAAATATTGAGTTTTATATTTTATTTTGATTTAAATTGAATTTTAATAAATAAAATCCAAATAAATAATAAATAAATTATAAAAATCAGAAATAATTGGAATTGGGTCGTGCTTGATGTTATTATGAAGATTGGATTGCAATTTCACAAGCCCATTTAGAAAAAATTGGATTTGAGACCCTTTTTGCTCAATGCACCCCTTGAAAATTTCCCAACTTTACCAAGGCATAAATCCCTCAATTTTAAGGCTATGAAGATGATCTTGGACATTTTGGAAATCTTAAAGAGTCCTCTAACAAACCTCTTTGGTATCATATATATATATATATATATATATATATATATATATATATATATATATATATATATATATATATATATATCTTTTACCATTTTCCAATTATGCTCTTTAGAAAAAGTTGACTTTTTGTTGACTTTTGAAATGACCTATAATGTCTTGGCTCATACCTTCCAAATGAAAGTTATGGTTGGTCAAAGTTCAGTTGACTTTTCCTAGGAAACCCTAATTTAGAAACTTCCTGATTCTTGATGATCTGAGATCTCCTTAATGAATCATGATCAACCCTTGATCAAATGATGAACTTTAATTCATAATCTTGATGTTGGCAAAAAATATTGAAGTTTGACTTTAATTTGATCACAATTGACCTTAGTTTGACTTTTTAACCACTTTGACTAATTTTTGCATATCTGATCATCTGACTGGTCAAACTAATTGGGAAAGCTCTGAAACTTGACACAGGGATTCTTGAGATCATGTGGGATGTTATGAATCTCACTTTAAGCATTGGAAGTTCATTTATCTTAGATAAGCTCAAAACCCTAGTTGTGAATCCATTGCTTAGGAGGAGACTTTGTTTGAGGAAACTTTCAAGCATCCTGACCAATTGGGGGCCTTGAGAACCTTATGATCATTGAGAAATCTTGAGAGACATTGCCTTGATTTTAGGAGGGAAAATTTTGGGGTACAACACACGCACACACACCATAACCACCATAGGCCTTCGTCTCCCAACCGTGCGATGCAACTACTTTGGAAGTGTTTGGATCCAACGCTCCACACGAAGTCAAATATGTTAACAAGCACCACACCATAGTCCCTCAGCCTTGCCATGCATTTTGGGCCTCACCTTTCCCTTCTATTTCACCCCCAGTTTGGCCCGTCTCTTTTTTTCTAACTGTTTTATTACTAGTTCGCACCCCCTCCTCTTTTCTTTGTGTTTTTTTTTTTAATTTCTTTTCTTACCTTTCCATTTTTAATTCATAAAATATTAAAACACCTTAGAAAATTCAAAAATATTTTAGCATCTTAACTCATTTTAGAAATTTTACATGCTTTTATTTTCTGATTTCATTGAGTTTTTATTTTTATTTCGAATTTCCATTTAATTTCTTTCTCATTTTATTTCCACATCAACACCTTAGCTTGTAGAATTTATTTCTTCCACCTCAAGCAACATTTTCTCACCATTCTTTTTGCATAATTTTAAAGAAACATATAAGCACATAAAAATATATTTTTCATATTTTTAAACTCATTTTATCCATAGTTTAGTAGGCCTTTTTGTGCATTTTCCTTAATTGTTCTTAAGCGACTTTGAGTGACTATTTGGTGGAGTTTGATTGTGAATTTTTGAGAGCCATTTGGGGTAATTTGTTTACTTCTGGTTGGTGACTTTGGGGACCTAATTTCATAATCTATCATGATATTTTCTATTTGTTTGGTGCCTTGCCTCTTAGGTAGCTTTTGGTGCTTCTTTCTTCCTTTCTTTCCAACGTAGTTTGAGGAAGGCATTTGTGTCATCCTATTAGGTTTGCTTGGTAGAATTTATAGGTCACCTATAGGGTTTAGCTTCTGAATTTTGTGATTGTATATGGTTTATGACCTTCATCTTTGGTTTGTGCATTGTTTGAATCTTCTTATTTTCACCTTATGCTTATGTGGTTCACTAACCTTTGTTTTGTAGGGGTTTTGGTAAGTCATGTGTGTGGAAGGGTATCCCACATACAACCTATTCCTTCATCTCTTTCTACTTTCAAGTTGTGATTGCTTTAGCCTTATGCTTTGCTTGTCTAACTTCATCACTTCCCTTTTAGAAACAACTTAACTTCTTTAGAAAAGTAAGTTGTCATCTAACGTCTTCTTCTCCTCGTCTTCTCTTCTTCTTCTTCTTCTTTATTTTCTTTCCTTCTTCTTTATTAGGATAGAATTCAAGCCACACTAACCTAGTACTCCCATGAATGATAACTCTTAGGATTGTTAGTCCCCCCTTAGTTTTTACCTTTGAGATCCTTTTGGTGCTCTCTCTTTCTCATCTTCATACAAAAACCTAAAAAACACTTAATAAATACCACAAACAAAAACAACAAAAACACTTCTTTAAAAGACATGAACAAACAATAAATTTATCTCCTTCAGGACTTATTTTCTCATCACCCTCACTCATAATGTAAGAACTTGCTCCTACTTGTCACTTTGCAAAACGGTTACGCACTCGTATCAGACAAGCCTGCAACACCTGAGCATTGACATATGCAGTTCAAGATTTAAAACACAAGAAATATTTCCACCCCTAGTTAGGGGAACTACGGCGTCTATGATCCTCATGTCCAGATGAGGTACGTAGGCAGCGGGGTAGGGCCCGTTCGAGCATTCTTTTATTTTCCCTACATTTCCCTTTTTCTTTTCTTTTCTTATCCAATTTCAGTCTCAGTTTTTGCAGCAACTTTCATTTCTTCACCCTTTGAAACAATTTTTTTGCAAGCGTGGATCTCGTCGGGTACGATAGACGATATGGGGTGCTAATACTTTCTCAGGTCGTAATCGACTCCCGAACCCAGATTCTTTGGTTCGCAGGACCTTGTCCTTTCCTTTTCTTTCTTCGGTTTGTGCAGCATTACCTTTCCCATCCCTTTGGGATAAAAATGCCTAACTGGTGACTCTACCCTTTTCCGCACCACTTTCGCGTTTGTACCAGGATGGAAATCCAGGGATCGACATAATTCCTATCAACCTAACACGAAAATTACACCTAAATGCAACATTCTAACACCTATTAACACTATGATCACACTACGATTCTACTTCATAATGATCAAACCAATCAAAGTATCAAAAAGCAAGAAAAAGTGAAGAATGTGCGACGCGAGATGAAGAGAAATAAGTTAAAACGAGAAGTGATTACGAATTCACCAACCTACAAAGTGGAGGCTTGCTTTGGCAATTGTTACGATGTTGAGCAATACACGAAAGAAGAGAATACCGGAGATCCGAAGCTTTAATCCGCAAATGTGCAAAATAAATGTGATTACTGAGAATTATCTGAAACACTTCCGAATGGTGAAATAAACACCGCAACCGTAGCAACTCCTTTGATAATCCTCTGAATTGATGAAGATGATTGAAGCTTAGCTTCCGATTTTTCAAGTTTCAATGCAAAACTTGAAGAATCTTGATGATGAAGCATTGGTGTGAGTTTGGAAAATGGAGAGAAATGAGAGAATTGAGATTGTTAGAATGGTGAAATTTGTGAAATATGGCTAATCCCTTCTTGGCTTGAGGAGCGAGGTTTATATAGGAGTTAGCTTTGGAGTTAGGTCTAGGTTAGGCGCGAGGTTTGGACACTAGGCCCAAATCCTAAGTTAAGGGTTAGTTGGGAATATTCCTAGAATATTCCATGGCATATTCTTGGAATATTCCTTGGCATATTCTGGGAATATTCCTTTGGAAGATTGTGGAATGTTCTAGAATTTGGTGGAAATACAAGGCAAAGTGAAAATGGAAGGTGGTGTAAGCAACCAACTGATTTTTTTAATTTTTGCAATTCTGCACGAAGTAACCAGTTACTACCTATAAGGTAACCAGTTACTAGTATAAAAATTGGACTTTTTCCTCCAAATTTCAATAGGTAACCTGTTACTACCTATGAGGTAACCGGTTACTTCAACCAAAATTTGATTTTTTCTTCTTTTTAGTGGGAAATCTGGGATATCTGGTCTTGGTCATATTTTTTGAGATTATTTTCCTTTTGAGACCCCATAGTCGCCAAATAACCCTTGATCACATGCCCCACGCCTCAATCAATGATGTATGCTTTTTATGTTATTATGCAATGAATGGACATATATGCAGGATGACACGGAAACAAAGCATAAGCTACTCGGAATCAGTGATAAATAAGAGGGAAAATTTTGGGGTGTTACAACTGGTTACACAAAAGTGGTAAGCGGTTACAAGTCGCTTATGTTTGCTTCTGGACAAAGTGATAACCAGTTACACAAAATCTATAACGGGTTATGTAAACACCCCAAATTTTCCCTCACTCATTTCACCATGGCTTGTGATTCTCTTCATTTGCATAGGTTCAATCATATCATCTCATATTGCATTTTTGCTTCACTGCATTGGTTCAAAGTCATCTGCATCTAGGGTTTGTGATCTGAGCAAACCAAGGGCCATCTGAGCCACTCCAAAGGTCTTCAATCATCTCAAGAGGGTCCATGTATTTTCAAGCATCATATTATATCCTCCCAAGATCAAGAAAGTCAGAAAATCACAAGAACTGAGAAAGGCATGGAAGCAGAGCCAAGTTTAACTGCACAGATGACCTAAAATTAGGGTTTTGGTTTCAGAGGCCATAAATCCAATTTTTTTGTCATTCTTGTTTATATTGGTCTCTATATGATATAAGTCTCATTCATACCAATTTTCATGAAGAAATTCAATGGGTAAGGCATCTGATCAATAGATGACTTCTTGAGCAAGTCAGTGCAAAATCAGGGCATCTGAGGCCCCCAATCATCCAACCAAAGGGTCTTCTCCATCATTTTGTTTGTCTATGATCTTTATTTGATCTTAGAAGAAGTTAGAAGTTTGCAAAATTGAAGAATTTCAAGCCATTTGCAAAGTTGCCATTTTGGGAAAGTGACTTGTAATGCAAACTTGCCATTTTGGGAAAGTTTTTCAACCTCCTCTTTTTGATTAAAAAATGCTTCAAATGAAAAATTATTGGTCTTGAAAGTTGTAGGTTGGATCATTCCCTTTTCAAAAAGTACAAGAACTTGATCTAATTCATCATAGAACTCAAGTTATGGCCTTGCAAAGTTGGGAAAAATCACAAAATTTCACTTATGAACCAAAGAGGGAAGTTTGCAAAAACTCATACCAAGGCAATTTGTGACCTCAAAGTGACTTCTAACCATCACACAAACATAGTACATGACCTATAATTCAGAATTGGCCCAAGAATTTCAAAGTTTCATGCCTTACACATCAAGAAATTACAAAAGGGCCAAAGCTTCACATATTTGCAAAACACCACATAAACTTCCATCCATTTGCTGCATTGCCTCAAGACTGATTCTATGGACCTCCCTAAAGCCAGCTGCGTAGGACACCCCATTGTCCTTGGCCTGCCATGAGCCCATACCTCCAAAGACAATTTTGTGGACTTTATGCAAAATGAGCCATACCAATCACACTGCTCCACAACAACTCTCTGACCTATCAAAGATTGATATGTGGACCTCAAGCAACTCAACACACAACACAACACAAGCTGAAACCTCCAAGAACTCAGCATTGCCAAAAACTCTCCAACTTGCAAAAGCCTTCGAATCTCTCAGCTCACTCACTCAATCTTCAAACCAATTTCACCATTCATCTCTAAATCCCTCACTGATCACAAACCAACCATTGAAACAGCCAAAAACACCCCTCAAACCAAATACGATTTCTGACCAGTTGGCTTGCAAACTCACAAACCAGCCATAAGAAATTCCATCCTAGCATTGTAAACTTCTCAGGAGGTTCATTAAAGGCATCTTGGGCCAAAGAAGCAGCCAAAAAGCTCCAGGGTTGAAAGCTTCACCTCAGGTAGCTATGCGAATTCATTTTTCCAGAAGCTTCATTTTAAGTTCTTAAATGGTTAAATGCGATCCCCTGAGCATGTTGAACTTTGAATTATTGAAAATATTTGAGAATTGAGGATGTATGGTCTTTCTGAAATTTCTGAAGTTTTTGTTCTTAGCTTCGATTCATGTTTTTGGTTGGAAATAAATGGGGTTTGAGGTTGGATTTGATCTTAGGGGAGTGAAAGGAGTGAATCTGGAGCTTTAGAGCTCCAGAAAGTACCTAGGGAAGAAGTTGAAAGTTTTCAGGTGAGGGGGTCACCGGAGAAGACGACCGGAGCTCTTCTCCGGTGACCTGAAAGTCATTAAGTGTAAATTAGGGTTAGGGTTTTGGTTTGAATTGAGACCCTTGGATCTGTCACTCCCGCGCGCACCGTGTGGTCCAGATTAGGTCATTAGAATTAATTGTGATTAATTAAATTAATTAATTAGGATTAGTTTTAAAATGCCAGTTTGAACCTAGGCCATTGGATAACGCGCTTAGTCTTTCCCTCCACCCCCAGGTTTGAATCCTGACCACCAGATGCGTTGACTTCACATTTAATTTGATTTTATTTTCATTTTATTTGCTTTACTTTGTTCATTTTATTAAAAATAGCAAAACTCATCTAAAAAAATTTATTTTATGCACCATGGTTCTAAATATTTTTCTCAACCAGAAAACATTTTCTTTTTTAAATTTTGCATAAAATTTGTATTTTTAAAATATTTTAAATGTTTATTTTAATTAATTAATGGAAATTAATTAATTAAAATACCATTTAAGTTTCTAAAAATCACCAAAAAAATCACATTGCATCTTGACACATTTAGAGACATTATCAAACCATTCATACAAATTTCTTTTTGGTTCTTGATCCATTTTGACATTTTTCTTTGGATTTAGGGTTCTTAAAAATTAATATTTTTACCCTAACTTAGAAAATTCTTTTCTGCCTAACCATGAAGAGTTTGATAATGGTTCTTTTTGCATTGCATTCCACATATCATGTAGTTTCTAGGATAAAATTGGCATGAATTTATCTTTTATTTTTTATTTGTTTTTGCATTTTTCCTTGAGAGGTACCTTAAAACCCTAGCAAACTTAGAAAAATCATAAGTCCTTTAGGGTTTAGTTTATGACCTTCCCATTTGGGCAGTGAACTTGTATAGGTTTAGGGTACCTTTGTTTCCATTTTCAATTTTTTATCATGTCATTTGCTTCTAATTTTGAATTTTGCATTGCATATTGTATGTAAACCCTAATCTTTGCCTTCACTTGCATCCATCTTGCATATACTTGCATCCATAAACTTGCCATGACATTTTGTGCATCCACATGGCATATAAGACATCTTAGGACACATTGAAATCATGTTTGATCATTGCATCATCCATTTGCCATGTTATGCATCCATTGCATTTCATATGCATTCATGAACTTTCATGCTTCTTTCATACTTCATTTGCATCCTCATTACTTGTATGATCAATCACATCCCTTGACATACATTTGCACCATCTCTTAGCATCATTTGCATCATGAATGTGCTTCTGGTTTTGGTTTGCATCCTTGCATTCATTTCATTTCATTTCCTTTTACTAACTTTTCAGGTGGTAAGTTACTTTGAGAAGTGAATTTGCCTTCACTTCTCACAATCTCTTCTCATCTCTCTTATGTATTCATTGCTACATTTTGTATTTGTATTAGAGTGAGCTTGCTCATTCATGTTCCCTCCTCACTTTCTTTCTTCAAGCAACTTATCTTCTTAAGTGAAGTAAGTTGACTTGTTCTTCTGCTTCTCCTCCTTTCATCTGCTTCTTCCTTGGTGGCTCTTCTTGAAGGTCTCTTGCAAGCCTCATAAACCCTAGGAATACCCAAGCATGTTAACAATTAGGGTGTAATTATTCCCCCATTAGTTTTACCTTTGTGTCATCTTTTGTGTCTCTCCTCTCATCTCATAATCAGGGACTAAACCTTCAAGGCTTTAAGGCTTTGTGGCTAGGGTTATGCCTGCATCCTTCTCTTAGGATGGAGTGTATAACTTTAGTCCTAAGTGTTAAACCCTTAATGTGTTTAAATCTCTTAATCAATTCATCTAATAATCACTAAGACAATAAGCTTGTAACTTGGGCCTTGCATTAGGGTTCTAATTCTTCCTTAATTGGTTAAGAAGAACTAACCCTAGTGTTAATGGACAAGTCCCCCTCAAGTTGTCTTACAAACCATAAAAATCACTTCTTAATCCTACCATTAACTAAAATCCACTCTAATAAAGGTTTGTTTTGTCATGAGGTTAATCCCCAATCATGGATTAAGTTGAGGAGCCTTCTTCAGCTTAAATGTTCTCATCTATCATCCTTCTATTAGGATGGTGTAATGAGTCCATTAAATCCTTGATTATGGCTTAAACTCATTACCTAACACTAAAACAAAAACTCCAAAAACATCTAAATAATTGCAAGTAGGTTAATGATCTTAATCCTACATCATGGTGATTAAGTGTGAGGTGTTTACTTCATACTTAAGGTATTCTCATTACCCCTAATCAGAGGGAGGATGTGATGAGTTTACTAACCTTTGGTTTAGGCTTAAGCTCATTTTCTTATGACAAACACAAAAAGCAATAAAAGATTGAAAATATCAAAAACAAACAATAATCGTCTCCTCCGGGATTCTTTTCTCACCTCATTCACTCACAAACAAGAACTTGCTTCTTCCGTCTAATGCAAGACAGTTAGCACCTGAGCCAGACAGGTCATACACTTGAGCATAGACAAGCAAGCAGTTCATCAGTCAATTTTTGTTTTCAGTCTCTTTGAGTCGAACTACGGTGTTCTGACTTCCTCATTGCACGAGAGGATACGTAGGCATAACTTAACAGTTATCGAACAAAAGTCTATGTATATTCCCCCTCTTCCAGCATTATCCTTTAAGCCTCATAATCTTGAGCTTTGCACTCTTTCCTTACACTGACACTCCTTTATTTCACTTCACATTTCTTTTGCGCATTCTTTTCCAGCTTTTGCACACAAAATAGCACTGACACTACCCCTTTAAACACAAATCTTTTAAGCGTGGATCCCATCGAGTACGACGGACAATCTGGGTGCTAATACCTTCCCAGGTTGTAAACAACCCCCTTTCTCAGTTTCTATGGTTCGCAACCGTCTTATCCATTTTTTCTCAGGTTTATGCAGCATTACCTTTCCTTCGGGATAAAAATGCCTAGCTGGCGACTCTTTTCATTCTTCTCTTTCGCCGACCGTTCACGCTTGTACCGAGATGCAAATATTTGTGAGCGACAAGTTACACCCTATGTGAATTATTTTTTATTTCAACATACCACCTTAGTTTAAGTCATCCATACTCTTGTGTTTCTTCAACCTCTTGAACACTCCTATGATTAGAAAATCAACCACTTGATCTTCATTGCATTACTTCCTTTAGTGTAGGGATTGTTTCTAATATTATCTTGCAAGAAATCCACGTTTGTTCTAAAAAGAAGGAGGAAATGATCTACTTCCCTTATTTGATCACATCCCTCTGTAGAAGAGAAGGTGTCCTTGAGCGTCTAACTGATGAGGGTTTCCATTCTCAAGTAGGAATTGAAAAAGATGCAATGTAGACACTCATGATTCCAAAAGGAAGAAAAAGGCAACTGAAGGAAAGGCAAAAGGAGACATATGGAGAAACTTCTTTTGGTACTGATAGAGTCTTATGGGAAGTTCTACTTCAAATGCAGAAAGACTAGAGGGAGTTTTACAAGTTGCAAGAGACTGAAAAGCATGCAAGGAGATAATGTATGCCTGAACCATTAAGAGACCCTAGAGAATCTACATATCTTCCCGGAGCACATTTTTTTAGAGCTAGCTCATGAAGAAGACCAAGATGATAAGGAAGAAAAATCCGAAGGAAAAGACATGAAGCTGAAGAGAAAGTATAAAGTCCAGAAAAAGATCAAGAAAATGTCTCCTTTAAATCAAAGCCAGAGTCCAATTCTAGAGTCCCAGAAGAAGACAATGCTGAAAAACCCAAGAAAAGGCCTGAGAAGGGTAAAAATCCAAAGAAGGTGTAGAGCAATGCGCATCCAATACTAGACAGTCTAGTTAGGGAATTTGAGATGAATAAACTAGCTGAAGAAGATGATTCAGATGAAGATGAGAGGACCTTGAATGACTTACTCAAAAAGGTCAATAAAGACAACATTGAGTTGAAGAAAAATGTAGTTGTATAAGAGCATAATGTTGAAGAGGACAACCAGAATGATGAAGTCGAGCAAGTGAATGAGGAAAACCAACATAATGGAAATGGATAGGAAGCTAAGATTATGCAATAGGACCAAATAAAATTGTTGAAAAGGAGAAAACTAATGAAAATGGAGAAACTTATACTGAAACTGAAGAGAACACCATTGCTGATGACTCAGAAGAATCTGAGTCTGAATTAGAATTTGATGTAGAAAAGGAGAATAACTATGATATGCCACCAGACATCAGCCCAACAAAGGAAATGACACCTCACAAACCCAAAAGCCATGTCCTAAATAAGACGCCCACCAAGAAGAAGAGCCTAACAAAAGTTAAGACCCCTGTGAAAAAGAGCCCTGAGAAAGAAAACGAGTCGACTACAAGTGTCAGGACAGAAGTTGTCAGTGAGGTACATAAGCCAACAAAAGCAAAACCCTAGAGAGAGGTTGAAAACAAGAAAGATAAATGTTAGAAAAAGAAGGAGGAGAAAGCCATAAGGAATATCAACAGGCTCTGAGCCTAGCTGATATTTCCTTCTTTCTCTGCAGGTTGACGAGTCATGGCATGCCATACTCACTAAATGACAGTCAATACCCTCTCCTTACTCTATGTTTAGGGGTGTGGCAACAATTGTCATGACATGTGTCTATTGAAACCTAATTTGCCATAACCATCTAGTTTTAGGATTTTATTTTACAAGTTTAAGATTTCTATCATTTCAATTCCCAAGCAATGAATGAATGAATTTATGGTTTGTGTTTTAATTTAGTTATTATGTTAAAATAATAATAATAATAATAATAAATAGAGGAAAAATAACTGACTTCATCCCCAAAATAACAATTATGATGTCAATGTGACAATATTGGAAACAAGGTTTTGATAACTAATAAATGCACCTTTTTGTGATTTTCTGATAACCCTTGGCACACCTGTAGTAGTCAGGAAAATAGTTAGTTTCTTTAAATAGTTTGAATTGTTTTAAAATATGGAATGAGGCTTTACGATAGGATTTAGTCTAGGGGAAGATAAAACTCACTACTACAAAATGTGCTTTCAACAACGCCATGGTCATCACGGTTTTCCCTACACTGTAATAACTATCAATACTAAGACGATACTATATTTATTTTGTTTTTTGATTAAAATTATTTGTCTATAACAGCGGTTACATAACTAACCTTTGTGATACAATCAAACTTTCATCGGTTCGAACCCCAGTGCCATAAAATATTTTATTCCTTTAACGTTAAGGCGCGCCTTTTTATTTTATTTTTAAATTCACAAATAAAAGGGATATCACTATGATTCTTCTTGTTAACCGTTGTGATATATTTATAATAAATAGATACTTATCTATATGGTTGGTATTTCTAACCGTTGTGAAATAGTTTACTCATATATAAGCGAATTAACTTTCACTTATTGAAAATAGCGAAACCCTAGAACCTATTTTTTTTCTCTTTTTCTTCACCATTAGTCGTGAATCTTGTGCTTCATACATTAAGATATTCTTCTTCTTCAGCATTTTTTTTCTCTTTTTAGATTCGTCTTCACTATCTTAACAAAGACCATACTTTGGCTATCATACATAATGTTTGTGTAGCTATGAAAAGAAAGTACAAGAAGAATGAAGCTTTGATAGAAACTTCATGCACCTTGTACTTTTTCTTCTTTATAGCTTCACAAACAAAATGTTAGTAAATGAAGAAACAATAGTGGCAGCAAACTTCATATAGTTTTAGAAACAATGTAAAGAAATATAAGAAGTATGAAGCTGTTGTGTAAGTTTCTTCCTCCTTATATTTATTCTTCATTATTTTCAAAACTAGATCAATAACATAATTGATTCCTGTTCCGCGATTATTTTCATTAGAAGATGCATCCTGGAACTTTATAATATATATCTTTCGATCTCTCTTTACTCTTTACTGGATTATGGTTTTAGGGTTTGGTTTTAACTGAGGATGCTCATTGTTGAGGTTTGTTGTGTTTCCTTCCAGGTTAAAGGGATGATACACGATGATAATGTTGGTGGTAGCAAGCGTATAATATGAGTTGATAAGTTTCATATGGTTTGTGTAGCAATGAAGAAGAATACAAGAAGTATGAAGTCATTGTGGAAACTTCATCCACCTTGTATTTCTTCATCATGTCTACACAAATTAGATGAACTTAATATATCTTAATTTATTACAGCCCACACTCCGACGGAGACAAATATGGTATGTTCTCCTGCTCTCTCTTTCGATATATCTTTAATCTTCATTAGATTATGGTTTTAGGGTTTGGTTTCAAATGAATATGCTCATTGTTGAAGTATGTTGTGTTTCCTTGCAGATTAAGGGGATGATACATGGTAATAGCAAGCGTCTAGTATGAGTTGAAAAGGTTCATATGGTTTGTGTAGCAATGAAAAAAATACTAGAAGTATGAAGTCATTGTGGAAACTCCATCCACCTTGTGTTTCTTTTTCATTGCTTCACAAACTAGATGAAATTCATAGTTCCGCGATAATTTTCAATAAAAGGTGCGTTCTTGAAACAGTTTAACATAGTTTGTGATATTGTATGTGGTTAGGGTTTTGTTAATAAATTTATAATATATGGTTCTGGTGTATGATGTTTTTTGGGTTTATTATATTCTATGTAGATTGTTTGTTTCACTAATCCTCACCTAAAATACATTCATTTAAATGGACATGCATACTTATATTCTGTAAATTAAGTTGTATTTGAAAACAACCTAAACAAACATTATTGTTTTTGAATTGCATGCATCTCATTATTCATCTCACGTTGTTTACATATATTATGGTATAATGATCTGACTCCTTAGACGTATCGTTGTATTTGATTATAGTTAAATTTCATTAAATACAATTTATTGGATAATGTGTCTCACCATCAACACTTATAATCGTAAAAGTTATTACTGTAAAATTATGATGATACGTGGTGATGATGAGGCAGATTATCCAATAAATTGTTGTTATGGAAATTTAACTATAATCGAAGATAGCGATGCATCTAATAAGACAGGTCAATATTGTAACGTTCGTTTATTTAATTAACGATTTAATTCAATATAATTGTGATATGTTGTGTTAAGTCGCATTGATTTAAATTGATTTCCAAAATATCGGAATATTATGTTGATAATTATAAGTTGGTTTAAGTCGAATTTAATTAATTACGTCGATGTAAGTTGTGGAATACGATATGGAATATTCTCTGAGTATTGTTGGATATACCGTTAGAATTGTTTGGACCATTTGGTTAATAATCGGAAGTTAATCGATTAAGTCAGGAATAAGTATTTATTTGTAAAATATTATTCGGTCGATTTGGCATTATGGTGAATTAAGTCGTTAAGTCGGAATATTAGTCGGAAATTCGAGAAAATAATATTATAAGTAATATTATTGTTTATCGGAGTGTGTTGGTTAATGGGCTGGAATTGCATCGGAATTAACAATTAAAGGGGGTTTAAGAATTATGCCCATTAGTATTATATTGGATTATTATTAATTTAATTAAAAAGAAGAGAATAAAGAATTAGTCAGAAGGAAGAAGCATGAGTGAGAAGAAGGAATCGTGGAAAAATTGGAGAACAAGGAAAATTGGAGAAAAAACGGTTACGAGATGTCGTCGTCGTAAAATCAAACCGGAAAGTCGATTGGAGATTCGAAGCGGCCACCAATTAAGGTAAGGGTGGGCTCGATTCTTATAATCGGATTTGAAATTCAATACTATGATTGGGTTTGATTTGGGTAGTTTAGGTTTGTTGAATGTGTATTGTTATGAATAATCTGTCTATTGTTGTTGTTGTGAATGCTCGTGTGAAATTGATTGTTCGATTTCTGAATTTTGCTGATTTTAATCTGTTTTAATTAAGTTGGTTTGTTGCTGGGAAAAAATTACGTTGAAAATATTTCTAGAAAAGTTGCGAATTTGGGGATGAAGACAAACCGGTAGTATGGGGGTGGGACACCCATTTGCCAAAAGACCATGTGGCGGGTGCCACTTTTTATAAGTGACGGGTGCCACTTTTTATAAGTGAGGAGGTACCTTTCATGTGGCGCAAGCCACTTGTTCATGTGGCAGGTGCCACTTTGTTAATTACTTAGGCCATAATTAGGTGATTAGGTGTGAATTAAAACATATTAAATCTAATTAAGTTGGATGATGAGGTAATTAGGAAAGGAAGGAGTAGGCAAGTGGCGCAAGCCACTAGTAAAAGTGTTACTTTATGGTAGGCACATTACTTTATGGATTAAGCATAATACTTAAGTGTTATGGATTATATCATGTAATTTCTAATTAATGGGATTATGAAATTAATTAGGTGAATGCAAATATAGAAGTGGCGCAAGCCACATATAGATGTGGCAGGAGCCACTTTAGTGTAATTAGCATGGATTACTTGATATAATTAATTTAGAAACATGGCATGAATTATTTAATGGATTAGTATAAATGCATGAACTAATTAATTATGTTAATTCAGTTTAGTGACATTTAGGAAAAGAATTAATATGATTTTAGGGCTTAGTCGTATCAGGAAAATCAGAACCACAGGTGTAATATAACCAGTAGCAGCAGGTGTTACTGTGATTGAAGTTTGACATAAAATTATAAAATCAAAACTTTAGCAGAATCAGTAGTAGCAGGTGAATATCCATGGCAGAAAACAATTAGCAAAATGCAGAAATTCGATGATCGTAATAAATTCATAATAAGTCACAGAAAGTTAGAAACAATGTCGGTTTAGTCGGTTTAGCCGAATTAGACAAAAAACGTAGTTTCCTGGAAATTAACAAAATTAATCGGGGTAAGTCGGGTAAATTATGAGTTGGTTTTTATTATGTTATTTTGTCGAAAATGCACTGTATAGTCGAGTTACCGGTACAGTTAAGATGTTGTATGTTTCAGGTTTACAAAATGATTTTAAAGTTGTTAAATTGAAGGCTTCATAGGCCAAAGTCGATTTTAAGCTGCCTTGTCGTATAAGTTTGTTTGCATTTCTTGTTTATGTCGTATGAGTTACTCATGTTGTCTACATTGTTTATGTTGCCGAAGTTGTTGTATTGTTAAAGTTGAAGGCTTATTAATCAACGTTGATTTAAGTTGTTCATGTCGTATAAGTTGTTTATGTTGCCGATGTTGTGTTGTTTATGTTGTTGAGTCGTACATGTCACATAACATATGTGCATTTCTAAGTCGGAGCCGTTGCTCACACCATGTTGGCCTGGATTGACAATTAAGTTGAAAGTTGAAGGCTTATGCCTTGATGCCTCGATAAAATTGGCAGAATTATTAAGTTGAAGGCTTATGCCTTACAGATACTTCGATAACCTGGTATATTTTAAGTTGGGAGTTTTACTCCAATGGTACCATATGTATATGCATAGTTGAGTCACATTGTGTTGCATTGTTGATGTTGGTTATGTGTTTATGTTGTTCAAGTTGATAAAGTTGTCATGTTGCTTCAAGTTGATTAATGAATTGTGTTGATTAAACTGATTAACTAGTCTTACTGATTATATGACTATGTGGTTTACGTAGAAATTATTGATGGTTATAATAGTAATAAAATAAGTTGATAAAAGGTGGATGATTGTTAAGTTGTTGTTTGTTGTTGATGTTGTGAAATGGTGAATTATGTGAAATCCTTTTCTGTGTATTGTGTTTCATATACTTCTTATAATTATTGTTACTCACTCATTCTATTTGAATATTACCCCTATATTGGTAATGTGCAGGTAGCTTGAAGGAAGATGATTATCTTCACTAGTTCGAGTTGGTGTCGGTGCTTTGATACGTAACACTCGGGGAATGGACGTTTAGTTGTTTTAGTTGTTGTTTTTAAGTTGTTTCAGTATGATTAATTTGTTACTAAGCTATTTTAAGTTGAATAACATGATATACCATGTTTAGTTGTATAATTGAAAACCCGCTGCGAAGTTGTAAAAGATGTTTTGGTTTAAATAATAAATGAAGTTGTTATTTGTCTCCCGATGTTTAAGTGTTATGTATCTATGTTGAATATGCGATAAATGTTAATTTTTGTTTTGAAGTTGAAAATGTGACATCCTATTTTAAAAGGTGAATTTTGAAACTCTGATTTATGAATTTCCATCGGATAGAATTGGGGTGTTACAAATATAACATAGTACATGTAAAATAATGTGAGATGCACGATGAGATGAATGCAATCAGAAAATAACAATGGTTTGTTTAAGTTGGATTTCAAGAATAGTTTAATTTTCAGATTATAGACTTCTTCATCAATTTGAATCCATGTATTTCTTTAGTGAGGTGTATGAAAAACAAGCAATCTATATATAATATAATAAACTCAGAGTATTTTCAACGACGATTATCTATTGTAACTGAGATTAAAGGTAATTTATGTTTTACATAATTTGGTGTTGATGGGTTTCGAACCTAGTACCTAAGTTTATATATCACAACGATTTATAAGCATAATCGTTATGATATGTGGCGCGCATACTGACTTTCAATAATGGTTTCCAAACCCTTGTAGAAAAAGCGAACTTACAACGACACTCTACTTAACAATGGTATGACCGGCGTGATGGTATCCCTTTTCCAACCATTGTGAAAGGGGTTTTCCATAGTAGTGATTGTTGCTTAAGACTTGCACAAAGGATACACTGCATGTATAAATAAACACACAAAAGTGTGTAAAAAAGAATGAAAAAGCCAATGAGCATGAAAAATAAGGCCATGTGCCCGAAATTAGAGGAATAATTCTTGTACATGAAACTGGAGGAATCATTCATGTGTCTGAAATGGGAGGATTAATGGATGTCTTCACCATTAGTAACAAGTTGGAATCCTTACAAGTGAGATTCCGTCAGGTGAAAATGTGGAGAATCTAGCAAAACTTATCAATAATAAAAATGCATGTGTAAGCCTCAAGTTCATAAAAAAAATTAGGCATAACAATCAATTCCCCCATTCTGAAACTGAAAAAATGAATTCTTATACCATAGGATAAGATAACCAAATAGGATTTAGGCGAACTATCTTAGCTGAAGAGTATTGGCATGACATTTAGCATCAGAAAAAGCATACACACATAGGCTAGTTGAACAATAACAAGATTTAGTTGTGCCAATTTTTGAAAAGAATCCCATGAGTGACCTCTGAGTTGATTATGAGCTGAGTTGTTAGAGTGTGAGAAAAAGGGTAGTAAATTTTTTTGTTGTTATTACCCGTCACATCACCTGAGGACAGGTAATGATTCATTTTTGGGGGTGTGATAACCCATATTTTGTGAGTTATTATAAGTCATAATACTTGGATATTGTCATTTGTTTTACCATTTAGTAGTTAATTTAATTACACTTTGTCTCCCACTATTGCATGTACTATATTCTAAAGTTGTACGAATGAGAAGAAAACTTTGCTTTTTCTCTTTTGGACCTAATTTGATTTATTCTCAAGCCCATGATCTAAGACAATTTACAACACCCTAGTTAAAGCAACTATAAAAGAAGCTCTTGAAGATGGAAGAAAAGTTCAATTTTTTAAGATAAAAACACTTAGAAGAAACTAGTGAAGACATTGAGCTGAGTGAAAATGGAGATTACTATTCTTCTCATCATCTCAAGTACCTACTATTGATACATGGTGTGATAGAAGTTATATCTTGAAAATGGAGATTACTCTTCTTCTCATCATCTCAAGTACCTACTATTGATACATGGTATGACAGAAGGTATATCTTGGCGATTAACCATTGCAAGAAGACGAAGGCGTTGCTCTTAGGTTGTTATTTCTTTTTCACTATGTGTTTGAGAACGATAAGCTTAAGAACCAATATGGTTGTATGTACTAAGCTCGTTATGAGATAAACCTTTTATGTTGATTAATGAGAAGTCAAAATAATGTAGTTTTTATGTTAAGTGTTGTGTTTTTAATGCTTTGTTTTATCATGTGCTAACTTGTTATAAATATATTTCTTTAATTGATTAAATTGAAAAAGATACAAGTTTGTTGTTGTGAGAGATCCAACAACAAGTAGATTTCATGATAAAAAATTGTTGAAAATAGTAGGATAGAGATATTCACTAGATTATCTTGTTAGAGATAAATAGCTACAAGCATAAAGGACTTTCAGAATAAAACAAGACATGCTTTTAAGTTACAAGTGAGGTTTAGATATTTGTCCTCTTGCCCTAAGTATATTTTTTTTTATGATGTAGAGATACACCTTTAGATCAATTTCTGACCTTTCCTGGAACGACAAAACACATCATGCACACAATAGTAACAATGTTATATTAATGAATCATTGCCCAACATAATCTCAATTATTGAACTCACTTATTGTATCAACATTGTTTCACTCTTGTTAGCTACTAAAATGAACTTGTAACACTCATAATTGTTTTATCTTGTTCATGCTTATTTACAAAAGATAACTTTTTACAAAATCATTCTAATACTTGCTACTTAAAACATAGATGTATACTTGCAAGTGACATCGCACATTTTCAAGCAATATATATATATATATATATATATATATATATATATATATATATATATATATATATATATATATATATATATATATATATATATATATATATATATATATATATAAAATTTTGCATTTTCAAATGCAAAAGCTCTAAAAAATTAATAAACTTATGAAATGGAAGAATTCGAGACTTTTTTGTATTTGAAAAATCAAAATTAAGAGATTTTGTGGCTCATAAAGGTTTTTGCACAAACTCAAGGGATAAATGACATGCTTTACGATAAAGATTTGATAGGGAGACACGCCTAATGGTATTTTGAAAGTTGTATGATATGCTCAAAAAGCATAATCCAATTTGGTTTCTTAATCTCTCCTTGAAGTATTGACTATCTTTTCTAGGATCTGCTTGATTTGTCTGTATGCAACTTCTACTTTGCCACTTGTTAGAGGATGATAAGGTGTGAAAACCTTGTGATTGATGTGATATTTCCCTAACAATTCATCCATATTGTAATTGATAAAATGCGTACCTTCATTACTTATCAAAGCTATGGGCACCCTGAAACGTGAGAAAATGTTTTCTTTAAGAACTCTATAATTGCGTGTACACCATTTGTATGAGTGGGGAATACCTCTGCTCATTTAGAGACTTAATCAAATGGTACCAACATATAATTCTTGTTGCAAGAAGGTGGTAAGAGTCCCATATATTCTATTTCACATACATAAAAGATTTCTACCTCTATCACTGAATTTTTTGGCATTTCGTTCCTTTTAGATATATTTCTTATGTATTTGGTAAAGTTTGGAAGTGTGATCTGCAACAATGTTTTTACATTCTTTTTAATTTTTGGAAGTGTGATCCGCAATAGTATTTATACACCCCTTTAAGTTTGGAAGTATGATATGCAACAAAGATTTTACATCCCTTTAAGTTGGAAGTGATTGATTGAAAAAGACAGCCAATTGATGTAGGAACACAATGCACCTTGCATGGAACACAATGCATTTTCAAGAAATAATGTGTTTCATCGGGACGCAGTGTGTTAATTAAAATTGGTTTAAACAAGCTTTATGTTTTACATTTATTATTTTGGGTCAGATTTTTTTTTTTAATTTGCATAGACTCCCTCCTTAGTTGTTTCAGACTTTGCTATTGATTTTAGTCTTATTTTTTAATCTTCTTCATAACCATTTATTTATTTATTTTTTCCAAACTTATACTTTGATATGAAAATATGCAATAATTATTCTTAAAAATATGAACAAGTTTGAATGAATAAAACTAATGAAGAAATAAAGTAATAAACTACATTAAAGTAGTGATTTTAATAAAATGTGGGGTAAGAGAATTAAGTAGGTGTATGAAAAAAATGACTCCAATCCAAGAGATCACATAAGCAAAATCCAACACATATTTTGGCGAGGCCCAATAGTAACTAGGGTTTTGTAAAAAGGAAAATGAAAATAAAGATGCAACTACACTCACTATATATATCGGCAACCTAAGGAATAATATCACAAACCATTCAGAAATACTATCAAATCCATTCCTGCGGCTGCTTTTATAACATCAGTTGAATTCATAGCATTAAAATTTTCTTTTGTTATTTGTTTCAAAATTTTACTGTTCTTCTTTTTACTCAATGTTCTTCTTTCAAATTTGTTGTTAATGGCACTAATAATTAGTAGCAGAAATAAATAAGTTTTCCACTCAATTTTCCCCTAAATCTTGTAAGGATAAAATTTATTTGGAAAATATGCACGCTGAATCTTAGGTCTCTTTTATTAAATAGAGCGATCTTGATTTAAAGTGCATAGATAAAGAGCTGTTTAATCAGCAAGCAGCCAGACAACTGCTGAGATGGATCCACAGATTAACGGCTTACTAATGCTGTTTGTCTACTAATTCCTTCTTACATTTTGTTTTAATTCTTTAATTACTTTGGTTTTATATTATTTTAAAATCGGTTCAGATTTGATATAAACTCTTGTTATTGATTATTTTAATATTGTTAAAATTGAGGAAATTTAAATATCTTTTTCAATGAATGAGTTATGAAACGACATTAGTAATATTAATGGATTTATGAAACCTAATTTATATTTGGTTTATTTTCTAGTAATTTAATGGATTTATGAAACTTAATTTATATTTGGTTTAGTTTTTAGTAATTTAATGGAGTCTATAATATTATTAGTTTTAAAATGAATTTAATTGAAAAATAAATTAGTTCTAAAAATTGTTTATGTGATTGTGGGTTTAAATTAGTTCTAATTCTTTTTTTAATTTTTTTAATTTTTTTATATAATTAAAAATGAATTTAATTGGAATATAAATTAGTTATAAAAATTGATGTAAATTATTGTTCTTTTAATAGAATTGGTTAGAGGTGGGTCAACCCACAAAATCTGGTTACAATTTTTTTCTTTTGAATATTTACTATTTTAGTGAATTATAGTTTTAACTAATTTTAAATATTTCATTATTTGGTTATTTTGATACTAATACAATTGTATGTCATAAATTATTTTGTATTTTATGATGATTTTTATTAGTTAATGTTGTCATTTATTATTTTATGATATTAAAAATAATTAAAAATAGGTTATCTAATTTTATTTAAGAAGATAAAAATGTTTGGATAATTTTAATGAAAAAAATAGGATGATTTGGGCAATCCACTATCCAACCCACCCCTAGAATTGGTTGAATGGTTTTAAATATTTTAATAAAAATTTAATCATATTTTAAATAGATCTTATTATATAGATTAAAAATGAATTTAGTTGAAATATAAATTAGCTCTAGAAAAAAAAAGAAAGTGAGTTTTAATAAATGTTATAGCCTCAATGATTAGAGAGTGAGAGACATTGGAGCCTAGAATTGGTTAAATGGTTTTAAATATTTTAATAAAAATTTATTAAAATCCTATCATATTTTAAAAATAGATCTTTTTATATAGATTAAAAATGAATTTAGTTGAAATATAAATTAGTTCTAGAAAAAAAAAAATATGTGAGTTTTAATAAATGTTATAGCCTCAATGATTAGAGAGTGAGAGACATTGGAGGAGTTAGAGACTGCATGTTGAAGAATGAGTTGACGACTCAAATGATGTAAATGTGAATAGAGATTGCACGTTGAAGAATGAGTTGACGACTCAAATGATGTAAATGTGAATAGAGACTGCACGTTGAAGAATCAGCTGACGACTCAACTGATGTAAATGTGAATAAATTTGAAGAATAAGCTGATTCAAATGATGTAAATGTGAATAAATTTTTTATATTGTGACTCATGACATTATTTTTAAAATTTAATTAAAAGAAATATATTTTGGTTATATAATTATTGAAGAATGAGTTGGTGACTCAAATCACGTCAAATTATGTAAATATGTAAAGGTGAATAAATTTTTTATATTGTGTGACTCAGGTTATTATTTTTAAAATTTAATTAAAAGAAATATATCTTGGTTATATAATTATTGATTGAAGTGTTATTTAATTAAAGAAATATATTTTAGTTATATAACTATTGATTGAAGTGTTTTAGTCTCAATGATCTGAGAAGAGAGGAGTTAGGGTGTGTTTGTTGAAGAATGAGTGATCTGAGTATAATTAATTATGTAAATGTGAATAAATTTTTTATATTGTGTGACTCAGGACATTATTTTTAAAATTTAATTAAAAGTCGTTCATGATATCTACCATGTCATCTCAGCTATCTACCATGTCATCTCAGTTATGCTTATTAGTTATGCTTATTGTTAGTTGTCATAACTTTTGTGATCATGTTGTATTCAAAACATATATCAACAAAGGTTAGAGTACCAAAATTATTTTCACACAAATACATAGCTACTCGTTGGAGTTTTAGGCTCTAAGGTGACTTTATTCTTCATTCTTTCATGTCGCTTTATTATTTTATTGTTTCAATTGATGTAATTCGTTATAATTATTACTGAATAGTGGATTAAGGTTTGATATGCTTTTTCATGTTTGTTTTGGTTAAATTGGTGATGGATTCGTAATGAAGGAGAAAAAATAGGAGAGTCTTGTGATGTGACTTTTTGGATTTAAGGGTGTTTGGTTGAAATACGGGTATGACTCAGATTAACACTCAATGTGTTCATCATGAGTTCATGTATCACCACCATCCTAGATTTTAAAATGGGGGAGAAAAGAGTGTTGTTTTGTGTTTTCATGGTGGCTGAGAGTGAGAGAAAATGTGATATTAGGAGAGTAAAATGGAGAAATGAGTCTCATGTGAACTCTTTTTCTTTCTTACTCTATTTTCACATTTTTCCAATGCAACACGTGGCCTGAATCCTAGCCATCTGATTTGCTGACTTATCCCATTAAACCAGACCCCCATGTGAGTACCCTCACCATAGTTATCACACACTTTGTTTACTGTCCCTCAGATCCTTTTGATCTCCTATCAATGGGTGAGATTAAGTAAAGACTTTAACTCCCTCAACCCATTTGGGATGGGCCAACTGCCTTCAGACTAGGCAATCACATTGGGTCTTTCTGTTATTCGCGCCCCCTTGTTTTTCTTCACACAATTTTTCTGTTGTTGTTTTGGGCCTTTGGCCCATGCTGCTTGTTTATTGCTTGTCACATCTCTCCCATGCTATGCTATTTTTTGCACCCTCACTTCCCATTATTTTATTTCTCTTATTTATTCATTTATTTATTTTATTTTGTTTATTTTAATTTTATTATTTTGGCTAATATAAGTTACATTTTAATAAATAAAAACAATATTTTCAAATAAAAATCTTGATCAAACATCATGTATTTTTAAAAAATAAAACTCAAACTTCTTTTATCAAATTCAAACTCTTTCCGAACGCAACCCAAAATGCTTAATCGCCATCAAACTTCTTAAGTGCTTTGACAAAATATTTTCTTAATAAAATCAGAAAAAATACATTGGGGTGCACACTCCTTTGAAACCTAGAGTAATTTGCCCCGAGGCATACGTCTCGATCTTATCGAGCATTCTTCTCCTGCTATCAAGTGTAAGGGAGTTTGATAACACGAAAATACATAATGTTCTTTGACAAGATTCACATGCATTTTAGTGTCATTTTTATATGTTTTTTTATTGTGTTATGATGGTATATTATGTTTGTTTCAGGTATTTACCAGGTAAGAGCATTCTGCGAGAAAACGAGATAAAAATAATGAAAAACAAAGAAAAGACAAAGAATTTGCACTCATGGTGTTCCCCGTGGCGTTTTCCATAACGTGACACCCATGAGCGCCATCAAAATACAAGAAAAAGAAAAGGGCATGGATTTTACATTCATGTCATTCACCATGGACCTGAAACCCGCGTTCTTCGCCTTTTGTACTCACGGTGTTCACCATGGACCTGAAAAAGGCCACAATCTCCATATTTGCACTCATGGAGTTCACCATGAGACTATTGGTGTTCATCATTGACTTTGAGCTCAGAAAAATAACAACAACGTGGGTTCAATTTCTTCCCATTTGCATATTTTTTCTCCACTCCTCCAATATGATTTCAGGACACTTTCTACCAAATTTAGCTCAATAAATAGGCCTTAGTTTTCAGTTTTTAACATCCAAGAATAGTTAGGCATAAATATTAGTTCTTAAAAGCTCCATTTCTCACATTGAGGGATTGTTGCAAAATTAGTGTTAAGCTTGGTGTTTATTTTGAAGCAAATTTATATTTCAACATTTCATTTCCAGCAAGGTTTTATTTCCTATATCAAATTAAAGACTTTGTTCTGAGCAAATTGCAGTTTAATTTACTTTCTTTTTCAATTATGTATTGTTGCCATTGTTATTGTTTGAAGCTTTTTTTGTTGTTGCCATTTTTACTAAATTGCCTTTAATATTACTTAGTTGCTATTTTAATTGTCAAATTTATATGCTGTTAATCTTGTCTTACCATTTTTATTATCAATTTATATCCATTGTTATTACTAATTCCATGAACATGTCCAATTTGTTTATTGTTATTGATATTCTATTTATGGTTGTTCAAGTATCCAATATGCTCGCCCAGATTGTGACGAGCGTCGTTTCAACGGGACTCGGTAAAATTTATCGGCATTGATTTTCAATATTAAATTATTTATTTGGTTCTATTTTTTTTAAAGTCAAAAAGCTTTTCCCAACTACAAAAGCACTCAGATATCGGTCAATAGAGCGATGACGAGACTCAGTAAAATTTATCGATATTGATTTTCAATGTTAAATTATTTATTTGGTTCTATTTTTTGTTTTAAAAAGTCAAAAAGATTTTCTCGACAACGAAAGCACTCGGATACCGGTCAATAGAGCGACAATGTGAGACCGGTATCTGATCATAAAATTTGGACTAATCGATTTTCAAAAATTGTTTTGAAATGGTAACTTACGAAGCAACTGTATGGAAATTACGATTCTGAACCATAACATGGGTTGCACAAAAGTGAGCAGTGTTTTTAAATTAGTATTTCCTTTAAAAAATATTTTAAGACTAAACGAAGTGCTGAATTTTATCAGAGTCCATAAGGTACCCGTAAATTATTTTTTAGTTGCATTATCAACCTATGAAGCTAAATACATATGTTAGTGCTTTGTCAGTTTGTCAAGCTATTTGGATGGTGAATTTGTTGCAGGATCTGAAGTTCATGGTGAGGAAACCAGTCAGATTTGATTATTGACAACAAATCTGTCATAAGTCTTGCTAAGGATTAAGTGATGCATCGAAAAAGTAAGCACATTGATACCAAGTACCATTTTTTGTGCAATCAGGTTCAAAATGGAGTATTTGAGGTTGTTCATGTCAACCACTCAAAGGCAATTTGCAGATGTGCTGACAAAGCAAACACTTCATCAATTTGAGGGATGAAATTGGTGTTGTTGTTTTTTAAATTTGATTGTGAATTAAGGGATGGTGTTGATTGTAATTCAACATTCAGGTTAGTTTGACTTTGACTTTCATTTTCATTTAAGTTTACATTTGCATTTGAATTTAGTTTGTATTTCATTTGAGTTTAGGTGAATCTATATAAACTCTGTTCTGGACTGGGCCCCCAGAGACTGTATTGGGTCGTGGCCCAATACGTCGATCAGATGCCCATCTGCTCGGGCGAGCATACGATGGTCGAGCGTACACCATTTAATAGTCGGGCAGACATCTTATGGGTCGGGCATACATTTTACAATACGGGCAGATAACAAGTCCTCTATTCCACTTTCCATATCACCCAACTATCCTCAATTATCTCCTGAAAGATAGGGGCAATTGGACCAAGGACTAGACCACTTGCTAGGTCTACACGCTCCTTACGCGTACCTTGGCGGTTCTTCCCTGGGCCTCGTTGATCCAGCCCAAGGAAGGACCTTGGCCCAGCGCTGAGGGCTCACTATAAATACCCTTTTTCACTAAATGGTCATGTATTTTGATATAACTCTTCTTACTTACCACTTCTGTACCTCTATTGACTTTGGCATCGGAGCGCCTTGCATGTACACCCCATCCATTTCATCCATCTTACTGTTCACATTCAGTTACTGGAAAGCCCTCCTGATCAGGTAAGATCAATGGTGCCGTCTGTGGGAAATAGTTGTCCCCTTCTTCCACAACAGAAGATCAAAGCTCAAAACTACTATATCCTTCCAGTATGGCCGGAGAACACACCAGCGACCATCACCGTCCCCTCGTCGACTACACGATGGAAGACAATCTGAATTACCACGAAGCTGACCCTAGAGACGGGAAACCTTCCACCCCGTCTCTTGAACCTGAAGATAATGAGATCCAGCAGCCTTAGCCTCAAAACCCGCCGGTCGCTCCATTCCAGCCCATCCCAGTGCCCATCGAGGGAGACATCACCAAGATTGCTATGGTGAATGCCCTGAACCAGGCCAACTCCATGCTCTACCAGTAGCACGAGAGAATCATGGCCCTGGAAGCTGACCGACAGGAAGATCAACCCCAGCAAGAACGAAGGATGCAACAACGTCCATAAGTTGCGAAGAAGCGAGGACGCTCCCCTCCGCGTCGAGGACGAAGCTCCCCCGAGCCCAAAAAGAGCAGATCCAGGATGCGCCATGAGACTAAACAATCAAGGGCTTCACCCAGACGCGACCAAAGTCCTGGCAACGACGAGCTCTCGCCGTTGAGGAGTGACGAGGAGGACCCCCACTGCCCTCTCTCACGGGCGATTATGGAGACACCACTCCCCAAAGGCATGAAGAAGCCCCCGCATCTGGCCATTTACGATGGGATCACTGACC
This sequence comes from Lathyrus aphaca, assembly GCA_963966055.1. Lineage (NCBI taxonomy): Eukaryota > Viridiplantae > Streptophyta > Magnoliopsida > Fabales > Fabaceae > Lathyrus > Lathyrus aphaca. The sequence goes on along the minus strand of OZ014522.1, from coordinate 387,088,738 downwards.
CCGACGATCACGTCGACAACATCAACGCTATGCTCGACTACCACAACGACATCACCGAGCATCTCAAATTTAGACTGTTTTCAACAACTCTCAGGAAAGGAGCCATGGCCTGGTACAAAAGCCTGGCCCCAGAGTCCATCACATCCTGGAGGGTCATGAAATCCATGTTTACGAGGCATTTCACAGCCTCCATACGTCATCCCAAAACTGAAGCAACCCTCGAAGCTATAGTGCGGAGGAAGAATGAAACATTGCGCTCGTACATCGAGCGATTCAACCAAAAAGCCGTCGAGGTAGACACAAAGAAACACATAAAGAAATACCTCCTCGAGAGAGGACTCTTTCCCGGAAGCGAACTCAGCAGAGCGGTCGGGATAGAACCTCCCCGCACCCTGGACGAGCTCTTGTACAAGGCCCAAGCTTACATTAGATATGAAGAAAAATAGGTTGCCCATAACACTCGGAGTAGTCGCAACACCGGGGAGACCGACCATCCCAAGCGCGAGGATCCCAACGCTCCCTGCCGCAACGGAGACATGCGATGGGAGGAAAATCCCCGCAAGCCTCGGGAAGGAAGGGGACCCACAGGCCGTTATAGCGAATATACATTGCTGACAGCTCCCCGCGAGTGCATCTTTGCCGAGTGCATCCTTGCCGAGTGCATCAACTCCGACTTCAAACAGGGCAGGGTAAGGTTCCCTAAACCTTCTGCACCTAAGCCCCACACGGACAAATCCAAATAATGTCGGTTTCACAGAAGTCACGAACACGTGACTAAAGACTGCGTCCACCTGAAAGACGCAATTGAAATCTTGATTCAGGAAGGCCATCTCAAAAATACACTAAGAGGAATGAAACTCCCAGGCATGGGGAGAAAGAAAAGAAGAGGCCTCGCGAGGACACGCCGCCCGACAACTCTTCTTATCAAGTGGCCATGTGCATATCACGCCCGAAGGACTTCCATCTCCCCGACTCGAGACCAGAAGGGCGACTCACGACTCTCAGTCCCTGGGAAGACTTCCCGACAACCCTTGTTATATTAGGAAAGGGGATGAATAACGAAAACGCTGCCCTCTCAATGAAACGCAAGTTTGATGAACTCCTACTAACCGCGCCCGAGTAGTTGGCCACACTAACAGAGTACCGAGGAAAGTCCAACCCAATATATTTCTTCCTAGAGGAGCTGTCGGGCGATTCCCCCAATTCTGACATCCCTTTACTAATAAGAGCCAAGATGGCGTGCTTCGACGTTCGACGCATCCTAGTCGACCAAGGCAGTTCAGTAGACATCATGTACGTCCACCTATTCAAAACCCTCAAGCTGGACAAGACTAATTTATCCCCGTACGTCAGATCCGACCTCCAATGATTCAATGGGGCTACAACAAAGCCATGGGGTTATGTCGAGCTCCTCGTCACCTTCGGAGAGCAAGAAACAACTAGAGAAGTCAAGATCCAATTCCTGGTGATAAAGTTCCCCTCCCTTTACAACTGCATCCTCCGCCGCCCAACTCTGGCCGAATTAACCGCGGTCCCCCTCACCGTCCACCTGAAGATGAAGTACTACACTAAGCTAGGCCGCGTAGTCACAATCCACGGCAACATCGAGGCCACTCGAAGATGCTATGATACTATAGTAAAAGGGCAGGCCACAATTAACACCAAGAATATCAAGAAACACAGGGTCGAAGAACAACCTCCCCCAGGGAATCAACGCCATCGACCTCGACAACCGCATCGGCGAGGACAACACTGAAGAGCAGGGACCCATTAACGGGCAAGCCCTAACACATCCATTCTGCCCGGTCCCTGACGGGGAGTTCGAGCTCGTTCCGCTGGGTGACAACCCCGACAGAGTTGTGAAGATAGGCATGGGGCTGCCCGCTGAAACGAGGGAGTGGCTCACAATCTGCCTTAAGGAGAACGCTGACCTCTTTGCATGGAATGGCACAAAAATGCCCGGGCTTGACCCTGAGATCGCCTGTCATCAGTTAGCTTTACATCGGGCAGTTAAGCCCATAACACAACGTAGGCGCAAACAGTCTCCTGAGAAAACGGAGACTGCTAAGCGAGTTGTAAAAGACTTATTAGAGGAAAATTTTATTTCTAAGGCCCAATACACAACCTGACTCTCTAATGTAGTACTCGTTAAGAAAAATAATGGAAAATGGCATATGTGTGTTGATTATACTAATCTTAATAGGGTTTGTCCCAAAGATGCTTTTCCTCTCCCTAACATAGACAAACTGGTCGACAACTCTGCAGGTTTCAAAATCTTGTCTTTTATGGATGCATATAGTGGATACAACCAAATCCCTATGTTGGACACAGACAAGAGACACACGGCCTTCATGACCCATACGGACAATTACTATTACAACGTAATGCCCTTCGGACTAAAGAATGTCGGGGACACATACCAACGCATGATGAACAAAGTCTTTCAAGGAGAGATCAGGGACATGCTCGAAGTATACATGGACGACATGATCATAAAATCACACAAGGAGGTCGACCACGTTTGACACATTCGCAAGGTTTTCGAGCAGGCGAGACAATGCAAAATCAGGTTTAACCCTGAAAAATGCACATTCGGTGTTCGAGCAGGGATGTTCCTCGACTTTTATCTCACCGAGCGCGGGATTAAGGCCAATCCCGACAAATGTTGGGTGTTCTCGGAATTCCCAACCCCTAAATCGAAAAAATCCATTCAATCCCTCAACAATGTGCTCGCCTCTCTGTCCCGCTTCGTCGCCAAGTCCGCCCAACACGCCTTACCTTTCTTCAAACTCCTACGGAAAGAGGCCACCTTCGAGTGGACCAAAGAGTGTGAGCAGGCATTGCTCCACCTAAGCCCTTGGTATTTTCCCGACCACTAGAAAAGGAGACCCTGTATTTATACCTGTCCGTAGCAACCGAAGCCGTTAGCACCATTCTCATCCGCGAAACCATCGAGGGGAAAAAGCCTATATACTTCACGAGTAAAGCTCTCCAAGGCCCCGAGCTCAGATACCAACAGATCGAGAAGGTCGCCTTAGCCCTTATCAATTTCGCGAGGAGACTTTAGCACTACTTCCTTGCCCATACGATTAAAGTGAGTACTGACCAACCAATAAAATAGCTCCTCGGCCGACCAGACATGACCGGTTGAATGTTGAAGTGGTCGTTGGAACTCTCTGAATTCGACATCCAATACGAAAGCAGGAAAGCTCTGAAAGCTCAGGTCCTGGCCGAATTCATCGCAGAAATGACATATAGCCCGATTCCAGCTAACGGCGTCCACAAGTGGACGATCTTCGTCGACGGTGCCTCCAGCTCGACGGGAAGCGGCGCAAGAATCATCCTCGAAAATGAGGACGGTATTCTGATCGAGGTCTCGTTGGAATTAGCCTTCCCGACTTCCAACAACCAAGCCGATTATGAAGCTTTCCTCGCAGGTCTAAGATTAACCGAAGACTTAGGGGCAAAGGAAGTAAAGATATCAACAGACTCTCAACTTGTGGCATCACAAGTACGAGGAGAATACCAAGCTAAGAACGACAACCTCATCGAATACTTAGTCTTAGTGAGAGAAAAACTCGAAAAATTCGAGAAATGGGAGGTCCAACACGTTCCACGCGAACACAACATGCGGGCTAACGTCCTATCCAAACTCGCGAGCACGAGAAAGAAGGGCAAAAACAAGTCGGTGATTCAAGAAATCCTTCCTCGACCAAGTACCGAACGACCACCTACCCCGCTCGAGGTTAACGTGATCGGTGATGTTCACTGCTGGATGACACCCATCTACAACTACCTCATGGAGGAAGAACTCCCCGCAGACCCCAAAGAGGCAGCCACAACCAAGAGGAGGGCATGCTCGTATGTCCTCCTCGAGGGAAAACTCTACCGAATGGGATTCTCCATTTCGTTACTCAAATGCGTCGAGGAGGAAAAGGTCTCTAACATACTGGGAGAAATACATTGGGGGATCAATGCCTAGCACCCTGGCGGAAGATCATTGGCGCGCAAGGCCCTATAAGCAGGCTATTATTGGCCGACGATGCAGCACGACTCTAAAGAGCATGTAAAAAATTGCGACAAGTGCCAAAAGCACGCCGACATGCATCTCGCACCCCCAAACGAACTACAAACGCTCTCCTCCCCGTGGCCCTTCGCCTGGTGGGGGATGGACATCCTCGGCCCCTTTGTGACCGGTTCTTGTCAAAACAAATACCTCATTGTAGGGGTGGACTACTTCACTAAATGGATCGAAGCAGAAGCCTTGGCCAAAATAACGGCACAAAACATTTTCCGATTCTTCAAACAGAACATCCTCACACACTTTGGAATACCCAAGTCCTCATCACTGACAACGGAACGTAGTTCATATACGGAGGATTCCAAGACTTCGTTGCCAGCTTAAGCAAAAAACAACACTTCACGTATGTCGAACACCCTCAAACTAACGGGCAAGCCGAGGCAGCCAACAGGGTGATCCTACGCGGACTGAAACGCCGACTCGGCGAGGCAAAAAGGGCGTGGATCGAGGAACTACACAACGTCCTTTGGGCATATCACACAACACCATATTCCACGACCAGGGAGACCCCGTTCAGGTTAACACACGGCACCAAGGCGGTCATCCCGGTGGAGATTTGAGAACCAACGAGGCGCACAGAAACACCCCTTAACGAGGAGCTGAACGACGAAGCACTTCGAGTCGAGCTGGACCTCGTCGACAAAATCCGCTCCAAGGCATCCCTTAGGGAAATCTCCCTTAAACAGAAAATAGCTTTGCGCCACGACACGAAAGTCATAAAAAAAGAGTTTCATATGGGCAACCTAGTCCTCAGACGAAACCAGAAAAACCCACGAGAAGGAAAATTGGCCGCCAACTGGGAAGGCTCGTACCATGTCCGAGACAAGACGGGAAACAACGCATATTATCTGGAAAACCTACAAGGTGAAGAACTTGCTCGACCATGGAACGCAGAAAAACTTAGACAATACTATAGCTAAAAGATAATCTGGGGAGGCATGGAAGGTACGACCACGACCTTCACCACTAAACGAAAAGGATGATAACGTCCGTATAACGTGAACACAACCATCCCCGACGCCGGACATCTCAAACGAGCCCCAACGTCACAGTACCACGTCGATAGGGCACCCTGCTCGCGATGGGAAGGCCCAAGCCCCAAGATTAGGGTATCTAATTGCAACCCTAATCTCGACTCAAGGCGGACGTAAAACCCGCCTCCTTGTCGGTTCCCTAAACCGACGAGTCCAACTGGGTCGAGCGTAAAGAGTTCAAAAATAAATAGACAATTATAAATAATCAAACACAATGAAATAACAAACAATTATTTAAAACCGACCGAAGTTGGCCACTAAAAGTACAAGAGAGAAGGCACATAGGCCAATATTCAAACAAAGGGCACGAAGGACATTACAACAAAAAGTACAGGGCACACAAGCCAATACAAAGGCACACATACCCAAAAAATTAAAAAAAAAAGGTCTCCACCCGAAGCTACTCCTCTCCATACTCGTCGTCCTCGGAAAACTCCTCCTCAGCAGCGAAGGGGAAAATAATCTCACCATCAGCCACACAGTAATTGTGAGTCGTCCCTTCATTCACAAGCCCCGAGTTCAAAACCTTGAGCTGCTCGGTGACATTGTCGAACCCATCCTTAAACATCACAAGCAGGTCCTTGTTGAGCTCGCGAATCCTGTCGACCAATTCTCCCCGAGTGCGGAGGGCCAACCCATCTTCTGTCTCATCATTCAGAGGACGGATTGTACCCTCCAGCAACGCCATTCGGCCACGAAAGTTCACATTTTCTTCGCCCGCCTTCTTGAGCTCGACAACCTGATCCTCCAAAGTTTGTTTTTCATCTATCAAGGTGTCCCGCTTGAGCTTGACATCTTCCAACTACGAGCTTAATCCCTCTTGGAGCTTACACTCCTCTTTGTAGTCGGACAGGTCCTTGGACAACTTATCTTTCTCAGTCCTAACAGCCTCAAGAGCCTTCTCCAACGCTGCTGTCGAGGAAACACTCTCGGACAACACCATAGCAGTCTCCATCACCCGAATGACAGCAACCAGATCCCCAACTAGATCTTCCCGTCTAGAGGTCGCATCCTGGCTGAGAAGAGCCTTTGCATCGGACGTCGCCACCACGACAAAAGCCTCAGACTTGAAGAAATCCCTCTCCAAGTAGCAGGAAGGCAACAAGTAGCTCCCAGGTGCGCCAGAATCCATCCCACCCACGACGGAAGACCGGGCAAGAGACCCGTCCATCCGCTTGCACTTCAGAAGAGGAGAGGTAGAGTTCGGAGGGTTGTTCCGTATATGTATCGGGGAAGTTTGCTGGACAACGGCTTAGGGAGAGTTGGTGGTCGAGATGGGGGTACCAGAACTACCAACCCCGTGCTCGGTAGCTACCTCCTGAACGCAGTTTCGCACTTTCTTTTTCTTCTTCGAGACCCTGTTCGGGGGCCCAGCCTAGTTGGCCAGCTTTAGAACTCGTTCTCGGTGAGCGGGCATCGTTCCTGCAAAACAAAAACAACCAAACATCAGCTGACGGATATAAAACGTCGGAGGGGAGGGAAAAGACGAAAAACCTACATAACAACTCCATGGACTCTTCATCTGTGTCACACGCGAATAGAGCATTTGTATTTATGAGGCGCGTTTCGTGGATGGGCATCCCGACATCGTCGACATAGGGTTTGTCTTGCCGGTCCATCCAGACCGCCAAGTTAAAGCTCTGAACATAATCCACCAGCTTCTGGTAGGCCAGTCAATCCTCGACCCCCAAGCTCAAATGTCTGACTCGGTAGTGGCTGGTCGACATATTAAAATGTTCCGACTGCCATCTTAAGGGGATCCTCGACATCAGTTTTTCCTCTCTGCTAGCGTCATACTTATAATAGTAAAAACTGTTGAGGGCATACCGGGTGAGAGGTTTCACCACGTACCACCTCCCCTTGAAATGGAAGGCAGAATCAACAAACGTCTTAAACAATCTCATGGGCTGTTTGAGAGACACCCAACTATGACGCCCCCCTGCGCCTGACCGCTGCAGGTAGAAGATGCGAAAGAAAAGGGGCAGTGTGCATCCGACCCTGAGAAATCGGCAGACCAATTTGAATTCCCGGATGAAAGCAATGGAATTCAAATGCAATTGCGAGGGCGCCAACCAGAGCCACCTGAAGACCCCCATCTGGAAATCATTAAAAGGAAGTCTCATCCTCGCTTCTCGGAAGGAAAACTCGTACATGGCGAACTACTTCCCTAGAAAACGATGGCATATTCGATCTACTTCCCGAGGAGCAAGACATTTCCAGTTCGATGTGTCCTCGGGGCTAATGTCCTCGACCACAGCGTACACGGTGTCGTACATCGGAAAAATACGATCCTCGCGAACGCGGTCGCGGCTGGGCTGACTTGAGAGTCGCCACCTAATTTTATTTTATTCCCAAAGAGGGAAAGGGAAAATATAGATAAAACCCGGGAAGAAAGGATAAAGACAAGGTCGTCGGAACCATTGCCTAGGTTCGGAAGTCGGTTATGCAGGGGGAAGGTATTAGTACCCCTTACATCCATCGTACTCGATGGGAACCTTCTAACTTGTCACGCGCGAAAGGATGTCTATGCCTAATGAATTACTTGCTAAAAAGGGAAAAGGGTTTAAATTTTATTATCTTTCTTTAACGAAAGGATTTAGGAGTCGAATTGCACTAAAGACTATGGGTAGCTTATTCCGAACCAACAAGCCAAGCGTCTTGCGACGGAATAATCAGAGCGAATAACGAGAGCTCGTAATCCTCCTTTCTACCACTTAAGGCTCGTGGCGCACAATTTTCCTCATATTATTAAAGTATTTTAATACCTAAGACCACTTGACGTTGGATCAAGGGTTTGGATTTAAAAGAATCATCTAGGTAGGTCGATTGCGAGGCATAAAGCGATCGCGAAGGGTGAATGCAAAATGGAGGTTAAGGATTAATTAACTATGCGGGATCTAGTCCTAGTCCTAAGCTAACGCGGAGCCGTTGGAGCTCGAATTAAACCGAAAGCGTCAAAATATAGCTCCTTAACTATCTTAGAATTGATTCAAAGTTAGAATCATTCTATGAGAAGTCGAGCGTCACTTTATAGTCAAACGATTATTTAAATAGAAGAAATGTGATAAAAAAATAGAATTGGTCTCATATTGATCTAAATGACGCCGATTTGTCAAAATCGAACATTTAGATCGTTTGTTATATCATCGACCATAAAAATGAAATAAAGTATAAAATTAATAGTAAATAAAAGAATTGGCCTCATGTTTAATTTAAATAACGTCGATTTATTCGAAATCGAATCTTTAAATATTTATTCATCGGCCCAAATAAAATAAATTGAGATAATGAGAAATAATAAGGAAAATAAAGGTGTGGCCTCAAATTAGGGGATAACGTCGATTTATTAGAAATCGAATATCACCATTTATCATTGGCCGATTAAATAATGAAGTCGATAAATAATAATCGATCTAAAATTAATTAGAAACCAATAAAAAAGAATAGAAAATGGTCTCATATCAATTCGGACAACGTCGATAAATTGAATGTCACAAATCGGATAATAATATCATGGACCAAATAATAAATATAAATAAACCAATAAATCGATAAAATAATAAATGAAGAAAAAGTCGACCTCTAATTGGTTTAGACAACGTTGACAAAGTCAAATATCAATAAACCGTTTATTCTTATCATAGGCCCAAAATAATAAATATAAAGTAATGAGAAAATAATGAAATCGGTCTCAATTTAATGGATAACGTCGATTAAATAATCAAATATCTCATTTTTATCATTAACCGAATAATAAAATATAATAGTGAATAAAATAATAAAATCGGTCTCAATTTAATGGATAACGTCGATTAAATAATCGAATATCTCATTTTATCATTAACCGAATAATAAATCGAATAATCGATTAAATAATAACGAAAAAAAATAAAAGTGGCCTCATAACAACTTTGATAACGTCGATTAAAATCGAATATTGAAAAATTTATAATTATATCATTGGCCCAAATAAAATGAATATAAATAATAAAATGAGTATAAAAAGGCTTACAAATTAATATAGACAAAATGGTCTCATAACGATTCCGATAACGTCGGTAAACCGAATATCAAGGAAACGCGGTTATATCATAGACCCTAAGAATAAAGTGTAATGAAAAGAGATATAAAGAAAATTGAACTTAATAATCAACAAACAATTAAAAATAAATAAAATAATTAAATAACAATACAATAAATATTGAAGAACAACAAAAGGGTGCCATGAGACTCAGGATCTGTAAATCTTAGTTGGGCTGAGCCCAAACCATCTACAACAGCAACAATGACTCTTATGAGCCTCTCTCTTATTAAAAAAAAGCCAAACAACATTAAAAAAAATAAAGGAAAAAAAAATAGTTCCTCTTTTAAAACCACAAACATATAGATTCAGTAACATAATCCAACACGGTTCAGACAAGTAAAACAAAAAATGCTATTCACATCTCAGGAAAACCTTAAACCCACCCTCAAGACTTCACGACGGCGGCGAGTTTCGTTTCTGTTCGCGGTTAAGGTCTCACAGTGATGATGCTCAGTTTCGACCTCTCACTCTTGGAACTCACTCGCGGTTTCCGTTTTCGTTTCGATTTAATTTGTGCGCTTCATTTCGAGATTCACGGTTCTGTTTGTGGGATTTGAGGGTTGTGATGGTGAAGGTTTAAGGGTCTGTTTGGTTGTTGTTTGCGTGAGGAGATTTATGGTGAGTTTTACAATGGAGGGAGGGCGATTGGTGATCTGAAGAAAAAAGAAGAAGGAGGTAAGCCGCGATTTGTGTTTATTTTTGTTTCTGGTTTGGGTGCTGTTGTGAAGGATTTTTCTGTGTCCGTTTCTCAATGATTGGATCTCTTTATTTATAGGATCAAAAAGTGAGGATTGGGCATGGATGAGCTGTTATTTGTGAATCAAAATCCATCCGCTGGAAAGGATTCTTCGATGATTTTGTGGGGTCCAAAAGGGTGACTCACCCAATTTGTTTGTCTGTAGTGATTAGGACCTTTTTCTAGAAACAAGGTGGTAATTGGTGATGACTTGATTTTCACTGACTGTAACTCTTGAGTATTTTCACTGTAAAACTCTTTTTTACTGCTTGTAAGACTTGCTTGAATCTTGTGACCAAATCCTTTCTTTTTCCAGGTGTGCACTTATAGGAGTATATCTAAGAATTTGAGATATCAACCTCCTATTATGTAATGACATGGTTTGTGCTGCTGGTTACAACCCTCTTGAGACATAGAGATTGATGCCTCTAGATGTGCCCTTGCTACTAAACATGGTACTAGCAGCTGATACGTTTGAGTTCTAAGGCTCCATAAGAATCGAATTAGCTTCCTCAATTCAACTGGTAAGTTTAAGTGATTTTATGTTTTGTACCTGCCGAATCTTGAATCTTTATTAGGAAGAAAAACTTGTCCGTTCCGCATTTTTCACTTGTTTGGAGGATTGATGAGATAGATTTATGTGGTTTTTCTTTATGTTCTCATCAGTCCTCATAGACTTTGCTGATATTGGTCTCACTTTTCATATATGCTCTTTCAACTTTTTTCCTTGTAAGAACTTAGTGTGACAGATATTTTAAATTGATATGTGCTTGAATCAATTTCAATATGAACTGTAATTGAGAGAGATATATTGAGACTGAACCACATGTGTTTGCTGTTTGTGATGCAAAACAAAGTTATTTCAGTAGGATTTAACAATATTACCATTTGACATTATGATTTTGTTTCAATCCTCTTTCAGTTCATGTTACCTCGCATTGCTCAAATCCATTCACTGCATTTTTACCTTCTTGTGTACTGCTGCGACAACTTGAAATTATGCTTATGACCTTTGCCCTGTTTTCTTTTTGATGTATGTGAAAATGGTCCGACGGAGCTTTATTAATCATGTTGCCCATGTTTCCTCAGCCCTGCTCATTCTTCTGTTTATACACTAATAAGCTTCCTTGTTCGATATTGCGCAGATTTGAAATGGCTGCATAACCAATGCTTTGGCGAGCTTGAAATCGGCATATAACGTGGAAATTGGATGTGCTTGGTAAGGACCTCGGTGATGTGAAGCAAAGGTGTGTGATGCTAGCTCTTGTAACTTTACATCTGATGGAAACCGGATGAAACTTTGATGCTGATGACATGAGGGAATCAGAACGTCGTGAATTCACAGCTGGGAACGGCGTGTGACTGTGTATATGGTTGAATATTCGGAATGTGGCTTAACAGTGTGAAATCCATGGCTTAGACTTGAAGTTTGTTTGAACTTAGGAATTCTTGTATCTTCTTGTAGGTGAGCAATGTAGATGCAAGATGCTTGCCACAATAAGGAAGAGCTATGGCCATGGCAAGATAATGCATGAAGATAGGGACCTCCTGCAAGTTGGCGTTGACATTGGCAAGTGGATAAAGGAACTTTTCTTTGGAAAAGGTGGTATTGAGACTTGGATGGGACTCACTTGATTACTCACGATAGGATCTTGTGGCTATCCATAGATTTTCGAACCTTGCAGCAATAAAGGCTCTGTATTTTATCACATATACAAACAACATTGTAAAGCTCTTCTTTTTTCGTTTCAAATTCAATGGGATTACTAATGACACATCGGTTACACCGCTTGCATAAATAACACTGTGCTTGAAATTGACTCCATGTAATAAAAGTTCACCTATAGTTTCTCTTTATTACCCTTTTTAAACTTTGTTTGGATTTGTAACCAATTTGCAAGTCTGTCCATTTATTTTACTAATAACAAAACTGAAGCCACCTTAGAATCTTATGTTCATTTGACTTGAACAACTTTTTCTTAAAACTGTGCTAACCAAACTATTCTTGGAAAAAATAACTGGGCTTTCCCTAGATCAATGTCCTTAAAACCCTTCTTGAGCATTATTTCGCATTTTGATGAGACAAAAATGATAATCCTAAACTTCAACACAAGACCAAGTATGACCAACCAAATCATCCATTCAACCAATAAATTAAACATGTACCGATCTAGAATAAAATAGGCACATGCTTCTCCTCATGCTATTACTAATTAACAAACTTGTGAAAAGAAATTTAATGAAGGAAAAGTGGAAACCCTTTAACAAAAACAAAAAAAAAATATTCACAAGGATTTAATTAGGAAATTATGGCCAAAAATCAAATGATTACACTAAAATGGGCTACTCACATTATAAATATTTAGAAAAAAATATAATATAAAAATGCAAAATAGAATAAAAGGTAGGACAAATTTGGGGTATGACAGATGCCCCTATCTAATTGTCTTAAACCCGAAGAAGTGAACTGTCGCACGGCGCTCAATTTTCTTAGGGCAAAAGTCAATTAGATATAAGAAGACCCAAAATTTGTCCGATGCGAAATGTAATGCGATGTTGAAACATGAAATGCATAAATGAATGCAATTGCTGGGGATTTTAATGTAGTTTGAATGCGATATGAAATATGATGACATAAAGTCTGTGAGGATGATGAAATGATTGAATGAGGAGAAAACAATGAAAATAGTAATGTAAAAAAACTGGTTGGGTAAAACAAGACTTTTCTGCAAATCAGTCTGGACCACGTGGAATAATCAGAAATACTCGGATTAAAAAGGTGTAAACCTTGGAAGAGGAATTAATGACATCTAGCAAGGCTTTAGATGCATAAATACCAAACTTGGAAATCAACGCCCGAAACATCTAGAATAGTACTAGATGTGGAATGAAACCAAATCATGAAGATACACAAAGGGAGAGATCAAATTTTTCAACGAAACATTCAAAAAGATGCCCCTTGAAATAAAGATTTGTGTCAAACTCCTCAATGAGACGAACCAGAGAGATAATTGAAGGAAATATAAGAATTTCTCAATGGGATTAACCGGAAAGAGACAATTGAAAAAGGGTCCACGTCAAACTTCACACAGTTTGAAGAAAAAGAAAATATCCACGTCAAATTTTCTTAACAAGACAAATTTGAAGGAAAAGAGTTCCATGCCTAACTTAACACAGTTTGAAGGAAAAGAAAATATCCACACCAAATTTTCTTAACAAGACAAATTTGAAGGAAAAGAGTTTCGCGCCAAATTTTCTTAACAAGACAAATTTGAAGGAAAAGAGTTCCACGCCAAACTTAACACAGTTTGAAGGAAAAGAAAATATCCACGCCAAATTTTCTTAACAAGACAAATTTGAAGGAAAAGAGTTTCACGCCAAATTTTCTTAACAAGACAAATTTGAAGGAAAAGAGTTCCACGCCAAACTTAACACAGTTTGAAGGAAAAGAAAATATCCACGCCAAATTTTCTTAACAAGACAAATTTGAAGGAAAAGAGTTCCACGCAAAACTTAACACAGTTTGAAGGAAAAGAAAATATCCACGCCAAATTTTCTTAACAAGACAAATTTGAAGGAAAAGAGTTCCACGCCAAATTTTCTTAACAAGACAAATTTGAAGGAAAAGAGTTCCACGCCAAACTTAACACAATTTGAAGGAAAAGAAAATATCCACGCCAAATTTTCTTAACAAGACAAATTTGAAGGAAAAGAGTTCCACGCCAAATTTTCTTAACAAGACAAATTTGAAGGAAAAGAGTTCCACGCCAAACTTAACACAGTTTGAAGGAAAAGAAAATATCCACGCCAAATTTTCTTAACAAGACAAATTTGAAGGAAAAGAGTTCTACGCCAAATTTTCTTAACAAGACAAATTTGAAGGAAAATAGTTCCACGCCAAACTTAACACAGTTTGAAGGAAAAGAAAATATCCACGCCAAATTTTCTTAACAAGACAAATTTGAAGGAAAAGAGTTCCAGGCCAAATTTTCTTAACAAGACAAATTTGAAGAAAAAGAGTTCCACGCCAAACTTAACACAGTTTGAAGGAAAAGAAAATATCCACGCCAAATTTTCTTATCAAGACAAATTTGAAGGAAAAGAGTTCCACGCCAAACTTAACACAGTTTGAAGGATAAGAAAATAAACATGAATGACAGGGTGACAGACACGACTGCTTTGATAGGTATCAAATGAATTGGACTTTGACTTTTGGTGGTTGCCAATGGAAATTGGACTTTAAGGATGCCAAACGAAATTGGACTTTAAGGATGCCAAACGAAATTGGACTTTGATCACAAGGTAAGATGAAAAGACCTCGGGAAATGCAAATGAGCTTGAAGTATACTTCAAGCTATGCTGGATATGAAGTCGTATGATGTAAATGGTCAATGTTTGTAATGCAAATGTAAATGATGAGACCAAAGAATAAGACTCTCTTGGAAAGGTGCGGCTGAAGCAGCTGATTCCACAACACATGGAACTTTCCCAACTATGCCTTTAAGAGATGTCTTGAACACAACTTCAACCATTCTTGTATGAAGTATCAAGATGCTGATCCTTTTAGGAAGGAGTTATAAGTTTTACTTGGGGATTGCTTGAAGTGGACTGCCCCATGTTGAACGATTCTGAAGTGACTGCTTGAATGGTCGCTTGAAATGTTTGCCCCAACACGAGTCTTGGAAAGATTCCTTGAAGAATATGATCTTTGGTTGTAAGGTTCCCCTGATAGGATCACTGATCAAGTTTCTCAACTATTTAAAATTCCTTGATGATGAGTGCTTACTTGAAAATAAAATATTCATTCAAAAATGTTAATTTTAATGCAACGCTCAAGCAAAAAGTTTTGAAATCATAATCATTATTGGAATGATATTTGGAGTAAAGCAAATGAATCACTGGTAATGACACAATATTTATTCAATCATGCAAAGTGCAAAGTGAAAGATAATGCAAATTGAAAGATAATGCAAAAGGAAGGATACCAAAGCAAATGATTGGCAAATCTCTTGTGGAGTCAGCTTATGCAACCTTGCTGCAATATGCTTTCAAAACAAACCTAGCTTCAATTAGGTCTTTAAAAGGGTTGTAACATGGTCTGGTTCACGGTTTATGAAACAAAGGATATAAGGCTCAAGATTTAATTTTTACCCAACCCATTCTCCATGATGACCTTCACTCCTACGCTCAATTAACTCAACCTATACATTCAGGTTATTTGGAGTTGCACCGATGAGGATGGCCCAAAAGCCAAAGGATTATTAGATAGCAGTCATTGCCTCTTCGCAACATTTTGTTTTTTTTTTGTTGAGGACTTTGGGTCAACGCATCTTTCGTATTTGTTGAGGAATTTTGGTGATCTCTTTTGATTTGATTTGTGTATTATCCCTAACTTTTGCCTGGACTACATCTTTGATGTTTTCAGTCCACCAGGATGCTTTTATTTTGCCTAAGTCGCCCTTTAGGTGTTGTCTTAGCGGCTTTTTCCATCATTTTTATATTGGGCAATGACTGCCATTAACTTCCTTGACAATTGTGCGAAGGAAAACTTGGGCTTGAAATCCTTATTGAAAGGTGTAAGGAATGATTCTCCTGAAATTGAATACATATTCGAATTAATTGAGGACTACCCAGCCCCGGGTTAAGATTACGGTTTTTTCATGTAGAAAGAAACTCCGACTTCAAAGCTCAAAGGGGTTGGCAATGGATTAACTTCCTTATTTCTCCAGTGTTTGGGAGTTGAAACAATGCATGTATATCATCAGCAAGGTTTTATTTTGAAAGCAAACCATTCAACAATTTGGGTATCTCTTTTTCGTCATCCTCCCTCCAATCATTGCTTATACAACAAATGAATAAGAGAAACAATGGTATATATGTTTTTTTTTGAAAATGAAAAGCATGAATACGCACAAATATGAAGATGAATGAATTGATTCAAAAAACATGCGATGCTCATTTCATTAACGTTAACATTAGAGAACAAACAAAGTTTTTAAACAAATACACATAATGCAAACAAGGAAATTAAAACTGAAAAGAAACAAGGCCTAGTGTCTAATCAGTAGCAAGGATGAACTTTCCCGTCTGACCCACTGGCTTTAGGTAGTAACTTGTGATTCTTCGACCAAATCTTTAGCCACTTTTTTTTGGCATGGGATCTATTTCAACCTTGGGAGTCTTTCTCGGTGTGAAGGTGAGCAAGTCTCCCCTGACCAAGTCCTGAACTCGAGCTTGGAAAGCATAACAGTTCTCAATATCATGACCTGCAGCTCCTTCATGGAATGGGCAATGAAGATCAGTCCTAAATCCAGGAGGAAGAGGATTTGGAGGGTTGAGAGGTCTAGTGGTAACAAGACCTTTTTGGCACAAGGCAAGGAAAATCTCAGCATACTTCATGGGAACAGGATCAATAGGAGCCTTGGGCCTGGGATTACGAGTCTGATTCTGACCAACATTCCTTTGTGGATGAGCTAGAGCTGGTGGAGCGTTAACCATAGGAGAAATTGCGGATACTTGGGCTTCACCATATTGTTGTTGCCTATAGTAGGGTCTTCTTTCAGTGTTGACAGCATGAGTATCACCCTCTTTCTTCTTTTGAAAATTCCCAGAGGACTTTCTCGCAGCATTAGAAGCTTCAACACTTCCAAACTTACCCTTTCTGATTCCTTCCTCTAACCTCTCTCCAATAGTGACTAGGTCAGCAAAACTAAATGATAAACTACCTATCATCCTTTCCCAGTATAGAGGTTGAAGAGTGTCCATGAACAGACCAGTCAGTTCTTTCTCTGCCAAGGGAGGCTCAACCTGAGCAGCTAGCTCTCTCCATCGCTGAGCACACTCTTTGAATGATTCTTTTTCTTTCTGAGACATGTTTTGAAGCTGACGGCGGTCAGACACCATGTCCAGATTGTACTTGTACTGTCTCAGGAATGCATCAAGCAAATCCTGCCAGCATTGGATGCGGCTTTTCTCGAGTCCCATATACCACTTCAAAGATGCCCCACTCAAGCTATCTTGGAAGCAATGGATGAGCAGTTTGTCTTTATCAGCATGGGCGGCCATTTTGCGGCAGTACATGATCATGTGGCTTTTTGGGCAAGTGTCTCCCTTGTATTTTTCAAATATTGGCATTTTGAACTTGTCTGGCATAACCAAGTTCGAAACCAAGCACATGTCTGATGCGGCAGTGTTGAAGACATCAAATCCCTCAACAACTCTTATCCTTTTCTCCAAAGTCATACATTGTTCCCTAACATCCTTGATATTTCCAGCCTCTCCTTGTACTAAAGATGGTGGATTATGCACAAAGGGAGGATTCACATAAGCAATTTGGGAAACAGTATGCACATTAGGTTGAGAGTCAGTGAACACTCCAGGTTTAAAAAAAGTGGATGTACCAGTCATCTGAGTAGTTGCAAATGGCGGAGTGTAACCTGGTGGCAATCCAAATTCTGGCCATGTGCTAGCGGGTCTTGAAGACTTTGTGTTAATGACGAAACTACTGACTTCAGAGGTGACGGTCCTCTGAACTTGAGTGTCCTTAGTAGCCAAGACTTGGAGCATTTCCATGATCTTGCTCACACTGCTCTTCAAGTCGTCAATGTCTTCCCTGACTCACTTGTTGTGTTCTTCTTGTTCAGCCATTCTTCTTCTTTCGTGGGCCCTAGTTCTGTATTTGCGTGGAGGAATCAGCTTGACGGGTACTCAACAACTCTGAAGACGAGAACGAATGAGCATGAGCAACTATGAATGCAAAATGAATGCAATGATATGCAAATAAAATGCGAAAAGATGTTAAACATAAAGTCATGGTATCACAAGTCCAAGGTACGAATGGAGGATATTCGGATTGCTTTCCTCATAAGGATCTTGTCGGGTAGGCTATAAAGTTTAAAGGAATCCCAAAGTTAACAATCCTTATGGTTGTTCATCATACACGCTAGAAGCATGACGGTTGATTGACTCCACCATATGAATCTCCCTTGGGTGAGATCTTTGTATCGAGCCACGCGAGAGGGAAGTCTCTCGGTGCCCCATACTACGCGACCACCTACACGGGGTTTAAAGCAAATTCTCAGAGTTATGGACCTTCCTCAATTGTTTGATGCACGTGTCAATTTTTGTATATCTTTGACAGTCAATCAACTCCATTGAGAAAATCTATTCTGAGTGAGGTCTTCATACCGAGCCACGCGAGGGCGAACCCCCGTGCCCCATACTACGCGACCGTTAGTCGATGTTTTAAGCCACATGACTTAAGGTTCTAAAGGTCCTCAGAGTCGATGACCCTAATGAAAATAACTGAGCACACACGTCAAGAACTTGACGGTCGTCAGTGTTCTCATTAGAATCTACTCCGAGCGAGGTTTTCGTATCGACAACCCACGAGAGCGGTTCCCTCGGGGGCCCATACTACACAACCTCTTCTAGATTATGTTTATACTCATAGTCCTGGGTATAGAGCCTTTCACCCAAGCTTCTCTTGCAATCAAAGCGTTGATCCAAAAACCACAAGGTATAATATGGAAAACAATAAAGAAAGCTGTAAAAAAACAAGTAAGACATAAGGCAAACATACAAACAAGCGTGAAGCAACCTAGATTAGGCTTGACTTGCATAGGGGTGAACCAATCCCCAGCAGAGTCGCCAGCTGTCGTACCTTGGAAAAATACGATCCTCGCGAATGTGGTCGCGGCTGGGCTGACTCTAGAGTTGCCACCTAATTTTATTTTATTCCCAAAGAAGGAAAGGGAAAATATAGATAAAACCCGGGAAGAAAGGATAAAGACAAGGTCGTTGGAACCATTGCCTAGGTTCGGAAGTCGGTTATGTAGGGGGGAGGTATTAGCACCCCCTACATCCATCGTACTCGATGGGAACCTTCTAAGTTGTCACGCGCGAAAGGATGTCTATGCCTAATGAATTACTTGCTAAAAAGGGAAAAGAGTTTAAATTTTATTATCTTTCTTTAACGAAAGGATTTAGGAGTCGAATTGCACTAAAGACTATGGGTAGCTTATTCCGAACCAACAAGTCAGGCATCTTGCGACGGAATAATCAGAGCGAATAACGAGAGCTCGTAATCCTCCTTTCTACCACTTAAGGCTCGTGGCGCATAATTTTCCTCATATTATTAAAGTATTTTAATACCTAAGACCACTTGATGTTGGATCAAGGGTTTGGATTTAAAAGAACCATCTTGGTAGGTCGATTGCGAGGCATAAAGCGATCGCGAAGGGTGAATGCAAAATGGAGGTTAAGGATTAATTAACTATGCGGGATCTAGTCCTAGTCCTAAGCTAACGCGGAGCCGTTGGAGCTCGAATTAAACCGAAAGCGTCAAACTATAGCTCCTTAACTATCTTAGATTCGATTCAAAGTTAGAATCATTCTATGAGAAGTCGAGCGTCACTTTATAGTCAAACGATTATTTAAATAGAAGAAATGTGATAAAAAATAGAATTGGTCTCATATTGATCTAAATGACGCCGATTTGTCGAAATCAAACATTTAGATCGTTTGTTATATCATCGACCATAAAAATGAAATAAAGTATAAAATTAATAGTAAATAAAAGAATTAGCCTCATGTTTAATTTAAATAACGTCGATTTATTCGAAATCGAATCTTTAAATATTTATTCATCGACCCAAATAAAATAAATTGAGATAATGAGAAATAATAAGGAAAATAAAGGTGTGGCCTCAAATTAGGGGATAACGTCGATTTATTAGAAATCGAATATCACCATTTATCATTAGCCGATTAAATAATAAAGTCGATAAATAATAATGGATCTAAAATTAATTAGAAACCAATAAAAAAGAATAGAAAATGGTCTCATATCGATTCGGACAACGTCGATAAATTGAATGTCACAAATCGAATAATAATATCATGGACCAAATAATAAATATAAATAAACCAATAAATCGATAAAATAATAAATGAAGAAAAAGTCGGCCTCAAATTGGTTTAGACAACGTTGACAAAGTCAAATATCGATAAACCGTTTATTCTTATCATAGGCCCAAAATAATAAATATAAAGTAATGAGAAAATAATGAAATCGGTCTCAATTTAATGGATAACGTCGATTAAATAATCGAATATCTCATTTTTATCATTAACCGAATAATAAAACATACTAGTGAATAAAATAATAAAATCGGTCTCAATTTAATGGATAATGTCGATTAAATAATCGAATATCTCATTTTATCATTAACCGAATAATAAATCGAATAATCGATTAAATAATAACGAAAAATAAAATAAAAGTGGCCTCATAACAACTTTGATAACATCGATTAAAATCGAATATCGAAAAAGTTATAATTATATCATTGGCCCAAATAAAATGAATATAAATAATAAAATGAGTGTAAAAATGCTTACGAATTAATATAGACAAAATGGTCTCATAACGATTCTGATAACGTCGGTAAACCGAATATCAAGGAAACGCGGTTATATCATAGACCCTAAGAATAAAGTGTAATGAAAAGAGATATAAACAAAAATTGAACTTAATAATCAACAAACAATTAAAAATAAATAAAATAATTAAATAACAATACAATAAATATTGAAGAACAACAAAAGGGTGCCATGAGACTCAGGATCTGTGAATCTTAGTTGGGCTGAGCCCAAACCATCTACAACAACAACAACGACTCTTATGAGCCTCTCTCTTATTAAAAAAAAGCCAAACAACATTAAAAAAATAAAAAATAAAGGAAAAAAAATAGTTTTTCTTTTAAAACCACAAACATATAGATTTAGTAACATAATCCAACACGGTTCAGACAAGTAAAACAAACAATGTTATTCACATCTCAGGAAAACCTTAAACCCACCCTCAAGACTTCACGACGGCGGCGAGTTTTGATTTTGTTTGCGGTTAAGGTCTCTCGGAACTCACTTGCGGTTTCCGTTTTCGTTTCGATTTAATCTGTGCGCTTCATTTCGAGATTCACGGTTCTGTTTGTGGGATTTGAGGGTTGTGATGGTTGAAAGGTGATGGTGAAGGTTTAAGGGTCTGTTTGGTTGTTGTTTGCGTGAGGAGATTTATGGTGAGTTTTATAATGGAGGGGGGGGGGGGGGCGATTGGTGATCTGAAGAAAAAAAGAAGAAGGAGGTAAGCCGCGATTTATGTTTATTTTCATTTCTGGTTTGGGTGCTGTTGTGAAGGATTTTTCTGTGTCCGTTTCTCAATGATTGGATCTCTTTATTTATAGGATCAAAAAGTGAGGATTGAGCATGGATGAGCTGTTATTTGTGAATCAAAATCCATCCACTGGAAAGGATTCTTCAATGATTTTGTGGGGTCCAAAAGGGTGACTCACCCAATTTGTTTGTCTATAGTGATTAGGACCTTCTTCTAGAAACAAGGTGGTAATTGGTGATGACTTGATTTTCACTGACTTGTAACTCTTGAGTATTTTCACTGTAAAACTCTTTTTTACTGCTTGTAAGACTTGCTTGAATCTTGTGACCTAATCCTTTCTTTTTCCAGGTGTGCACTTATAGGAGTATATTTGAGAATTTGAGATATCAACCTCCTATTATGTAATGACATGGTTTGTGCTGTTGGTTACAACCCTCTTGAGAGATAGAGATTGATGCCTCTAGATGTGCCCTTGCTACTGAACATGGTACTAGCAGCTGATACGCTTGAGTTCGAAGGCTCCACAAGAACCAAATTAGCTTCCTTAATTCAACTGGTAAGTTTAAGTGATTTTATGTTTTGTACCTGCTGAATCTTGAATCTTTATTAGGAAGAAAAACTTGCCCGTTCCACATTTTGCACTTGGTTGGAGGATTGATGAGATAGATTTATGTGGTTTTTCTTTATGTTCTCATCAGTCCTCATAGACTTTGCTGATATTGGTCTCACTTTTCATATATGCTCTTTCAACTTTTTTCCTTGTAAGAACTTAGTGTGACAGATATTTTAAATTGATATGTGCTTGAATCAATTTCAATATGAACTGTATTTGAGAGAGATATATTGAGACTGAACCACATGTGTTTGCTGTTTGTGATGCAAAACAAAGTTATTTCAGTAGGATTTAACAATATTACCATTTGACATTATGATCTTGTTTCAATCCTCTTTCTGTTCATGTTACCTCGCATTGCTCAAATCCATTCACTGCATTGTTACCTTCTTGTGTACTGCTGCGACAACTTGAAATTATGCTTATGACCTTTGCCCTATTTTCTTTTTGATGTATGTGAAAATGGTCTGACGGAGCTTTATTAATCATGTTGCCCATGTTTCCTCAGCCCTGCTCATTCTTCTGTTTATACACTAATAAGCTTCCTTGTTCGGTATTGCGCAGATTTGAAATGGCTGCATAACCAATGCTTTGGCGAGCTTGAAATCGACATATAACGTGGAAATTGGATGTGCTTGGTAAGGACCTCGGTGATGTGAAGCAAATGTGTGTGAAGTTAGCTCTTGTAACTTTACATCTGATGGAAACCGGCTGAAACGTTGATGCTGATGACATGAGGGAATCAGAACGTCGTGAATTCACAGCTGGGAACGGCGTGTGACTGTGTATATGGTTGAATATTCGGAATGTGGCTTAACAGTGTGAAATCCATGGCTTAGACTTGAAGTTTGTTTGAACTTAGGAATTCTTGTATCTTCTTGTAGGTGAACAAAGTAGATGCAGAATGCTTGTCACAATAAGGAAGAGCTATGGCCATGGCAAGATAATGCATGAAGATAAGGACCTCCTGCAAGTTGGCATTGACATTGGCAAGTGGATAAAGGAACTTTTCTTTGGAAAAGGTGGTATTGAGACTTGGATGGGACTCACTTGATTACTCACGATAGAATCTTGTGGCTATCCATAGATTTTCGAACCTTGCAGCAATAAAGACTCTGTATTTTATCACATATACAAACAACATTGTAAAGCTCTTCTTTTTTCGTTTCAAATTCAATGGGATTACTAATGACACATCGGTTACACCGCTTGCATAAATAACATTGTGCTTGAAACTGACTCCATGTATTAAAAGTTCACCTATAGTTTCTCTTTATTACCCTTTTTAAACTTTGTTTGGATTTGTAACCAATTTGCAAGTCTGTCCATTTATTTTGCTAATAACAAAACTGAAGCCACCTTAGAATCTTATGTTCATTTGACTTGAACAACTTTTTCTTAAAACTGTGCTAACCAAACTATTCTTGGAAAAAATAACTGGGCTTTCCCTAGATCAATGTCCTTAAAACCCTTCTTGAGCATTATTTCGCATTTTGATGAGACAAAAATGATAATCCTAAACTTCAACACAAGACCAAATATGACCAACCAAATCATCCATTCAACCAATAAATTAAACATGTACCGATCTAGAATAAAAGAGGCACATGCTTCTCCTCATGCTATTACTAATTGACAAACTTGTGAAAAGAAATTTAATGAAGGAAAAGTGGAAACCCTTTAACAAAAACAAAAAAAAAAATATTCACAAGGATTTAATTAGGAAATTATGGCTAAAAATCAAATGATTACACTAAAATGGGCTACTCACATTATAAATATTTAGAAAAAAATATAATATAAAAATGCAAAATAGAATAAAAGGTAGGACAAATTTGGGGTATGACACACAGTAGTATCCTCATCCATAAAATATGACTTTTCTTCTAGAGGCTCGTCGGCGACCCACGACAGGTCATTACGTCCAAACGAAGAGACGTGCTCGATCCCCTCCTCGGGGTTTCTTTCCTCTGGTCGTCGTTTCTCGGCCGTACCTGAAAAGCAGAAAGGAAAAGTGAATTCGACATTGCATCAAATTCATCCTTCCACCGCAGTTCAAGTGAAAGGGCGAAGAGCTGAACGCCCTGAAGTCCCACTAAACCATCCTAAATCAACAAAGGGACGACTCTTGGACTCCCTCGAGCGTATACGAAACCCTTAAAAACCCCTGAGAAAGGCAAGGGATTTTGCCCGACGAACGCTTCGAACGCCTGCGTCCTTCATCAATCATATGATGATCCTGGCCGGCTTATTCATACAGATATGCATTTTTTCTCTGTTTCAAGCAAATTGCGCCTGGGACATTCATGTCTAAAACCTAAAAACTAACTTAAAACAGTGATCTACCTACCCTAAACGAAAAAAGTTATGAATTTTGCTACCTATCAAGCGAAAAATTGCATAAAAAGAGAAGGTATAAAGGATTACCTGACATAGTGGTGACGAGGAGGTTACGGTGGCGCGCAGGGAGTAAGCGGCAGAGTCGTCGGCGATTGCGGGCGGAGAGGAGTTTCTTCTCAGAGCTTCCGGTTAAATGAAGGAGCGAAAAGTTGATGTGAAGTGGCCCCTCCACCTTATATACTAAGAGAGAGCGTGGGCAAACACGTTAGGCAATCATTACCTAGGCCCCTAGGACGGAACTAGCACAGGAAACAAAGCGACGCACCATTAATGCCTAAGACACGTCAATTTATAGAATTCTAAACGATGTCGGGCAACCGCAGGTCTCCCTTACTATAAAGAGACATCCTCGACCCCTGAGAACACCACGCGCCCGACGATTTAAACGGCGTCCTCCACGACATCTGGAGCAGCTTGAATATGTCACACTTTGACACGAGAAAATGCTCGACACCCAATATGACTTCTCCCTCGAAGCAAATATGTGCTCGGCTCTTTTAAACTCATCGCTCCGATTCGGATACTCAACTTGGGGGGCTCCTGTTCTGGACTGGGCTCTCAGAGACTGTATTGGGCCGTGACCCAATACGTCGAGCAGATGCCCATCTACTCGGGCGAGCATACGATGGTCGAGCGTACACCATTTAATAGTCGGGCATACATCTTATGGGTCAAGCATACATTTTACGAGACGGGCAGATAACAAGTCCTCTATTCCACTTGCCATATCACCCAACTATCCCCCATTATCTTCTGAAAGATAGGGGCAGTTGGACCAAGGACTAGACCATTTGCTAGGTCTACACGCTCCTTACGCGTACCTTAGCAGTTCTTCCTTGGGCCTCGCTGATTCAGCCCAAGGAAGGACCTTGGCCCAGCGTTGGGGGCTCACTATAAATACTTTTTTTCACTAAAGGGTCATGTATTTTGATATAACTCTTCTTACTTACCACATATGTACCTCTATTGACTTTCACATCGGAGCGCCTTGCAGGTACACCTCCTCCATTCCATCCATCTTGTTGTTCACGTTCAGTTACTGGAAGGCCCTCCTGATCATCATCTTCTCCAATTCTTGTACATTGTTAATGGTTCATTGTTGAACTCCAACCTACTAGACATAACTATTATGGATTAAAATAAATTAAACCACTTGTAATATACGGCTGAACGAAACATACAATGACTAATAATAACAATTTACTTGCAATATACCACTCCTATATAAACTTTCATATTTATTTTTTGGATTTATTCTAGAATTATACTTCCGAGTATATTTCCAAATTTAAGGGTCATTTTTAAATTTTCCTAGTGTTGCTATCCACTATTTAGGATGAAAAATTAAGGGTTATATATGTTTGTGATTCTTTTAAATATCTTAAATTTCGTTTTTATTCCTTTAAAATATCTTTTTTAAAGAATGGTCCTCTTAAAATTTTGCACCTACACTTTTGGTTTCTAATAGTAAAATCGTCATTAAAATTGTCGTTATTGCAATCGCTAAGTAATAAATTGTTGTTAAAACCTTCTCTAATTTTGCCGTTAAGTTATAAAAATAGCCGCAAAGTTGCAGGAGGACCAAAAGTGTTAATGAAAAAAATTTAGAAGAATATTCTTTTAAGGAAATATTGAGAGACTAAAAACACTACTAGAAAAACCTTCTTCAGCCACATGTTTTTGTGACATGATTATTATGTGGCTAAAAAAAGATAGTTGTGACGTGATAATCACGCCACTACTTTTTTTTTATAATAAAAAAGATAGTTGCGACGTAAAATTCACGTCACTAAGTTGTGAAGTGAAATTCACGTGACAAATTATATTTGTTAATTAAAACGTTAGAAAAATTGAATTTTAAAATATAAAAAAAAAAACAAATGCTTTGTGACGTGAATTTCACTTCACAACTTAGTGATGTGAAATTCACACCGCAAATATTTTATGATATTCTGCGTCTTCTGCTTCTTCTGAATTAGGGCTGACATATGTCTAGAATGTAGTGACGTGAAATTCATGTGACAAAATTGCGACGTGAATTTCACGTGGCAAAAAATGTTGTCACACAATCTCCTATGACGTAAATAGTCACGTCACAAAAACTAAGTTGTAAAGTGAATTTCAACGTAGTGACGTGAAATTCACATGACAAACAACCGTTCTTTTTGTAGTGAAACAAAATTTGAGATATTTACGAGGATTACAATCATATTTAATCCAAAAATTAATGTACAAAAATAAATAATTAAGCAAAGAGTTTCTTTTATGTTTTTTTTCACCTGTCTTTACGATAAGGAAAAGCGAAGTAATATTTAAAATAGTAAAATTAAGATTAAATCTAAATAATATTAAAAACACTTTTTTAATTTTTTTTTTTATGGATTAAAATTCATATATTCCATCAAATTTATTTACCCACATAAACATTAGTAAATATTAGTGAAATACATGTAATTTTCAATTAAAAATAAAGTGTTGGAATATGTGTCAACGTGTTAAACATTCCTATTAATATTAATGATTTGTGAAAAAACATAAATTCTTAAAAGAAATAGAAATTTACGATTGAACAATTTTTATCTGTCCAAAAATATATAATTTTGACTGCTTTTTTACCTACTTGTAAATGTAGTTACATGACATACTACTAGTATATAATAACTATTAACCATTGATATGAATAATATAACAAGTATTTTAAATATTAAACTCTCTTGAATTTCTTTCTCTGCCTTTGTTTCCAGTTTGAACAAATCTAATTAAGTATAAAACGTTGACAAACATTGAAGGGCTTCAAACCAAACATAAAATGCTGCCGACTAATGAATACTTGAAATAAGTACTTTATATAATTAATTAGTCTTTATCACTTAAAAGTGTTTATTTGTATTTTCTAGTGAAAGATCATAATATATAGCCAAAGTCAAAGTGATTTTGCTGGAACTACGCCTGCTTGATTGATAATATATGTCATATTATATGTTTCCTTCTCTTTGACATTCAATCTACTAAAGTTTAACTGAAAAAATTAATTAAAATAACTTATTGACTTTATCTTATGATTTTCACCACAAGCTTAATTAAATCCTGACTTAGTACATTCATGTGACAGTAATGTAAACTTTGGCCTCATAGAAGTTTGGAACTTTGAAGGGTACTTGCTGCTATACATAGATGGAGATGGAAGGGAGAGGATTTTATAGCTCATACAAGAATTCAAGTGAGGAACTTTTCTTGAAAACATTGATGGATGATACTATTGGAGTGCCAATACCAACCATGGACAGGTTTGCTTTTAAGCCTGTTTCTCAAAGCTTTCGCGCAGACAGTGAAGAACTCTTCAAAAGATGGCTAACAAATGACCAGGGATACAATTCATCTGAATTGTCCAATCACCAAAATATGTCTGCATTTTCTGAGGGAAAGATTATGCAAGATGATGCTAAAGCTAATGATTATTCAACTGTTTTCAATCAATTTACTATAGGGTAATTGTAGCAGGGTTCACAAAACCTGATATATCTTTGTTGTGATTTCACTTATAATTAATAACTAGTTCAATGTTTATAATTTGGAACTTTTTGACAACTTTTTGCCAGAGAACCTGTGGATGAAGTTCTGCAATCTAGTAACTCTTTTCTTGCCAAGGTTTGTTTACATCAAACTCTTTGCAATCAAACTTTCATGTCGATTTGATTTTTGTTTCTAATGCAGGCTTGGTTTCTCACCGATCAACGAATGACTAGAAGCCGATCTTCTGAATTGAGGTATCAAAGTTTGGTTTGTGATTTAAAACTATTCAAAAGAAATTTTCAATAACTTATTTGGTAGTTTTTAATTGAAGGCAAAGGTATTCTGAAATGCACAATGATCAAGTAGAACAAGGAATAGAATCTGTGCACATGTTAGCTACTCAAAATGGTGCTAACACTAGACAACAAGAAGTTTCAAATTTAAATGGTTTTGATCACCTTAACCAAAAGGCTGCATTTGCATTTGCATCTCATTCAAATTCGTCTTCATCAACTTTCGGCAAACAACAATTAAATGATAACATGGATAAAGTCTCTTCGTATGTAAACATGCTAAAAAATTCATTAGAATTTAAGCGCGGCCGGATAGAGAAACAAGAAGTGGAAGATAACTCAAATGGACTATTTAGTCTTCAAGAAAATCCTTTCCTCCAAACTAGTTTTGGTGAAAGGAATGAAAATTGGAGTCACCAAAATCCTATATATGCTCAAGAAAACTCTACTATTCAAGTTAAGGATCATGAAGTCATGCAAACAGTGGAAGCATCCATAAACCTAATTGATTTGGATGGTTTGGTCAATCAAACAAATCCAATATATTTGAGCTCAGCTTCTCCAAGTGAATCTTCAGCTGTCACACCGGTAATCTCCACCGGTTTAGATGGATGCGACGATCCATGCATATCAAGCCAAACTCTTTGTGAAAGCTCATGGAATAAAGTTGGAGGAAGTACAAGTTTGAAAAATAGAGTCATAGGTATGCAAAAGTCTTTTGTTTTTTTTACAGTTTGATATTGTCACCATCACTAACCAATGGACTAATTATGCAGAGGACAAAGAGAAAGTTACAAAAAAACGTAGGATCGAGCGTTCTCGGAAGTATGTAATCCTTGAAAGATATTCTGTTTTTCTCTTAAATTTTTCGAAACCTCTGTTTAACCGTGACAAATTGCAGAATGGCTGAGGCAAAGGAAAGGAACTTGATACCATCAATTCCACCAGACATGCAAGTTGCTTTGAAGAGATGTGAAGATCTTGAGAAGGAAGTTCGATCACTAAAGCTTAATTTATCCTACATGAATAGGTAAATTAAATTATGTCACTATTTGACAACTTAATATTTTAAATTTTACAAATATAAAATCTCTTGATCATTATAGACTTGAGTTAGTCTTCATTTGCTTGTTAAATAGTATTAGACTTTATATAGCTAAAATATGGACTAAGATCATATACTATAAATTTTCAGGAAGGATTCTGAACAAACCAAACAGATAGAGGAACTTCAGAAGCAAAATGAAGATTTAGCTGATGAAAAAGAGTGTCTTTGGAAGAGAGTGAAAAAGTTACATTAGAAATTGGAAAAGTCTAAATTATGTTTTTTTTTCTTCAATATAATGTCATATTAATTGAACTTTTGTTTTCAAAAGGTTTTATAATTTTCGCAATTAGTTTTTCATTATTTTGTTCTATGAAGCTTACACGGCGAGTCGGCGTGTCGCCGTATCATATATGTGTCCGACACAAATACTCGTATGACATGTGTACGATACGAATCTGACACATTTTTAAAGTGCCAAACAAAAAAAATATTTGAGTCACATCGGACACGGATACGACACTTTATTTTAAATAAAGGACACAGTCCAAATAAAAAAAATCATATTTTTTTAATAAAAAAGGCCAAACTCAAAAAATTTCAATTTTTTTTATAAAAGGTTGCTCTTAAACTAATTGCACAACCTTATTCATCATCATATTTTGAAAATAAATTGGAGCACATATTCATTTTTACGTGATCAAAACTATTTACTTCGTACATTCATCCTTTGGTATGGTTCTTCTCTACAGGCGTTCTTTCTCCTCCCCATTGGAAATGGTTCTGAGCCATGTTTTCAATGAGGTTATAGGCTTCTTCGTAATGTTTATCCATAAGAGCGTCGTCCGCAGAAGCGTATATCGTCATCATGGTGTTGTATAGAAGTCCATTATAAAAGGTTATGATGGTTACCCAATTTTCAAACCCATGGTGTGGACATAATCTTAATAAGTCCTTGTATCTTTCCCACACTTCATAAAGTGATTCGGCATTTTTCTGTCGAAATCCGTTAATTTGAACTCTCAGCATAGATGTTATGCTTGGCGGGAAATAACGAGATAAGAAGACTTTCTTCAGTTCTACCCATGTTGTGACAGAGTTGGCTGGTAAAGATTGTAACCGGGCCCACGCTATATCTCTTAAAGAGAACAGAAAGAGTCTTAGTTTGACTGTGTCTTGAGTTACACCATTTTCTTTCATAGTATATGTGTATTGTACGATCTTCGTCAGGTGTTCATTCGGATCGTCTGTCGGACTTCTAGAAAACTGGTTATGTTGTACAGCTTGTAGCAGTGAAGGTTTGATTTCAAAATCGTTTTGGGCTATGGCTGGTGCTGCAATATTGTTGTGCGGTTCTAGTTGGCTAGGATTCGCATATGACTTAAGTGAACGAGGTGGTCCTCCGTTTTCTTCGCATGATTGGTTCTTCAACTGGTTCTTGTATAATAATTTCAGGAATAAGGGTTTCGTTGGGTTCGGTTCGGCGTCTCGAACTTAAGAAACGTTCTACTTCGTCGATTAGGGGTTCTAAGTTTTCGCCTCGAGAGCGAGTACTGGGCATACAATCGACAAAGGAAAGGTAAATTTATTGCCCTAGTCTAGACGGCGCAACAACTTAATACACTATTGACTAAATCTAAGTCCCCGAAAACGGCGGCAAAAACTTGGTCGCGACTTTCTGCGTCTAACGGTTACTAACTGCAAGTGCACAGTCTATCGCATAGTAATAAAAGATATCAATCCCACAGAGACTCGATAATCAACCTAGTGTAGTCGGGTGTTACTATGTTTAGCTAAGGCAAGCGATGTTTTAGGTTTTAAAGGGTTAAGAATTAACTAAATTAAATTAATGATATAAATTATCGGTACATAATTGATTTTTCCTTCACGAATTCAATAGAGGGTCGGCTTGTTAAGGTTTATTAAGTTATCTCTCCGTAGAAACTCTCGGTTTAAAAGTCCTCAACTCACACTCTCGTGGTCTTGCCTAATACTATACTCATAAGTTCAATTGAGTGCTCTCGCTGTGTCAATTCAAGTTAGAAATACTCTTTGGAAACCTAAAGGTTCTAATTAATTTTAAAGCGTTTTCGATATGTTTAAAACTAATGCTCGATTTCAACTATCTGATTAGAACCTCACACTCTCGTGGTCTTAATCCTAATCTTTTAGACTCTCTTACTCTCGTAACGAAAGTTAATTAAAATAAGAAATCAAAACCAGATTATAACTTAATTTAAGGTTTTAGCCTAATTCTATCGAATTCGTTCCGGTTTATACAATTACATACCGATTAACGGTTTAAGCTGCCATATTAAACGAAGAAAGGTAGAAGGAGAGAAATTGCATAATGTAAATAAATGCGATAATAAGGTTCGATAAAATAAATAAAAGCGAATGCAATACAACGAAAATAAAAGTCGAACTTCGAAATAAAAAAGGCAGCAATTGGACGTAAATCGAAGTCCCTTCGGTGCAATGGCAGAGAGTTCTATTTATAGATGTTGTGATAGAGTTTGTTGAGAAAAATATGACTTGGACTTCGATGGGCTTTTGACTGAGTTTGAGAGACTAAGTGGACTATGGTTGAGAAAACTTCTCAGGCTTTGAACGAGAAAATCTCTACTGGATTGACTTTTGTTGCTTCTGTTACGAAATTTGTGTTACTGAGTTGTTAAGTTGAAACGAATGTCTTGCAATTTGAAACGAACAACTAAAGGATGAGACGACTAACTCATTGCCAAGTTGGGCGTCTGACACAATGAGACGATCGTCTGGTCATTATGACGACCGTTTGACAGCAAAAATGTAGAATTACATTTTTCTGTCATTTTTCTTGTGTTTTCTTTGGTTTCTTGCCTTAAAAGCTTCTTTTTTGCATTTTGCCTCCAAATGACGAGTCCGGTCGAATGTATGCAAAACAAACACAATTTGCGCGTAAAATCATCCAAAACAAATAAATAAACATGTTAAATAATCGATATGAATTCGAGTTATCAGTAATTCCCTTAATTTGCACCAGAGGAGGACCCTCCTCGACGGTATTTAGGGAATTTCCACCGACAAATTCTTATGAATTTACCAGGGAGAGGCCTCCCGGACCTCACCGACGTTTAAAACTACCAGGAAAAAAAAAGGCAATTATAGCCTAGAATTACCAGAAAGGGGAGGAACTTACTTGACATATTCGCTGGTGAAGAAATAGAACGGTGACGCTGACGATGACGATGCGCTTTCCGACAAAAAAGTGAGAACGTCCTGTGATCTTCTGAGGAGACTTGGAGAGTGAAGGCGAGAAATGAGGAGAGACTCACCTCAAAATACTTTTATAGGCCCCCCATACGAAGGAGTGTGCCTAGGCCATCATTGCTTAGGCTACCTAGATTCCCATATGCTGTCAGACATTTAATGCACCGTCACACGTAAAACGAAACGACACATTAAAGGCCATAATGATGAGGAACGAAAATCCAGACATGTCACCACTTAGGAACTCCACAGGACGTCAAGCTACCGAGCACACACATCCTCGACACCACAGAAACACAAAGGACATCGTGTGCGACTATCTCGAACAGGTAATCCTCCTCGACGAGTCGAACCCAATAAATATTTTGCCCGCACTACCCGAAGAGAACGCCAAAAGACATGAACATACGTCCCTGATGTTCATCAGTCTCATTACCTGCAACCTGTATGCCCGACCAGACTTATCCTTAAGTCATCCCTCCACATCGGAGTTGCGACTTGGGGGCTCATGTTCTGGACTGGGCCGACGATGTCCATGTCGGGCATAGACCTAATTCGTCGGGAAGAGGCCCACAACCTGATCCAAAAGACTTCAGTTCTGGACTGGGACGACGTAGCACACGTTGGAAAGAGGCCCAGTCCGTCGGGCAGACCCATGACCTAACGCATGGGGACTTGGGGAAAACATCTCCCTCATGTGCCTCATTCAGTCAACTGCCCCGTTATTTTCTCCTAGTATTACGGGACAGTTAAACCAAGGGCAAAACCACACACTAGGTCTTATATGCTCATACGTAATCCTTGACAGTTCTTCCTTGAGCCTAGGTAATCCAGTCCTGAAAGAATCTTGACCCAACACTGGGGGCACATTATAAATACCCTCTTTTACTAGAGGGTCAGGTATTCCATTCTATTATATTATTACCTATTATGTACTTGCACTCAGTATACACTTTCTCACTTTGGCATCGGAGTACCTTGTAAGTACATCCCCCCAATTCACCACCATAGTCGTTCATCACTGGAAGGTTCCTCCTAGTCAGGTTAGATCAATGAGTAAGAAGACCATATATATGGCGAATCAATGGTTTCCAAATCTCCAAACCGTTATGAATGAATTTCCAAAGCCATTTTGCCAAAAGAGCTCTATTAAATATTCCCACATGCTTGATTCCAAGTCCTCCACAATCTTTATGCTTACACAGCCTCCGCCAACTCACCCAAACAACACTATTTTTATCTTTCGCTTCGGACCAAAGGAACCTTTTTTGAATGACAATTAACTCTTTAATAACCTTCGAAGGTGCTTTGTAAAACGAGAGATGATGGATAGACAAATTTGAAAAAAATAGTCACTCTCCCACCTATAGATAATAATCTACTTTTCCACTTGGATAATCGAGACTTGAAGCACGAAATAAGTTGTTTCCAAAACGCCAACCGCCTATGGTTTCCTCCGATAACAATGCCAAAGAATTTAAACGGAAGCATACCCGATTTGCATCATAAGAATTCCTCCGTAGCCTGCATGAAATCCCGATTCACTACAATACCAAAAATACAACTCTTCGCAAAATTGACGTTAAGACCAGAAATCATTTCAAAGCCTTGAAGTATAGTCTTAATGGCCAACAAATTAGCACACGACCCTTAACACGCAAGAGTGTGTCGTCAGCATGTCTTATTAAGTGCACTTGTTTAAATGATAAATTTTTGTTGTTATAAGAAATGTGTTTTCCACCTCATTTTCAGAACTTAATTTCAGCACCAAATAATGTTGCAAATGAAACTAGTGAATGTAGAGATGATGCTTAAGTAATTGGTCACTTGACCATTTTTCAATTCCGAATCAAAAGTAATATGAACAATTAATTAACTTGATTCAAGGTGCAACTGTTATTTAACATGATTGTAGGTGCAACTCTTAGGCACAACAAGTTGATGGAGTGTAGGAAGGAACTTGGAATGATAAAGTATGTGCTGCATATACAGTGTTCTATTTTTTGAAACACCAATGTTAGTGCTTCAAGTATTTAGTTGTTTATCCAATATTTTCAGTTTGACAATGATATTAGAGAGCATACATGCTATCAAATGACAATATTTTCCTGTTGCTAGATGTTTTGCATGCACTGATACTTATTGTATGTAGATGTTAACAAATGTCGCTTATAGTTAGTTAATGCAGAAACAAATAGACATGTGTTATTTGGTTGAGACAAGTGGTGGTGGTGAAAACTAGAAAGTGCAGATTAAGGTGTAGAAGAAGAAAATCAAACGGGAGGAATAGTGAAGAATAAAACCCCATATCTTTTTATTACAAGATTGAAAAAAAAAAAAAATAAAAAAAAAAAATAAAAATAAAAATATATATATATATATATATATATATATATATATATATATATATATATATATATATATATATATATATATATATATATATAATGCAATAGATCTAAAGATTTCCAAAGAAATACATGTGTTATATATGAGAAAGAAAGAGTGTGTGAATGAGTGACATATTAGACTTTAATGATTCAAAATGTAATTTTAAAAATTTTAATTAATAAATTTCTAAAAACACTATTAAAACTATTAATATTAACTTATTATTTCAAATAAATAAATAATATAAAATGTTGTCATGTCACATATGTGGGACAACAAAAATACAAAGTGTATCTAGTAAAAGCGGAGCGGAACCACAAAAATACAAAGTGCATGTAATTTTAGATACTAAAATCGCAGATTTTAATAGTTTAAAAAGTCTAAACTACAAGGATAAAAAATACATTTAAATTTTTTTATTCCATTTTTGTCTCATCTTATTTTTGTATTAATGAGTTAGTGAAAAATTTTTGTTTAAATATAATTAATTTTATTGTTATTTGATAATTTAGGAATGATTAAACACAAAATTATATTATTCTTTATGAGTGTATGTATGACTCAATAAATATTTCATAAAAAACTGAATCAATCCAAATTACATTGATTTAGTTTGATTTTATTTCTTAAATCCAACCGAATCATATGTATTATTTCTCTTGAATGATGTTTAGCGTTAAAAACCACTCGAAATGCACAGTAAATACTCCTTATTAAATATTATACGAGTACTGCTCTCTCGAGTCGCAACACAACACAATAATGCCAAGGAAACAAAGTCAAAAAAATCGTGAAAATAATAAAATATAAAAGGCCGACATCCTTTTTATAAAATAAAATACTATACTAGTAGAACAAACAAATGCATTTTTCTGACAAAGGATAATGGCTCTCACGTTTTTTAAGGCAAATGGCTCTCACGTTTAATGTCAACAACTATTAAGAATATATAAAATATATTTAAGCTAACAAAACATAATACAAAAACAAATTTAATTTACGCAAACTTTCAATAAACAAAAAATTTAATTTATCTAATAACATGTTAATTAATATATAATTTAATAAAAATAATAGTAATAATAAAAGTATTCTGAAAAAACAGAAAAGCAAAAGAATGGGTGAGAGAAGAAAAAGGAAATAGTTGAAGTTAAAGGCAAAGAAAGAGAAGAACTAATCACTCACCCACACTTGGTTAAATACTATGGCTTAATAATTAGAGCTATAGTTAAAGTTGTTAGCATCTCATATTTGACCTATCATTGCATGCCATTCTTTCCTTTTCTAACTTCTTCATACTCATTTCTCAAATACTACTTCTTCTTCACTCTCTCCTTTTCTCTTTCCGTTCTTTCTTTCTCTCTATCACACAACTAACAAACAAAACGTAACTAACTAACTCAACCGATTCTCTCTTTTCTCTCTCAGATCTGTTTCTCTCTTTTCTCTATTCCGATCTCATTGGAATTTCTGTTTAGGTAAACAACTTAATCAACTGTTTCTCGTCTAATTAATCGCTTATTTTTTAAGCTTATTTTTTAGTATATTGTCCTTTTTTTACAGATAATCGATTGTTTTACCTGATGATGAAGAATAATGAAGGAAAAGTGGCAGATAAGAGCAGGATTGTTCCGGTTTCAATCATATTCGTGGTGCTTTGTGGTCTTTCTTTTTATTTAGGTGTACTATTTGGTTCTGAGAATGATAGATTTGTATCGATTATCAGTCAGAGATCCATGGATTTTGCAAAGGAGAAGGAATCTTCATCGATAAGTTCTTTGAAAATTAACCATACCAGTTTTCCTGAATGTGGTATAGATTATCAAGATTTCACTCCATGTACAGACCCAAGGGTAATATGAATTTTGTTTTCTGTTTTTTTATGTTATATGATTTGTGGAAGAAAGTTTTCTTACCGTGTGTTTGGTTCAAAGGTGACAATAATTGATTCTGACTCTGAGTGAATCGATTTTGTAGAATTGATTCTAGTTAAAAGTGAGATGGATGTAAAGTGATTTATGTTTGGATACAATTACGTATAAGTGAGCTGAATAACAAATTTCGGTGTAAAAATCATGTTTAAACTGAAGTTACATATTCTAGCTTTAAATAGAATTAAATCTGGAGGCTGAATCAATTCTACTTTAGAAGAACCAAACACCTTAGAATCATTCCAAAATCAATTATATCTCTAGAATTGTTTTTGGCTCATCCAAAACTAAACCAAACATACACTTAATGATTAAGTTCGTGTTTGGATTGGCGAGCTTATCCAGATTGGCATAAGCGTCTGCAGTGCATACATGATAGCTTATAAAAACAGCTTATAATTTATATAAAAGCAGTCTAGTCTGCCTTTATTTTATTTTTTGTTAAAGAAATAGCTTATATATAAGCATTTATATCATAAGCGTTCAATTTTAGTAGTTTATCTAATTAGGGTCTAAGTATGATTAATTTTACAGAGATGGAAGAAGTATGGATCTTATCGATACATTATGTTGGAGCGTCATTGCCCTCCGATTTTTGAGAGGAAAGAATGCTTGGTTCCTCCCCCAGATGGATACAAACCTCCAATTAGATGGCCAAAGAGCAAAGATGAATGTTGGTACAGGTATAATATATGCCTTACGCGTTACGACAAATCAAAATATAAGATTGACATAGTTCAAGTTTCGTGCCATTGATATTTGGTTGCTCCATTATGTTTGTTTTTTATGAATTTCAGGAATGTTCCATATGACTGGATTAATGAGCAGAAGTCCAATCAACATTGGTTGAAAAAGGAGGGGGAGAAATTCTTCTTTCCTGGTGGGGGTACTATGTTCCCGAATGGTGTTGGTAAATATGTTGATTTAATGGAAGATCTGATCCCAGAAATGAAAGATGGGACTATTCGAACTGCCATCGATACTGGTTGTGGGGTGAGTCTTACATCTCTGTATGTTTTTATAAGTGTTGTCAATTGCAGATCACATAAAATAGAGGTTTGTTCCAATTCTACAACAGTATAGCGCCAATTCAACTGCTATTTGACAAAACTTTATACTAAATTACATATTGCCGAACAATAGTTGTTTGTTCAAATTCCTCTACGTATAGCACAGTAGTCGTTATTTGTCAGAATCGGTTTTGATGTAGGGAATAGCCTAGCAAATTACAGTTCTCCTTCTTTAACAACCATGTTCTAGTTCAACTATATGTGCTATTGCTTGTAGCTGTGCTTTCTTAATTGCAATGGAAATAAGTTTCAAAACCAACTAATTTTGTGACTAAAAAACACAGTTAATTTCAGTTGCAATTTTCAATCACATGATAGGCAAAAGAGATACATTGATTAATCCACATCACTCTTGTTCGTTTTAGGTTGCTAGCTGGGGCGGTGACTTGCTGGATCGTGGGATTCTTACTGTTTCTCTTGCTCCTAGAGATAACCATCAAGCCCAGGTTCAATTCGCTTTGGAACGTGGTCTCCCTGCAATTCTTGGTGTCCTTGCTTTACACAGGCTTCCATTCCCGTCAAATTCCTTTGATATGGCTCATTGCTCCAGATGTCTCATTCCGTGGACAGACTATGGTACTTCTTCTATGGATTTTGCACTTTTAGATCAATCTAATATTATTTATTGTTTTTATGCAACATTTACCCATGATCATGAACTTTACTGGTCTTGAAGCTTCTTAAACTTTGAAATTCAAATTGAAATCTTTTACTAGGCGGAGTTTATCTTCTCGAAATACACCGGATTCTTCGTCCTGGAGGATTTTGGGTCTTGTCCGGTCCACCAATAAACTACGAGCGCAGGTGGCGTGGATGGGACACAACAATCGAAGAACAAAGATCAAACTACGAGAAATTGCAGGAGTTGCTGACTTCATTGTGTTTTAAATTGTATAATAAAAAAGATGACATTGCTGTATGGCAGAAGTCTCCTGATAGTGATTGCTATAAAAACCTGACAAGAGATACTTATCCGCCTAAATGTGATGACAGCGTCGAAGCAGATTCAGCATGGTATACTCCAATTCGTACTTGTTTTATGGTTCCAGATCCAAAATTTAAGAAATTAGGTCTGAAATCGATTTCAAAATGGCCTGAACGGTTGCATGCTACACCTGAGCGCGTTTCAATGGTTTATCATGGGAGTGCTTATACGTTCAAAAATGAATATAGTGAGTGGAAGAAGCACATTACGCACTACAAGAAGTTGATACCTGAGTTTGGAACCGACAAGATAAGAAATATCATGGATATGAATACAGTATTTGGAGGTTTTGCTGCGGCCTTGATTGATGATCCTGTATGGGTTATGAATGTGGTCTCATCTCACGCTCCCAACTCGCTCCCTGTGGTTTATGATCGGGGCCTCATTGGAACGTTCCATGACTGGTAATTTTGAAATAGAAATGAGGCATGGAGTTTTTATTTATGAATATACTTTGTTCTTATAAATGATTTTTAGTTGATTTGATTTTTGTTTTGATAGGTGTGAAGCATTTTCAACATATCCTCGGACATATGACCTACTTCATCTTGCAGGACTCTTCACTGAAGAAAGCCACAGGTGACATAATGAGTTGTTTGTTGGTATTTGAACATACCAATAGTTAGTTTAAATATACTTTTGGTCCTTGCAAATATTTCATTTTTTGCTTCTAATCCGTGTAAATATACATTTTTTTTGGTATCAAAATTGGTCATTATAATATGTAGTTTATTTGTTTTTTTGTCCCTCAAAGTAAGGACTAAAATGAACATTACAACTACGATTTCAATATGAACAAATTTGTGCTTGGCAAACTGAGCTAGTGATGCTATTTGTTTCATAGTTACTTGTATTTCTGGCTGGTTCATTCTAACAATGATTGTTACTTAACAGATGTGAAATGAAGTATGTATTGCTGGAAATGGATCGGATTTTACGACCTGATGGGTATGCTATCATACGCGAGTCAAGTTTCTTTTTGGACGCCATTACAACCATTGCCAAGGGTATGCGGTGGGAGTGTCGTACAGAAGACACCGAGCAGAGGGGTGACACAGAGAAGATATTGATATGCAAGAAAAAGCTATGGTATTCATCCGTCAAGGTTTCAAGATGACAAATTAATGCCAGCCGTAGGTTGATTCATATATTACGAAGTATACATGCATGCAGACATGAATCAATATAGTCTATAGAGTACATTGGTAACCCAATAATATGATTTATTACTTTATAGAGTTTTCACATATATAGAGAGAGGGTACAAGGAGTTAGAGAGAGATTTTTATGTCATTAATGTAGCTGAATTGCTTCGATTTGTCCCTCTTTTGGAACCAAAGAAATAGTTCAATATCAGTTGAATGCAGGGGAAGGAATGAAAGTCTTAGATTACATAGAAAGAGTGTGATTTCCCTTTGAGTGCTGCCATTTGAAGAGCAGTGATATTTAGAAATAGTTTTGCTGAGAATCACTTGTATTAATGTTGATCATGATAAGTACGTGCTTATCACTTGTGCTTAGTATTGTTTGTCAAAGATTGTTTTATAGTAAGTTGGTACGTAAAAGTTATACTCTCTTGATGGTTGAAATCAATGGTTAAAAATGTTTAGTGTATAGAGGGAAGGATGCAAGTTTTCTAGAGACCATAAAATGAATAATCTTGGAGCTACCTGGTTAGCCCCACTAGACCCACATGTGGCTGATTATGCATCATTATGTCTCAACTTTGTATTAGCAACTTTGTTGTACGGCTACAGTCTGTCTTCAACTCGCCTACTGGTTTACCTTCTAAAAAACAAGAAGAATCACTCTGGTAGGGGGGTCCAAGTCACTTACTGTATTCACATGGCTAAAATGCACGAATGGAAAAAAAAAAATGGTAAACAAAATGCTGCAGGCATCATCAAATCTAGTACGTCTTTTTCATCTCCCATTTTGCTAGTAAAAATGAAAGATTGGCACGTGATGATTTTGTACAGAGCTCTTAATGCAATAAGTGTCAAGGATAGTTTCTTTATATCAACTATAGATGTAGATGAACTAGTTGACGGCTTTTTGGTGTAAATATTTTTCTAAACTAAGGTTTGGTTTTTATCAAATAAAAAAAAAAACTTTTAGAATTCACCATGATGTCTGATTATGCCATTTGTCTTCACTAAGACATAAGCAACTTTCCAATCTACTATTAATTTAAAGTTTAAAAATCATAGGGTTTAGGGTTTAAGGCGAGTGACATAAGCAATCCCAAGAATGGTGGAGGTTTGGGTCTTAAGAGTTTGCTCTTCTCAAGTTCCCAAGTTCGAATCCTATTGATTGCAATCAATCCTTGTATGGGTCAGTCCATACGGAGCTACATAAATTTGATTATAATATATTTTAAATATTAATTAAAATTTATATAATTTAATTAGAATCCTACTAATTGCAATCAATCCTTGTATTAGTCAGTCCATACGGAGTTACATAAATTTGATTATAACATATTTTAAAATTTGTATAATTTAATTGGAATAATGTGTAAAAATTACATTTTACATGATAATTAATCCCAATATATATTAGAATGATAAATATTATATCATTAAAAAATTAAATTTTATTATAAATATTTATAAGTTAAATATAATGAGATTTTAATAGATAAGTTATGTTTTCCAAATCTTTTATTTGTATTAATTCATATATAAATTATATTTAAAATCAATTATAGATAAATTTATACTTTATACTTTATATTTATTTGTATTTAATATACATTAATTGATTTTAAATATAAATATAATTTAAATTTAAAATCAATTAATATATATTTTTCCAATGCACACCTTTTTCTCTTCTGTCCTTGGGAACACGTCCAATCATTTCTTCTTATACATAGAAACTCATGCATTCTTCTATGGTAGATTTTTCTCAGTGTTTCATTTTCCAATAAAGAAGGAGGCTCTTTTTTATTGCTTTGCGTTTCATCCAAAGAAGAACACAAAGAAAAATCTGACTCAACAATGGCGAGACCTTTCGAGAAACTCCCCGAGCTCAACGACTCGAAGGATCTTTGGAAGGTTGCTGTTAGAATTCACCATAAATGGGTTGTCGTCACTAACAACAAAGAACACTTTGAACTGATTGTTGTTGATGCACAAGTGAGTATCGTAACTGATCTTTTTAACGTTGATGTTAGGATTCCTATTCTGTTATTGCATGCATATTATACGTTTTTTTTCCTGGTCTATGCTAAATATCTTTGGTAGTGAGACTCCCAATACTTATGAACAATTAATTGCAACATTTGTTGTTTCTGTGTTTCTATTGAACATCTTTTGTGTATGTATTTCTCATGAACATTAGTTGTTTCTGTTTTCTGATGAACAATTGTTTTTTCTGTGTTTCTCATGAACATTTGTTGTTTATGTGAATACTATTATGACGTTATGGATATAACCCTGTACTTATGAACTTGTCGATACATTTGTTGTTTGTCATGAACATTATGGTAGATACTATTATCACGTTATGGTGAATGGCCCAATACTTATGAACGTTTAATTTTTAAACTACTTATGGAATATAAATATATGATTTTATCCTATTTTTGAAACAACTCTCCTTTTATCTTGACGTTAACAGGGGATTGATATTCAGGTTGTTGTCCCAACATCGTTTGTGTCGGCTTATGATGAAGAGTTATCCATAGACCACTGTTAACTCCTAATTTCGACACCTAGTTGACTTCAGGAAGCATTGATTTTAGTATCATATCTTTTGGAAGAATTAAAGGGCTTCGACCAAATCAAGATGAAGAAGCCCGAGTCGAAGACGAAGGGAGTGCAAGAATTTGGACTTAGAATATTTCCTAAGTCTAGGAAGTACACTTCGACCGAGCGCTCGTAAGAAGTGGTCGATGTGCAGCAGTTGGGATTCAATATTGGAGGATAACTTATGGTTCTTTCAATTTGAAAAAGGACAAGTGGCGCATATTGGAAGTTCAAGACATGCAAAGTGCCAATTGACATATTTATGGGAGTAAACTGTCAATAGTAGTTATTTTCGATTAGTATAAATAATGTAGTTCTAGTGTTAGAATTGTGTGTGAATCATATGTACAAGTTACTCCATAAAAATTCAAAGTATCCGTGTGTAAAGAAATGAGTGAAGGTGAAAATGTATGTGCTGTGATCACCACCCTATTTCATATTAATGCGATTTATGTTCAAGTTTTTACTTTGAAGTCATTTAATTTGCATTTCTTTACTTTCAAGCAAGTTTATCCTTCAATAATTTATTGTTTCTTTACTTGCTTTCTTATACATTCCTTTGCAATTTACATTTTTTATTGCACTTTACTTTTGACTTTAAATTGTTTTGAGTCTTGTTTGTTTTATTTTCTCTTTTTATCAAACACTTCATAAAATCTGTCGAAAAGTTTATTCCTAAAAAACCAATTAAAACCTATTATAGCTTATGTCCTAGGATCAATATGGTCGATCATGTGAGTAACTGAGAACATATTGTTGTTTTTAGTGGACCAGCGGTTGTTTACAATTTTTCAAGGTAAACAAATTAGCACACCCAATGGAACAGTGCTATAGTAACCAACTTCTAGAAGTTTGTAACTTCTTTCAAAATAAACAACTTTTAGAAGTTTTATAACTTCATTTTTTTTACGTATTCGTTGGTCAAAGTGTTGTGTAATCTTTTGTTGCATGCATTTGAGGAGTGGAAAGGTAGATACTATAGACGAATACATACCAAAGAAAAGAAATACGAGGAAAATGACATTTAGTCAAGGGAATCCAAGTATTACAAATCCCTATACGACTGGGTCGAATCCTCAACCAAGCAGTTCGACTGCACCAAACACCAACATTAATCCATAAAATATGCCTAGGAGTGATGTGGTGTCTCCCCCAGATCCTTCAACAGGAGGATCAACAATACCAGCCATGGTTTCAGAACTAGTTTCTTTGATGGCGGGAACAAGACAAATGATATATAGACCTTATACTCAACCGGTGATGGAATATATGCGAGAAAATCCTCAAACTCCATCACCAAACACATCCATGTTTAGGCCTACTCCTCCACCAGGTTTTTCAAAACCTTTGCCTAGAAACCCAATCTATGGCACGCCAACAACGGTGATGCAAAGTTTGTGTAACGCACCTGCCGTCTTTTCAGATAATATGCTTGCTTCGCCCTTGCAGGAATCAAGATCTGGAGTAAACATGGGTCAAAATAGTCAAACCATAGGGTTGGGATATTCCGCCCAAGGTCATGGCTTAACAAGGGAATCTGCAGCCTATATAAGGCAACAAATGGATGAAAACAACATGCAAATGGTACAAACTTTGTCTCAAACCATGGGAGAAGTCTTTCAAACTTTGATTCAAAGTATCACTCATAATAATCAACAATTGGCATCCCAAATGGCTCGAATTTCATAATTTATGAGAGTACCTGCCCCTCCTCGACACCCAACTAGACAATACATGAGAGAAAATCATGGTGTCGAATTCAGGGAAAATTTCCAACAAGCGAATCTAGAGAATTAAGAGGTAGTCGAACCACCTAGAG
This sequence comes from Lathyrus aphaca, assembly GCA_963966055.1. Classification (NCBI taxonomy): domain Eukaryota; kingdom Viridiplantae; phylum Streptophyta; class Magnoliopsida; order Fabales; family Fabaceae; genus Lathyrus; species Lathyrus aphaca. Next base: position 387,044,569 of record OZ014522.1, on the reverse strand, counting down.
GTGAGCCTCTTAGCAATCAAATTCCTATTTTTTTTAAGAAGAAGAGCCAAGGGTAGTAATGGTGAATAGGAACCAAAATGCAGATAATGTGGTTCAACAGGTTCAACATAATAATATGGCAGCGGAAAATGACCTTGCAACCATTGTCAAAAGGATAATGGCTCGAAGTGGGATGAATACGGGCTTTGCAAGTCCAAATTTTACTTCTTCCATAATATACTATATACTCCAGTCTGAATTACTTCCTAGGACGAAGGTCCAAAAGTTATCCAAATTCTTAGGCGATACAACTAAATCCATCGTCGAACACGTGGCATGGTACCTGATCGAAGCTAAGGAGATTGCAAATGATGAGAGTCTAAGGATTAAATACTTTCCTAGCTCTCTCACTAAAAAGGCCTTTACATGGTTTACTACGTTACCACCTGGTTCGATTTGTAATTGGACTCAATTGGAACGTCTTTTTCATGAGCAATTTTACATGGGTCAGACTAAAATTAGTTTGAAAGAGTTGGCTAGTGTTAAACGAAAGTTTAATGATCCAATAGATGATTATTTGAATAGGTTTCGACTACTCAAGGCTAGATGTTTTACATAGGTGCCTGAGCATGAGCTTGTCGAAATGGCCGTTAGTGGCCTAGATTACTCTATTAGGAAAAAGCTGGACACTCAATACTTGAGAGATATGGCCCAATTGGTTGATAGAGTTCGACAAGTAGAACATCTGAGAGACAAAAAGGCTAGGGAAAATAGAAAAAAAAGAATAGCCTATGTTGTATTTCATGAGGGGGTCGAAGAAATATATGACAAACCCATAGAGTTCGACAAGAATGAAATAGACCTTCCTGGACTTAAGCAGGGTCCCCCTTTGTCGCTCCCGGGATTTACATCCTAGTACAAACGCGAAAGTGGCGCGGAAAAGGTAGAGTCTCCAGCCAGGCATTTTTATCCCGAATGAATGGGAAAGGTAATGCTGCACAAAACAAAGAGAAAAAGGAAATGATGAGGCCTTGCAAACCAAAGATCTGGGTTCGGGAGTCGGTTACGACCTGAGAATGTATTAGCACCCCAGATCGTCTTTCGTACCCGACGAGATCCACGCTTGTTTGTTTGTTTCAAAGGGTGAGAAATAAGATGATGCTGAACAAAAGAACTGCTAACTGAAACTGAGAAGGATGAGGAAAAGAAAATGGAAAAGAGATCGAAAGGGGGGAAAATGTAGAGAAAATAAAGAATGTGCTCGAACGGGTCCTACCCCGCTGCCTACATACCTCATCGAGAAAAATGAGGATAAAAGTTGACGTAGTTCGCCTAACTAAGAAGGGAACTATTTGTTTGTGTTTTTTATGAGCTGGAACTGTTTATGTCTATGCTCAGGTGTTGTAGGCTCGCCTTGAACGAGTGCGTTTACTGTCTTGCAAATGAGACAAGTCGTCGCAAGTTCGCGTTGAGAGTGAGTGAGGTGAGAAAAGAATTCCCGAAGGAAAAAACGATTCTTCTTTGTTGTTTTGTCTTTTAGAGAAGTGTTTTGATTTTGTTTGTGAACCTTCTCATACTAAGACTTGTTCATCATGGTAGATGACTTACATCTCGCCCCGAGACAGGACGTGCATAAGTAACCCACGACAAAGTCTCGTGTCGTACGAGAAGACCAACCTTTATTAGGTGTTTTTTAATTTTCTTCATGAGATGAGAAAGAGAGATTCAAAGCGAACCAAAGGTAAAAAGTCTAAAGGGAAGACTAAGATCCTGGTGTTATCATGTGTGGATGAACCTAGGTTAGTGCGGTTTCTATCCTAATGAAAAGGAAAAGAGAAACAAAGGGAAAATAGAATACAACTTACTTCCTAGAGAAGTTAAATTGATTCTAACAAGGGGATTAACATGAAATTGTGAAGCTATGCACGAAAGATAAATCAAACACACCTTGAAATCATAACAAATGTAAAAGAGATTAAGGTTTTAGGACTTACCTCCTGTTGTACCCCAAAATTTTCCCTCCCATAATCAAGGCAATGTGTATCAATATTTATCAAGGTTCACAAGAGTCCTATGGATCAAGTTTGATCAAGAAATGATGGAGAAATAAAGAAAAAACAGAATTTTGCTTGTGTATGTATCGATACATCCTGGTTTTGTATCGACACAAGTCTTTGATTATCACAAGAAAGGCAATTTGCTTCTGTATGAATCGATACATACGATTTTTTCATCGATGCATGTTTCTTCTATGCTATGTATCGAGTCATACGAGTTTTGCATCGATGCATGATTCTTTGTGTTTCTGAAAATAGGCTATGTATCGACTCATTCGTGACATGTATCGATGCATGGTTGAATTAACTTGCTGGAAATTGCCAAAACTTCAGTATGCATCGATGCATACATCTTTGTATCGACACATACATGTTATATAACTAACATGTATCGACTCATACTAGTTTCGCATCGATGCATAAATCTGTATTTTTGCTAGCAGTTTCTGTTTGACATATAAAAAGCCAATATTTGGATCAGATTTTTGTTCTAGAAGCCCATAAACAACATTTAAGATGATTTGATACTCTCCAAATTCGTGCTAGACCAGATTGGCAAAGAAATATTTGATTTTTTTACAATTATGGTTGATTCTTTCTTCATAAGCAAGTAACTCAAATCCATGACAAAAAGCCCAACTTTTCTGACCTAATTACACTCATTATATATACACAAGTGTGCAGCCATTCAAAAGGACGATTTTCAGCAGCCACCCACACCATTCCAACTTCAAAACTTTTGTAAAAAATTGATTTTCGTTTTTTATTTGCAGGTTATATCAAGCTATTCTAAAGGGTAAAAGATGATCCCTGAACTTAATGCTATCTCACCCATATACATCATCAAAACCATTGCCATAAGCATAAACCGGTCGCATCTTTTGTGGTTTTTCTTGATATTTGTTTTCCATTACATATGCTTTTAAACTGAAATTTAATCACACTATAGATTATAATGATGTATGCAACGTTTCTGGGCTGTTTAATTTGGTTTTTTGTGCAGGAATAGGAATTCACCATGTTTAGGGTTTACCAACTCAAATTCGGGAATCAAGGATTGAAGCGATTTCATGCGAAATTAAAGAACTTTTTGGACTTATGGGGCCTCATAGGAACTAATTTGTTTCATTAAAATAAATGTATCCATGTTATTTGCAATGTTTGAATACGCAGGTGTTGTAGCGACGACGAAAATCCATCACTAAAACCTCTAGTGACGGAAAACCGTAGGTACAGGGCAAAGTGGACGGACGACTGAAGAAGATGAAGTTGGCGCGTTAAACTTTTTTTGAATTTCATCATCGTTTATGTTGATTTTGTTTCCTGGGAATATCACAATGCGCCTTCAGCTCAGTTGGTTGGTGGTCTCTTCCTTAGAGGTACAGGGCCTGGGTTCGATTCCCAGGTCCCTTTATTTTGAGCATTTATTTTCTTTTTCTTTATTCCATGTTCTTTTATTTAATTTTCTTTAAAAACCAAACTAATTAATATGTAATCATTCAAATAAGTTCTTACAAATATTTTCTTAATAATAATAATCTCACTAATTTTTTATAATTTAATTAACTTATATATTAATTAGTAACATTTTATCATAATTTTCTTAAGATTTGTTTTATTTCACTAATTTTTTCTTTTAAATATTTGATTTCTTTCCTAATTAAAAATAATAATATTTTTGTAAATAATTAGTTTTCTTTATTTTTATAAATTAATAATTAATAATTAGGTTGTATTTTTTTTATAAAAATTGTTCAAACCCTAATTTTCTTAACTAAAACCTAATTCTAACCCTAATTTATTTTTGTCTTTTTTTTTTAATTTTGATTTTATTTAATTATTTAAAATATTATTCTTTTCTTTGCTTTATTTTAAATTATTAGGAAAAAAATGTATAGGTTTATATTTATTGTAATTTACTTTCCGCCCGATTATTTTGTATCTGCCCCAAAGCTTTGTAATAGCGTAGTTTTATCTTTTCGTTTTTTTTATATTATTTAATTGCTTGGTTAGTAAATAAGGAGTGAAAAAATTAAGTGATTAAAAAAAGGACTTAGAAAATTAAATAAAAAAGAATAAATATCTGAAATAAATCATTCACACACGTAAGTCGATCTATGATCGCCGTCTGCACCTCCTAGGGTTACTCCTCTTAAGTTGTCTTTTAAACGGTCAAGTCCCTCGAAAGTGGGGTGTCTTAAGCAAAATCCTATAAATGAAATCATCTTGTCCCTCCCCCCGGTTAAAAGATCAAGTCCCTATGATATTGCCTACGATGTTGCCTTCGATAATGATCTTGTCCCTTCGGTTTAAAAGATGATAGTCCCTCCCAATTGCTAAAGACACCCTCCAGTTTCCTTCGTTGATCGTAAGATGACCCTACGCCCGTCCCTTAAACAAATCCAGGGTAATGACTACATATTCCTTAATAATAGGGACAATTTTATCCTTGAAAGAACATACAATAACATGAATGAGTTAGTCTAGGGTAGGTACCTCATAGTTACTTGCTCACACTTCAAAAGAAAATAATTTTCACACCTCACTATTTTCAAATATCTTAAAAAATGAGGCTTTGTATACATCCATACGAGGATCATTACAAAGTACTTAGACAAATTTCTAAACTCACACTACACTTTCCTTTTTCAAAACAATTAAGTGAGCTAAGTAACTAAGAGCCCATGGATAACCATGGATATAAAAGGTGCTAACACCTTCCTTTTATATAACCTACCCCCCGAACCCAAGTCTTTTAAAAATGATCTTTCCTGTTCTTTTATATCCCTTCCTTATGGATAAAATAAAAGTCGGTGGCGACTCTTGCTATCCGCAATATTTATAGAAAGTCAGTTCTCCCACCGTGTTACACCTCCACCTCCCTACAAAACAAAGGTTAGTGTTGCATATTAACTAAAATAATGAGGCAAATAAAGTACCAATTAAATCCTAATGTGCCTAGGACCTAAACTAGACTCAATCCTAAGTCTAAGGGTACTAAAAATAATGCAAAGCAAAATCCAGCAGCCTACTATAGCTCTTAAATGCACAAATAGCAATGAAATGCAATACACAATGCACACAGCATTTTACAGCTCAGAATCAGCATGTAAAACAGGTGTAAAAGAATGTGTAAATGCAACAATCAACATACATTTTACAGCTACTGCACAAACAAATAGCTATGAAATGCAAAAGGAAGATTTAGTTATTTTCATTTTTAATGCACAAAATCAAAGACAAAATGCACAATTAACATGGATAAATGCAACATGAACATGGATCAATGAACATGATTATCCACAAGAGTATGTTTATGGAAGAATGCACTAAAACACTAAATATGCAACAAGCATGCATTTCCAATTATTTGTACATAAACATGTGGATGTGGATTATGAGCACATATAAAAAATCAACACAATGAATCATGCAACTTAATGCAAAAATCAGACTTGAATTAACATGAGCGTATGATAAAAAAATGCAAACTAAATGCAAGCATATACATTTTTATGATTATGTGAAATGCAACATACAATATGTGATACAATGAAGCGTACGAGTTAATGAAACATGCAAGGGATGCAAAAACAGAATGTAGCATAATCATTTACATGCTAAATGATGCATTGAACATAGAAACAATATTATCTCAATCACTTTATGTACTAATGAACAAATAAGAACAAAATATGCGAAAGGAACGGAAACATGTCGAAACGACTCGAAATAATGGAATGTGATACCAAAAGTGGTCTTAATAATTCCCTAAAATCATGATCTATCACTATATGAATGATCAAGATACAATGCAATGCAAACATGCAAAGGAACAAAAATATATTTCCAAGTTTCAACAGCGTTAATCGGTTAACGCTATAGGTTAACCGGTAACGCCCAAAAAATTTCAAATCCAGGGCATTTTTTAACGTGTTAACCGGTTAACCAAATGCGTTAACCGGTTAACATTGAACAGAAAGGTGAAAAAAGTTGAGAAATAAGCACTTATGATCACAAACTCACTTCTAAGGACCCCTAACACATACATGAACATGTTAATACAAATTTTCTACTTAAAGGAGGTTTTCTAACACCTATTAAGACCTAGATTAATTTACAAATCTAGCTTCTAACAAACGAAATGCACAAATTGCAATCAAAACGTAATTGAACGGTAAAACGCAAACACATAATCAATGAACATGCGGAGAATGCCGTTACGGCGAGATGAAGAGAATAATTTAAACGCGAAAAGCGGATTTATATCACCAACCTACGAAGCGGATGATTGCTTCGGTGAGTGTTGCGATGAATCGGAATGCAAGCGAAGAAGAAAACCGAATATCCTCGAATGCAAAATAAATGTGATTTGTTCTTGATGCTCCTTGATTAATCACTTCCAATGCTCCAAATAACTTCAAAACCAGAAGCACTTATTCAATTAAGCTCCAATGTTGATGATTGATGAAGGATTAGCTTCAAGTTCTTCAAATTCCAATGAAGAATTTGAAGAACTTCTATGAAGAAGCTCTTGGTGAAAGGTGAAAAAGTGGGAGAATTGAGAGAGAAATGAGAGATTGAAGATGAAAATTGTGAAAATGAGGTTCCATCCCTTTGCTTTGGAATGATTAGGGTTTATATAGTGTGTAGGTTTGGCATGAAACTAGGTTGGGAGCTTGCTTGGGCATTACGTTAGGTTGGGAGTTAGGGTTGGAGTTAGTTAGGGTTAGTTGGAGTTTTAGAATATTCCTTGGAATATTCCTTGGAGTATCCTAGAAGAGTCTAGAATGTGGTAGACACTTCTAGTGAATGGAGTGTAAATGAAATGTGAAGTGAAGTGGAAAATGTGAAGGAAAAAAATGGAGGGAATAGAGAAAAGCAACCAATTTTTGAACTATTTTATCCCATTTTCGCGCCTGTTAACCGGTTACCCAAATGCGTTAACCGGTTAACGGCATTAAAATTCCAATTCCTATTTTCTTTAGATGCACTTCATGGAATTGGCTTGACTTATTTTGGTAGTGTTATTTTTCTTCTCTTGAGCTTCAAAACTTGATAGCCTTGCCAAATCACATGCCTCATGCACATGCAAATGCTCATGATTTATTTTTATTTTTTTATTGTTTTTTGGATGCAATGCGATGCTCGGACGATCATGCGAAATGTCGAAGCATAAACCACTTGAGGTTGGAAATAAATAAGAGGGCAAATTTTAGGGTATTACACCCTTATTTCTGTAAATTATTAGTTCCTTCGAATGGAAAGAACCTAGTCGAAACTAAAAAGAATAATAAGTTTCCAAAGGAAACATATACTTTCGATATCACTAAATATTACGAAATATTTGATTGTTAGTTAAGGATGGTCAAATATTAGTGCCTCCAGGTGCTAAAATACCACCTTTAGAACAAAAGAAAAAGAGAGGTTTTGTAAATACCATAATTTTTTGGGTCGTAAAACTTCTCAATGTTTTCTTTTCAGGGATTTAGTGCAGAATGCAATTCAGTAAGGGAGACTCAAATTTGGGGAGAAACCCAAAAACAAATGAAGATCGACTTATATCCTCTTCAAGTTGCAGAAGCAAACTTCATTAAACTTGTTGAGGTCAACATGCTCGAAGTAGCTGAGGGTTCTGACTGCAGTGTGGACACCGTCGACACTGATGAAGATTTGGGTTGAAATGTTGTGAGAAGCGAGATAACTAAAGAATTCATTGATGATGTTGTGTTTTACGATTTCACTAAAGAGATTGATGGTTTTCAGATGGAACACTTCATATGCATGTCTGCTAAGTACTTCTTCAAGACATCACCTGATGTCGAAAGGTTTGGTGTGGGGATGACTGTTAAGTCCCATAAGGAATCTGATGGGTCGAATCTCCAGCTAGTGACTAAAAAACTGTTGAGAGTTTTGTTAGAATGGACAAGGCTACTAAAGGCCTTGACATTGACTTCTCCAATATGGATTTGAAGGATGAAGTTTGGCTTATTTTTGTAGTGTTATTTTTCTTCTCTTGAGCTTCAAAACTTGATAGACTTGCCCAATCACATGCCTCATGCACATGCAAATGCTCATGGTTTTTTATTACTTTTTTGATTTTTTGGATGCAATGCGATGCTCGGAAGATCATGCGAAATGGTGAAGCATAAACCACTTGAGGTTGGCAATAAATAAGAGGGCAAATTTTAGGGTATTACAACTGCCCCTTTTCAATCATCTGCAGACCGGAATGGATGATAACAATGACTTTCAGACCATCAAGGTATGAAGTGATTAAATACATGAATAAACCGAAAATTTGAACACTGTGGGGATGAAAAGGTGATTGGAAAAATGCCATTCACAGATGACAAGACACACCTTGAGTGGGTTAGAAAGAAAATCATCATAACTTGGTTGACGACTCAAAGACATGAAACTGGATGTGGCAGATTCAACAAGTATTTATCCCGCGTGGGAGATAAAGACCTGAAAAAGATACTATCATAACATGGATGATAACTCAAACAAACGAGACCGATCATGGCGGGATCGACAAGAATTTATCCCGCGTGGGAGATAAAACCCTGAAAAGAGACTATCATAACGTGGATGATAACTCAAACAAACGAGACCGGTCGTAGAGGAATCGACAAGAATTTATCCTGTGTGGGAGATAAAACTCTGAAAAGAGACTATCATAACTTGGATGATAACTCAAACAAACGAGAACGATCGTGGCGGAATCGACAAAACTTTATCCTGCGTGGGAGATACAACCCTGAAAAGAGACTATCATAACATGGATGATAACTCAAACAAACGAGACCGATCGTGGCGGAATCGACAGGAATTTATCCCGCGTAGGAGATAAAACCCTGAAAAGAGACTATCATAACGTGGATGATAACTCAAACAAACGAGACCGATCATGGCGGAATCGACAAGAATTTATCTCGCGTGGGAGATAAAACCATGAAAAAGATATTATCATAACATGGATGATAACTCAAACAAACGAGACCGATCGTGGCGGAATCGACAAGTATTTATCCCGCGTGGGAGATAAAACACTAAAAAGAGACTATCATAACGTGGATGATAACAAACAAACGAGACCGATCGTGGCGGAATCGACAAGAATGTATCCCGCGTGGGAGATAAAACCCTGAAAAGAGACTATCATAACGTGGATGATAACTCAAACAAACGAGACCGATCGTGGCGGAATCAACAAGAATTTATCCCGCGTGGGAGATAAAACCCTGAAAAGAGACTATCATAACGTGGATGATAACTCAAACAAACGAGACCGATCATGGTGGAATCGATAAGAATTTATCCTGCGTGGGAGATAAAACCCTGAAAAGAAACTATCATAACGTGGATGATAACTCAAACAAACGAGACCGCTCGTGGCGGAATCGAAAATTATTTATCCTGCATGGGAGATAAAATCCTGAAAAGAGACTATCATAACATGGATGGTAACTCAAACAAACGAGACCGATCGTGGCGGAATCGACAAGAATTTATCTTGTGTGGGAGATAAAACCCTGAAAATAGACTATCATAATGTGGATGATAACTCAACTGAGGATAACAAGCATTGACTTATAGAAACAATAGTGAGCAAAAATGAACATGGCACTCTCTGTGGGGATATTTCAATCTGATTGAATAAATAGTGTTTCGGGCTTCCGTGTGAGGTACCCAAAAATGGTTTATGCTTTATATGTATATGTTTGAATTTATCTATGATGTAATGCTCAATAATGATGGAAATGTTACGCTCTTAGAGAATCCAAATGTAATGATGATTACTATATGAAAATGCAAGGGGATCTCCTGATGAGGAGACGTCAGGTATCCTTGACGGCTTCGCTGGGGAAGAACCAATTTCTGCACTGATTGTGGTGAGTTCCAGTGAGGAAGAGCAAATATGTGGGGAATAAGCAACTCCGTGGAGAGATAGTGTTAATGATCCACCGGCTCTGCTGTTGTCATTGCCAAAAATAATTTGGACTTCGAGATTGGAGAGCCAAGACCCTATTGAGGATGAACTTGATTTGGAAGGTACGCTACCCGCTGAACTCCGCTGGGGAAATGATATCCTTTTGACTCGGCTGGGTAGAAGGGCACGTTGGTACTCTGCTGAGGAAGACACTTGCAGGGGGAATCCATTAAGCAACTTCTTCTGCTTGGGGAAGAGATCTGTCGGGGAATCCCTCAGATACACCATCTTCTACTCGAGGAAGAAATGCCAATGAAAGTTGGAATTTGTTCGGTGAACTTGCTGGGAAAAAAGTAGCCATTACTAGGTAGAGAAGAGAATTCGAGTTCTTCTATATCCTACCTCTGTTGGGGAATGATCAATTCTCCCGAGTTGCTGGAGATAAGAAAACTCTTGTTGGGGAATATTCTTTTGTTGAATGAGGGATCTCTGCTTGGGATATAAGGCTTCTCGTGTTGGGGAAGACTTTTTGTTTCCAATCCTGCTAGGGAGGAGTAGAATCAGCTGAGAATATTTCTTGCTGGAAATAAGAGTTTGATCACCTCTTTTTGGGAGTGAGAGGTAGGATGTGTCTCATGCTGGAGATGAGAAGTGGAAGGCATCCTCTGTTGGGGATGAGATACTGATACTCTCCTTCTTGGGAAGTATCATTCTCTTTGATGTTTCTTTGTTGGAGAGGTGATAATCTGATGAGACTTGCTGAGAGTCATGCTTAAAGATCTACCAAGGAAGAAACTTCTCGAAGCTCTGTGCTGGCGATGACTGTTGTTGGCAACGCCTGTACCTGCATGTTAAGAAACACAGTTGATAGTACCTACGGAACAAAGAGTTACTTTTGGCCTGCATGCCCCAGGGTCATGGTCTGAATCCACCCCCTATCACTCAACACATCAGATACCTGTCAAATGTTTTTAATCTCTTGTTATAAGATATTCATGCATTTATAAAGCAATATTTATCACAATTTGTTGGGCGTTTTTGCAATCAATCAGTGGTATATGAAAAACAAAAATTTGTTGAAATTTTTTTGACTGAAATTGCTTTTTTATTGATTGAAGAATGGCCATGAATAGGCATTACACAAGAAGCAATCCCTAGAAAGAGGAAATTACACAAAAGGAAAATAAACTATCCTAATGGCAATGTGAAAAACTCAGTCTCATCAAAATCCGACCCGACCATGACTTGTATGTCCTCAAGACTCTTCGCACGCTTCGCTTTGAGGAAGTTAGTTGAATTAATATTCAACCCTCGGATCTCCTTTGATTACAAATGATGTATCACAGACCTCGCAGATCGCAATGGTTTGTTTTAGTCCCTCTTTTGCATGGATCTCCCTTTCGGGTTTTCAATCCACCAGGATACCCCTTTTTTTCCTGAGTTGTCCAGTGTGGCTTTTCAACTCAGCGGGTGTACTTCTTTTCAGGTATTTCCCTAACTTTTGCCCTATTCTTTTATTCTGTTTTTTGGCTCGCCGGATGCCCTTTTTTGCATGGACCTGTATTTTGTTTTTGTCCAACGGGTCTTTTACACGAAGTATTTTCTCACTGTGTCTGTGTTGACAGGGGATTGAAAGTTTTCGCCATCCATGGTCGTTAGCATAAAGGCTACGCCCTAGAAGACCTTTTTAACCACGAATGAACCTTCATAGTTGGGTGTCCACTGTCCCCTATGATCGTTAGTAGGAGGAAGAATCATTTTCAACACCAGGTCGCCTGGTATGTACCGTTGAGGTCGTACTTTCCTGTCGAAAGCATGTTTCATTTTTCGTTGATACAATTGTCCATGGCATACACCTGCAATGCATTTATCTTCAATGAGGCTCAGCTGGTTGTACCTGGCTTAGAGCCACTCAGCTTCGTCAAGCTTGACGTCCATCATTATTCTCAGTGAGGGAATTTCGATCTCGACCGGTAGGACTGCCTCCATATCGTATACAAGTGAGAATGAGGTTGCCCCAGTTGAAGTGCGCACCAAAGTCAGCTACTCATGCAGTGAAAACGGTAGCATCTCATGCCAATCTTTGTATGTCACAACCATCTTCTACACGATATTTTTGATGTTCTTGTTGGCTGCCTTGATGGCGTCATTCATCTTCGGGCAATATGGCGAAGAGTTGTGATGCTCAATCTCAAAATCCTGGCACAAGTCTGCCATCATCTTGTTGTTGAGATTAGAACCATTGTCAGTAATGATTCTTTCGGTAATTCCCTACTGACAGATGATAACTCTTTTTATGAACCTGGATACCACTTGTTTCGTGACATTGGCATAAGACGCCGCTTCAACCCACTTTGTGAAGTAGTCAATAGCCACCAGGATGAAGCGGTGACCGTTGGAAGTTGCTGGTTCGATCTTGCCAATCATGTTGATGCCCCACATGGAGAAGGGCCAAAGCAAAGACATGACACTCAACGGATTTGGAGGTACATGGACCTTGTCAACATAGATTTGGCACTTGTGGCATTTGCAGGAATATTTACAGCAATCGGATTCCATGGTGATCCAATAATACCCCGATTTGAGAAGTTTCTTTGCCATAGCATGCCCTCCAGCATGGGTACCAAAGGAGCATTCATGAACTTCTTGCATCAACAGGTCTTCTTTGTGTCTATCCACGCATTTGAGCATGACCATGTCAAAGTTTCGTTTGTAGAGCATATCATCTTGATTTAAGAAGAACTCGTCTGCCAGCCTCCTGAGGGTCTTCTTGTCTTTGCTTGATGCCCCTGCCGGGTATTTCTGAGACTTCAGAAATTGCTTGATATCATGATACCAAGGTTTGCTATCATCAATGATGTCAATTACAAAGACGTGTGCCGGTCTTTCGAGACGAGAGACATCGATTCGAGGCACATAGTTCTCTTGATCAACCTTGATCATGGAAGATAAGGTTGCCAAAGCATCAACAAACTAATTCTAGTCTCGAGGTATATAATGCAACTTGACCTTTTGGAAGAAAGTTAGCAACCTCCTGGTATAGTACCTGTAAGGAGTCAAAGGAGGTTGATGAACCAGCCATTTGTCGTTGACCTGTTTGATGACCAGAGCAGAATCTCTGAAGATCTCGAGGTTTTTGATTCTTAAGTTGATTGCTTCCTTGATCCCCATTATGCAGGTTTCATACTCAGCTTTATTGTTAGTGCACTCAAATGTTAGTCGGGCAATGAATGGCATATGGACCCCTTCCAGCGAGATAATAGCAACACTAACTCCGCTACCGTTCATGTTCACGACTCTGTCAAACATCAGACTCCATTTGGATTCGGGGTCTGGCCCCTCCTCCGGGAGTAGTTCTTCACAATCTTTTGACTTGAGGAACATGATGTCCTCATCCGAAAATTCGAACTTCATGGGCTGGTAATCATCAATTGGCTGCTGGACCAGATACTCCGACAATACACTTCCTTTGATTGCTTTTTGTGAAGTGTACTAAATATCATATTCCATAAGAATCATTTGCCACTAAGCTACTCTTCTGGTTAGAGCTGACTTTTCGAAGATGTACTTTACATGGTCCATCTTGGAAATCAGTAGCATGGTGTGAGTTAACATGTATTGTCTTAGTCGGCGAGCAGCCCATGCCAAAGCGCAATAAGTTTTCTCGAGCAGTGAGTAGCGTGTCTCACAGTTGGTAAACTTTTTTCTAAGGTAATAGATTGCATGCTCTTTTCGACCAGACTCGTCCTGCTGACCCAACACGCAACCCATTGATCCTTCGAGAACAGTGAGGTACATGATTAGAGGTCTCACTAGAACCGGAGGCATGAGAACAGAGGTTCTTGCAAGTACTCCTTGATTCTATCAAAAGCTTGTTGGAAGTCATCATTCCATTCCACGACCTGGTTCTTCCTTAGAAGCTTGAAAATAGGTTTGCATGTGGCTGTTAGGTGTGAGATGAACCTTGCAATGTAGTTCAATGTCCCTAAAAAACTGCGTACCTCTTTCTCCTGAATTTCCTTCACTTTTGCAGGGTAGACCTCGATTCCCCTTTCACTGACGACAAAGCCCAGCAGCTTACCGGAACGCACCCCGAATGTGCACTTGTTCGGATTCAACCTCAGTCTGAATTTCCAAAGCCTGTCAAAGGGCTTGGCTAAGTTGACTAGATGTTCTTCTTCTGTTTGTGACTTCGCTATCATGTCATCAATGCAGACCTCAATCTCGTGATGAATCATGTCATGCAATAACGTCACCATTGCACGTTGATATGTAGCTCCAGCATTTTTCAAACCAAACGGCATGACCTTGTAACAGAAGGTTCCCCATGGGGTAACAAATGTAGTCTTCTCCATATCCTCTGGCAACATTTTGATTTGATTATAGCCTGAGAAGCCATCCATGAAGGAAAATACAGAAAACTGGGTAGTGTTGTCAACTAGCACATCGATGTGCGACAACGGGAAGTCATCTTTGGGGCTGACCCGATTCAAATCCCTGTAGTCCATGCATATTCTGACTTTACCATCCTTTTTAGGGACTGGAACAATGTTTGCAACCCATGAAGGATAGTTGGTTATGGCCAAGAATCCAGCATCAAACTGCTTTTGGACCTCTTCTTTAATTTTGATGACCATGTCAGGACGTGTTCGTCTCAACTTTTGCTTCACCGGCGGGCAGTCTTCCTTGAGAGACAGTCTATGCACTACAATGTTGGTATCCAAACCGGGCATGTCCGGGTAGGACCAGTCAAAGACGTCGACGTATTCTCGGAGCATGGAGATCAAGCGGCTCTTGACAGTTTCTTCCAATGCGGCCCCGATCTTGACCTCTTTCCTAGCTTTCTCTGTACCCAAGTTTACCAGCTCAACGACTTCCTCATGTGGATGAATCATCTTCTCCTCTTGCTTGAGCAATCTGGCTAGCTCTTCGGGTAGTTTATAATCCTCTTCACCTTCCTTGTCGGCTAGGTAAATCGGATTGTCGAAGTCATACTGAGCCATAGCAAGGTCATCACTGATGAGACCCAATGAGGAGTATCTGCATGAATGTTGATTCGTGCTAGATTTTAGAAACAATGTGAGACACGGAAAAAATTTCTATTTATTTTTGAAAACAAAATGAAAATGAAAATGAAAGACATGGAACAACATGATTGAATGCAAAAACGTCCACTTTATTGATGATTATGATATTGCAATATGAATAATGAGCCCTTACAATGAGTTGTTATGCCCCAGGTAAGGCATAGAGCTTGAATACAGGAGAATAGAAACATAAAACCATTACTCTTAAGGATGAGTGATGGAGATGAATGCTTCATCCGACCAGTTGTCAAGTTGCATCCCTAGAACACAAGGCTTTATCCATTTCTCCAATTCGCAGTCACTATCGATTGTTTCTTCCTACACGACACATACATTGCTGGGGTCAAACCATCCCGCACTGTTGAAGGTAATTGGGCATTTCCGACCTCTAGCGCTTTTCCCTCGTGTTGACTGACCAGGCTGGTAGCCAACTCCGAACATGTCTTTCTTCTTTGGGACTTCGATCATTTTGCCCCAACCTTCCTTTGCACCCGATTCTACCACTTCTAGGGCTTGTTTATATGAGGATATGGATTCTCCTCTCTTTGGGTCTTCTGATACAGCAGCTGACGATGATGCATTCTCAAATTTGATAGGCTCAAAAGCTTGGCAGGGAGTCTCGACGATCTCACCATCCATTTACACGTATTTGAACGAGGCTAGGTGGCTGATGATGATGTCTTCTTCTTCGCATACGGTCACAATATGCCCTTCCTAGACAAATTTGAGCTTTTGATGGAGGGTAGAAGATACTACCCCGACTGTATATCCATCACGTAAAAAGTAGCATTGAAGACTTATGGTCCCACCTTGATCGGTAGTTCCACCTCTCCGAATCCTGACCTCCTCGAGCCATCGAATGCTTTTACGACCAAATCGCTTGGCCTAAACACAACCCCATCATAATTCAGCTTCATGAGGGCTTTCTTAGGAAGTACATTCAACAAAGACCCTGTGTCAACCAGCACATGAGAAAGCACAACCCCCTTGCATTCCATGGAAATGTGCAAGACACGGTTGTGACTGCGTCCCTCGGATGTTAGGTCCATATTCGTAAATTCCAAGCCATGGCTAGAATTTACACTCGACACTACTGTCTCCAATTGATTTATAGATATATCATGTGGCACATATGCGTTGTTTAGAATCTTCAATAGGGCTTTCCTATGTGAATCCGAACACATCAATAAGGATAAGATCGAGATCTTAGAGGGAGTCTGCTGTAAGTGACCGACGATCTTGTAGTCACTTTTCTTAATAATCCTCAGGAACTCTTCCGCATCCTTATCAAAAGTGATGTCAGGATCTGTTATAGGCACAGGTGCATCATTGGTCATGGGTTGCTTGCCTTTGGCTTTAGCCTGAGCCTCAGCATTGTCCTTCGGCGGTATCACATTGCTTCTCAGTGTTTCAGGAGCAAACATTCTGCCGCTTCTGGTGAATCCTCCGACCCCAACATTCTTGACTTAGTGCGGAGATGAACTGGATGCAGACAAGTTTTGCTTCTGACCATTGTAATAGACCTCTCCCCCGTAATCCCAAGGTATTTCTTTATCCCTCTGGTACGGGACGGGTCCCGAAGTTGTAATGGTTATTGGAGCCACCCTTGTCGGTGCAGGAACTTGTGTCGGATTGTAGAAAATCGTCAGTAGATACCTCGTCTTCTCTTGCAATCTTATCAAACCGTATGCTTCCTTCGTCCATCATCTTCTGTATACCCGACCTCAATCAAGCACAACCATCAATGGTCATAACACAGTCTGGGCAATTCTTATCACAACCTGGAAAGATGCTCCTTCCAGCCAAGCAAGCTTTTACGGCAAACAATGAAGTTTTCAGGTCCTTGACATTAGATACCAAGTTCAGACATTCACTGCTACCAACAACCCCAATAGTCCTTCCATGATCAGGAATGGGATTCTGTATCACATTTGGAGTTGGAGCGAAGTTGATCGCTTTAGAGTCTATTAGGTCTTGGATGACATTCTTTAGAGCCTGGCAGTTCTTGGTGCTATGACCAGGAGCCCCAGAGTGGAACTCACAACGGGCATTAGCATCGTAGCCTACTGGGAGTTGACCCGACTTTGGAGGCTGCATGGTTCTCAACTGGACCATCTGGAGTTGAAGGAGATTCTGCAGTAGATGGGAGTACGTCATTGGAGACTCCTCAAAATTCCTATCCTTTGCTCAGGGGGATAGTAAGGACGGGGAGCCCTCTGCTTTTGATAACCATGTTGGCGCTGCTGTTGAGGTTGCTGAACCTGTTGCTAATTAGCGGGAGCAGAAATGGCGACGGAAGCTGCATAAGAATTTCGATTTCCCCTCTTCTTCTGTGCATATACAGCCCCAACTTCTCCTTCCCTTCTTTTTATGAAAGGTTTTTTAACTCTGGAGGTTGACGCTCCGCTGCCCTGAATCTTGCCTTGTTTCATCCAACTCTCTATCCTTTCACCCGTTAAGATGATGTCAGAAAATCCACTGGAGGAACAACCAACCAATCTCTCCATGAAGTGCCCCGGGAGGGTATCCATGAAGAGATCGACCATCTCCCTTTCCAGCAAGGGTGGTTGGACTCTAGAAGCAACCTCGCACCATCTCTGCGCGTAGTCTTTGAAACTCTCTGAATGCTTTTGAGACAGGCTCTGAAGCTGAGTTCGGCTGGGAGCCATGTCAATGTTATATTGGTACTGCTTGAGAAAGGCTTCCCTAAGCTCCTTCTAGTTGCGGACATAATTTTTCTCTAGCTTCATGTACCACTCCAACGAGCCCCCAGACAGGCTATCCTGGAAGTAATACATCCAAAGCTTCTCATCCTTGGTATGTGCAGCAATTTTGCGACAGAAGGCATGCATGTGAGTTTTGGGGCAGGAGTTGTCGTTATACTTGTCGAAAGTTGGTGGTCGGAACTTTGGAGGGATAACCACCCCTGAAATCAAGCCTATATCGGAGACATCGATACCAAGAGTATCCTTGCATTCCAGAGCTCGCACCTTCTCAACCAGCATCTGGAAATCCTGATTGCCAACTCCAGTAACAAACCCCATATCTTCGTTGACCAGGGTGAACTGATCTTCTTGATGGTCCTAAGCAAAGATGGGAGTCGGGCCAGCAGCCTCTGAAGTTGGTGGTCTGTTCACCACAGGGGGTACAAGAGTGTCGTTAATTGGATTGCCTTGGGCGTCCAAGGTAACCACTGGGATCTGTCTGCGGAGGGTTGAGCCTTCACATAGTAGCCTTCATCTCCTACTGCCCCATGGCTATACCCTGCATCATCGTCATGAATTCCCCCATTCGGATGCGAAGATCATTCAGTTTTGTCTGCACAGTATCCATGAAATTCCTCTGATTTCAACGGGTAGCATACCGGTGTGGCGGAAAATCGTGCCTAAGAAGACGAGTCTTGGTGGCTCTCGTAATCCTTCCTGAAAGTATACATAAGTTAAGAACCCTGGAAAACCTGCAAAAGAAAAAATGCAAATGATATGCATGCAATGTTGTGTTCATTTTCATTCTCACGGTTTTTTACATTCCCATTATGGTATTTGAGAGTTCAGATAGCTCTTTCAGATTTAGAGAAGAAAACCCTGCATGATGCTCAGATAAGATGACAATCGTGGAGAATTGGTGCTTATTACCCCGTGTCAGTGCAATAGATAACAACCAGAGATTCAAACCACATCAAGCAGATCATAAACTGGAATCTAAATAACAAGAATTCTCGAAGGGTGCCAATTCATACATCAAAGAGTAGCAAAGGAAAGTAAAGCAAAGAGGAATCCCATAACAAGCCCGTGGGTAATCCAAGTACAAGAGTAAAAGACTAAATCCTAGGAAGCTCCATGTCTTGCAGCCTCCAGCTAAGGCGCTTGACAGCTTGGAACTTCTGGGCAATGTCCGGATGATTCAGCTCCTGAATGAGCTTCTGGATGAGAAGATCCCTCAGGTCAAAGGAAGTGTGTAACTCGTTGATCTGTTGTAGGAATACCTCCTCCTTTTCTTTGCTAGGACTCGGTTCAGTCTTGATCTTCTTGATATCATCCCGAAGCTTCAGCTCTTCTGGATGTTGGCCATCTGCTGAAAATGGTCTATTCGTTTCTGGTGGGCTTTCTGGAGCAGCTCTCCCTGCTCGTTCAGAGTCTCTTGAAGGCCTTTGATCTTTAGCTTGTACTCGATCTTCGCCTCTTTCTGCTTTTTTAGATGATTTACCCACTTCTCTTGCCAAAGGGTCACTGCTTCGTTGGCTTCATCCAAGGCTTTCTTATCCTTTTGGCGTTGACTCTCCTTGTGGATCTCAGTCAAACCTCTCTTCTTGAAGTAGAGCTCTCGTTCTTCGAAGTCTTGTTGCTTGAGTCTGATCAACTCTTCAGCTTGATAAGCTCTCTCTTCTAGCTCCTGGTTCTGAATCTTCAACTTTTGACAGGAATCATCAGCCTCCTGATTTTCTGCTCTAAGATGTTTGACCAAAGCTTCTAACTTCCGATAGTCTTCTAGTGATACGATAGCAGTAGGTGGAGCTGGTGCAGAGAAAGGGATTAGAGATACATGGGCCTTTTCCCTTATCCAGGCTTCGAACTCGGGAAACATCTGGTTATTTCTCCTACCCAAGCATGTTATTCCTTTCCTCTGATCAACTTCCAGGAGCCTGCGACTTTCCTAACCAACCGGAGATTATCCTTTTCCGAGAAATAGAAAGTCTGGTGTAACTCTGATTCATCGGGGACCTCTTTGAGAGTGTACCTCAACTGTCTTCTTAAGAGAATGAGGTTGTAGTTGATACCCCCTGATACTCCAAATAAAGGCACATTGAGATAGTTTCCGCAACTAGTGAAGAAGCTCTTCCCTTTTAGCCTCAAAGTAAACCATCTGATATCTCTGGAAGATAACGTACTCAGTTTCTGGGCCCAAACAACATTGGGATCAATGAATACCTCAGTGGTAGGTAGGTTCCTCATAAACCACTTGTAAAAGAGAGGGGCACAACACTTAACCAAGCCACCCCGTCTTTTCTCATTCTTGTAATGCCACTATGCCAAACAAGACCTTAGACAACTCTTTTTTTAGCCTTAGACAGCGCTTTAAAGCGCTGTCTAAATCTCCGCTGCTAAAGGTTTAGGCAGCGCTTTCTTAAATCATAAAAGCGCTGTCTAAGGTACCCTTATACAGTGCTTTTAGGAATACCTTAGACAACGCTTTTGCTAAAAGCGCTTTCTAAGCCCCTATACCTTAGACAACACTTTTGGTGAAAGCGCTGTCTAATCCCCTCCTATTTTAATTTTTTTAGGTATACCTTAGACAACGCTTTTCAAAAGCGCTGTCTAAGCCCCCCCCTTAGACAGCGCTTTTTCCAAAAACGCTTTCTAAGCCCCCCCCCCTTAGACAGCGCTTTCGGCAAAAGCGCTGTCTAAGGTATACGAAATTTTTTGCAGCTTTTGTTTTAAACCACATTTTTTCCAGGTTTATAAACCAGAATTTCTACCTGTTTTCAACCAAATTTGGCAGACAAATATCACATTTTATATATGCCATTTCAAACCATTTTGGCCTTTTTTTCTACCAATTTTTGGCTAACAAATATATATATACCAATTCAAACCAATTTTGACTTAAATGTATCAAAATATATACAAATTTATGTACAAATTTACAAGTCATTACATATACTACAAATGTACAATATAATTACACAAATTTATGTACAAATTTACAAGTCATTACATAAAACATTGAGCTCTATAATGAATTGACACCATTCCTCTTTGATTTCGTCCACTTGATCTTTTGTATAATATGCACACTTGAATTCATCAAAGTACTACATAATAATAGAACATAGTTTGATTTAATTTCAACTATTTAATTATATGAGATATGTGTAAATATAATAATAACTCATAAGTTAGAAATACATACATCGGTGGGAATCTCTAATCGGCCCAAAACAAGAGTTTCTCGCATAAACCTCAACATGAAATACCCGCAATCTATTTGATTACGTTGCTGAGGACACTACATATGGAAAAAAAATGGATAAATCCTAAGTTTTATCAAGTGTCATCACTAATATAATAAAAAATGTGATAATTAAAAATATATCGCCACTCGAATCCATGTAATGGAGTTGGCGCCCCTCTTTGATGTTTGGATATCTCGTTGGGCTCGAAAAGCTTGTAGGATGCTAATAAAATAAAAATGAAGTAATTAGAACAATTCACATAAACTAAGAAATACACACAAGAAGAAGCAGCAGGTGGTAGATATGTTCGTCTTCCTTTCTTCACGGGTGCTAATTCAGTTCTCATTCCCATTTTTAACATGTCCTCCCTTGCTTTAAGGCCATCCTTAGACTTGCCTTTTATATTGAGTAATGTACCGATAACACTTTCAAATACGTTTTTTTCAATATGCATAACATCGAGAAAATGTCTCACGTACAAAGACTTCCAATATGGCAATTCAAAAAATATCGACCTTTTCTTCCACCCACCTTTCACAACCTTATGTGCAAAAGGCTTGCCAAACTCAGTACGCACATCTTTCACCTTTTCAAAAACTTGTTCACCTGACAATGCGGGTGGAGCTCTACGATGTTCGGTGTCTCCATTGAATGCTTTTCTCCACCCACGGTAGTGATGTTTAGAATGTAAGAATCTAAGATGCCCCAGAAACACATTCTTCTGGCAAAGTTCCAATCGAATCGTATCGGTTCCGTCTTCACAAACAGGACACGCACGTTGACCTTTAATGCTATACCCAGATAGATTCCCGTATACTGGAAAATCATTAATTGTGCCAAACAACATCGCCCTCAAATTGAAACTTTCTTTCCTATATCCATCATAAACCTCCACACCGTTCTCCCACAAAATCTTTAAATCTTCGATCAAAGGTGTCAAGTATACGTCTATGTCATTCCCTGGTTGTTTAGGCCCAGAGATTAACATAGATAACATCATGTACTTACGCTTCATACATAGCCACGAAGGTAGGTTATAAATCATAAGAATCACAGGCCATGTGGTATGTGAGATACTTTGAAGACCATGTGGGTTCATTCCATCAGTAGATAATGCCAATCGAAGGTTTCTTGCTGTAAGCACCCCAAATTTGCCCTCACCCATTCACACATGGCTTGTGATCATCTCATATGCATATACACCATCATATCATCTCATAGTACATTTTTGATTCACTGCATAGCTTCTAAGTCATCTGCACCTAGGGTTTGTGATTTGAGCAATCCCAAAACTTCTTGAGCCACTCCAAAGGCCACCAATCATCTCAGAAGGGTCCATGTGTGTTCTTGTATCATGTTACATCCTCACAGAGTCAAAATTGCAGAGGAATCACAAGAACTAGGGTTTGGATGGATGCAGAGCCAAGTTTGACTGCAGTTGACCTAAAATTAGGGTTTTGGTTTCAGAGGCCATAACTCCAAATCTTTTGGTCATTCTTGTTTCCATTGGTCTCTATATGGTATAGGGAATATGCATATCAATTTTCATGAAGAAATTCCACGGGGAAGTCATCTGATCAAGAGTTGACTTTTCAGACAAGTCAGTGCAAAATCAGGGCATCTGAGGCCCCCAATGACCCAACCAATGGGTGATCTTCATCATTTTGAGTGTATTTGATCTTCATTTGATCATGGAAGAAGGTTGAAGTGCATAAAATCAAGAATTTAGGGTTTTTGCAAAAGTTGACTTTTTGAGGCATAGTTGACTTTTCAAGAATGCCTCATTTTAGGCCAATTTTCAAGCTTTGATTCATGATCCAAAGATGCTTCAAATGGAAAAACTTTGGTCATGAAAGTTGTAGATCTCATCTTTCCCTTTTCAAAAAGTACAAGAGCATGATCAAACTCTTCATGGATCAAAAGTTATGGCATTGCAAAGTTAGCAAAAATCATTGATTTTCAAGTTATGCACAAAAAGGAAATTTTGCAAAGTCTTGAACAAATGCATTATGCAGCCTCTAATTCATGTCAAACCATTATGTAAACATCCTCTAAGTCACAAAAATCAGATTTGGATCAAGTTTGCTCATGGTTTGGTTCATGTAACTTGACTTTTCTCATGAAAATCCATAAAGCTAACCAAGTTGCAAAACACTCATGACCTTTCCACCAATTTGCTGCATTGATCCTTGAGTCAAGCCAGCCTCTCACACTCACCATGCTGCACCAGAACCCAACTTGTACTTGCCTAAACTTGAGCCATGCCCTATCTTACACAAAAGTGGACTTTGAGCAAAAGTAGCCACACCTATCTCTGCAGGCCAGGTCACATCCATCAACCACTTGCAATTGTTTATTGAATCAGTTTGCTGGCCATAACACATGAGAACCAAGGCTGAAGCCCACACATTCACCACTTACAAAAAAACTCACCTCATTGCAAGTTCCTTCGAATCACTCTCCACAGTCTTAAAACACTCAAACTCTCATCATCACTCAACCCACCACACCTCATAGACAAGAAACACCCCAAGCATAAGCCTGAAACAAGCCTGAAAACTCCATTGCCATCATTCACCTCAAGCTGCAGATTCTATCGAATCTCTCTCCACAAGTCTCCAACACACAAACCAACACCACAGATCATCTATACACATCATCTGGACCTTAAACACCCCATCACCATGACCTGAAAGTGCCAGAATCTCATCTGCCATTTTTGACTGAACTGAAGCAGGAGCTTTCGAATCTCTTTCTCCAGCCAACACAAACTCATTTTGAGCATTCAAACACACTTGGGGGACCAAGAGGAGCAGCTTGCACTGAAGGAAGAGGCCTGAAAGTTCCTAAATTGAAAGTTGCAAATCTCAGGTAGCTCGAAATTACTTTTTCCAGAAATGATTTTTCTTGTTACAAACTTGTTCTTTATGCTCTCCTGATCATCCTGATGCTTTTAGTTTTTGAAATGGTTGTGTTTTGAGAATTTAATTTGTGTTTGAAGCTTACGAACCCTAGAACTTTCCCTCTTCGATTCAGATGATTTAGGGAAGATAAATTTGTTCTAGGTTAGGGTTTTGATTCGTGAGGATGTTAGGAACGTTTCCCAATTCATAGATTTCATTTATATTACGTTTTGAGGAAGTTGGGTGATTTTCAGGTGAGCTTCTGGCCGGAGAAGACGACCGGAAGTCTTCTCCGGCCACCTGAATGTAATTAGGGCATAAACCAGTAATTAATGTTAGTTTGAATATGAGCCGTTGATTCCCGTTGACTGGTTGACTTCCCACCCTTTTTGATGGCCAGGATCTGTTTCATTAGCCCTAATCACATTAATTTATTTAATTAATTAGGATTAAGAAGTTTGAATCTGGACCACTAGATGACGCGCCAAGTCAACCCTCTCATTTCCAGATTGAATCCCAGCCTTGCATTCTGCTTACTTTTATTTTATTTAATTTTATTTTTTATTTCTTTTCATTTAAATTGTACATTTATTTTAAAATAGTTAAAAAACCATAAAAATTATGAAACTTTTTCTTTAAGGTTTTATTAATTTTTATGACACAAAAATATTTTTATTTTATTTTTTATCATTAAAAAAGTATTTTTAAATATTTAAAAGATTATTTTTAATTGATTAATGGGAATTAATTAATTAAAAATACTTTTAGGCATTTAAAAATTACAAAAAAATTCATGAAATGTTCTAAGACATTTAGAAACTTTGTCCAACCTTCAAACCAAATTTCTTTTTTGATCTTGATGCATTTTAAGAATTTTTCATGGAATTAAATCATATTTTGTGCATTATTTTGATCATATGTTTGAAAATTCATTTCTGCCTATTGGTGAAGGTTAAGACATTGATTCTTTGTGCATTGTTTTCCATTTGACATGTATTTTCAAGGATAAAAAGGCCATGATTTGATCTTGCATTTTCTAATTGATTGGCATTTGTTTTGATAAGAACCCTAAAAAACCCTAATAACTTGTAAAAATCATATCTTGAGTTTGGTTGAGAGTTGGGAGTTCCCCTTTGGGAAGTGATTCATTATAGGTTTAGGGTTTCTTTGGGTGCCATTTTCCATTTTTTTATCTTAGGGTTTGCTTCTGTTTTTGGTTTGTGTTTGATGTTTGATCCATAAACCCTAGTTTGGGCTTTCTCTTGCATCCTTCTTGCATTTCCTTGCATAACATGACTTGCCATTGCATTTTGTGCATTCTTATGATTCATTTGACATCTTAAGACATGTATGAAGCATCATTGATCATTGCATTACATCTTTGCCATGCCATTTGTCTTGTATGCTTCATGACATTCCATGTTTATTCATGTCCCTTAACTTGCATCATTTGCATCCATGACTTTGTATGAACATCCCTATGCCTTGTCTCATGTTTGCAACACTTCATAACATCATAGTCATCATGTGCATGCTTCTGGTTTGGCCTTGCATCATATCATTTCATCCCATCTTGTATTGCATTGCATTTGTTTCTAACATTTCAGGTGGTAAGTAAACTTGAGAAGTGAATTTGCCTTCACTTCTCATAACTTTTCTTCTCATCTCTCTTGCATAGCATGCTGCATTTATGCATGTGCTTGAGTTTGAGCTTGCTCATTCTTCTTCCTCCCACTTTCTTTCTTCAAGTGACTTGACTTCTTGAATGAAGCAAGTCACTTTGCTTCTCTTGATCCTGTTCATCTGCTTC
Source organism: Lathyrus aphaca (assembly GCA_963966055.1). Classification (NCBI taxonomy): domain Eukaryota; kingdom Viridiplantae; phylum Streptophyta; class Magnoliopsida; order Fabales; family Fabaceae; genus Lathyrus; species Lathyrus aphaca. The sequence goes on along the minus strand of OZ014522.1, from coordinate 387,018,844 downwards.
CTGGTGGCTCCTCTGAAGATTGTTCTTGCAAACCTCACAAACCTTAGGATCAACCAAGCATGACAATGAATTAGGGTTTTGATTAGTCCCCCCATAGTTTTACCTTTGTGTCTCTTTGAGTCTTCTCTTCTCATCTCATAATCAGGGACTAAACCCTAAAGGCTTTAAGACTTTGTGCTTAGGGTTATGCCTGCATCCTTCTCTTAGGATGGAGTGTATAACTTTAATCCTAAGTATTAAACCCTTAAGGTGTTTAAATCTCTTAATCAATTCATCTAATAATCATCAAGACATCACACTTGTAACTTGGGCCTTGCATTAGGGTTCTAATTCTTCCTTAAGTGGTTAAGAAGGACTAACCCTAGTGTTAATGGACAAGTCCCCCTCAAGTTGTCTTACAAACAATAAAATTCACTTCATCATCATACCATTAAATAAAATCCACTTAATGAAGGCTTGTTTTGTCATGAGTTTAATCCCTAATCATGGATCAAGTTGAGGAGCTTTCCTCAGCTTAAACATTCTCATCTATCATCCTTCTTTTAGGATGGTGTAATGGGTCTGTTTAATCCATGATTATGGCTTAACCTCATTACTTAACACTAAACAAAATCACAAAAAAACATTTAAGTAATCACAAGTAGGTTAATGATTTTAATCCTACACCAAAGGTGATTAAGTGTGAGAATCTGACTTCACACTTAAGGTATTCCCATTACCTCTAATCAGAGGGAAGATGTGATGAGTTTACTAACCCATTGGTTTAGGCTTAAGCTCATTATCTTATGACAAACTCCAAAAAGAAATAAAAGACTGAAAACCCAAAAACAAACAATAATCGTCTCCTCCGGGATTCTTTTCTCATCATCTTCACTCACAACCGAGAACTTGCTTATTCCGTCTAATGCAAGACAGTTTGCACCGGAGCCAGACAGGTCATACACTTGAGCATAGACAAGCAAGCAGTTCACAAGTCAATTCCTTTCAGTCTCTTTGGGTCGAACTACGGTGTTCTGACTTCCTCATTGCACGAGAGGATACGTAGGCATAACTTAACAGTTATCGAACAAAAGTCTCTGTACATTCCCCCTCTTCCCATCATCATTCTTTTAGCCTCATGATCATGAGCAGTTCTCTTTCATTCTCACACTGACACTTTCATACTTCACATCATTATACACTTCACTTCCTTTACACTGACACCTGTACATATTGTTTTCCAGCCCTTTTGCACACAAATTGCACTGACACTACCCCTTTAAAACACAAATCTTTCAAGCGTGGATCCCGTCGAGTACGGCGGACAATCTGGGTGCTAATACCTTCCCAGGTTGTAACCAACCCCCTTTCTCAGTCTCTCTGGTTCGCAAACCGTCTTATCCATCTCTTTCTAGGCTTATGCAGCATTGCCTTTCCTCCGGGATAAAAATGCCTAGCTGGCGACTCTATTCATTCTCCAGTGAGTTCACGGCTGTGTGTTCTCACTGTTCCCTTCGCCGATCGTTCGCGTCTGTACCTTTATCTGACCCTGGTGTCACTTATCGGGAGCGACAGCTTGGCGACTCTGCTGGGGACCCTTATACTGCAACCAGGGCTTCTGGTTCTTTTTGTGGGTTCCTCCTAGCGCTTGTTTGATTTGTGTTTACTGGGGTGTTATGTGCTATCTGTGCTTGTATATCTGTTTTGTTTATTGCTTTATGTACAGTTGATTTATTGCTTTCTTTATAGCTTTATATTTTTCATACTGTCATACTGTGCTGGCTGGATCTGGTTTTTCTTTGGTGGGTGGGTATTTCATTGAGAGTTAAGGTCCTATACCTGGGACCTGAGTGACACCTAGGCTAGAGTGAATCATATTCTTTCCCATTCCATTTCGGTCTGGTGCGGGAATATGAAACACGGTTCAGATATGGGTTTCTTCTTGAGAACTCTGTGTTGCGGATTTCCTGCAATGCTAGGGCTATCTGGGAAGCCTGCTAAGTCTGGATGACCTTTTAGTATTGACCTTCAGAAACTGAGGTGAATTAGAGGAGGAATTGTTATGGTTATTGTAAACACTGTACCTCCGGGTTAGAAGTGTTTACACTTCTCATAACTGATCCAAGTCTGAGGATCCTTGTTCTAGATCACTACCTGTGAGGGGGTTGGGCTGTTTACAGGTTTGCAGGTGCCTTGACCTCAGAATACCCTGTTACTTTGACCTTGTTAAGAATGCTCCATGTTGGACAGTTCTTGTGATTCTAAAACCCTGGACATGTGACTCTTTATTTGAGTCCCCTACCCTGGTTACTGGATTTATAGACCTCCACCTGGAATTCTTGAACACACATGGATCTATACCAAGGCAGTTAATCAGATCCGGCTCAGTCACAAACCCTTGCATTTCATTTGCATACATACTCATTGCATCATATTAACATGTGCTTATTTGTGTTTCAGGGTATCCACCTTCATCTCTGGTTTTGGTTTTGACCCCATCTGCAGTTTTGACCTATCTCCACCAGCACTTGCTTCAGTTTGTCAGACATACTTCAGTTACTTGCACTAGCCAGTCAGTGGCCCTCTCCTCAGCATCTTCATCAGCACCTATCCTACTCAGTCCTCAGCATCATGGCTCCAAAGAAAGGCAACATCACCTATCATTTCTTCCAACCAGACTTATCAGACATCAGGAGGATCCAAACCCTGATCACTCCAGATCATATACCCTTGTTCAGAGAGAGTTATGGAGATATACTGGACATGGTTATGGATCTGGACCCTTCTCAGAGGAGCCTCATCCACACCTGCATTCAGTTTTATGATCCCCCATTGAGATGTTTCACCTTTCAAGACTTTCAGTTGGGTCCTCTTTTGGAAGAATACTCATATTTGGTTGGTTTGCCTATCAGGAGAGAAATCCCTTTCAACCCTGAAATGGTCTTTCCCAGCAACGGAGAGATAGCAAAAGCTTTGCACCTGGAGCCTGCTTTGATTGAGCAACATATGACCTCTAAAGCTGGGATCCCTGGTTTTCATCTTGACTTCCTGATTTCTCAAGCTAGTCTGAAGGCCTCCCTGGGGGAGTGGAAAGCTGTCTGTGCTCTGTTGGCCTTAAGTGTATATGGAATTGTGCTATTTGCAGATGAGCCTCGATTCATCAGCAAGAATGCAATCCACTTGTTCATCCTGAAGAACCCAGTGCCAACTTTACTGGGTGATCTCTATTACTCAGTGCATCAGAGGAATGAGAAGCAGAGGGGAAGGTTAGTGAGGATTTGTGCTCCATTATTCCATGCTTGGCTTCTCAGGCATTTACCCAGGACGGATGCATTTCTAAATCCTCATCAGCAAAGCAACTGGGCTAAGAGGCTCACTACTCTCACTTCAGCAGATATCAGATGGTGTACTCAGAGCACCAAGGGCAGAGATATGATCACCAGCTGTGGGCACTTTCCCAATGTGCCTTTGATAGGAGTTAAGGGAAGTATCAATTACAACCCTCTGCTGTTCAAGAGGCAATTAGGCTATGCACTGGTCCATGCTCCTAGGGTACAGGATTTGGTGGAGACCCTCTACTGTGAGAACAAGATTAGTTTGACTGTTGTTAGGCAGGCTGCCTGGGCCTGGGATCATGTTCAGACTAAGGGAATCACCATTCTGGGGAAGTGCAATAATGTGGCATCAGTCCAATATTATGAGTGGTCCCATGCTAGGGCCCAATTCTCTGGAATGCCTTTCACCATAGAAGATATGCCTGAGTCATCTTCAGCACCACCCCCTGCCACTATCAGTCTGGAGGAGTTTGAAAGCCTGAAGGAAAGGAATGAGAAGTTATCCCAAGCCTTGCAGAAGACCCTCCGGGAGAGGAGTGAAGGTATGAGGGAAATTGAGAGATTGGAGAAATTGAGGGTAGAACACTTGACCAAGATTGAGAAGTCTGGGGAGTATATCAACAAGTCTAAAGCTGGTGAGCAGATTCTGAAGAATGCTTGTAAAGAAGCCCAGTTTCAGAGAGCAAGAACAGACTTGTATTTGAAAGAGAGTCAGGCCAGGTGGGTCCGGATCACTGAGGCCCGTACTCTAGAAGACAAGAGAGCTCAAGACAAGATGGAGCAGATGGAGAAGGCCCTGGCAGCAGCCCAGGAAGAAATATCAGAGCTGAAAATCAAAGCAGGATTGAAGAGGTCTAAGGACCAAAGTCAGAGCAAGAAATTGACTGCAGCTGTTGCAACAAGAAACCTTCTCATTAGAAGTCTCACGGAGCGCCCGGCTAATCCTGTGACCGAAGCACTTCTCAAGGAAGTTCGTGAGGATGAGTTTGGCCTTGGAGTTTGATCATTTGCTTGTTGTTATTCCTTTTCCATGTACTTTTGCTTTTTTGTGATGTATTTTGGCCCCTTCGAGGGTTTGTGTTGTAAAATGAACAAAATTATTTCACCTTTGTAATATATTTGTGTTCGCATCAAAAGCAACTTCAACAGCATCATCTTCAAGGGTCTGGAAGGGTCAAAACTGAAGGCCAAACCGGATACCTTGATAGCAAATAAGCATAACTGCATTGCATGCTAACCCCTTTGTTTGTTTTGTAGGTTTTTGTTTTGTTGTTGCTAACCTCTGTTGTGATGTTCAGGAATTATTGCTCGCCGCCGGGTATTTCCTCTCAACAGGCCACACAGGTATCCAACTAGAATCAACCTTCCGGGAATTCAGATGGATCAAGTTCAACAAGATCTTGCTGATGTCAGAAATCAGCTAGCCAATGAAAGATTGGAGATGAGAACACAGATGACGCAGTTCATGGAGGTTATGAACAACATGGCTCAGAGCCAGGAGAGACTGAGAGCTATGGTGGAAAGGCAGAACCAAGATGAGCCTCATGTAGGGACTGCAGGCACCAGTAATAATGAAAGGGTGCAACCACATGTGAATCCCCCTGTGTTTGGTCCACATCTACATCCTGAGATTAATGTTCCTGCCAACATCCAAGGAACAGCTACTGCAGCCAGAGTACTTCAAGAAGATCCTCAGGAGGACCAATTTACAGTAATGGGTGCTGGAGAGGATGCTTATGATAGGAGATTGGATGAGATAGCTGAGAAGTTAAGGTCTTTAGAATCTCAAAATTCTTTGGGCTTCGACGTCATGGACATGGGTTTGGTTGATGGGGTCAGGATCCCTCATAAGTTCAAGCCTCCTTGTTTCGAAAAGTATAATGGGACTTCATGCCCCCGGACTCATCTACAATCATTTCTGGGAAGGCTGAAGGCCTATACAATGGATGAGAAACTTTGGATGTTCTACTTCGAAGATAGCTTGACTGGAGCATCAAGGGAATGGTATTCCCATCTGACAAGGGCAACTATAAGATGCTGGAAGGACCTGGCAGAAGCCTTCATCAGACAGTATCAGTATAATCTAGATATGGCACCCAACAGGACCCTCCTAATGGGAATGTCACAGTCTTCGAGGGAGGGTTTCCGAGAGTATGCCCAAAGGTGGAGGCAACTGGCTGCTGCTGTTCAACCACCAATGTCTGAGAGAGAAATGGCAGACATGTTTATGAACACTCTTCAGGGAACGTATATTGACAGGTTGGCTGCTTTCTCTTCCACTAGCTTCGCAGATGTTGTCATAGCTGGGGAGAGAATTGAAAGCCTGTTAAAGATGGGTAAGATATCTGATAATGGTGCAAGCTCGTCCAGTGGTACAAGAAAGCCTTTTGCAGGCCCGAGAAGAACTGGCGAGACCAATGCCATTCACACCAACAGGGGCAGGCCCCATTATGTTCCCAGAACAATAGCAGCAGTCACTATCCCCGCTCCAGTTCATCCTCAGCCGGTCTATCAACCTCCTCAACAAAATTTCCAACAACAACCTCAGTATCATCAGAATCAATATCCTCCAAGAAACAACTACAACAACAACAATAGCAACAACAATCAACAGAGGCCATTTCAACAAAGGCCATCCCAAGCTAACAGAGTGATCGACCCGATCCCAATGACGTATGCTGCTTTGCTGCCACAACTTCTGAAACTCAACCTAGTTGAGCTAAGAACGTTGGCACCTCCGGATCCCAACAGTCTACCAAGAAACTATGACTCCAACGCTAGGTGTGCTTTTCATTCAAACGCACCTGGTCACAGTACAGAAAAATGCAGGGCTCTGCATATGAAGGTACAAGACTTGGTAGACTCCAAGGCTCTGAATTTTGCACCTCCGCCCAATGTCAACAAAAACCCAATGCCAAACCATGGTGGTCCTCAAATTAACGCAATTGAAGAAGACACGCCGTCTTATTTCATAACCAGTGTGGATCAGATCAGGACACCATTGGTGGAAATCAAAGCTCAACTCCGTGAAAACAATATATTTCCAGGGTGTGAACTAGGGTGCCCATACTGCAATATTTCTTGGAATGGGTGCGAAGACTTGAGGAATGGCATTGACAGCCTTATTAAGGGTGGCCTGCTACAGATCACTACATCATTTCCGGCAACTCAAGCAACTTCATCGACAACGGTTTCAGATCCTCCTACAAATGCAACAACAATTGTTCCCGATAATTCATCAGCAGCATCAGCAAGTACTCCATCTGTCCTCCCAAATGATCAGTTTACAACAGTTTCTCCTGCTACAACTTCAGCTTCATTCCATTTCGACTCTCCATCAACAACAACAACAGTCCTTCCAACAGAACCTCCTACAACGCCAGCAATCAATCATGAAGATGTCTCTACAGTTACCATATTCTACGATCCAGAAAATAACTCCGCCTACCATTCAGAAGGTGCTGCTCCCGCTAGAGCACCAGTCACAATCTTTTATGATCCACAAACAATAACAGTCCCTTCAGCAGCCGCAATCAGTCCGGTCACTGTCACGGTGCCTGGACCTGTACCATATGAAAGCGATAGGGCCATCCCTTGGCACTATGGCTCTGACGTGTACTGCGAAGGAAAAAGGATCACTCTGGAAACATCAGCACCTGCACCACAAGTAGATAATGTGGGGGGAGGCGGAGGCTTCACTCGAAGCGGACGTCTCTTTGCTTCACAAGTTCAAAAACCTACTGCCGAAGCAGAAGCTGCTGCCAAGGCAAAAGGTAAAGGCCCGGTGCAGGAAGATCTAGCTGCCAAAGAAGCTCTGAAGACTCCATTCGATCAGGAAGTTGATGAGTTTATGAGGATCATCAAAAAGAGTGATTACAAAATTGTGGATCAACTTCACCAAACGCCATCCAAAATCTCCATCCTCTCTCTGCTTATGTGCTCCGAAGCCCATCGGAATGCACTACTGAAAGTACTGCACGCGGCTTACGTGCCCGAGGAGATTACTGTCAACCAATTGGAAACCGTTGTTGGAAATGTTACCGCTAGCAATGGGCTAGGGTTTACCAATTCTGACCTGACAGTGGATGGCCGCAATCACAACAAAGCCTTGCACATAACCATGGAATGCAAAGGAGCTGTCCTTTCACATGTGCTGGTGGACACAGGATCATCCCTGAATGTCTTACCAAAGAAGGCTCTGGTGAAGCTTGAATACGATGGATTGGCATTGAGACCCAGCAACCTGGTGGTAAGAGCCTTTGATGGTTCAAAGAGATCGGTTCTGGGAGAGATTGAATTGCCCATAACGATTGGCCCGCAGACCTTCAAAACTACCTTCTACGTGATGGATATACAGCCTGCCTACAGCTGTCTATTGGGTAGGCCATGGATTCACGCCGCTGGCGCCGTGACCTCTACCCTTCACCAGAAGTTAAAATATGAGTGGGAGGGTCAAATCGTTACAATCTATGGAGAAGAGGACATTTTTGTCAGCCACCTGGCTACTTATAAGTACATTGAGATGGATGGGGAGATCCATGAAACAATGAGCCAGGGGTTCGAAGCTTTGAATGTCAATGAAACATCTGCTGTACCTGGTACTTCAATATCATCATACCAACAAGCCCGGAAGGTTGTTGAGGGAGGAAACGCCCAAGGCTGGGGCAAATTGCTATCGGTAGAGAAGAAAGAGGACAAATTTGGGTTGGGTTACAGACCAACTCAACAAGATCAAGCGGAGGCTGCGAAAGAGCCCAACTTTGTGAGTGGGGGGATGCTCACCCCTGATGCTGTCAATTGTCTGGAAGACGAGTTGGAAGAGGAGCGCAACCTGGAAAGCTGGATTCGTCCAAAGATCCCGGGGAGCAGTATCTCAAACTGGTCTTCCCAGGAAATTATAAGAGTTACTCATGCAGAGTAATTATTATTTCCTGTATTTTTATAGCATGCATCAAAGTCTTGCATCTTGCCCAAGATGACAAGACTCATTTTGTAATCGGGCCATCTGTACTTTTTGTGCAACAAGATTAATCAATGAAATATCAGACATCTTTTTGCAAATGAGTCTTTTTCTTTTCCACTCACCGTTTTTCCATTTTTCTTTTTGTACAAAAAATAAATGGCAGTGTTTTCAAAATGACAACTTTATTTCACTTTTCTAAAACAAGATTAAAATCAAATCACTAAAATGAACCAACTGAACCCTTGCAGAGAATGCCTTCCTGACAGCACCGACAACAGCACGGCTACGACTTCGTATGACTTTGACAATCCAATCAATCAAGCTGATGAAGGGGTTGAAGAAGAATATGAGCTTCCTGAAGAGCTAGCCAGGTTGTTAAGACAAGAGGAAAAGGTTATTACTCCTCACCAGGAGGAGGTTGAAGTGATTAATCTTGGTACAGATGAAGACGTGAAAGAGGTTAAAATCGGGGCCTGCCTGCAAGACTCAGTGAAGAGACAACTGATTGACCTGCTTCAAGAGTGTGGATGTGTTTGCTTGGTCTTATCAAGATATGCCAGGGTTGGACACCGATATTGTCGTGCACAAGCTGCCTTTGAAAGAAGAATGCCCGCCAGTTAAACAGAAACTACGCCGTACTCGCCCAGACATGGCAATGAAGATCAAAGAAGAGGTACAAAAGCAGTGGGACGCCGGGTTCCTTGCTGTAACTAGCTATCCGCCGTGGGTTGCTAATATAGTACCTGTGCCTAAGAAAGACGGCAAAGTAAGGATGTGTGTTGACTACCGGGATCTGAATAGAGCCAGCCCGAAAGATGACTTCCCATTACCTCACATCGATGTATTGGTAGATAACACGGCTCAGTTCTCGGTATTCTCCTTCATGGACGGATTTTCGGGATACAATCAGATCAAGATGTCACCTGAAGACATGGAGAAGACAACCTTCATCACACCCTGGGGCACGTTCTGTTACAAAGTGATGCCATTCGGACTGAAGAATGCTGGTGCCACGTATCAACGGGCTATGGTAACATTATTCCACGATATGATTCATAAAGAGATAGAGTGTTATGTGGATGACATGATTGCCAAGTCCCTTACTGAAGAAGACCACCTGGTAAATCTGCTCAAATTATTCAAGCGTCTGAGGAAGTACCAACTGAAGTTGAACCCCAACAAATGCACATTCGGGGTGCGGTCCGGTAAGCTGCTGGGATTTATTGTAAGCGAGAAAGGGATTGAAGTTGACCCTGATAAAGTCAAAGCCATCCAAGAGATGCCTGCACCAAAGACAGAAAAAGAAGTTCGAGGGTTCGTAGGTCGATTGAACTACATCTCACGGTTCATATCTCACCTTACAGCAACCTGTGAACCCTTGTTCAAATTGTTAAGAAAAGAACAGACGGTCAGGTGGAACGAAGACTGCCAGAAGGCTTTTGACAAGATCAAAGAATATCTGCAAGAACCTCCAATCCTTATGCCTCCAGTTGAAGGAAGACCTCTGATAATGTACTTGACAGTATTAGAAGAGTCGATGGGGTGTGTGCTGGGCCAGCATGACGAGTCTGGTCGAAAAGAGTACGCAATATACTACCTAAGCAAAAAGTTTACCGACTGTGAACAGCGTTATTCACTGCTCGAGAAAACTTGCTGTGCTTTAGCGTGGGCTGCTCGCCGACTGAGACAGTATATGTTGACCCACACTACCTTATTAATCTCAAAAATGGATCCAGTTAAGTACATTTTCGAGAAGCCAGCTCTTACCGGACGGGTTGCAAGATGGCAGATGATTCTCACAGAATACGACATACAGTACACATCTCAGAAAGCCATCAAAGGCAGTGTACTATCTGAATATCTCGCTGAGCAACCCATTGATGACTACCATCCTATGAGGTTTGACTTCCCTGATGAAGACATCATGTTCATTAAAGCAAGAGATCATGAAGAGCCAATTCACACTGAAGGGCCCGACCCGGAAGAAGAATGGACTATGATGTTTGATGGGGCTGTTAACATGAACGGCCGTGGTGTTGGTGCAGTACTCATTACACCCAAAGGAGTTCACATGCCTTTCTCGGCAAAACTCACTTTCAACTGCACTAACAACGAAGCTGAATACGAAGCTTGCATTATGGGTCTTGAGGAAGCCATCGACCTCAGGATCAAAACATTGACCGTATTCGGAGATTCAGCTTTGGTAGTCAATCAAACCAACGGAAAATGGTACACACACCAAGATCATCTGATACCTTACAGAGACTATACAAGGAGGTTATTGACTTTCTTCACAACAGTCAAACTTGAGTATATCCCTCGGGATGAAAATCAGTTTGCAGATGCTCTTGCTACCATTTCATCCATGATCAAAGTTCAAACGACCAACTTTGTACCTCAGATTTCAGTGTCTAGACTTGATAGACCAGCATATGTATTTGCAGCAGATGTTGTAAAAGATGACAGGCCTTGGTTCCATGACATTAAGTGCTTCTTGGAGGATCAAACATACCCACCTGAGGCATCTTCCAATAACAAGAAGACTTTGAGAAGGCTTGCTGGTAGTTTCTTCCTGAACACTGATGGATCTTTATACAAGAGGAACTTTGACATGATACTCCTCAGATGTGTTGACAGGACGGAAGCAGACTTGCTGATGCATGAAGTGCACGAAGGATCTTTTGGTACCCATGCGGGAGGGCATGCCATGGCTAAGAAATTGCTAAGATCAGGCTATTACTGGATCACAATGGATGCAGACTGTTGTGCTTACGCCAGAAAATGTCATAAATGCCAGATTTATGCAGACAAGGTGCATGTGCCTCCCAATCCTTTGAATATCATGTCTTCACCTTGGCCCTTTGCTATGTGGGGTATTGATATGATTGGCAAGATTGAGCCGACTGCTTCAAATGGTCACAGATTTATCCTGGTCGCCATTGACTATTTCACTAAGTGGGTTGAAGCAGCCTCATATGCAAATGTTACAAGGCAAGTGGTAGCCAGATTTCTGAAAAGAGACATCATCTGTCGGTATGGAGTGCCCGAGCGAATCATTACTGATAATGGTTCCAACTTAAACAACAAAATGATGGCAGAACTGTGCCGGGACTTCAAAATCCAACATCACAATTCTTCTCCTTACAGGCCAAAGATGAACGACGCTGTTGAGGCAGCAAATAAGAATATCAAGAAGATTGTGCAGAAGATGGTAATCACATACAAAGACTGGCACGAAATGCTACCATTTGCCTTGCATGGGTATCGCACATCAATCAGAACGTCCACTGGGGCAACACCGTATCAGCTTGTATATGGTATGGAAGCAGTCCTACCTGTTGAAGTTGAGCTACCCTCTCTACGGGTATTGATGGATGTTAAACTGAGTGAAGCAGAATGGGTTCGGTCCCGATTCGAACAACTGAGTCTGATCGAAGAGAAAAGATTGGCTGCAATCTGCCATGGGCAGTTATATCAGAAGAGAATGAAGAAAGCCTTCGATCAGAAAGTCAGGCACCGAGAGTACCAAGTGGGAGATCTTGTGCTGAAAAGAATCCTCCCTCCTCATACAGACCACAGGGGCAAATGGACTCCAAACTATGAAGGACCATTCGCGGTAAAGAAAGTTTTCTCTGGTGGAGCACTGATGCTCAGCACCATGGATGGTGAAGATTTCCCGTCCCCTGTGAATTCAGATGCAGTTAAAAAATACTTCGCATAAAATGACCCGCTGGACATAAAAACAGAATGTAAGTCCAGGCAAAAATAGGGCATCCCGGCGAGTCAAAAACAGAATAAAAGACTCGGGCAAAAGTAAGGGAAATGAATGAAAAAATGTACACCCGCTGAGTTGAAAAGCCGCATTGGACAGCTCAGGCAAAAATGGGTATCCCGATGGATTGAAAACCCGAAAGGGTGATCCATGCAAAATAAGGGAAGGAGCGAACAACGGCATTCTGAGTTCGTCTGTATCACCTACAACTTGGTAAGCTTCCAAGGGATCAAGCTTCAATCAGAATCAACTCTCTCCAGAAAGCAAGATGAGAAGAACGTCATTGTCATACGAGTCATAACAGGAGAGGAAGCTCCTCAAAGCGTCGTCAACACCGCCAGCACTTTATTTCTCAATTTGTAACAATCTCCTCATTTCAGGAGATGTGTTTCTTTGACTGTATCTTGCCAATTCAAGGCACATGAATTAATAAAATCAGATCTTCGGTCATGTCTCGTTTTTTACATTTATGTTTTGCAAAGAGTTGTCTGATATCTCTAAAAATACGATTGCATAAGTACAGATGCTTTTCTCTAAAATTGAAAACACATGCTTACAGGGAATGTGATTATTCTCGAAAGTACTTAACTCCCATGACGGAATCCAGTGAGGGATACCTCGGGACCTTTTGTGCGTTTCCTTACCTTTGCAGGTTTGCAGGTATCCAGAACGCAACCTGGGGCATGTAAGTTACGTCTTAGCAAGTAGGCGAATCATTATCAACTCGGTCTATCTTCCACATGGCACTAGAAGGTGCCCATTTCCCCAGCGGAGCTGCCGAATCAGCATGCACTCAATCTCAGCATCTAGAATGCTCTTCCCCCAGCTGAGTGGCTCCCCATTGCCTTCCCCAGCAAAGTTGCCGAATCGGCAAACAGGATGCTATATCCCCAGCCGAGTTGCCTCTTGTTGCTCTCCCCAGCTGAGTTGCCTCTCACAATTCCCCAGCCGAGTGGCCTTTCTTCCTCAAACAGAATACAGAAATCAGGGAATCATCTCCCCACAGAGCTTCAAGCCTCTATCCAGAAGAGCAAGGCATGAAGAGATCACAACAGAGTACATAAAGCTTCTACAAACCCCAGCTGGGTCTCTCATTTACAAGGATATGCCAACCAGTGACATATATCCCCGAGCAGATACACCATTGGATCTACCAGTGATCTCATACCCAGTTGGGATGTCCGTTTCAAGCAGATCAACCAGAGATCTTCGCGGCAGTGGGATCCGAATCCCGGATCTGTGCCTCTTTGCATAATCATAGCATTCGCATCATATTCACCCCCCAGAGCGTAGCATTTCGTCTAATACGGAGCATTACGGCAAAAATCAAATACATAGCATAGTCATAAGTCATGTTGTGAATTGAACGCTTGTGACTAGTAACCATTCATCAGGATACAGATTACTTTCCCCCAGAATCCCCATCAGAGTCCCGGCAAAAGCAGTTGCCTCATATTCACAAACACCCGTATATACACCTTTTGGCACCCGTCCGTGTCATAACTCCCAGCAGAAAGCCAAAGACATCCTTTTTGCACTCACGTACCTTATATGCACCCCTTTTTGACACCCGTCCGTGTCATATCCCCAGCGCAGTCGCGTACACCTTCATCACCCATACACTTGTTAATATTATACTTTTCTCTTTCGACACTCGTCTGTGTCACTCTCCCCAGCAGTTAAAACACTCATCTGTACAATACAATACTCACTACTCATTGGTACACCTATACAGATACTCGTCCGTATCTTGTATACATCATCACTCATATCACTCACAGATTCGACGATAGTCCTTGTTCTTCGTTAACCAGTTGGTACTCGTCCGTACCATCATCTCAGAACATTGCGTCTAATGTTTGTTTCTACACGATACTAGTCTGTATCATAGTCTTAAGGATGCTCGTTCGCATCTTTAATCCATACACCGTGTCAAACACCTTTGTCTTCTTGAATATAGATGCTCGTCCGTGTCTATTTTCCCCCCAGAAGAGTCCTTTCAGATGCAACACTCGTCCGAGTTCCTTGTTAACCAGTGGATACTCGTCCGTATCATCATCTCTGAACGTGTGTCAGTTTGTTTCTACATGATACTCGTCCGTATCATAGTCTTAAGGATGCTCGTCCGCATCTTTAATCTATACACAATACCAAACACTTATACCTTTTGTTTCTTGGGTGTGAACGCTCGTCCGTGTTTACATTATCCTCAGTAGATCACCAACAAATTTTTCTTTTTATCTAACACTCGTCCTGTGAGAGCAGCCGTACCCTGCTGAGTGGTCGTCCTCCACTTCTTGATGGTCGTCCTCCATCATGCTCATCCGATGGCCGTCCCCATCGTTGATTTTAGCAGCCGTCCCCTGCTAGGTGGTCGTCCTCCACCTTTGATGATCGTCCTTCATCACTTTATCCAATGGCCGTCCCTATTGTTGATTTTGGTTATCTGGCATTCGTCCTGTGTCATGATAAACCCTGAGAGCAGCCGTCCCCTGCTGAGTGGTCGTCCTCCACTTCTTGATGGTCGTCCTCCATCTTGCTCGTCCGATGGCCGTCCCCATCGTTGATATTTTCGGCAGCCATACCCTGCCAGGTGGTCGTCCTCCACCTTTGATGGCCGTCCCCATCATATTTCTTTTATTCCCAACAGAGCAGCCGTCCCCTGCTAGGTGATCGTCCTTCACCTTTGATGGCCGTACCCCATCATCTGTTTATTTCATTCATTCTTTAACCCGATGGCCGTCCCCGTCGTGGTCCCTTTTCCTTTTTTAGCCCGATGGCCGTCCCCATCGTTGGTTACTTTACCTTTATGAACTTGATGGCCGTCCCCGTCATGTTTCATTTAATCCTCAGAATTTTGCAGTTTTATCTTGATGGCCGTCCCCATCATGATATTTTATTTTCCCCAGCTAGTCAGCCGTCCCCGTCTTAGCTTTACCTTTTATCCCCAGCATGTCGGCCGTCCCCGTCATTGCTTTATACACTTTACCAGCATGTCGGCCGTCCCCGTCATCGCTTTGCTTCACACACCACCTTACCCAGCAGTCGTCCTCTGCTCGACGGTCGTCCTCCGTCGCCCGTACTTTACGATATACTTTATTTTGCTTTTACAATCTATATCCCTTTTCTTCTTCATTTCTGTGAGTGCAAATTTTGGACTGTCTTTGGTATTCAACCACAAGTTATCTTGTTTGCCTGTTAAGCCGTCGCTTACACCCTGCACAGCTAACTCATGTTTGAATAGGGGCAGCTGTAAGCACCCCAAATTTGCCCTCACCCATTCACACATGGCTTGTGATCATCTCATATGCATATACACCATCATATCATCTCATAGTACATTTTTGATTCACTGCATAGCTTCTAAGTCATCTGCACCTAGGGTTTGTGATTTGAGCAATCCCAAAACTTCTTGAGCCACTCCAAAGGCCACCAATCATCTCAGAAGGGTCCATGTGTGTTCTTGTATCATGTTACATCCTCACAGAGTCAAAATTGCAGAGGAATCACAAGAACTAGGGTTTGGATGGATGCAGAGCCAAGTTTGACTGCAGTTGACCTAAAATTAGGGTTTTGGTTTCAGAGGCCATAACTCCAAATCTTTTGGTCATTCTTGTTTCCATTGGTCTCTATATGGTATAGGGAATATGCATATCAATTTTCATGAAGAAATTCCATGGGGAAGTCATCTGATCAAGAGTTGACTTTTCAGACAAGTCAGTGCAAAATCAGGGCATCTGAGGCCCCCAATGACCCAACCAATGGGTGATCTTCATCATTTTGAGTGTATTTGATCTTCATTTGATCATGGAAGAAGGTTGAAGTGCATAAAATCAAGAATTTAGGGTTTTTGCAAAAGTTGACTTTTTGAGGCATAGTTGACTTTTCAAGAATGCCTCATTTTAGGCCAATTTTCAAGCTTTGATTCATGATCCAAAGATGCTTCAAATGGAAAAACTTTGGTCATGAAAGTTGTAGATCTCATCTTTCCCTTTTCAAAAAGTACAAGAGCATGATCAAACTCTTCATGGATCAAAAGTTATGGCATTGCAAAGTTAGCAAAAATCATTGATTTTCAAGTTATGCACAAAAAGGAAATTTTGCAAAGTCTTGAACAAATGCATTATGCAGCCTCTAATTCATGTCAAACCATTATGTAAACATCCTCTAAGTCACAAAAATCAGATTTGGATCAAGTTTGCTCATGGTTTGGTTCATGTAACTTGACTTTTCTCATGAAAATCCATAAAGCTAACCAAGTTGCAAAACACTCATGACCTTTCCACCAATTTGCTGCATTGATCCTTGAGTCAAGCCAGCCTCTCACACTCACCATGCTGCACCAGAACCCAACTTGTACTTGCCTAAACTTGAGCCATGCCCTATCTTACACAAAAGTGGACTTTGAGCAAAAGTAGCCACACCTATCTCTGCAGGCCAGGTCACATCCATCAACCACTTGCAATTGTTTATTGAATCAGTTTGCTGGCCATAACACATGAGAACCAAGGCTGAAGCCCACACATTCACCACTTACAAAAAAACTCACCTCATTGCAAGTTCCTTCGAATCACTCTCCACAGTCTTAAAACACTCAAACTCTCATCATCACTCAACCCACCACACCTCATAGACAAGAAACACCCCAAGCATAAGCCTGAAACAAGCCTGAAAACTCCATTGCCATCATTCACCTCAAGCTGCAGATTCTATCGAATCTCTCTCCACAAGTCTCCAACACACAAACCAACACCACAGATCATCTATACACATCATCTGGACCTTAAACACCCCATCACCATGACCTGAAAGTGCCAGAATCTCATCTGCCATTTTTGACTGAACTGAAGCAGGAGCTTTCGAATCTCTTTCTCCAGCCAACACAAACTCATTTTGAGCATTCAAACACACTTGGGGGACCAAGAGGAGCAGCTTGCACTGAAGGAAGAGGCCTGAAAGTTCCTAAATTGAAAGTTGCAAATCTCAGGTAGCTCGAAATTACTTTTTCCAGAAATGATTTTTCTTGTTACAAACTTGTTCTTTATGCTCTCCTGATCATCCTGATGCTTTTAGTTTTTGAAATGGTTGTGTTTTGAGAATTTAATTTGTGTTTGAAGCTTACGAACCCTAGAACTTTCCCTCTTCGATTCAGATGATTTAGGGAAGATAAATTTGTTCTAGGTTAGGGTTTTGATTCGTGAGGATGTTAGGAACGTTTCCCAATTCATAGATTTCATTTATATTACGTTTTGAGGAAGTTGGGTGATTTTCAGGTGAGCTTCTGGCCGGAGAAGACGACCGGAAGTCTTCTCCGGCCACCTGAATGTAATTAGGGCATAAACCAGTAATTAATGTTAGTTTGAATATGAGCCGTTGATTCCCGTTGACTGGTTGACTTCCCACCCTTTTTGATGGCCAGGATCTGTTTCATTAGCCCTAATCACATTAATTTATTTAATTAATTAGGATTAAGAAGTTTGAATCTGGACCACTAGATGACGCGCCAAGTCAACCCTCTCATTTCCAGATTGAATCCCAGCCTTGCATTCTGCTTACTTTTATTTTATTTAATTTTATTTTTTATTTCTTTTCATTTAAATTGTACATTTATTTTAAAATAGTTAAAAAACCATAAAAATTATGAAACTTTTTCTTTAAGGTTTTATTAATTTTTATGACACAAAAATATTTTTATTTTATTTTTTATCATTAAAAAAGTATTTTTAAATATTTAAAAGATTATTTTTAATTGATTAATGGGAATTAATTAATTAAAAATACTTTTAGGCATTTAAAAATTACAAAAAAATTCATGAAATGTTCTAAGACATTTAGAAACTTTGTCCAACCTTCAAACCAAATTTCTTTTTTGATCTTGATGCATTTTAAGAATTTTTCATGGAATTAAATCATATTTTGTGCATTATTTTGATCATATGTTTGAAAATTCATTTCTGCCTATTGGTGAAGGTTAAGACATTGATTCTTTGTGCATTGTTTTCCATTTGACATGTATTTTCAAGGATAAAAAGGCCATGATTTGATCTTGCATTTTCTAATTGATTGGCATTTGTTTTGATAAGAACCCTAAAAAACCCTAATAACTTGTAAAAATCATATCTTGAGTTTGGTTGAGAGTTGGGAGTTCCCCTTTGGGAAGTGATTCATTATAGGTTTAGGGTTTCTTTGGGTGCCATTTTCCATTTTTTTATCTTAGGGTTTGCTTCTGTTTTTGGTTTGTGTTTGATGTTTGATCCATAAACCCTAGTTTGGGCTTTCTCTTGCATCCTTCTTGCATTTCCTTGCATAACATGACTTGCCATTGCATTTTGTGCATTCTTATGATTCATTTGACATCTTAAGACATGTATGAAGCATCATTGATCATTGCATTACATCTTTGCCATGCCATTTGTCTTGTATGCTTCATGACATTCCATGTTTATTCATGTCCCTTAACTTGCATCATTTGCATCCATGACTTTGTATGAACATCCCTATGCCTTGTCTCATGTTTGCAACACTTCATAACATCATAGTCATCATGTGCATGCTTCTGGTTTGGCCTTGCATCATATCATTTCATCCCATCTTGTATTGCATTGCATTTGTTTCTAACATTTCAGGTGGTAAGTAAACTTGAGAAGTGAATTTGCCTTCACTTCTCATAACTTTTCTTCTCATCTCTCTTGCATAGCATGCTGCATTTATGCATGTGCTTGAGTTTGAGCTTGCTCATTCTTCTTCCTCCCACTTTCTTTCTTCAAGTGACTTGACTTCTTGAATGAAGCAAGTCACTTTGCTTCTCTTGATCCTGTTCATCTGCTTCCTGGTGGCTCCTCTGAAGATTGTTCTTGCAAACCTCACAAACCTTAGGATCAACCAAGCATGACAATGAATTAGGGTTTTGATTAGTCCCCCCATAGTTTTACCTTTGTGTCTCTTTGAGTCTTCTCTTCTCATCTCATAATCAGGGACTAAACCCTAAAGGCTTTAAGACTTTGTGCTTAGGGTTATGCCTGCATCCTTCTCTTAGGATGGAGTGTATAACTTTAATCCTAAGTATTAAACCCTTAAGGTGTTTAAATCTCTTAATCAATTCATCTAATAATCATCAAGACATCACACTTGTAACTTGGGCCTTGCATTAGGGTTCTAATTCTTCCTTAAGTGGTTAAGAAGGACTAACCCTAGTGTTAATGGACAAGTCCCCCTCAAGTTGTCTTACAAACAATAAAATTCACTTCATCATCATACCATTAAATAAAATCCACTTAATGAAGGCTTGTTTTGTCATGAGTTTAATCCCTAATCATGGATCAAGTTGAGGAGCTTTCCTCAGCTTAAACATTCTCATCTATCATCCTTCTTTTAGGATGGTGTAATGGGTCTGTTTAATCCATGATTATGGCTTAACCTCATTACTTAACACTAAACAAAATCACAAAAAAACATTTAAGTAATCACAAGTAGGTTAATGATTTTAATCCTACACCAAAGGTGATTAAGTGTGAGAATCTGACTTCACACTTAAGGTATTCCCATTACCTCTAATCAGAGGGAAGATGTGATGAGTTTACTAACCCATTGGTTTAGGCTTAAGCTCATTATCTTATGACAAACTCCAAAAAGAAATAAAAGACTGAAAACCCAAAAACAAACAATAATCGTCTCCTCCGGGATTCTTTTCTCATCATCTTCACTCACAACCGAGAACTTGCTTATTCCGTCTAATGCAAGACAGTTTGCACCGGAGCCAGACAGGTCATACACTTGAGCATAGACAAGCAAGCAGTTCACAAGTCAATTCCTTTCAGTCTCTTTGGGTCGAACTACGGTGTTCTGACTTCCTCATTGCACGAGAGGATACGTAGGCATAACTTAACAGTTATCGAACAAAAGTCTCTGTACATTCCCCCTCTTCCCATCATCATTCTTTTAGCCTCATGATCATGAGCAGTTCTCTTTCATTCTCACACTGACACTTTCATACTTCACATCATTATACACTTCACTTCCTTTACACTGACACCTGTACATATTGTTTTCCAGCCCTTTTGCACACAAATTGCACTGACACTACCCCTTTAAAACACAAATCTTTCAAGCGTGGATCCCGTCGAGTACGGCGGACAATCTGGGTGCTAATACCTTCCCAGGTTGTAACCAACCCCCTTTCTCAGTCTCTCTGGTTCGCAAACCGTCTTATCCATCTCTTTCTAGGCTTATGCAGCATTGCCTTTCCTCCGGGATAAAAATGCCTAGCTGGCGACTCTATTCATTCTCCAGTGAGTTCACGGCTGTGTGTTCTCACTGTTCCCTTCGCCGATCGTTCGCGTCTGTACCTTTATCTGACCCTGGTGTCACTTATCGGGAGCGACACTTGCTTCTGATCCAAACTCAGGATAATTATTATCTATCTTCGACCACTGTGGTGAATCAGCCGGATGCCGATACTTTCCATCAATAATTCTTTCATCTGCATGCCAAGTAAGATGTCTTGCATCGGTTTCACTACGAAACATTCGCCTAAATCTCGGAATTATTGAAAAATACCATAAGACTTTTGCGGGAGATAATCTTTTCTTATATCGAGACAAACCGCATTTAGGGCACTCAGTTAACGTTGCATATTTGTTACGAAACAAAATACAATCGTTAGGACAAGCATGTATCTTATCATAGCTCATGCCAATAGAGCACAACATTTTTTTTCCTCATAGGTTCGATTAGGAAGAACATTATCATCCGGTAGCATTTCTCTCATAAGGGCCAACAACTCTGTGAAACTTTTATCCGACCATCCATTGCCCGCCTTTAAGTTGTACAACTTTAATACCACAGACAGTCTTGAGAATTTAGTGCAACCTTTGTACAACGGTTTCTCTGCATCACTTACCATCCTCTCAAACATTTCAGGACAATCATGAAGATCTTCTTCCAGTGCTTCTACAATCTCTTCAACTCGATCACAATCGTATGTTTCCGTGTCTTTGTCGTATGAAGCATAGGTCGTATTACTTTTTCCACTCGATTCAACATTCTCGTTAATTTTCTCACCATGAAATATCCAACACTGATAACTTTGATTAATTCCATGCCTCAGCAAATGCGATTTCAATCCATGTGCTTCAACCTTACCAATATAACAACAACGCAAGCAAGGACAATGCATTCGTCTGGGGTTTTCAGCGTGTTGAACAACATACTTAACGAATTCCGCAACCCCACTCTCGTACTCTTTGGTCATTCGATCGACACAGATCCATGTTTTATCCATGGTTTTCCTACTTATTAAGGTAAACAATCAATCCAGACGAAAATACATAACTAAGGTAGTATCTTTGAATATTCTAACAATTTTAAAGTTCAATTCATTTTAAACTTCAATAACGTATACATAACCAATGGTAATATAAACTTCAATAACGTATCTGATACGCCGATATACCAACTTTAATTACCTCATCACTTTCATTTTTTCTATTACAAGAATCAAACTTTTTCTATTACAATATATCTATAACTATACCTATAACACGTTAATTTTTCTATAACTAACTTTAATTTTCTATTAGAATATACCTATAACTATACCTATAACTATAATTATACCTATAATTTTCTACAACTTTAAATTTTCTATAACTAACGTTAATTACTTATCAAACATTTTTCTATTATCAAACATTTTTCTATTACAACATTTTTCTATTACCAAACATTTTTGTATTACAACATTTTTCAAGGAAGAACATTTTTCTATTACAACATTATTACTTATCAAACATAACAACTTTAATTACCTCATCACTTTCATTTTTTCTATTACAAGAATCAAACTTTTTCTTCCATTACTTTTCTCTTATCAACATTATTCTATTATCAACATTTTTCTATTATCAACATTATTACTTATCAAACATAACAACAACAATGTACCTTATGAACTCAGTTTTTACAAACTCAGTTTTTATTGTTTTCCTTACAAACATCAACATTTTTCTATTGTCAACTTCTAAACTCAGTTTTTATAAAAATAGCTAGAATGAATCAAAACAACTTCAACAAGAATAATACACTAAACTCAGTCAACAAGATTATGCACATTCTCAACATTAGTAAACTACTTCTAAACTCAGTAGAAAGATTAATGTCGAGACAGTAGAAACAAAGAAATGAAGAACATACCGCAAGAAATGAAGAACAGTAGAAACGAAAAACGAAGTCAACACCCAAATGTCGAGACATGTACGATTCTTCAAACACGTTCAATGATTGAAACCGAAAAATGGAAGTGTATTCGTGTCCGCTGTTATGGTTTTCGCTGTCAGGGTTTCAACGTTCGCGGGAGGGAAAACAAAAGAACAGAGAACGAAAATAGAAATGGAGTCTGAAATTTTATTTTAATTAGACCTTAGACAGCGCTTTTGTGGAAAGCGCTTTCTAAGGTATGCCTTAGACAGCGCTTTCCAAAAGCGCTTTCTAAGGTATGCCTTAGACAGCGCTTTCCAAAAGCGCTTTCTAAACCCCCCCCTTATACAGCGCTTTTGGTTTTAATTTTTTTTTAATTTAAAGACTTTAGACAGCGCTTTATCAAAAGCGCTGACTAAGGTCTATATTTAAAAGCGCTTTCTAAAAGCTCTTTCTAAAAGCGCTGTCTAAGGGGGGGGGGTCTTAGACAACGCTTTTAGAAAGCGCTGTCTAAGACCCCCCCTTAGACAGCGCTTTCATAATTTTTTGGAACATTTTCCGTGTTTTATTTTAATTTTAACCTTAGATAGCGCTTTCTTTTAAAAGCGCTGTCTAAGATGCGCTGTTAAAAGTCATTTTTGGCGTAGTGTGCACTGAATAATAGAGGTCACCCAAGAGAGTGAGTACCAGATTCTTCAGCATAAACAGATGAATAGCATTGATATCCACGAACTTGTCCATATCAGCAAGCAGGATGACCCCATATATGAACAATGCTAGGATGGCGCAAACTGAATCCCACTAATTTGTCGCAACAAGCTCTCTAGCTCTTCTAACCAGAAACTCTAGAGAGAAACCAAGCACTCCAGATTTGGTAGCCGTCAGATTGTCATATACTTCAGATAAGCTCAAATAAAGAGCTTTGGCGATGTTATAATGAGTTGGTTTGGTCATCTCCGAGTTGAAAGGAATCTGATCTTGAATCGGCACTCCCAGAATCTCAGCATACTCTTCAAGTAGAGGGCCTAAATGGAAGTCGTGAAAGGTGAAGCACCTGAGTCGTGGGTCGTAGTTCTACAACAAAGTATGAATGACGCTCCCTTGAGAACTATCCAGATTGAACACCAAATCCAGAATATCACCATATTTCTCCTTGAAGTATCTCAGCTGACTCGGGGTAATAAGAGACACCATTTGGTTGATCAGATCTACTTTGGTGTTAAAGAATTTGTAGTGCACAGTCCTTTTTCTGACGTCTTCCATTCAAAAGTAGTAATGACCGGTAATCGGGAGTAGTATGAACCCTGAGAATGAAAAAGAACACAATGATTAATGATGTCATGATTCTTATGCAATGCAAGGCATGTGATTAGTGACGTGTCTATGGTGTGTCAAGCATATAATCATGTGTATGTGCATGGTCACAACATCACAACAACAGTTCCTATGAACAGGAATCCAAGATCTCAGAACCACGGAACCAAAGAACCAGATCACGATACTGAAAAATACTGGCAAAATGGATATGTTGGAAGTTTCAGGGTTCCTGCAAACTTGTAAGCCCCTCCCATCTCACGGGTGTGATACTTGGGTCAACATCACGAACTCTCAAAGCCGAGCTACAATAATACGTTCACCATCTCTGAGAAATGGCTCATGACCAAATCAGGGAATCAGTTTGGATATTATGTACTACTTGGGGAGGTCTCAACTGAGTCCAAGGAAACAAGCATCCCTCATAAGTTCCCAGCTTCAAGAACTAAATCGAGAAACAATAGTACATTCAACCCTTGGGATATAGTACTATCGTCGTACGAACAATTTGCTTTAACTGGATTCATATGAGAGAACCAGGCCATCCTATGCGAGTTCCCAGTGGACCCTCAGATGCGACTGGGTTTGCCAACAAATAGGGTCTGCCACTGTCATCACTGGATAATGGTGCTTCCACTAAGGTCCTCAATGATCGGTCCCCATATGCACATAAATATTGAGGTCGTACCCTGAAGTGAGGCAAAACCCCCACACAGAATAGTTCCAAGACGGTCGCAATCTGGGTGTGGAACATATCGCCACTCATCATGTAACCATGCGAGTACAACGCTGTAAACACCCCAAATTTGCCCTCACTTTTTCTCACACCATGGCTTGTGATCTTTCATTCTTGCATTACATAATCATATCATCTCACATTGCATAGTTTATTTCATCTGCATAAGCTGCATCTAGGGTTTGTGATCTGAGCAATCCAAGAAGTGATCTGAGATATCCCAATGGTCTTTAAGCATGCCAAAAGGGTCCATGAGTGTTCTATTATCTTATTACATCCCCAAGAAGTCTTTGAAGTCAAAATATCACAAAGTATGGCAAAGGCATAAAGGCGGACTGAAGATTTCCTGCACAGATGACCTAAAATTAGGGTTTTGGTTTCAGAGGCCTTACACTCTAATTTTTTGGTCATTCTTGATTCTAATGGTTTTAATATGTTATAAGGAGTATGTGTACAAAATTTGATGAAGAAATTCACTGTGGAAGTCATCTGATCAACTGGTAACTTGTCGTGCAAGAAAAGTCAGAATCATGGCATCTGAGGCCCCCAACAATGGAACCAAAGGGCCATTTTCATCAATTTGAGGTTCTATGATCTTTATTTGATCTTAGAAGTGGTTATAAGTTCACAAGTTTGAAGAATTTCAAGCCATTTGCAAACTTTCCTTTTTTGGACATGACTTGTAATGGAAACTTTCCATTTTGGGAAAGATTTTCAACCTCCTCTTTCTTGATAAAAAATGCTTCAAATGAAAAATCCTTAAACATGAAAGTTGTAGATTGGATCTTCCCATTTTCAAAAAGTACAAGAACTACTCTTGATTCATCCTAGAACTCAAGATATGATCTTTCAAAGTTGGGAAAAATCTTGTAATTTTCAAGTATGTGCCAAAGAGGGATTTTTGCAAATTCAAGTTCTAAGCACTTTCATGACCTCTAATTGACCTCTAAGCATCATAAAAACATCACATGACTTGCCTTGATTAGAATTATGCCTTGGATTGCAAGTTTTTATAAGCCATTTTCACAAAATTCTCAAAGAGGGAAAGTTGTAAAATCTATGCTATCACATGATCCAAGTGTTCCAGCTCATGAAATCTGATCCAAAGGTCCTCCACAAAGTCAGCTGAGGCAAATCCACCCTTTAGATCACCTCTGACCCGAGCCCATACCTCATAGTACATAATTTTGACTTTTTGCAAAACCTCTCATTCCAATCAGTCTGTGCCACAACAACTCTCTGGTTAATCAACATTGTTTATGTGGACATCAAGGAGCTCATTACACAAGACACACAATCCTAAAAGAAGCCAAGATTCAGAATCACCAAAAATCCCCAAAAATCTTCATTTCTTCGAAACTCCACACACAACCATCAAAAATCAGTTATTTCTTCACCAATCATCTCAACATCACTCAAGGTTCATAAACCACCCTTCACCATGGCGTGAAAGCTCCCAACCTAAAACACGATTTCTGCCTTAGCAGAACTGAAACACTCAAACCAGCCATCATAAACTTGCTCTAAGCTTTCCAGAAGCATCAAGGTGATCATTGGAGTGGATTGGCATCAAGGAGAGGTCCAGAAAGTTTAGATTGAGAAAGCTTCATCTCAGGTATCATCCAAGTGTCGCTCCCCGGATTTCCATCCTGGTACAAACGCGAAAGTGGCGCGGAAAAAGAATAGAGTCGCCAGCCAGGCATTTTTATCCCGAAGAAAGGGAATGGTAATGGTGCACAAACCAGAAGAAAGAAGAGGAAGGACAAAGGTCATGCGAACCAAAGAGACTGAGTTCGGGAGTCGGTTACGACCTGGGAAGGTATTAACATCCAGATCGTCTGCCGTACCCGACGAGATTCACGCTTGCAAAAGAAACTATTTCAAAGGGTGAGGGTATGAAAGCTGCAGCAAAAGAAATAAAAATTAAAAAGAAACTGGAACTGGAAAAGAACTAGAATAAGGAAAATAAAGGAAAAAAATGTAGGGAAAATAAAGATTATGCTCGAACGGGCCCTACCCCGCTGCCTACGTACCTCATCAGGATAATGAGGATCAGAGACGCCGTAGTTCCCCTAACTAGGGGTACTAAAAGGAAATTGCTTGTGAATTAAAGCTTGAACTGCCTATGTCATTGCTCAGGTGTTGCAGACTCGGACGACGAGTGCGTAACCGTCTTGGAAAGTGACAAGTAGGAGCAAGTTCGCGTACGGAGCGAATGAGGTGAGAAAAGAATTCCCGAAGGAAAGACGCTTATTGTTTGTTTGTGTTTTTTGGAAGCTTTTAGGAGTGTGCCACAAGGAAGTGAACTCAGGCTCTCTTCAATGGAATGTGCACTTGTCACTACATTCCAAGATGGAATAATAGAACAAGCACACTCAAGTAAGGAGAAGATCCCCAAAACTTGAACCCAAAGATTAGGGCCTAGGCTCACTAACTTGTTTACTTATTAAGTGTTTTTGTATTTACAATGAAGAAGTGTTTTTTATGCTTTTATTTTATGAAGAAGATACCTTGATCAGACTTGTGCATCACAAGGCAAACTTGTACTATCCCAAGATGGGAAGACTACAAGCATACCTCATGGGATAAGGCTATGGATCAATGCATCACTTCAAAGTTATTAAAGTGTTTTTTAGAGTTATGAGATGAGAAGAGAAGAAGAACCAAAAGGATCTCAAAGGAAAAATTCTAAAGGGGGACTAAAACAATCCTAAGTGTTAACATGCATGGATGTCCTAAGGGTTAGTGAGGTTTCTATCCTAATGAAGAAGGAAAGAAGAAGATAGAAGAAGGGATGAGAAAGGCCTAAGCCCAACAACAAAGGGTTAGTGCACATAAATATAAGAGGAAGAGATGAGAATTGGAGATGCGAAACTCAATTCCCGCATCTCTCACTTACCATAGCCCCTACAAGGTTAGTATGCACATAAACGAAACAAAATGAACAAGATAACATGCTAACATCAAACAATCAGAATTGAAAAGGTATGAACATATGCACAATGCAAATGCAACTCAAAGAAATGAGGAGAAGAGACTTATGACTCAAAAGGATGTAACATGAATACATATGAAAACAAATGCACACTTATGAAATATGCAAAGAAAAAATGCACAAAATAAAGACCCAATGCTCAAGAACAGAACCAAAATGAGATGAAGAATGGCTTAGGAATTCAGAAAGATGAAGAGAAATAAGATACAAGACCAAACAATGCCAAATGGGAGCAAGAGAAACCAAAAGATGAAGTTAAAACACTTAAAGAAACAAAAGACTTAAAGAAGAAACAAACTCAAAAATTCAGAAGACACAAAACCTATCCTAGGACCAGGAAGGTATCCACACCCCAAAGGAACCCCAAATGAGAAGAAGAAATGAGCACAAGAGCTTTTTTTAGGCTTATGAGAGGCTTAAAGGTTCAAAGGAAGCAAAACGGGACAAGGTTCAAGATAAAATCCACAATAAACCAACCAGCCACATAAAAATTCCACAACTGAAACCAAATGATCCTCAAACATGTTATATCAACTAGCAAAAAGGATTTTCAAATTTTCAGAAAGGAACTAAGTCAAATGGAGGAAAGAACACAAGCTAAGACAGAAAACTTACATCACAAGTTTCCAGAACAAGACTCAGGAAATAAGTTTCTAAAAATTAAGAGAAAACTCACATGAAAATAAAAATGAACTAGGAACACAAAGCAAAAAGAATGGGATCAAAACTCAAAATATTGAAGTCTATGGAAATTAAACAAGGCAGACTGGTCAAGAAAGGCTTAAAAAGAAGCTATGAGCAAAGGTGAATTAATTCTGGCACGTGGATCAATGAAAAAAATAAAATAAAAATATGATAAGAAACTAGAGACACAAAATAACATTCAGGATTATTTTGGGAATTTTTGGATGATTATAACTATTTTATACGAATTAAAATGAAACTGAAATAAAAAGAAATTAAAGTTGAAAAAAGAAATAAAAAGAATTGGAGGTGGTGTATGTAGTAAAGCTTGGAAGTGTAATCTGGCTGGGCTGGAAAAGGTGAGGTGTGGATAGCGCCTGGCAAGGCCCAATGGTGCGCTGAGGGTTTATGAAGTTATTGTGGAGTTTAATTGGATTTAATAAAAGCAATGCAGGAAAAAATGATGGCCGCGTGATTGATTGTGTGGATGCTGCGCCTCACCTCATTAATTGAGGTGGCAGTCCTATGCGCTGTCATTGGCCATTAAAAGTGAGCTCATGAAACTTACAATGGTCTTGGCTACACGTTGCATTAAAATAGAACAGAATTTATAATAGAAAAAACAGCAATAAAATGGACACGTGGCAGCATAAGAAGCGCTGGATTGCAGATCCAAGGGTGGAAACATCATCTTCTTCAATGGAACTCACAAGACAAATTCCGGTGACCGGAGTTAGAACTCCGGCACCGGAGACCAAACCAGGGGCAAAAATTCATCAAATAATGCAAACCAATAGTACAAATTGACTAACTCAACATCACTGAATCCAAATATGACATCAAAAACAGCTAAAACTCAAAGGATCGGCCAGATCGAAGCAAAACAACATTGATCATCAAACTTTAAATGCACATAACTCATGATATAATGCACCAAAATCAAATCTACAAAGTGCAGCATGATCAGGGAAGAACAAGGAACACAAATCAACAATTAAATTCCATTTCCAGAACAAAAAGTTTCAAGCCATACATGAGATGGAGATCTCGAAATGTTGAAATAGAAAGCCAAATAATCCATGCAAATCACTCCTCTTACTCCTTAGATGCAAAATAAATGAATCTAAGGTCTTGAAATGGTGTAGATCTGAGATTTCAACACAAGAGGCTTTGAAATGGTGAACCTCCAAATCTGTGTTCTAAGCTTGAATGAGTGGATGATTCTTGATCCAGCTGATTCACTGATCAAGAATATGGAAGAAATTTGTGGAGAATGTAAAGGAATGGAGAGATATGAAGCAAAATTCAAAAATGCAAGAAGGTTGAGAATGAGAGAGAATTCAGATCTGGTTTTTGCTTCTTTTTCTTTGTTGTGATGTTTAGAGTGAGTGTTGAAAGTGTGATAGAAAGTGCACGAAAATTGAATGAGAAAAGTGTGAATATACAAATTGTGCACTTGGGGAGATATGAATGCTTCCCTCATGCTTCCTTGGGCTTCTCAGCATGTGCAAGTTTCAATCTCCACCCTTGGTCTAGGTTCATTCATTCCTGGCCCTTAGATTAAACACTCACACTTGTTTCATGAATTTTGCAAATTGGCATGTTTTGGAGGGAGTTTTCAAAAGTGTATGAAAATGACCATTTTTTGGAGCAAATTGGTCTTAAAGGAATGTATTTTAAGTTAGAAACAAGTTTGGGCCTGTACCAATTCACCAAAATAAGATTGGAGCCTTCTTGCACATGATGCATTTTTGGAAAAGTGATTTTTGGCCTAGGAAGCAAGGATTTTCGAATTAGCTAGGGGGAGATTGGAAAATCCGGTGAAAATGTACTTGTACTTTTTGAAAATGGCAGCCCTTACTCTCCAACTTTCATGTTTGACTTTGGTCCATTTGAAGAATTTTTGATCATGTTAAGGCCACTTGAAAATTAGGGCCAAAGTTGCCAAATTTGCAAAACTTCAAAAACCAACGTTGTACCATTTTTGCAAAACCCCTCAAATCTCCATGATTCTTGAACTTTAGGCATTCCAAACCTCTTATAACATTTTAAGGACCCCTCTTGGCCAAAAAATTTGGGTTGGACCCCCCTGAAATTGCACAGTTGACTTTTTATGGGCTCTGTTGACTTTCTGCTTCATCTGCAAGCAACTGAGGCACTGTCTGACTTCCACATGGAATTTTCTCATGAAATTTGACACATAGGATCCTCTTAACATATGGAAGACTTGGATCACAAGAAATGGCCAAAGTTGTGAGATTATGGTACTTGAATCCCAAACCCTAATTTGGGTGCACTGCATAGAAGCTTTGACCTGTCCTGAGATCTCTGATGATCATGCAATCTTTTGAGCTTTTGCCAATGGACTTGATCTATAAATGGAGTATAGAATCACCATAGAACATGTACAAACTCATTGGGACCCTTGTCATGGCTTGAAATGCTTCTGGAAATAATATGAGTATGATGCATATGATGTGATGCTAAGGAAATAATATGAGTATGATACATATGATGTGATATGATGCTTAAAATGAAGAGGGAAAATTTGGGGTGTTACAGCTGCCCCTATTCAATCATCAGTTAGTCTGAAAAGGACGATAGTACGGGCTATCGACCATTCAAGATAAACTGTGGTTGAATACCAAGAAGACCAGAAATTTGCACTCTGACGAAGAATGCAGCACTGGGAAATAAACCCAACCAGATGACGCTCTGGGGACTGCAGGGGAGAAAGAAGCAGACGAGCTTCTTCCAAGTTGAAACTGATATCTGGAATAAAAACATGTTGACAGACGAGTCTTCAAACAATCATGTGACGCCGGGAGCTGGACATACGAGTCCTCAAACACTGCAAGAACATAATCTGAGACAGACGAGTCTCCTTCAGATTTACCTGTTACGCCAGGACCAGTAATGCACTAAAGTCTGTGGGATAGACATGCAATCAAGGTAGACGAACCTTCTTCATACATTATCCGCGGATATATGGTATAAGACAGACGAGTCTTCTGAGCAAACCTGTTACGCCAAGTGCAGCAATAATAATTGGTGCCTGAGACAGACGAGCCTCCTTTGGATTTACCTGTTACGCCAGGACCGGTAACCATTTTGACATTAATTCCCACTATCAGGATTTGAAACCTCTTCAATACAGACGAGTATTGGATGATCATCCAGATAACACAGACGACTATCAGACGATAATCTGAGAAACACAGACGAGCGCTTTAGGCAATGATACAGACGAGTATCAGCCACTGGTATAGACGAATACCAGAAATTCAAACACAGACGAGCATTTGAAGGAGTCACAGAAATATCAGGGTAACAACAAATCTTCACATACAGATATGGGCATAACACAGACGAATGTTGGGGGATGATACAGACGAGTATCCAAACAAAGCAGACGAGCTTCAGAACACAGACGACTTCTGGGGAATAAAAGCAGACGAGCTTCAAACAAACACAGACGAGTGTTGAACAGTTGCAGACAAGCAATAGCAGAAAATACATATCAAGGCACAAACGAGTGCAGCAAAGGACCCGATACCAAACACAGACGAGTGTTGGGAGGTTGCAGACGAGCAACAACATATGAGATATCACAACACAGACGAGTGTTGAGGATTCCGGACGAGCAATAATAAAGATTATATACCAAACACAGACGAGTGTTGGGAATATGCAGACGAGCAATAACAGAAATTACATCCAAACACAGACGAGTGTTGGAAATTGAAGACGAGCAATATCAAGGTAATCATAAACCACTGCTGGGGAAAGCAAACAAGCAATACCAAAGAACTAACACAGACGAGTGTTGAAGGATGCAGACGAGCAGCAATAAAGCAGTAATATGCTGGGGAAACTTTGCTTAGGGATAACACAGACGAGTGTTGAGGATTGCAGACGAGCAACAAACGAATGCTTGATTGGCCAGCAAGAGATACAACTCTGCAGGGGAAGACAAGTCAAGAGGTCTGGATACCCACTCTGACTGAGGTGATGAATACCTGACTGTATCATCAAAATACCCAAAAGTATGGCAACTTTGCTGGGGAATATTTCACTGGCGGAAGTGAAAAATCAAATATGAACTCTGTGGGGACATTATCATCTTCAGACTTAGCTGGGGAAGCTGCTTGAACAATACTCTGGCTGGGGAGAGCATCTGCTGATTCAAGACTCTGAGGGGATATCGGGCTTTCAGTCCCACCTGTTGGAAAGGACTCTTGCTGAGGATAGAATTCTAATAATTCCAACCGTGTTGATGTCCGGCTTTCAGATACCTGCTGGGTATGCTCCACTGGGGAAGAATGGACTGCTACTTCACTGGGGAAGAAGAAAATGCTTGGGCTGCTGCCAAGGCTTAGCTGGAGAAAATATCTGCTGGAGATGCCAGGCTTTCAGATACCTGCTGGGAGAAGAAATCTCTGCTTGGGGAGATACTCTATTGGGAAGAGTAAATTGCTTGGGAGAATGTGACGCCATCCTACAACCTGCAACAACAGAAAACACAAGTATGCCCCGGGGATTTGCATGGAATGATCTGCTCATCCATTGTCACCCGACACTCAAAGAGGGTTACAGTTTCCCTGCATGTCAGTTTTCTTTTCAAAATTATCACCATGTTTAGATGCAATGCTATTTTTGCTGAAAATTCAGGACATTTTGCAAACAAAAATAAACACACACAGCTTTTTGACTGAATATTCTTTTTATTGAATGGCCTCTGAATAGGCAAAGATTTTACATCAGGAAGCAACCACCTGGAAAGAGGTAGCCACTATAAAATGAAAAAAAACTATCCTAATGGCAATGTACACGGCATTCCAAGGAGTTCCATTTCTGCTATGACCAGCATGTCTTCAAGACTCTCCATTCTGCTTTGGCTATCTGCGGGGATGAGGGGACTGTTTCCTATCCTTCTGATATTGTCAAGTTGTACGAAACGACGACGTGGTTCAGATAACTCGGATCGCAGTTGTTCTCTTATTCCCTTGTTTTGTGTGGATCGCCCTTTCGGGTTTTAAATCCACCGGGATACCCTTTTTTGCCTGAGCTGTCCAATGCGGCTTTTCAACTCAGCGGGTGTACATTTTATTTATTTATTTCCCTAACTTTTGCCCGAGCTTTTTATTCTGTTTTTAGCTCGCCGGGATGCCCTGTTTTTGCATGGACTATAATTCTGTTTTTGTGTCCAGCGGGTCTCTTTATGCGAAGTATTTTTTAACTGCGTCCGAGTTAACAAGGGACTGGAAGTCATCTCCATCCATAGTGGTGAGCATCAGTGCTCCTCCTGAAAAGACTTTTTTCACTATGAATGGTCCTTCGTAGTTCGGGGTCCACTTGCCCCTGTGATCTGAACCTGGAGGAACGATCCTCTTCAACACAAGCTCTCCCACTTGATATTCTCGAGTACGTACTCGTTGGTCGAATGCTTGCTTCATTCTCCTCTGATAAAGCTGACCATGACAGATAGCCGCTAATCTCTTTTCCTCAATTAGACATAGCTGATTGTAACGAGCACGCACCCATTCAGCCTCATCCAGCTTGACATCCATCATCACGCGCAGTGAAGGAATTTCTACTTCAACAGGCAGGACTGCTTCCATGCCATACACCAGAGAGAAGGGAGTTGCCCCTGTCGATGTCCTGACTGACGTTCGGTACCCATGCAATGCAAACGGTAACATCTCATGCCAATCTTTGTAGGTGACAACCATTTTCTGCACAATCTTCTTGATATTCTTGTTAGCTGCCTCTACCGCACCATTCATCTTTGGTCGGTAAGGAGAAGAATTGTGATGCTGAATTTTGAAATGCCATCATCTTGTTGTGGAGATTAGAACCATTGTCAGTAATGATCCTTTCGGGCACTCCGTATCTGCATATGATATCTCTTTTCAGAAATCTTGCCACCACTTGACGAGTGACATTGGCATAAGATGCTGCTTCTACCCATTTGGTAAAGTAATCAATCGCGACCAGGATGAAGCGATGATCATTTGAAGCAGTTGGCTCGATCTTCCCGATCATGTCAATGCCCCACATAGAAAAGGGCCAAGGAGATGACATGACGTTGAGCGGGCTAGGAGGAACATGCACTTTGTTTGCATATATTTGGCATTTGTGGCACTTACGAGCGAATGAACAACAATCTGCATCCATTGTCATCCAGTAATACCCTGATCTCAGTAATTTCTTTGCCATAGCATGCCCTCCTGCATGGGTACCGAAAGATCCCTCGTGGACTTCCTGCATCAATAGGCTTGCTTCGTGTCTATCCACGCATCTAAGCAAGACCATGTCGAAGTTTCTCTTGTACAAAACCCCATCTGTGTTCAAGAAGAAGCTAACAGCATGTCGCCTCAAGGTCTTCTTGTCATTGGAAGATGCCCCAGTTGGGTATTCTTGCTTTTCCAAGAATAGCTTGATATCAAAATACCAAGGTTTCTCATCAGACACAGCGTCTACAGAGAAGGCATGAGCTGGAGCATCAAGCCTAGATATATCAATTCTGGGCACATGATTCCAACACAAGACTTTAATTGACGAAGAGAGAGTGGCCAATGCGTCGGCAAACTGATTTTCATCACGTGGTATGTATTGAAGTTTAACTATCGTGAAGAACATCAACAGTTTTCTACCATAACCCCTGTAAGGGATTAGATGCTCTTGATGCGTATACCACTTGCCGGTAACTTGGTTAATGACGAGGGCTGAATCTCCAAACATATCGAGGTTCTTAATCTGAAGATTACTAGCCTCCTCTATTCCCATTATACATGCCTCGTACTCCGCTTCATTGTTTGTTGCAGCCAAAAGTAATTCTGGTAGCGAAGGGTAAGTGGGCACCTTCAGGAGTAATGAGTACGGCACCAACTCCACGACCATTGATATTGACTGCCCCATCAAACATCAACTTCCATTTGGATTCAGGGTCAGGCCCCTCCTCCGGAAGTGGTTCCTCATAATCGTTTGCTTTGAGGTACATGATGTCCTCATCAGGGAAATCAAACTTCATTGGCTGATAATCATCCTCAAGAGGTTGCTGTGCAAGGTAATCCGACAATACACTTCCCTTGATGGCTTTCTGAGAAGTATACTGGATGTCGTATTCAGTTAAAATCATCTGCCACCTAGCAATCCTTCCGGCCAACACTGGTTTCTCAAAGATGTACTTGACAGGATCTATTTTGGAAATGAGCAGTGTGGTATGAGTCAACATGTACTGCCTCAGTCGGCGAGCAGTCCATACCAAAGCGCAACAAGTTTTCTCGAGCAGTGAATATCGGGATTCACAGTCGGTAAACTTTTTTCTAAGGTAATAAATAGCGTACTCTTTTCGACCAGACTCGTTATGTTGGCCTAGCACACACCCCATTGACCCTTCTAGCACGGTCAAGTACATGATTAATGGTCTTCCTTCCACTGGAGGCATTAGAATTGGAGGCTCCTGCAAATATTCTTTTATTTTGTCGAAAGCTCTTTGGCAGTCATCATTCCACCTGATCGTTTGCTCTTTTCTTAGCAGTTTGAATATTGGTTCACACGTGGCCGTTAGATGAGATATGAACCGAGAAATGAAGTTCAACCTCCCTAAAAACCCGCGCACTTCTTTTTCTGTCTTCGGTGCAGGCATATCTTGGATAGCTTTTACTTTAGCAGGACCTACCTCAATTCCTCTTTGACTTACAATGAAACCCAGCAATTTCCCGGAACGCACTCCGAAAGTGCACTTGTTCGGATTCAACCTCATCTTGTACTTGATCAGTCTATCAAATAGCTTCTTCAGGTTGACCAGATGCTCCTCTTTGTCTTGGGACTTTGCAATCATATCGTCCACATAGCATTCAATCTCCTTGTGGATCATGTCATGGAACA
This sequence comes from Lathyrus aphaca, assembly GCA_963966055.1. Lineage (NCBI taxonomy): Eukaryota > Viridiplantae > Streptophyta > Magnoliopsida > Fabales > Fabaceae > Lathyrus > Lathyrus aphaca. The sequence continues at coordinate 386,982,979 of OZ014522.1, read as the reverse complement.
ATGTGACCATCTCCCGTTGATAATTTGCCCCGGCGTTATTCAAACCAAAGGGCATGACCTTATAGCAGAATGTACCCCACGGGGTAATGAACGTTGTCTTCTCCATGTCTTCCGGCGCCATCTTTATCTGATTATAACCGGAGAAGTCATACATGAAGGAGAATACCGAGAATTGAGCAGTATTGTCCACAAACACATCAATGTGTGGCAACGGAAAATCATCTTTCGGGTTTGCTCTATTCAAATCTCGGTAGTCAATGCACATCTGGACCTTGCCGTCTTTCTTAGGCACAGGTACAATGTTAGCTACCCAAGGTGGGTAACTAGTTACAGCAAGGAACCCGGCATCCCACTGCTTCTGAACCTCCTCTTTAATCTTCATCGCCATGTCAGGACGAGTTCTTCTCAATTTTTGCTTCACAGGAGGACAGTCCTCTCTCAGAGGCAGCTTATGCATCACGATGTCGGTATCTAACCCTGACATATCTTGATATGACCAAGCAAAGATATCCACATACTCTTTCAGCATACTAATAAGCTCTTTCTTGACGTCGGCCTGCAGATTGGCCCCAATCTTGATTTCCTTCTTTGCATCTTCACTGCCAATGTTGATGATCTCAATCTCTTCTTGATGAGGCTGAATAACTCATTCCTCTTGTTTCAACAATCTGGCCAATTCTTCAGGGAGGTCACGGTCTTCCTCAACCCCTTCATCAGCTTGGTAGACAGGATTGTCGAAGTCATGCATAGTTATAGCAGGAACGTTATCCGTGGAATCCGGATGATCAACACTACACAGATGATGTGCTTATTCAGAATCTGCTTAAAAAGAAACGCTAACACAAAAACAAAAAAGGAAAACACATTGCCATTTTTATTTTTTTTGTGAAAAAGTTTAAAAAACAAAGAAAGAGAACACAGTTTGTCTGAAAATGTCCTTTTATTTCATAGCAAAATAAGATGCAGTACAAAACATGGTGGCCCAATACAATGGATCCAAGCATCTTGGGCAGAATGCTGGATTTGACGATGCAGTATGCTAATAAAAGGAAACAAAATAATTACTCTGAAAGCCAGGTGACGTGAACAATGTCTTCTGCATACCAATTTGTTAGCTCTTCGCCGGGCGCACACGGGTGGATCCAATTGTTGTCCCACTCGCCGTCACTATCCCCATCTTGGCTCGCTGTACAGATCTGATTGCGGACGAGCAATCCAGTGCTTATAAACGTGATGGCCTTACCACTTGGAGCTGATCCATCAGGCTGATATCCTAAGCCAAACTTATCATCTTTCTTTTCTAGCTCCAACAGCTTGCCCCAACCTTGAGCACTGCCTGATTGAACAACCTCTTTTGCTTCTCTGTAGGAGTGGATGGATGTACCCTCTTTCTCAACACTCTTCTCCACAGGAGTCAATATGCTGGCGTTGACTGCTTCGAAAGCTTGGCATAAAGTCTCATGGATTTCCCCATCCATCTCTACGTACTTGAACGTCGACAGGTGGCTTACGAATATGTCCTCCTCCCCACAGACCGTGATGACCTGGCCATCAACCACGTATTTAAGCTTCTGATGCAGGGTTGAAGTAATGAGATGCAGGATACCATGGATGTTGCTGACCCAGTACAGGACATTCCTGAGTCCTCCACCAGACAGCCACCTGCACCAGAATTCACACTTGATGACGTCCTCCGTGCCATTCATCAGCAGAATCAGATGAATGTCGCACTTGAGCGAAGGCAAAAAGAGCAACATGATGCACTACTTTCAGCTGTTGTCAGCAACCAGAGTACGACAGATGAGAAGCTTGGAGAGATTTTTAGCGAGCTAGAGGCTTTGCGTATTGATATCACTGCTCTCACCACCACCGGTTCTGATCCTGAAGCGACTCCGACCAGACGCTCCCGCACCAGAAGCCGAGGCCGTGGTCATCAGCAGCCTTAGTTTATGTTTATGTTTTTCCATTTCTGTTGTTTGTATTGTTTTTTCCCCGCTTTTATATCACAACATTGAGGACAATGTATGATATAGTGTGGGAGAGTTACCTTTCCTTTTTCCGCATTTACCTTTCCACACTTTCCATTCCGTTGTATTTCCTTTCCGTATTTCAATTAAACAAAGTAATATTTGTGCTATTTCTTTGGTTTCGAATTTTCCCCGTTTATTTAGCCATACCGAAAATATTTGTTTTATCTTTGCGTTACCCGACTTACCTATGAAATCGTAGTTAGGAAGCTGAGAAAGATCCAACAAGATCAATACAGTCTTGACACCTTAGACTTCCTACTTAAGCATTCCGTTCCGATAATTGTTACAACTACACCTTAAGTTTCAGTTCAAAAGTAACCCCTAGTAGTTTATACTAGCAGTCAGCACCGTCTGAACACAAACCACGTGGGGAGCCGATGAACATAAGTGTTTGATGCCTAATCTATAATGATCCTTCATATCTCGATGCCAATAAAAAGAAATTGCACCAAAGTACACAGTCGCATATAAGAAACGAGAAATATGAGAAGGAGTCCATTGCGGGTTGGTTCAGAGGTACCTGGTTCTGAACTTGGTAGGGTGTGCTACGGCTCGATCCCCCATAACCTCCAATTCGGATAATATATATAGGGTTGCCACATTCGTGTACCAGACCCCGTGCTTATAAAGGATCAAAGTCACTAACCGGCTACTCCACTACGTGCGTGCTAAGGCAAAGGGCTTTATGTGATTGCGCTAGAATGAAACCGGGTGAAATAAGATCGAAAGACTCTAGGTAGAATCGTAACGTAATTACCGAATGTTTCGTTTAACGGGAAGTCGACGACTTAGCTTGTTGCTTGTGTCATTAGTGTATCATTAGTGTTTTATTCTAGTACCGGTTTATCTAGCAAAACGATTCCTCGTATGGTTTGTTATGTGTATGCGTCGATGGAAACCTGTTCGATCATTTTTCAACCGACTATTTGCTTGAGGACAAGCAAAGGTTTAAGTTTGGGGAAGTTTGATAACGAGAAAAGTATCGTTTTATTACTATGTTTCAATGCCGTTTTATCGCACATTTATCGTATTAACACCCGATTCTTCGAGTTTTCTTTGTCATTTTGCAGGTATAACAATTATAGAGCTAAATCATAAGCCAAAAGTGAAATGAACAAAAACAAGCATGAAAAGAAGAAGAAGAAAGGAATTTTGCATAATGCTGCATAATTTGCAACAGTCACGACCGTCACCAAGCTGTCACGACCGTGACACGCTAATTGGACCAGTCACGATCGTCACCAAGCTGTCACGACCGTGACACACTAAAAATGAAGATAACGCCCGTGATACCCTTGTCATGAACGTGACAAAGGGAAAATAGGTTTACTTTAATTGATTTGGTCATGGAACGTGCTACGTGAAGTCAAAACGTTTCCTATTCTTCCGCAGACCCAGTAACACATTTTTCCCTGGATTCTCTCTTCAACAACGAAGCCCACGCATGATTTCAAATGCCAAGCCCAAATTATGTTTCCTATAAATAGCCTTGATACGAATTACAAACTACAAAGTTATTATTTGAGATTTTCGCGGAAGCTCTGTCGTATTTTATTTGCACCCTATTTCATTATTTTTCCAGCAATTGCTCTTGTTCTTGTTTTATTTTCTATATCCTAACCAAATCAAATAACAATTTCCAACATTAGGAAATTGTTATTATTTAATTTCTTTCAATTCTTCAGCATTTCGTTTTGATTTTATTTTCGATTTCGGTTTGCACTCCGAGCTTGCCAGACTGTGGAAGAAGGAGTTTTACATTATTTTTATTATTCAGGTTTTTAATTATTTCGCATATATATTAATTTAATTATTTATGTTAAGAATTTATTTTTATTACTTTATAATTCATATTTTAATTTGTGCTCCTCTGTTTCTGCATCTGTCTGGTACAACAAATATGAGTAGCTAAACAATTTAGGCGGTATGTAATTAAAATAAACCAACTCGGTAAAATCGAATCTAGGCTAAAACAATTAAGAACTTAAAATTCTGGCTGTGACTTTTTATTACAAACATTAATCTTTTTGTTACGAGAGTAAGGAAAGTGTAATAGGTTAGGTCAAGACCACGAGAGTGTGAGATTTTAACCAGATAGCTAAAGTTAGGCATTTAATTTAAATACAGCGAGAGCGCTTTAAAATGAATTAGACTTATTAAGTTTCCAAAAATTATCTTCTAAACACTTATGGGCTAGCGAGAGCAGGCATAGGGCTTTAGGAGTAAGATCTGAGATAAGACCACGAGAGTGTGAGTTAAAGATATTTAAACTGATAACCTCTACAGAATATATTAAGTGAACCATCCTTATAAGCTTAGGTTAGATTGACCCGCCTAGGTTAAAATAATTACATACCGACCGCCTTCTTATTATTTTATTAAACTAAAATTTAATTACCGTCTTTAATTCTTAAAAACAAAATCGTGACAACAATCCACCTTAGCTAAATTAGTAAACCCTCTAGCACTAAGTGATTATAAAGTCCCTGTGGGATCGACAATCTTTTATATTACTTTGATAGGCTGTGCGCTTGCAGTTAAGATACCGCTAGACACATATTGCGTCTTCGTCCCATCAAGTTTTTGGCGCCGCTGCCGGGGACCTTAATTTAGTTACTAGTGCACTTTAGAGTAGCATTGTCTAGACTAAGGTAACAACTATTTCTTTTCTAATTTCCCGAGTGTATGCCAAGTACTCGCTCTCAAGGCGAAGACTTGCAACCTCTAGTCCCAGAATCGGAACGCTTCTTACACGTAAGAAGACGAATATTCGATTACGAACGAAATTTCAACATTCCAGATCTTCAAATTGATCCACCTAAACCGGTCGGAACATCAAAGGACGCAGAGATGGCTGAAGAACCGAATCATCCACTCAAATATTACGCTAGTCCTTCGCAAGCTGAACCGCATTCCAGCATTTCCGCACCGGCTATCAACCGAAACAATTTCGAATTGAAACCTTCGCTGATATCAGCCGTGCAACAAAATCAATTCGCCGGAAATCCTACCGAGGATCCGAACCTTCATCTTTCGATATTTGTGCAGTACGCAGATACCGTAAAAGCCAATGGAGTTACCCAAGAAGCTATTAGATTACGTCTTTTTCCTTTCTCACTTCGAGACAGAGCAAGAGCCTGGCTTCAATCTCTACCCTCGAATTCGGTAACTACGTGGGAGGAACTAAAGAGAGTCTTCTTGACAAGATATTTCCCACCTAGCAAGACAGCTATGCTAAGAGCTCAAATCAACGGATTTAAGCAAAAGGAAAACGAATCACTTTTCGAAGCTTGGGAACGCTATAAAGATATGCTGAGACTTTGTCCACATCACGGATTAGTAGAATGGATGGTCATCCATACCTTCTACAATGGACTCTTGTACAATACAAGAATGACAATTGACGCTGTCGCAGGCGGCGCACTAATGGACAAAGAATATAACGATGCTTATGAACTTATCGAGAGTATGGCTCAAAACCATTACCAATGGGGAAGCGAGAGAGTCGCAACTGAGAAACCAACAAAAGGAGGTATGTACGAAGTGAGTAGTATGGACCAAGTCAATGCAAATTTTGACCAACTTAACCAAAAAATCGACAACTTGGCTATAACACCAATAGCCACCGTGGCTGCAGTAACACCTAACTGTGAGTTATGTGGAGTTCCAGGACATGTTGTCCCTGATTGTCAACTATTAGCAGGAATTCCCACAGATCGAGTGAATTATGCTCAAGGAAACCCATACTCAAACACATACAACCCAGGTTGGAAAAATCATTTGAACTTCTCCTATAAGAACAACAATGCTTTATACGCACCAGGTCAAGCACCAGCTACACCACCAGGATATCAAAAGACTGCTCCTAATGTCCCTAGAAAATCGAACCTTGAGTTGATGATGGAGAACTTCATAGCTACCCAATCTCAAATGAACAAGGATTTCTTAAACCAAAACATACACACTAGTGAGCAGATCAAGCAATTAGTGAGCAAGGTAGATGCGTTAGCTACACATAACAAAATGCTTGAAACTCAGATTTCACAAGTAGCTCAACAACAAGCACCTACCGCTGCACCAGCTGGAGTATTTCCTAGACAACCTCAACCTAATCCGAAAGGACAGGCTAATGCTGTGATATTAAGAAGTGGCAAGGAACTTGACGGACCTACCGATCCAAGACTTGACAATCCAGCCATGTACCAAAAACCGGATAAACCGACTGAAATGGTGAATGAACCAGAAGAAAAGGAAGATAATAATCAAGAGGCAGTGGAGAAAGAAAAGCCTTATGTGCCTCCACCACCTTATAAACCACCAATTCCGTACCCTCAGAGATTAACCAATTCCAAGACGATGGGCCAGTTTAAGAAATTTGTTGAACTTCTGAAACAGTTGAATATTACTATTCCATTTACAGAAGCTATCACTCAAATGCCCTCGTATGCTAAGTTTTTAAAAGAAATCTTATCCAATAAGAAAAAGATAGAGGATAACGGAACCGTTACACTTACTGCTGAGTGTAGCGCAATAATTCAGAATAATATGCCTCCAAAGCTAAAAGATCCAGGAAGTTTCTCTATACCCTGTGTAATAGGAAAATTCGTCATTGACAAAGCTCTATGCGATTTAGGAGCCAGTATCAGTGTTATGCCCTTAACAATTTGCAAAAGGTTAAACATGGGAGACCTAAGACCAACTAAAATGTCTGATCAACTAGCCGATCGCTCTATTAAATATCCTGTAGGCATATTAGAAAATGTCCCAGTACGTATAGGACAATTCTATATTCCTACTGATTTCATAATCATGGACATCTCTGAAGACTCCACTACACCTATCATACTAGGAAGACTATTCTTAGCTACCGCCGGAGCTATAATAGACGTAAAGAAAGGAAAGCTAACCTTTGAAGTAGGTGAAGAGAAAGTTGAATTTATTTTAACACAAATCTTACAATCACCAGCTATAGAGGATACATGTTATCTATTGGACGTAATTGACGAATGTGTAAGAGAAATGGAAATGAAAGAAACTATCTATTCTGAAATTATGAAAATTCAAATCCCTCCGATTTTCGAAGATGATAATTGGCGTGAACCATATCAGGATGATAGTCTAAGCGAAAGTTTAGCACTTACACCGGATCCCATGCCAAGTAAGAATAAACCTACATTAGAGTTAAAAACTTTACCTAAAAACCTAAGATACGAATTCTTAGACACTGAATGTACAAGACCAGTTATAATCAATTCCAGTTTAGGAACAATTGAAACAAAGAAACTTTTAGATGTCTTAAAGAAATATCCAACTGCATTAGGATATAACATATCTGATCTCAAAGGAATACGCCCTTCAATCTGTATGCATCGTATTCTGCTAGAAGAAGATTGCAAAACCTCCAGAGAATCTCAAAGAAGAATTAACCCAATCCTTAGCACTGTAGTAAAGGAAGAAGTTAAGAAACTACTAGATGCTGGAATAATATATCCAATCTCTGATAGTAAATGGGTTAGTCCAGTACATGTAGTACCAAAGAAAGGAGGTATCACTGTTGTGAAAAACGCTAAAGGCGAATCGATATCACAAAGAGTAGTGACAGGACATAGAGTGTGCATCGATTATCGTAAACTAAACAAAGCCACTCGAAAAGATCATTTCCCACTACCTTTTATAGATCAAATGTTAGAACGATTAGCCAAGCACTCATATTTCTGTCATCTTGATGGTTACTCAGGATTTTTCCAAATCCCTATCCACCCAGATGATCAAGAAAAGACTACATTCACATGCCCTTATGGAACGTTCGCTTATAGACGAATGCCCTTTGGATTATGCAACGCTCCTGCAACCTTTCAAAGATGTATGATGTCAATCTTCGCAGATTTCATAGACAACATCATGGAAGTGTTCATGGACGACTTCTCTGTATGCGGGCAAAGTTTTGAAGGATGTCTATCAAATTTAGAAATGGTGTTAGAAAGATGTGTAAAAGTAAACCTCGTGCTTAACTGGGAGAAATGTCATTTTATGGTCAGAGAAGGAATCGTACTAGGACACGTTATATCTGACAAGGGAATTGAAGTTGATAAAGCTAAGATAGAAGTCATAAAAGATCTTCAACCCCCTAAGACCGTTCGAGAAATACGAAGTTTTTTAGGACACGCCGGTTTCTACCGACAATTCATCAAAGATTTCTCGAAAATCACTAAACCTCTTACGGGTTTATTAATGAAAGACGCTGAGTTCATATTCAATGAAGATTGTTTTAAAGCATTCGAAACTCTAAAAACAGCCCTCATCACCGCACCAATCATGCAACCCCCTGACTGGAGATTACCTTTCGAAATCATGTGCGATGCGAGTGACTATGTTGTAGGCGCAGTTCTAGGACAGAGGAAGGATAAGAAACTTCGCGCAATTTACTATGCCAGTAGAACCTTAGATTCTGCTCAGATGAACTACGCCACTACTGAAAAAGAATTGTTAGCAGTTGTCTTTGTGCTTGACAAATTCCGTTCCTACCTAGTGGGAGCGAAAATAATCGTTTACACAGACCACGCTGCTATTAGATATTTATTAACTAAGAAAGATGCTAAACCAAGACTCTTGAGATGGATTTTACTCTTACAAGAGTTTGATCTTGAAATAAAAGATAAGAAAGGTACTGAAAACGTCATAGCGGACCATTTATCTAGAATAGAAGGTATTAAACCCGAACAAGTGCCGATTAACGATGATTTTCCGTATGAACAGCTGATAACACAAATAGGAAGCGACCCAGTTCAGTTAGATATAGATGAACCAGAACCCGTGGAAACAATCCAAACAACCGTAGGACTGCCATGGTACGCTGACATTGTCAACTACTTAGCTGCAGGAGCTCTTCCACCTGATTTAACCTATCAGCAGAAAAATAAATTCTTTCACAATCTCAAACATCACTATTGGGATGAACCATTATTGTTCAAAAGAGGACCCGACGGAATCTTTCGTCGATGTATTCCCGAAGAAGAAATAGAAGATGTCATTGCTCATTGTCATTCATCTCCTTATGGTGGACATGCAAGCACTTCCAAGACTTGTGCAAAAATCTCACAAGCCGGCCTATTCTGGCCTAATTTATGGAAAGATGTCCACATTGCTGTTATAAACTGCGATCGGTGTCAACGCACCGGTAATATTTCAAGAAGAGATGAAATGCCTCAAAAAGGAATATTAGAAGTAGAAGTCTTTGACGTCTGGGGAATAGATTTCATGGGACCATTCCCATCATCTTTCGGTAATAATTACATACTCGTAGCTGTCGATTATGTTTCAAAATGGATTGAGGCTATATCTTCTCCTACAAATGACACACGAGTAGTAATTAAGCTTTTCAAGAATATAATCTTTCCAAGATTTGGTGTGCCTAGACTCGTCATAAGTGACGGTGGCTCGCACTTCATTTCGAAAATCTTTGACAAATTACTATCTAAGTATGGAGTCAGACATCGTGTAGCAACACCATATCATCCACAAACAAGTGGACAGGTCGAAGTCTCAAACAGAGAAATTAAACAAATCTTAGAAAAGACTATCGCCATATCTAGGAAAGATTGGTCATCTAAACTTAATGAAGCTTTATGGGCTTATAGGACAGCTTACAAGACACCCATAGGAACTACACCTTTCAAATTAGTATATGGAAAGTTTTGTCATCTCCCGGTAGAACTAGAACACAAAGCATATTGGGCGATTAAAACTCTCAATATAAACTATAATGCCGCAGGAGAAAAGCGAATCCTCGATATTAACGAATTAGAAGAGTTAAGGTTAGATGCTTATGAGAATGCTAAGATATATAAAGAAAGAACTAAGCGATGGCACGATAAACGCCTATCTATGAAAGAATTTAGTGTGGGAGACGTTGTACTCCTCTTTAACTCAAGACTTAGGCTCTTTCCTGGAAAACTAAAATCTAGATGGTCAGGACCCTTTGAAATAACTAGAGTGTTCCCGAGTGGAGCAATAGAAATTAAGGGTAGGAATAGTGAACCGTTCACAGTAAACGGACAACGTTTAAAACATTACCATAAAGTTGAAAATAGAGATTATGCAAATAGTCTAAGGCTTTTAGAGTTTTCCACTAATTTCCCTGATTAATCTACCCCTAAGCATTACGTCAGGCTTTTGACGATAAAAACAGCGCTTAGTGGGAGGCAACCCATTTTTTTATCATTTTTTATCATTTATCATTTTATTGTTTTATCGTTTTATTGTTTTATCATTTTATCATTTTATTGTTTTATTATTATTGCTTTTATTTATGCACTTATTTCCTTATTTTATTTATTTTTATTTTTATTTTCTAAATCACTTTTACAGATTTTCTAAAGTCTTTTCCATTTTCCTTCTCCCCCTGATTTGTTTCCTCCATATTTACACTAACTATGGCTAACCAACCGAGAAACATTATGGAAACCAAATTTAGAGGTAGGAACACAAAGAATGAAATTTGAAGAGTTATCACAGAGACCAATGGATTTGACTCTGTACCCGGATGATCTGACTATGGAAACTTTAGGAATACATGATAGCATCCTATACCTGTTTAACCAACTTGGATGGGAGAATGCACTAATAAAACAAAAGTTTGTGACTTACCGCGAGCTCACCCTTGAGTTCTTAAGCTCCTTAGTTTACTTACCCGAGCGCGGTTTTGGATTCAGGAAAGGATTTATCAGTTTCCGACTATTCGGAATAAAATATGACTTTAACCATAAAGAACTAGCTGACTTATTAGGATTCCCTAGTGGACCCTTTGCTTTTACTACCACACAGGTAGAATTGATGGACATCGAGCTGGACTTCTTTTGGGGAACCTTAACCGGAAATTACCATCCTGAGCCAAATAACATGAACAATGATGAGATACATAACCCTGCTATCCGCTATTTCCATAAGATCCTTGCCCACACCTTCTTTGGAAAAGAAGAAAACCTCACTGGAGTATCTAAAGAGGAGATATTCATTATGTCCTGTCTGACTAATGGACAACCAGTTAATGTTGTGCCTTTCATGATGTAAACCTTCACCCGAATCCAAGAAGAACCTGATCTACCCATATTGGTAGGAGGCCTAGTCACCATGATTGCTAATGCCTTAGGACTTAGATACCAATTACACAAGTGTAACCGTTTAGGTACCATCCGTCCTATGAATCTGAACTTTTGCTTTAACCGTCAAATCATAAGAAATTTAGGACAACCACCTTACGAGTACCTAATCAGGAATGAAGTAGTAACCCTGTTCACATTACCAAACCATGCTAGAGTCAGTGTTCATAACAAAGATAATTGGCTTTATGAGCTTACCCCTCCTGACTATCCATCCACTCCCGAAACACCACAATCTTACAAGATAAGGGATGATATAATGACCGATGTAGAAAGTGACCCTGAGACACCTCCTGGTTACTATGACATTGACCACACTGATGAAGTGATTGAAACCCCTGCAGTAAATCAAGTAGGATATGCTGACAACTTAAAGAAAATTCTGAATACTCTTGAAGTTTACCAAGCCGATATTAATGTTGTTAAGGATGAGGTTAAAAGCATGTGATTGGACGTTATAGGTTTAACTGACATAACGTGTGAGCAATTCTACCATTTAAACTCCGCACTTGAAGATTTGAAGAAGCAACTTTGAAAATGCTGTAGTGATCTAATTTATTTTACTTCTCGTTTTTGTTTCTAGTTAGTTTTAACATTTTGCAAACATTTTCGTACCTTATTTTTATTAATGTAATTTTCCTTCAAAAGCAAAGTACTTCCAATTTTGCCACTTTCTATTTTAATCAATTTCTATGCTTTCCATTACTTACTGTTATATTTAAATTGATTAATATTTTATGATTTCTCGTGTGATGAAATTTGCTGCTAATATATATTGATCCAATATTATATATATTGTTTGTGTTGGAATTAAATGAGAAGTGATAAAGAAAAAAAAAATGCATTGAACGAAGTGAGATAATGCATTCTGTGAAGAAGAAAAAAATTATAAGTTTTTAAGCCATCACGGTCGTCATCCATCGCTCACGATCGTGACAAGCTAATTAGCGCGTCACGACCGTCATTCATCCCTCACGACCGTGACGACCCCTGTTATACGAATTCTAAGAAACAGAACCGTTCACCTTCGCAGAACCCACTCCTCCATTTTCACAAAAATCAGAAACCTCCCATTATCTCCTCATTATCCCGTAACCTCCCATTACCCTCAATCAATTTCATTAACCTCTCCATTTATTCCAAACCTCTCACATTCACTCATTTCACTATAATCCGAACCAAATTCTTCACATTTTTCATTTTCTCACAAAAACTCAAAAACTCTCATCTCTCATTCCCGTACCTTGCATGCAATGGAGGATATCCAATTTAGAGATGGTGAACAAGGAGACACCCAAAGACAAAAGTTTATCAGGTTTCAGAACCGTGGCGTCCAACCCACTCGGTATGTCGACATTGAATGCTTGAGGGAGTTGGGATTGCTCAACAGCGTGAAGTCAACCACAGCCGACATTCGAACTCCTCACCTGTGCAGTCAACCACAGCCGACATTCGAACTCCTCACATTGGAATTTCTGAGTTCGTTTCAATATGTTACACCTCCCGATTCATCAAGTTAACTCACCGACATTGCAAAGTTCAGAATGCTCGGACGAGAGTTCGAAATCACGCAAACAAGGATCGCCGAACTGTTAGGTTTCGATCACGGAGACGATGCTCATCTCCGCGTGCCGGACAACTTTAGCGAAACCGCTTTCACCTTGTGGCACGACATCACCAACACCCGTGCTACTGCCTTTCAGAGTCTGAATGCTACGCACATCCATAACCCGGCGATCCGATATTTCCATCGCATCATCTGCAATACTATTTTCGCAAGAGAGAGCAATCACAAGCTGAACTCCAAGGAGCTCTTGTTCTTGTATTGTGCCTTAAATGACGAGCGCATCAATGCTGCCCCATTCCTTTTATCCCATATCCAGTCTGTAGCGCAACGAGGCGCAACCCCCTTCTACATAGGCGGGATTGTCACCACCCTTGCCATTCAGCTGGAGCTTGGTGACCTGATTATCCATTTGCCTCGCAGAGCCGCAGAGTTGCTTACAAAGAACTATTGCAGATCCGCCCACTTGATATCTCAGAGAGAGGATGGCAGGTTCAACCCTGTTATCCAAGGCACCGTTTATCATCACATCACCTTGCCGTGTCGTGACCGCATCGATCCGTCCAACCGAGCCAACTGGCTATTTGCTTTATCGGATGCTGCAGGCCACGTCCCCATTATTGATGAGCAGACCGATCCACCAGTGGACGAGATGCAAGATACCATGGATGCTGCTGACCCAGTACAGGACATTCCTGAGTCCTCCACCAGACAGCCACCTGCACCAGAATTCACACTTGAAGACGTCCTCCGTGCCATTCATCAGCAGAATCAGATGAATGCCGCACTTGAGCGAAGGTAAAAAGAGCAACATGATGCACTACTTTCAGCTGTTGTCAGCAACCAGAGTACGACAGATGAGAAGCTTGGAGAGATTTTTAGCGAGCTAGAGGCTTTGCGTATTGATATCACTGCTCTCACCACCACCGGTTCTGATCCTGAAGCGACTCCGACCAGACGCTCCCGCACCAGAAGCCGAGGCCGTGGTCGTCAGCAGCCTTAGTTTATGTTTATGTTTTTCCATTTCTGTTGTTTGTATTGTTTTTTCCCCGCTTTTATATCACAACATTGAGGACAATGTCTGATATAGTGTGGGAGAGTTACCTTTCCTTTTTCCGCATTTCCCTTTCCACACTTTCCATTCCGTTGTATTTCCTTTCCGTATTTCAATTAAACAAAGTAATATTTGTGCTATTTCTTTAGTTTCGAATTTTCCCCGTTTATTTAGCCATACCGAAAATATTTGTTTTATCTTCGCGTTACCCGACTTACCTATGAAATCGTAGTTAGGAAGCTGAGAAAGATCCAACAAGATCAATACAGTCTTGACACCTTAGACTTCCTACTTAAGCATTCCGTTCCGATAATTGTTACGACTACACCTTAAGTTTCAGTTCAAAAGTAACCCCTAGTAGTTTATACTAGCAGTCAGCACCGTCTGAACACAAACCACGTGGGGAGCCGATGAACATAAGTGTTTGATGCCTAATCTATAATGATCCTTCATATCTCGATGCCAATAAAAAGAAATTGCACCAAAGTACACGGTCGCATATAAGAAACGAGAAATATGAGAAGGAGTCCATTGCGGGTTGGTTCAGAGGTACCTGGTTCTGAACTTGGTAGGGCGTGCTACGGCTCGATCCCCCACAACCTCCAATTCGGATAATATATATAGGGTTGCCACATTCGTGTACCAGACCCCGTGCTTATAAAGGATCAAAGTCACTAACCGGCTACTCCACTACGTGCGTGCTAAGGAAAAGGGCTTTATGTGATTGCGCTAGAATGAAACCGGGTGAAATAAGATCGAAAGACTCTAGGTAGAATCGTAACGCAATTACTGAATGTTTCGTTTAACGGGAAGTCGACGACTTAGCTTGTTGCTTGTGTCATTAGTGTATCGTTAGTGTTTTATTCTAGTACCGGCTTATCTAGCAAAACGATTCCTCGTATGGTTTGTTATGTGTATGCGTCGATGGAAACCTGTCCGATCATTTTTCAACCGACTATTTGCTTGAGGACAAGCAAAGGTTTAAGTTTGGGGAAGTTTGATAACGAGAAAAAGTATCGTTTTATTACTATGTTTCAATGCCGTTTTATCGCACATTTATCGTATTAACACCCGATTCTTCGAGTTTTCTTTGTCATTTTGCAGGTATAACAATTATAGAGCTAAATCATAAGCCAAAAGTGAAATGAACAAAAACAAGCATGAAAAGAAGAAGAAGAAAGGAATTCTGCATAATGCTGCATAATTTGCAACAGTCACGACCGTCACCAAGCTGTCACGACCGTGACACGCTAATTGGACCAGTCACGATCGTCACCAAGCTGTCACGACTGTGACGCGCTAAAAATGAAGATAACGCCTGTGATACCCTTGTCACGAACGTGACAAAGGGAAAATAGGTTTACTTTAATTGATTTGGTCATGGAACGTGCTACGTGAAGTCAAAATGTTTCCTATTCTTCCGCAGACCCGGTAACACATTTTTCCCTGGATTCTCTCTTCAACAACGAAGCCCACGCATGATTTCAACTGCCAAGCCCAAATTATGTTTCCTATAAATAGCCTTGATACGAATTACAAACTACAGAGTTATTATTTGAGATTTTCGCGGAAGCTCTGCCGTATTTTATTTGCACCCTATTTCATTATTTTTCCAGCAATTGCTCTTGTTCTTGTTTTATTTTCTATATCCCAACCAAATCAAATAACAATTTCCAACATTAGGAAATTGTTATTATTTAATTTCTTTCAAGCCTTCAGCATTTTGTTTTGATTTTATTTTCGATTCCGGTTCGCACTCCGAGCTTGCCAGACTGTGGAAGAAGTAGTTTTACATTATTTTTATTATTCAGGTTTTTAATTATTTCGCATTTATATTAATTTAATTATTTATGTTAAGAATTTATTTTTATTACTTTATAATGCATATTTTAATTTGGGCTCCTCTGTTTCTGCATCTGTATGGTACAACAAATATGAGTAGCTAAACAATTTAGGCGGTATGTAATTAAAATAAACCAACTCGGTAAAATCGAATCTAGGCTAAAACAATTAAGAACTTAAAATTCTGGCTGTGACTTTTTATTACAAATATTAATCTTTTTGTTACGAGAGTAAGGAAAGTGTAATAGGTTAGGTCAAGACCACGAGAGTGTGAGATTTTAACCAGATAGCTAAAGTTAGGCATTTAATTTAAATACAGCGAGAGCGCTTTAAAATGAATTAGACTTATTAAGTTTCCAAAAATTATCTTCTAAACACTTATGGGCTAGCGAGAGCAGGCATAGGGCTTTAGGAGTAAGATCTGAGATAAGACCACGAGAGTGTGAGTTAAAGATATTTAAACTGATAACCTCTACAGAATATATTAAGTGAACCATCCTTATAAGCTTAGGTTAGATTGACCCGCCTAGGTTAAAATAATTACATACCGACCGCCTTCTTATTATTTTATTAAACTAAAATTTAATTCCCGTCTTTAATTCTTAAAAACAAAATCGTGACAACAATCCATCTTAGCTAAACTAGTAAACCCTCTAGCACTAAGTGATCATAAAGTCCCTGTGGGATCGACAATCTTTTATATTACTTCGATAGGCTGTGCGCTTGCAGTTAAGATACTGCTAGACACATATTGCGTCTTCGCCCCATCAACAGGCATGTCAGCTTCATTATTTAAAATAGTAATTGTTGACACATCATCAGCCTTATCATTACCAATTTTACTGAACTGCAAGGATCCATCATCAATCAAACCTTGCAAACCCATCTTCAACTTCTCACAGCCATTCTCAGCATTTGAACAGTCTTCACAATCAAGACAGCAACCAGGGAACACTTGACCATTCAGCAGTCTCTCTTTCACCACCCTCAAAGGAGTCTTCACTTCAGCAATACTCAACACCAGACTCAACTTGTCACCACCCTCAACAACATTAACTCTTGCCCCTCCATGATTCGGCATAGGGTTCGAGTTAACATTCGGTGGTGGCGCAAAATTGATTGCTTTAGAGTCTACAAGATCTTGAACCTTGTGATGCAAAGCCCTGCACTTCTCAGTCGAGTGCCCGGGTGCTCCAGAGTGGAAAGCGCATCGCGCGTTGACATCATAACCCATTGGAAGTTCTCCAGGAGGTGGTGGTGCCAACGTTCTCAATTGAATCAGGTTCAAATCTAGCAGTCTTGGAAGCAAAGAAGCATAGGTCATAGGGATAGCCTCAATCACCCTATTAGCCGGGCGAGTTTGCCTTGGCTGATACGGCCTCTGCTGATAGTTGGTACGGGGTTGTTGTTGTTGTTGATGTTGTGGAGGAGGTTGCATCTGTTGCACTTGAGCTGATGGAATTGTGACAGCAGCCACATGCTCGTAGGGTCTTCTATAACCACGGCCCCGGCCTCGGCCAAATACATCATTTGTCTCTCCCTCTCGTCTTCAAGGAGGTCCACTGAAATATTTCCTCGCTCCATTCGAGCTGCTAGCACTAGGATCTTGTATCTTCCCCATCTTCAGCAATGTCTCAACTCTCTCACCAGCAATAACAATGTCGTTGAATTTGGTAGCAGAGCTGGACGCCAACCTTTCAAGAAACACACCCTGCAGAGTGCCCATAAACATGTCAGCCATTTCGTTCTCTAGCAGCGGCGGTTGAACTCTGGCAGCAAGCTGGCGCCACCTCTGTGCATACTCTTTGAAACCTTCTTTAGCCGTCTGAGCCATGTGATGCAACTGCGTGCGGTTCGGAGCCATGTCCATGTTGTATTGATACTGCCTCACAAAGGCTTCAGCTAGATCTTTCCAACTCTTGATATTAACTCTGCTGAGCTTCATGTACCATTCCAGAGAAGCTCCAACCAAGCTGTCTTGAAAATAATACATCCAGAGTTTCTCATCATCTGTGTGAGCAACAATTCTCCCAACGAATGATTGTAGATGTTAAGAATTGGCAGAATTTTTGACAAACAAGAAGTGTTGAACTTAGTTCAGGATGTCACACCAGATGTTGTGACATTGACAAATAAAGTAAAAGTTAATGAACTTAGTCAAGACATCAGGATGTCACCCTAGATGTTGTGACATCGTAAACCTGCTACCAGACTTAAATGATGCATAACAGAAGTGAGTAAATTCAGGGAATTTATCTGGAATTAATTGTAAAGAGATAAGCAATACAAGGCGCATCTTTAGGGAGCTTAGTTATCTGATTTCAGTGTAACAGAATAACTAACTCACCTTGAATCAAAGAGGTAACAAACTAACTAACCCTAATTCAAGGTGATGACAGTGGGATTTATTAGGTCTGGGTAAGTTGCAAAAAGCCCACAAACCAAGCATCTATTTAAGGAACTGAAACTCTCAGAAAAGAGTACAAATTTTAGAAGACCAAAAAGGGTGTTTGTGTTTATAGCAGGTTTTAATTATTTGTCACTTTATGAGCTGTTAAGCAAAAAGTGTATTGTGTCTTGATTGAAACTTTTAAGTAAGATCAAGCTGTTGTGTTTGAAGTGTGACTTCAATTTTACTAATCATTGTAATATATCACTGTGTGATTGAGGGGGAGTGAGTAGGTACTCATATCTAAGTTGTGTCTTAGGTAGAAATTGCCTTGGGTAGATATTAAGTGAAGGATTAAACTGGTTGGTTTAATTCCAGAATTAATATTACTTATATTGGATTTCCTTCCTGGCTTGGTAGCCCCCAGATGTAAGTGTGGAGATACACTGAACTGGGTTAACAATTTCCTGTGTTATTTAATTTACCTGCACTTTAAGTTTTGTTTAAGTCTTCAAGTGTTTAAACATCTGATTCGACATCACGTAACTGATCCCAGAATTTCAATTGGCATCAGAGCAGGCACCCTACCTGTTTAACTGGGTGAGATCTAGGGACTGCAAATTTTGGGAACATGGACAGAGATGTAGGATCTGTGAATAGACCACCTATATTGGATGGATCCAACTATGACTACTGGAAGCCAAGAATGGTAGCATTCTTGGAATCTCTTGATAGCAGGGCTTGGAAAGCAGTCAACAAAGGATGGGAGCACCCTGTCCAAGACAATAAGGATGGGGCAAAAGTGTTGAAGCCTGAAGAAGAGTGGAGCAAGTAGGAAGAAGATTCAGCACTTGGAAATTCCAAAGCCTTAAATGCCTTATTCAATGGCATTGACAGGAACATATTTAGACTTGTGCATCACTGTGAGCTAGCCAAGGATGTTTGGGACACTCTCAAAACCACTCATGAAGGAACATCAAAGGTGAAGATGTCAAGACTTCAACTTCTTACCACCAAGTTTGAAAACTTGAGGATGAAGGAAGATGAGACCATTCATGAGTTTTACATGAACATCCTGGAAATTGCTAATACTTCTGGTGCCTTGGGAGAGAAGATGAGTGATGAAAAGTTGGTAAGGAAGATTCTCAGATCACTGCCAAAAAGATTTGACATGAAGGATACTGCAATAGAAGAAGCTCAGGACATCTGCACAATGAAGGTTGAAGAGCTCATTAGTTCCCTTCAAACCTTTGAGATGGGAATGAATGATACAATTGTGAAGAAAAACAAAAGCATAGCCCTGGTCTCAAACACTGATAAAGAAGAAGAAATTCATGAAGCAGACTCTGAGGACAACTTATCAGAAAAAATTACTATGCTTGGAAGACAATTCAACAAAATTCTAAAAAGAATGGAAAACAGGCCCAGACCAAGTGGAAGAAACTCAACCTCTGAGAATAAAAGACCTTATGACTCTAATAGAAGGTCAAACTATGATGAGAAGACTAACCAAGGAAAAGGGATCCAATGTCATGGATGTGAAGGGTATGGACACATCAGAAGTGAATGCCCAACCTACCTAAAGAAGCAAAAGAAAGGTCTCTCTGTGTCCTGGTCAGATGAAGACTCAGGTTGTGAGTCAGAAGAAGAATCTGCAAAGCACATCACTGCTCTAGCTGGAGTATGTGAAACTGAAGGGGGATCCAGTGATGAGGAGCTGACATTTGAAGAGCTTGAAGCATCTTACAGGATGCTGTGTAAAAGGAGCACTGAAGTATGCATGGAGAATATACAGTAGAAGAAGCAGATTGAGGAATTAAAGGCTGAAAAGGCAAGTAATCTAGAGATCATTGACACTTTGAAAAGTGAAGTCAGCCTACTCAACTCCAAAATGGAGCATATGTCCAAATCTGTCAGAATGTTGAACAGTAGCTCAAACACACTGGATGTCATTCTCAACAATAACAAGCACTCAGGGGATAGGACTGGGCTGGGATTTAATAAAGCTCAAAACTTTGAGGCTAGCACCAGCCAAATAACTCCAAATCCCATGAAGTCAAACAAGATGTCCAAGCAGATGTCTCAACATCATGACAAGAACATGATGAAAAAGAAATATCAAAGATGGAGATGCCATCATTGTGGAAGGTTTGGTCACATCAAACCTTTTTGCTACAAGCTGCATGGATATCCAAATCAGAGGTCTCAGCAACCCCCTAAGCAGAAGACAGAGGTAACCAAGAAAGTGTGGGTACCTAAAGCTAGTCTTCATGCTGATCAAAGCTACAAATACATGCCCAAGAACAAGTTCAATAGACAACCTTGGAACTCTAAAGATGGACACTACACAGGGCAGATGCATCAAAGGAAACCTCACAACAGGCACAAATGGTCCAAGAAGGTTATTGCCTCTATAGCTCATACATCTCTCAGAGTATCTGCTAAGGAAGACTGGTACTTTGACAGTGGCTGCTCAAGGCACATGACTGGACTGAAGAATCTGCTGGTAGACTTAAAGTCACACTCATCCAGATATGTAACCTTTGGAGATGGAGCAAAGGGAGAAATCAAGGGAGTTGGGACATTGGACTGCCCAGGTGTACCAAGTCTAGATGATGTGCTGCTGGTAAAAGGATTAACTGCTAACTTGATCAGCATAAGTCAATTATGTGACCAAGGTTACAGTGTAAACTTTACCAAAACTAAATGCATAGTTTCTGATAAAGAACAGAAGGTTGTCATGAGAGGAGCCAGATCAAAAGACAACTGCTATATGTGGGAACCTCAGGATTTCAGCCTCACATCAACTTGTTCCTTAGCCAAAGAAGAAGAAGTAAAGCTGTGGCACCAAAGACTGGGTCATCTCCATCTCAGAGGAATAAAGAAGATCATATCTATGGAGGCTGTAAGAGGAATTCCAAGACTGGAGATTGATGAAAGTAAAGTGTGTGGTGAATGTCAAATAGGCAAGCAAACCAATATGTCACACCCAAAGCTCCAACATCTGACAACTTCTAAAGTTTTGGAATTATTGCATATGGATCTTATGGGACCAATGCAGGTTGAGAGTCTTGGTGGAAAAAGATATGCCTATGTGGTTGTTGATGACTTCTCAAGATATACATGGATAAGCTTCATCAAAGAGAAGTCTGATGTGTTTGATGTATTCAAAGATCTGTGCCATAGAATCCAAAGAGAAAAAGCAAGCTGTGTGGTCAGAATAAGAAGTGATCATGGAAAGGAGTTTGAGAATAAAAAATTCTCAGACTTCTGTTCTTCAGAAGGGATCAATCATGGATATTCTTCTCCTATCACCCCTCAACAGAATGGGATTGTTGAAAGGAAAAACAGAACTATACAGGAGTCAGCTAGAGCCATGATTCATGCTAAAAAGTTACCCCTGTACTTTTGGGCTGAAGCTATGAACACGACATGCTACATCCGCAATAGAGTCACACTAAGAAAGGGAACTTTATCCACCATCTATGAAGTCTGGAAGGGCAGAAAACCTACAGTCAAGTACTTTCATGTGTTTGGAAGTAAGTGTTACATTCTGGCTGATAGGGATCAAAGAAGGAAGATGGACCCTAAAAGTGATGAAGGGATTTTTCTTGGATACTCCATAAATAGCAGAGCTTACAGAGTATTTAAATCCAGAACCAAGGTTATAATGGAGTCAATAAATGTGATTATTGATGATGCCTCTGCAGATGTTGCTGATGATGTTGGAACATCTGCTGAAAATCAAACTGAAGTTAAAACAGAAAGTGATAATCTTGATTTCACTTTAACCGAGGCAAGGTCAGAGCAATCCAACAAACCTCCCTCCATCAGAATCCATAAAGATCATCCTAAAGATCTGATAATTGGTGAACCCAACAGTGGTGTCATCACTAGATCAAGAGAGATGATTTCAGGCTCCTGCTTTGTTTCAAAGATAGAACCTAAAAACATCAAGGAAGCTCTGAATGATGAGTATTGGATCTCTGCTATGCAAGAAGAATTAGGCCAGTTTACAAGGAATGAAGTATGGGATCTTGTTCCTAGGCCTGATGACATTAATGTGATTGGCACTAAGTGGGTGTACAAGAACAAGTCTAATGAGCAGGGAGTAGTTACAAAAAACAAGGCTAGACTTGTAGCTCAAGGATATACACAAATTGAGGGAGTAGACTTTGATGAAACCTTTGCACCAGTAGCAAGGCTTGAATCAATCAGACTACTCCTAGGAATTGCTTGTATCCTAAAGTTCAAGCTATTTCAGATGGATGTTAAAAGTGCCTTTCTAAATGGGTACCTTAATGAGGAAGTTTATGTGGAGCAACCTAAAGGATTTGTTGATCCAAGCTGTCCAGATCATGTATACAAACTAAGGAAGGCTCTTTATGGTCTAAAGCAAGCCCCCAGAGCATGGTATGATAGACTGACCACTTTTCTCATAAAACATGGGTACAGGAAAGGTGGAATAGACAAAACTTTGTTTGTGAAGGATGAAGAAGGAAAGGTCATGATTGCTCAGATATATGTAGATGACATAGTGTTTGGTGGGATGTCAGACAGGATGGTTAAACATTTTGTTACTCAAATGGAGTCTGAGTTTGAAATGAGCTTAGTGGGAGAACTAACCTACTTCCTTGGACTGCAAATCAAGCAAATGGAGGACTCCATGTTCATATCCCAAAGCAAGTATGCAAAGAACACTGTCAAGAAGTTTGGGATGGACAATACAAGTCACAAGAGAACACCTGCCCCCACTCATTTAAAACTGACAAAGGATGACAAGGGTGAGAATGTGGACCAAAGCTTATACAGAAGCATGATTGGAAGCCTACTATATCTGACAGCTAGCAGACCAGATATAGCTTTTGCAGTAGGTGTGTGTGCAAGGTATCAAGCTGAGCCAAAAGTGAGTCATCTAAACCAGGTTAAGAGGATATTGAAATATGTAAATGGTACATGTGACTATGGAATAATGTATTCTCATGGCTGTGAACCAATTCTCACTGGATTTTGTGATGCTGACTAGGCTGGAAGTGCTGATGATAGAAAGAGTACATCAGGAGGATGCTTCTTTCTAGGGAACAATTTAATTTCTTGGTTCAGTAAGAAACAAAATTGTGTGTCCCTATCCAATGCTGAAGCTGAATATATTGCAGCTGGTAGCAGTTGTTCACAGTTAGTATGGATGAAGCAAATGCTCACATAATACAATGTCCCACAAGATGTCATGACATTGTACTGTGACAATTTAAGTGCTATTAACATCTCAAAAAATCCTATCCAACACAGCAGGACTAAGCACATAGATATCAGGCATCATTTCATCAGAGATCTTGTGGAAGAGAAAGTGATCACATTAGAGCATGTAGCCACAGAGCTGCAATTAGCTGACATTTTTACTAAGGCTTTGGATGCTACCCAATTTGAAAACCTAAGGGGTAAATTGGGAATCTGCTTACGTGAAATATAGCAGTTATGGAGAAGTGCCAGCATGTCTCATGACATCGTGTGGCATGATCACCATATGGCAGCACCAGTCTGGTCAATAACTCTATATATTCCACTCTTAAAAATTCCACTAGTAACGGATTCTATAAATGTTAAAACGTGCTCTCAGCTTCTCACATTCCCACTAGCTCCACTAAACTTTCTGCATGCTACAGCTGAATCTCTAAGCTCATCAAAATCGATCAAACCTAACTCTTCTTCCACTACATTCGAAAAATGTCTCAACATCAAAACCCTAACTTCATTGATGAGGGTATCAATCAAGAAGATGTAGTGCACGCAACACCAATCTCTGTAGTACCAATGGATGCTACTCCTATAGATGAGATCAGAGGAAGCGTTCCTATTGCTCAAAAACCTAGAACTCTAAATGCAAGAAGAGCTAAGGAGCCTGTTTTCAGCAAAAGCAAGGGAACTCCTTCATTTACAAGCACCCCCAAAGCTTCTGCTTATGTGGATGCATCCACCAAACAACTTGTAAACAGAATCCTCTCTGAACAAAGAGTTGTACCTGGGGTGTCTGTTCCCCTGAACAGCATGCCTGCTCCACAAGAAGAACCAAACAACCAGGCTGAAGAGGACATACCTGCTCAACAGGATGTCCCAAGAAATGTTGAAGCATCTGAGGGTCATGACAAAGCCTCAAATGATCAAGACACTGATGATAAAGCCACTGATGATCAAGCTTCTAATGATCAAACTGCTGAAAAAGAGGCTTCCCAACCTCCACCTGTTGAAAACCTAGATGATGACCCTGACACAGAGATCATTGCATCTGTTAACCCTAGCATAGCCAAGAGGCTTAGGGCTAGGAAGGAGAAGAAGCCTGCTGCACATGCAACTCCTGAAAAGAAACAGTCAACTCCAAATAAGGACAAGGTCAAAGTTGCCTTTGGACCTACCAAGCAATGGAGTAAGGTAAGCACCCAAAAGAGGAAAGCTACAACTCCATCTGACTCAGATGTTGAGGAGGATGTCCCAACATCCCAACCAAGGAAGAATCCAGCACCTCCCAGGACTGCCTCTGCTGTTCCTGAAGCACCTCTGGACAATGTGTCCTATCATCATGTCTCCAGTGTGAGCAAGTGGAAGTATGTCTACCAAAGAAGGGTAGCTCTGGAAAGAAAGCTGGGCAGCAATGCTTTGGAGTGCACTGAGGTAATAGACTTAATCTCCAATGCTGGATTATTCAAAATTGTCTCCAACTTTTCTCCCTGTTATGAGCTGCTGGTCAAGGAGTTTATAGTCAATTTGCAAGAGGGATGTGCTGATGGGAAATCAGAGGATTTCAGGAAGGTATATGTGAGGGGGAGATGTGTTGATTTCTCTCCTAGGGTTATAAATCACTACCTGGGGAGAGAATCTGATGGGCCAAATGAACTGGGCAAAACTGACAACCAAGTCTGCAAGATCATCACAGCCAACCAGGTCAAAACATGGCCAGTCAAAGGCAAACTTTCTGTCAGCCTGCTAACAAGGAAGTATGTTATGCTGCACAGGATTGGAACAGTCAAATGGGTTCCCACAAACCACACTTCTTCTATAGCTACTGGGCTGGGAAGATTCATCTGTGCTGTAGGCACCCAAACAAAGTTGGACTTTGGGGCTTATATCCTTGAACAAACACTAAAGCATGCAGGAACATCAGCAACCAAGCTTCCAATAGCTTTTCCCTCTCTGCTTTGTGGAATCATTCTCAATCAATATCCAGGCATCCTTACTGATAAGGATTCCATCTACAAGAGAGAGAGTCCACTGTCCTTCCACTACAAACTGTTTCTGAGCCATCATGCTGCTGATGTTGAAATTCCCAGTGGGACATCTGCTGGACCATCAAATGTCAAGACTCATATATCTAAAGCAGCCCTAATTGCAGAGCTAAAGACAACTTGCAAAGAGCTGGATGAAAGGAAGAGAAAGCTAGAGGAAATAATTCAAAGGCTGGAGCTGGAAGAGGGTGCTAAGAATGCTGATGGATCTGATGCTGAGTCTGAGGATGAAGAAGATACTGAATATACTGAATCTGAATGAAGATGTATGTGGTGGAAAGTGTACTGCCTGTTCTGCATTGTAATTTGGCTTTGTAATTTTGAATGTTTTGTTTTCCTCTCTGCTTATGTAATGTTTGGCCCCAAATTTCTGTCTAACAAGGGGGAGAAGTGTACTGAACAACAATGAACAACAATGTCTGCTGCTGTTTAACTGTTTAATGAACAATACTGAAGTTAATTTTTGTCTTCTGAACTAAGTTTTTTTGAATGCTCATTGGTATATCAAAGTCTGTTGAACAAGTCATAGCAGTATACATACAGGTTTGAGGGGGAGCAAATTATTAAGCTCTCACATGATTCAACAGAAAAGAACTCTGCTGCACTCTGATAAAAGAACTCTGTTGCACTTTGATAAAACCAGAAGATTGTGTTAGCCAAAAATTAGCCAAAGGGGGAGTTTGTAGATGTTAAGAATTGGCAGAATTTTTGACAAACAAGAAGTATTGAACTTAGTTCAGGATGTCACACCAGATGTTGTGACATTGACAAATAAAGTAAAAGTTAATGAACTTAGTCAAGACATCAGGATGTCACCCCAGATGTTGTGACATCGTAAACCTGCTACCAGACTTAAATGATGCATAACATAAGTGAGTAAATTCAGGGAATTTATCTGGAATTAATTGTAAAGAGATAAGCAATACAAGGCGCATCTTTAGGGAGCTTAGTTATCTGATTTCAGTGTAACAGGATAACTAACTCACCTTGAATCAAGGAGGTAACAAACTAACTAACCCTAATTCAAGGTGATGACAGTGGGATTTATTAGGTCTGGATAAGTTGCAAAAAGCCCACAAACCAAGAATCTATTTAAGGAACTGAAACTCTCAGAAAAGAGTACAAATTTTAGAAGACCAAAAAGGGTGTTTGTGTTTATAGCAGGTTTTAATTATTTGTCACTTTATGAGTTGTTAAGCAAAAAGTGTATTGTGTCTTGATTGAAACTTTTAAGTAAGATCAAGCTGTTGTGTTTGAAGTGTGACTTCAATTTTATTAATCATTGTAATATATCACTGTGTGATTGAGGGGGAGTGAGTAGGTACTCATATCTAAGTTGTGTCTTAGGTAGAAATTGCCTTGGGTAGATATTAAGTGAAGGATTAAACTGGTTGGTTAATTCCAGAATTAATATTACTTATATTGGATTTCCTTCCTGGCTTGGTAGCCCCCAGATGTAAGTGTGGAGATACACTGAACTGGGTTAACAATTTCCTGTGTTATTTAATTTACATGCACTTTAAGTTTTCTTTAAGTCTTCAAGTGTTTAAACATCTGATTCGACATCACGTAACTGATCCCAGAATTTCAAAGTTATCCATTCTCAGTCTCAGATCTGCCAAGTCTACTTGCATCTGGTCCATGGCTCGTTCTCTGTTGATCTTGGTTGGATATCTATGTGCAACTGGTCGTTCCCGAACTTTACGGGGAGCTATAGTGCCTGCAACACAAAACACGTTAGTAACTGAGACAACACCTTCAAAACAAACAAACAGGTTATATGCAATGCAATGTATTGTTCATGTTCCCAAATTTAAGCATTTGCAATGCCCCAGTTCTGCCATCTATTCTCAGACAGTCACTTTCAGTGTTTAACTTTCAAGCTTTCTCTTTTGATGAGTGTTCAGACATTAGCAGTATCAGACAAACGAGTCTTGCACATTCAAAAATGATAACTTGCACATTAATACTGAATATGAACAAACCACTGCCGGCTAAAAGTCAGAATACAACCATAAATATTCCCCGCAGGGTTACAAGCCAGTACATAAAATAAAGACAAAATACAAAATAAGCAAGACTCCTACAACAAGCCTGTAGGTAGTCTGAAAAATAAACTAAGCTAAAGACTCCGGCTCTGCCACCTCTGCCCTGCTCTTCTTGACACCCGCTCTCAGCTTGAGCTCTTCAATCTCTCTCCTTGCTTCCTCTAGAGCTAACTGACTTTGTGCTAGTTGTTGGGTCTTTTCCCTCCGGATGGTGTGGACTTGCTCCACTTCCTCCTTCTTGAAGGCCATCTGAACTTCAAAGAACTCTTCTTTCTCTCTGAATTTCTTCTGCTCTTCCTCTCTTTAGCCTTGCAGCCAAGCAATGGATTGACGAGCATCCTTGAGAGTCTTTAGAGTCTTCTTGCGCTCAGCTTCTCTTTGGGCTTCCATCATACCCAGCCTGTGGAAATGGGCTTCTCTACCAGCGAAGTCCTTCTCTTTGGCTTCTATAGAGGCTTGGAGCTTCTGCAGCTTGTCTTCAACTTCGTTCTTGGCCCTGTTGGCTTGGTGGTACAGGCTTACCATCTCAGTATTCTTAACTCTGACCTCATGCAGCTGAGCTTCAAGCTTCTTGTACTCTTCCAGGGAAACAGTACTGCTCTAACTAGGCACTTCTCTGGGATAAAGTGGAACCTCAACTGAAAAAGGCATGAGAACTGATTCTACATGTCTTTGCAGCCATGCAGCATATGGTGGATATGTCTTAGGATCAACTCGACCGAAGTCTTTCTTACCCTTTCGTATCCTGTGAGCCCAGGCTTGGACTGCTTGTTGAACCAACTCTTTGTTCCCTTCAGGAGGAAAGAACAAGGATTCAGCCAACTCTTCCATCTGAGGAGGATCTTTCAAAGGGTAGCCAAACTGCTTTCTGGCTAATGCTGGATAGTAACTGATGACACCCTTCCTTCCCAGCAAAGGTACTCCCGCAAACCTTCCGCAACTGACCATCAACTCCTTACCTAGCAAATCCCTATCATAACCCCAGGCAATGTCTTTTACAGTCAACCCCATCAGTCTTCTGGACCATCTCCATTCATCCCGCATCTCCTTGAAGGCACCTGACTTAGGCAACTGTCTAGCAAACCACTCAGCGAACAAAGGAGCACAGCAGACAACTGGACCACCCCTACCCTTCTCATTTCTGTAGTGAACACTGTAGTAGAAGTCACCCAATAGAGTAGGCACTGGATTGCCTTTTGCAAAGATTGAGATCACCTCTAAGCTGACAAACTCTTTCTCTCCAGGAAACAAACTGGACCCATATACCATCAATGCAAGCAAAGCACCAAAGTCATTCCACTTAGCCTCCGTAGCATATCTCTCCGCCTCCGGGATAAGCACACTCCAGGGTAGACCTTTGCCTTCACTCTCTTGCAGAGCCTTCCTGACTGAAGCAGCTGGCAACCTACAAACCTTGGTTATGTCTTCATCTTTGAGCACAACCTCTGACCCGTAGAACGGCAATGTCTCTCTGACCGGCACACTCAGCATGTTGGAGATCTCTTCCAATGTCGGAGCTAAGATGTAACCTGGAAAAACAAAGCAACGCAGCAGAGGATCATAAAATTGCAACAGGGTATGCAAACTGTCCTTCTGGTCTACAGTGGGCTTATCCACAAACTTCAGTATCTGGCCGTATCTTTTCTTGAAACTGCCCAAGACTTGGTCGCTCATCAGACTTGCTAACTTCTGAACACTTCTAACTTCAGGCTGAAGAAAGGTATAATGCACATTCTTTTTTCTTGGAACTCTTCTGATTTCTGCCATGGAGATAAGATTACCAGAACTAGGAGTAGATTAAGAACAATGACCTGAAAAATGGGAAACATAAACAGTTAATGCAAAGAATGATGCAAATGCAATGCAATGCAAACATATGATCAACTGGGACAATCTGAACTGGACACTGACAAGGGCCCCTCTGAATAACTGGAAAACCAAAAGTCCACTGAGTCACACTCTCTAATAACCATAACTCATTGAAGAAGATCTCAGGACCACAGTACCAAGAATACCAGAACAAAAACTCCAGAAAACCAGTATCAAGAAAACCAGAACTAGAAAACCAGAACTCCAGAACCAGAACTCCTGAATCATAGAAGTATAGAACCATAGATCATAATCACAGAACCACAGATCATAACAAGAACCACCGAACAGATGAGTGTATGTTGAGGCCATGGGTTCCTGCACACCTGTAAACACCCCCCAATCTCACTGGTAAAAGGCTCCGGGTCATACATCACGGACTCTCAAAGCCGAATAGCAATAATACTGTCACCATCTCCGAGAAATGGCTCATGACCAAATCAGGGAATCGGTTTGGCATTATATACTACGCAGGGAGGCCTCAGCTGAGTCCAGGACACAAGGTCATCCTATGCGATCCCCAGGTGGGCCCTCGGATGCGAATGGGTTTGCCACAAAATGTGGGCTGCCACTGTCATCACTAAAGAGGGATGTTTCCACAAGGTTCTCAAAGATCGGTCCCCAGCTGCACATAACTGTCAGGGTTATGTAATGAGAGAGGAAGATCCCCAAATCAAGACATTTCCAAGACAATCGCAACCTGGGTGTGGAACTCACTACTACCCCCATGACAAGATCTCATGAGGCCAAAGTGGAACCACTCTAAATCCTATGGTGCACTTGAGCCGGGTACTTGGCTCATATCTCTCAAGAACAAGTAACACCCATCCCACCAAACAGAAAACCAGTCCAGACAGTCCAATATATATACATGATGCGGAAAATAAATACTGAAAACTGTAAATAAAGCTGTAAATAAACAACAATAAAATACAACAAGCTACAGCAAACAAACATCACCCAATGAAACAGCAACAAACAAGCGCTAGGAGAGACTCACGGGGGAACCAGAGATCTCTGGTGTACGGTCCCCAGCAGAGTCGCCAGCTGTCGCTCCCCGGATTTCCATCCTGGTACAAACGCGAAAGTGGCGCGGAAAAAGAATAGAGTCGCCAGCCAATCATTTTTATCCCGAAGAAAGGGAATGGTAATGGTGCACAAACCAGAAGAAATAAGAGGAAGGACAAAGGTCCTGCGAACCAAAGAGACTGAGTTCGGGAGTCGGTTACGACCTGGGAAGGTATTAGCATCCAGATCGTCCGCCGTACCCGACGGGATCCACGCTTGCAAAAGAAACTATTTCAAAGGGTGAGGGTATGAAAGCTGCAGCAAAAGAAATGAAAATTAAAAAGAAACTGGAACTGGAAAAGAACTGGAATAAGGAAAATAAAGGAAAAAAATGTAGGGAAAATAAAGATTGTGCTCGAACGGGCCCTACCCCGCTGCCTACGTACCTCATCGGGATAATGAGGATCAGAGACGCCGTAGTTCCCCTAACTAGGGGTACTAAAAGGAAATTGCTTGTGAATTAAAGCTTGAACTGCCTATGCCATTGCTCAGGTGTTGTAGACTCGGACGACGAGTGCGTAACCGTCTTGCAAAGTGACAAGTAGGAGCAAGTTCGCGTACGGAGTGAATGAGGTGAGAAAAAAATTCCCGAAGGAAAGACGCTTATTGTTTGTTTGTGTTTTTTGGAAGCTTTTAGGAGTGTGCCACAAGGAAGTGAACTCAGGCTCTCTTCAATGGAATGTGCACTTGTCACTACATTCCAAGATGGAATAATAGAACAAGCATACTCAAGTAAGGAGAAGATCCCCAGAACTTGAACCCAAAGATTAGGGCCTAGGCTCACTAACTTGTTTACTTATTAAGTGTTTTGGTATTTACAATGAAGAAGTGTTTTTTATGCTTTTCTTTTATGAAGAAGATACCTTGATCAGACTTGTGCATCACAAGGCAAACTTGTACTATCCCAAGATGGGAAGACTACAAGCATACCTCATGGGATAAGGCTATGGATCAATGCATCACTTCAAAGTTATTAAAGTGTTTTTTAGAGTTATGAGATGAGAAGAGAATAAGAACCAAAAGGATCTCAAAGGAAAAATTCTAAAGGGGGACTAAAACAACCCTAAGTGTTAACATGCATGGATGTCCTAAGGGTTAGTGAGGTTTCTATCCTAATGAAGAAGGAAAGAAGAAGATAGAAGAAGGGATGAGAAAGGCCTAAGCCCAACAACAAAGGGTTAGTGCACATAAACATAAGAGGAAGATATGAGAATTGGAGATGCGGAACTCAATTCCCGCATCTCTCACTTACCATAGCCCCTACAAGGTTAGTATGCACATAAACGAAACAAAATGAACAAGATAACATGCTAACATCAAACAATCAGAATTGAAAAGGTATGAACATATGCAAAATGCAAATGCAACTCAAAGAAATGAGGAGAAGAGACTTATGACTCAAAAGGATGTAACATGAATACATATGAAAACAAATGCACACTTATGAAATATGCAAAGCAAAAATGCACAAAATAAAGACCCAATGCTCAAGACCAGAACCAAAATGAGATGAAGAATGGCTTAGGAAGCCAGCAAGATGAAGAGAAACAAGATACAAGACCAAACAATGCCAAATGGGAGCAAGAGACACCAAAAGATGAAGTTAAAACACTTAAAGAAACAAAAGACTTAAAGAAGAAACAAACTCAAAAATTCAGAAGACACAAAACCTATCCTAGGACCAGGAAGGTATCCACACCCCAAAGGAACCCCAAATGATAAGAAGAAATGAGCACAAGATCTTTTTTTAGGCTTATGAGAGGCTTAAAGGTTCAAAGGAAGCAAAACGGGACAAGGTTCAAGATAAAATCCACAATAAACCAACCAGCCACATAAAAATTCCACAACTGAAACCAAATGATTCACAAACATGTTATATCAATTAGCCAAAAGGATTTTCAAAGATTCAGAAAGGAACTAAGTCAAATGGAGGCAAGAACACAAGCTAAGACAGAAAACATACATCACAAGTTTCCAGACCAAGACTCAGGAAATAAGTTTCTAAAACAAATGAAGAGAAAAATGAACTAGGAACACAAAGAAAAAAGAATGGGATCAAAAATCAAAATATTGAAGTCTATGGAAATTAAACAAGGCAGACTGGTCAAGAAAGGCTTAAAAAGAAGCTATGAGCAAAGGTGAATTAATTCTGGCACGTGGATCAATGAAAAAAATAAAATAAAAATATGATAAAAAATTAGAGACACAAAATAACATTCAGGATTTTTTTGGGAATTTTTGGATGATTATAACTATTTTATACGAATTAAAATGAAACTGAAATAAAAAGAAATTAAAGTTGAAAAAAGAAATAAAAAGAATTGGAGGTGGTGTATGTAGTAAAGCTTGGAAGTGTAATCTGGCTGGGCTGGAAAAGGTGAGGTGTGGATAGCGCCTGGCAAGGCCCAATGGTGCGCTGAGGGTTTATGAAGTTATTGTGGAGTTTAATTGGATTTAATAAAAGCAATGCAGGAAAAAACGTTGGCCGCGTGATTGATCGTGTGGATGCTGCACCTCACCTCATTAATTGAGGTGGCAGTCTTATGCGCTGTCATTGGCCATTAAAAGTGAGCTCACGAAACTTACAATGGTTTTGGCTACGCGTTGCATTAAAATAGAACAGAATTTATAATAGAAAAAACAACAATAAAATGGACACGTGGCAGCATAGGAAGCGCTGGATTGCAGATCCAAGGGTGGAAACATCATCTTCTTCAATGGAACTCACAAGACAAATTCCAGTGACCGGAGTTAGAACTCCGGCACCGGAGACCAAACCAGGGGCAAAAATTCATCAAATAATGCAAACCAATAGTCCAAATTGACTAACTCAATATCACTGAATCCAAATATAACATCAAAAACAGCTAAAACTCAAAGGATCGGCCGGATCGAAGCAAAACAACATTGATCATCAAACTTTAAATGCACATAACTCATGATATAATGCACCAAAATCAAATCTACAAAGTGAAGCATGATCAGGGAAGAACAAGGAACACAAATCAACAATTAAATTCCATTTCCAGAACAAAAAGTTTCAAGCCATACCTGAGATGGAGATCTCGAAATGTTGAAATAGAAATCCAAATAATCCGTGAAAATCACTCCTCTTACTCCTTAGATGCAAAATAAATGCATCTAAGGTCTTGAAATGGTGTAGATCTGAGATTTCAACACAAGAGGCTTTGAAATGGTGAACCTCCAAATCTGTGTTCTAAGCTTGAATGAGTGGATGATTCTTGATCCAGATGATTCACTGATCAAGAATATGGAAGAAATTTGTGGTGAATGTAAAGGAATGGAGAGATATGAAGCAAAATGAAAAAATGCAAGAAGGTTGATAATGAGAGAATGAGAGAGAATTCAGATCTGGTTTTTGCTTCTTTTTCTTTGTTGTGATGTTTAGAGTGAGTGCTGAAAGTGTGATAGAAAGTGCACGAAAATTGAATGAGAAATGTGTGAATATGAAAATTGTGAACTTGGTGAGATATGAATGCTTCCCTCATGCTTCCTTGGGCTTCTCAGCATGTGCAAGTTTCAATCTCCATCCTTGGTCCAGATCCATTCATTCCTGGCCCTTAGATTAAACACTCACACTTGTTTCATGAATTTTGCAAATTGGCATGTTTTGGAGGGAGTTTTCAAAAGTGTATGAAAATGACCATTTTTTTGGAGCAAATTGGTCTTAAGGAAATGTATTTTAAGTTAGAAACAAGTTTGGGCCTGTACCAATTCACCAAAATAAGATTGGAGCCTTCTTGCACATGATGCATTTTTGGAAAAGTGATTTTTGGCCTAGGAAGCAAGGATTTTCGAATTAGCTAGGGGGAGATTGGAAAATCCGGTGAAAATGTACTTAAACTTTTTGAAAATGGCAGCCCTTACTCTCCAACTTTCATGTTTGACTTTGGTCCATTTGGAGAATTTTTGATCATGTTAAGGCCACTTGAAAATTAGGGCCAAAGTTGCCAAATTTGCAAAACTTCAAAAACCAACGTTGTACCATTTTTGCAAAACCCCTCAAATCTCCATGATTATTGAACTTTAGGCATTCCAAACATCTTAGAATATTGTAAGGACCCCTCTTGGACAAAAAAATTGGGTTGGACCCCCCTGAAATTGCACAGTTGACTTTTTATGGGCTCTGTTGACTTTCTGCTTCATTTGCAAGCAACTGAGGCACTGACTGACTTCCACATGGAATTTTATCATGAAATTTGACACATAGGATCCTATTAACATATGGAAGACTTGGATCACAAGAAATGGCCAAAGTTGTGAGATTATGGTACTTGAATCCCAAACCCTAATTTGGGTGCACTGCATAGAAGCTTTGACCTGTCCTGAGATCTCTGATGATCATGCAATCTTCTGAGCTTTTTCCAATGGACTTGATCTTGTAAATGGAGTATAGACTCACCATATAACATGTACAAACTCATTGGGACCCTTTTCATGGCTTGAAATGCTTCTGGGACCTCCACAAATGATCATATGCTTGATGCTAGGACATGAGGGATGTTATGCTTCATCTTTCCATGATATGATGCTGAGGAAATGATATGAGTATGATGAATATGATGTGATATGATGCTTAAAATGAAGAGGGCAAATTTGGGGTGTTACACCAAGAACAAATTTTCCAGAACTTGTTTTTTAAGTTACAATATCAATCTACATGTTTCACTGATCATTGTGATGTGTTTGGTTTTGAAAATGAGTGGAAAATAAGCATGTATTTAGCTTCTGAAAGTTTTGCACATTTTTTCATTTTGCTTCGATTCTCTCTTTTGATGCATGATAAATGATTTTTGTTGTTGGATTCTTGTTTAATGATGTCTAGTGAGTGATTCTGGAGAGTTTGGGATGTTTCCATGGCGTTTTAAGAGAGATAGGATGAGTGAGCTGCCGGAGAAGATGACCGAAGGTCTTCTCCGGCCACCTGAAAGTCATTAAACCCTAATCTGTAATTAATTCCTCAGTTTAAATTTAGGCCGTTAGATTGTGTTTCCCGCGTGTGTGGAGGGCCAGGATCAGTTCACTTA
Organism: Lathyrus aphaca; assembly: GCA_963966055.1. Lineage (NCBI taxonomy): Eukaryota > Viridiplantae > Streptophyta > Magnoliopsida > Fabales > Fabaceae > Lathyrus > Lathyrus aphaca. The sequence goes on along the minus strand of OZ014522.1, from coordinate 386,947,632 downwards.
AACCCTAATCACAATTAATTAAATTAATTAGGTTTAATTAATTAATTTTGCCAGATTAGATCCTAGCCTTCCATCTGCGCGCACAGTCTCCCCAGGTTCAAATCCCAGCCTTAGATCATGTTGACTTCTCATTTATTTGATTTTTATTTCATTTTCTTGCATTCCTTTTCCATATTTATTTTAAAATAGCAAAAGACTTTTAAAAAATCTCAAACTTTGCATTTTCATTTCAAATATTGTTCTTAACTCAAAAACATTTTTTATTTTAATTTTTGCATTAAAAAAGTATTTTTAAATCATTTAAATGTTTTATTTAATTAATTAATTGATTTTAATTAATTAAAAATACATTTTGGTTTCTAAAAATCACCAAAAATTCCATGAAGCATTCTTAGACACTTAGAAACATTTTCAAACTCACCATACAAATTTCGTTTTAGGTTTGATCACATTTTCACAATTATCTTTGAATTAGGGTTCATAAAAATCACATTTTCTAACCCTAACTTAAAAAAATCACTTCTGATCAACCATGATGAGTTTGAAATTGATTATTTTTGCATTTTTTCAAATATTGCATCTAGTATCTAGGTTATTTATCTCTTGATTTTGCATTACATTTTCAATTTGATTTGCATTTTCCCTTTAGAAGCACCCAAAAACCCTAGTTAACTTCGGAAATTCATAACTTTCACTAGGTTTAGCTTCTGACCTTCTCCTTTAGGTAGTGATCTTGTGTATGATTAGGGTTTGTTTGAGTTCAATTTCAAATTTTTATCATGATGTATGCTTATGGTTTGGTCATATGCATCTCATGTTGTCTTAAAACCCTAATTTCTCATGTTCATTTGCATTCATCTTTGCATAGCTCAATCATATGAACTTGCCATGACATTTCAAGCATTTGTATGACATCTTAGACATCTTAAGACATGTTTGAACATTGCTTGATCATTTCTTCATTCATTTGATATGCCTTTCATCCATTGCATTTCATGAACATCCATGTGTCTTCTAGCTTCTTATTTGCTTCCATTGCATCTCATCCTTGTATGAACATTCATAAGCATTATGTATGACCTTGCATCATCTAATAACACATTTTCCTTGCATATACACTTCTGGTTTTGGTCTTTTCATCTTTATTCATTTCATTTCCTCTTGCTTTGCATCTTATGCATTCATACTAACATTTCAGGGGCTTATGGTAAGTTGTTTGGGATGTGGATTTGCCTCCACATCCTACCTTCTTCTTATCTCTTCATATGCATTCTTTACTTGTATTTGAAGTGAACTTGCTTCACTTATGCTCTCTCATTTTTACTTTCTTTCTTTTAGGTTACTTATCTTCTTCAGGAAGTAAGTAACTTATTCTTTCTCTCCTTCTCTTTTTATCTGCTTCTTTTTCCTTAGTGGCCTCCTGAAGATCTTTCTTTAAGCCTCACAAACCATAGGATATCCAAGCATGATAATTTTTAGGGTTGTATATAGTTCCCCATAGTTTTTTACCTTTGAGTCTCCTTTAGTCTCTCTTCTCATCTCATAATCAGAGGCTAAACACTTAAAGCTTTAGGACTTTGAATTAGGGTTATGCATGCATCCTTATCTTAGGATGGAGTGTATAACTTTAATCTTTAGTGTTAAACCTTTAATTTGTTTACACCTCTTAATCAAAACACTTAATAATGATCAAGACTTAAGCTTGTAACTTGGGCCTTACATTAGGGTTACATTTCTTCCTTATGGTTAAGAGGGACTAACCCTAGTGTTTAATGGACAAGTCCCCCTCAAGTTGTCTTACAAACTTAAAACTCACTTCTTAATCTCACCCTTTAATTAAAATCCACCTGATAAAGGCTTGTTATATAATGAATTTAGTCCCTAACCATGGATTAAGTTGAGGTATCTTCCTCAGCTTAAGTGCTCTCATCTATCATCCTTCTCTTAGGATGGTGTAATGAGTTCACTAATCCCTGATTAGAGATTAAACTCATTACTTAACACTAAACAAAAACCCAAAAACATTTTAATAATCACAAGTAGGTTAATGATCTTAATCCTATATCATCATGGTAATTAAGTTGAGATGCTTATCTCACACTTAAGTAGGCTCATTATCCCTAATCAGGGAGGATATAATGAGTTTACAACCTTTGATTTAGGCTTAAGCTCATTATCCTATGAAAACACCCAAAAACAATAAAAAAACTAAAAACACAAACAAACAATAATCGTCTCCTCCGGGATTCTTTTCTCATCACACTCATTCTATAAACGAGAACTCGCTTCTTTCGTCTAATGTAAGACAGTTAGCACTCGAGCTAGACGAGTCATACACTTGAGCATAGACAAACAGTCAGTTCACACCAAAATCATCTAAGTCTCTTTGAGTCGAACTACGGTGTTCTGACTTCCTCATTGCACGAGAGGATACGTAGGCATAACTTAACAGTTATCGAAAAAAAGTCTCTTTGTCCCTCCCTCTCCTCCTTCCAGTTCTCTTTCCTCAACCTCGGTTTTGAGCACTCACTCTCTTCTTGCACTGACACTCTATACATCCATTCCCCCTAGTTTTTTTATACACAGTTTAGCACATACACTATCCCCTTTTAAACACAATCAGGTATGCGTGGATCTCGTCGAGTACGACGGACGATCTTGGTGCTAATACCTCCCCAGGTCGTAAACTACCCCCTTACTCAGTCTCTTTGGTTCGCAACCGTCTTATCCGTATCTTTCCAGGTTTATGCAGCATTACCTTTCCTTCGGGATAAAAATACCTAGCTGGCGACTCTATTCAACCTCAACCTCCAACATCGTCGACGGTTCGCGTTTGCACTGGGATTGAAAATCCGGGGAGCGACAAACGTGTCCACACTAATCCTATGGTGCACTCAAGCCGGGTGTTTGGCTTATCTCACAGTAACTCCCATCCCATAGAAAAAACGGAAATCAGCACAGTCCAGACAGTCCAATATATATGATGCATGTAAAAATAAATACTGAAAGCAGTAAATAAATGTTGTAAAGTAAAAACTGTAAATGAAAACAGTAAATAAACACACATTATCACACACATAAACACCAAATGAAATGAAAACAAACAGGCGCTAGGATTGACTCTACAAAGGGAAACCAGAGATTCTAGGATCTATCCCCAGCAAAGTCACCAGCTGTCGCTCCCGAGAATTTCATCCTAGTAAAAACGCGAAAGTGGCGCGGAAAAGGTAGAGTCGTCAGCTAGACATTTTTATCCTGAATGAATGGGAAAGGTAATGTTGCACAAACCAAAGAGAAAAAGGAAAGGACGAGGCCTTAAAAACCAAAGATCTGGGTTCGGGAGTTGGTTACGCCATGGGAAGGTATTAGCACCCCAGGTCATCCTCCGTACCTGACGGGATCCATGTTTGTTTGTCTGTTTCAAAGGGTGAGAAATAAGATGTTTCTGAACAAAAGAACTGCTAACTGGAACTGAGAAGGATGAGGAAAAGAAACTGGAAAATAGACCGAAAAGGGGGGAAATGTAAGGAATATATATAATGTGCTCGAACAGGCCCTACCCCGCTGCCTACGTACCTCATCGGGAAAATGTGGATCAGAGTCGACGTAGTTTACCTAACTAAGGCGGGAACTATTTGTTTGTGTTTTTTATGAGTTGGAACTGCTTATGTCTATGCTCAGGTGTTTCAGGCTCGCCTTGAATGAGTGCGTTTACCGTCTTGCAAATGAGACAAGTCATCACAAGTTCGCGTTGAGAGTGAGTGAGGTGAGAAAATAATTCCTGAAGGAAAAGACGATTCTTCTTTGTTGTTTTGTCTTTTAGAGAAATGTTTTGATTTTTTTTGTGAACCTTCTCATACTAAGACTTGTTCATCAGGGTAGATGACTTACACCTCACCCCGAGACAGGACGTACATAAGTAACCCACGGCAAATTCTCGTGTCGTACGAGAAGACTAACCTTTCTTAGGTGTTTTTTACTTTTCTTCATGAGATGAGAAAGAGTGACTCAAAGCGAACCAAAGGAAAAGAGTCTAAAGGGAAGACTAAGATCCTAGTGTTATCATGCGTGGATGAACCTAGGTTAGTACGGTTTCTATCCTAATGAAAAGGAAAAGAGAAACAAGGGGCAAATAGAATACAACTTACTTCCTAGTGAAGTTAAATTGATTCTAACAAGGGGATTAGCATGAAATTGAAAAGCTATGCACGAAAGATAAATCAAACACACCTTGAAAGCATAAAAAAATGTAAAAGAGATTAAGGTTTTAGGACTTACCTCCACCTCCCTACAAAACAAAGGTTAGTGTTGCATATTATCTAAAATAATGAGGCAAACAAAGTACCAATTAAATCTTAATGCGCCTAGGACCTAAACTAGACTCAATCCTAAGTCTAAGGGTACTAAAAATAATGCAAAGCAAAATCCAGCAGCCTACTACAGCTCTTAAATGCACAAACAGAAATGAAATACAATGCACACAACTTTTTACAGCTCACAATCAGCATGTAAAACAGGTGTAAAGAATGTGTAAATGCAACAATCAGCATACATTTTACAGCTACTGCACAAACAAAAAGCTATGAATTGCAAAAGGAAGATTTGGTTATTTTCATTTTTAATGCACAAAATCAAAGACAAAATTCACAATTAACATGGATAAATGCAACATGAACATGGATCAATGAACATGATTGTTCACAAGAGTATGCTTATGGAAGAATGCACTAAAACACTAAATATGCAACAAGCATGCATTTCGAATTATTTGTACATAAACACGTGGATGTGGATTATGAGCACATATAAAAAATCAACACAATGAATCATGAAACTTAATGCAAAAATCATAATTGAATTAACATGAGAGTATGATAAAAAATGCAAACCAAATGCAAGCATATACAGTTTTATGATTATGTGAAATGCAACATACAATATGTGATGCAATGATGCGTACGAGTTAACGAAACATGCAAGGGATGCAAAAACAGAGTGTAGCATAATATTTTACATGCTAAATGATGCATTGAACATAGCAACAATATGATCTCAATCACTTTATGTACTAATGAACAAATAAGCACAAAATATGCGAAAGGAACGGAAACATGTCGAAACAACGGAATGCGATACCAAAAGTGGTCTTAAAAATTCCCTAAAATCATGATCTATCACTATATGAATGATCAAGATACAATGCAATGCAAACATGCAAAGGAACAAAAATATTTTTCCAAGTTTCAACAGCGTTAACTGATTAACGTTATAGGTTAACCGGTTAACACCCAAAAAGTTTCAAATCTAGGGCATTTTTTAACGTGTTAACCGGTTAACCAAATGCGTTAACCGGTTAACACTGAATAGAAAGGTGAAAAAAGTTGAGAAATAAGCACTTATGATCACAAACTCACTTCTAAGGACCCCTAACACATACATGAACATGTTAACACGAATTTTCTACTTAAAGGAGGTTTTCTAATACCAATTAAGACCTAGATTAATCTACAAATCTAGCTTCTAACAAACGAAATGCATAAATCGCAATCAAAACGTAATTGAACGGTAAAACGCAAACACATAATCAATAAACATGCGAAGAATGCCGTTGTGGCGAGATGAAGAGAATAATTTAAACGCGAAAAGCGGATTTAGATCATCAACCTACGAAGAGGAGGATTACTTTGATGAGTATTGTGATGAATCGAAATGCAAGCGAAGAAGAAAACCAAAGATCCGCGAATGCAAAATAAATGCGATTCGTTCTTGATGCTCCTTGATTAATCACTTCCAATGCTCCAAATCACTTCAAAAACAGAAGCACTTCTTCAATTAAGCTCCAATGTTGATGATTGATGAAGGATTAGCTTCAAGTTCTTCAAATTCCAATGAAGAATTTGAAGAACTTCTATGAAGAAGCTCTTGGTGAAAGGTGAAAAAGTGGGTGAATTGAGAGAGAAACGAGAGATTGAAGATGCAAATTGTGAAAATGAGGTTCCAACCCTTTTCTTTGGAATGATTAGGGTTTATATAGTGTGTAGGTTTGGCATGAAACTAGGTTGGGAGCTTGCTTGGGCATTAGGTTAGGTTGGGAGTTAGGGTTGGAGTTAGTTAGGGTTAGTTGGAGTTCTAGAATATTCCTTGGAATATTCCTTGGAGTATCCTAGAAGAGTCTAGAATGTGGTAGACACTTCTAGTGAATGGAGTGTAAATGAAATGTGAAGTGAAGTGGAAAATGTGAAGGAAAAAAAATGGAGGGAATAGAGAAAAGCAACCAATTTTTGAACTATTTTATCCCATTTTCGCGCCCGTTAACTGGTTAACCAAATGCGTTAACCGGTTAATGGCATTAAAATTCCAATTCCTCTTTTCTTTAGATGCACTTCATGGAATTGGCTTGGCTTATTTTGGTAGTGTTACTTTTCTTCTCTTGAGCTTCAAAACTTGATAGCCTTGCCAAATCACATGCCTCATGCACATGCAAACGCTCATGATTTATTTTTGTTTATTTATTATTTTTTGGATGCAATGCGATGCTCGGACGATCATGCGAAATGTCGAAGCATAAACCACTTGAGGTTGGAAATAAATAAGAGGGCAAATTTTAGAGTATTACACCCTTATTCCTGTAAATTATTAGTTCCTTCGAATGGAAAGAACCTATTCGAAACTAAAAAGAATGATAAGTTTCCAAAGGAAACATATACTTTCGATATCACTAAATATGACGAAATATTTGATTGTTAGTTAAGTATGGTCAAATATTAGTGCCTCCAAGTGCTAAAATACCATCTTTAGAACAAAAGAAAAAGAGAGGTTTTGTAAATACCATAATTTTTTGGGTCGTAAAACTTCTCAATGTTTTCTTTTCAGGGATTTGGTGCAAACTGCAATTCAGTAAGGGAGAATCAAATTTGGGGAGAAACCCAAAAACAAATGAAGATCGATTTATATCCTCTTCAAGTTGTAGAAGCAAACTTCATTGAACTTGTTAAGGTCAACATGCTCGAAGTAGCTGAGGGTTCTGACTGCAGTGTGGACACCGTCGACACTGATGAAGATTTGGGTTGAAATGTTGTGAGAAGCGAGATAATTAAAGAATTCATTGATGATGTTGTGTTTTACGATTTCACTAAAGATATTGATGATTTTCAGATGGAACACTTCATATGCATGTCTGCTAAGTACTTCTTCAAAACATCCCCTGATGTCGAAAGGTTTGGTGTGGGGATGACTGTTAAGTCCCATAAGGAATCTGATGGGTCGAATCTCCAGCTAGTGACTAAAAAACAGTTGAGAGTTTTGTTATAATGGACAAGGCTACTAAAGGCCTTGACATTGACTTCTCCAAGATGGATTTGAAGGATGAGGTTGATGTGAACATCGTCGAATCAAGAATGAACATGCCATAACTGCTGACAACTCAGGTCGTCAAGAGGAATACAACAAAGTGGCATACCCTAAGGAGGAAGAGACTATTTTTTACTTTTTGCATAGGTGCCAAAGAAAAAACTCTAAAGTGATGCTATGACCCAGGTGTAGTGTCATTTTTGATAAAAAAAAGACTGCCCACAACCTTCAGGGAGTGAGAGAAGCCAAAGCAAATCATGATCGAATAGTTGCTCAAAAGCCAATGGGGTTTCAACCTAAGGTGATCTGACCAGGGACAACACATTGATGCAAAGCCCCATGTTCCTAGAGCAAGGAAACCTACCTTCAAGCCTAATGGTAAAGTACCCAAAGACAAATGGGTTAAACCTGTCGACACAAAAGGAAATGGAAAATCGAAGTGGACCAAGTTCGATGTAGAGAGGGGTTCTTCGACGAACTTTAGAAAAGAGTACAGGTCATCCAAGAAGGTTGCATATGTCTCTAAGAACTACAAAGGTAAGAATCCCATGTCAAGATCACAATGGCGAAAGGAACAGAGGCGAAGGAAGGCGTAAAGGGAGACCTTAGTAAAAGATAAACATCAATCTAGCACTAATATGCTAGTTGGTAATGTTGGAGGTTATGAAGACGAAACAACTAACGAGGTGCCTGTGGGGCGAAAGTTGTTCAAGGAATAAGGGGCTAAGATAAAATCTGAGGATGAAGATATGACAGATAACTTCGACTCAGACTCAGAAGCCTCCCTTGATGTGATAGTAAATGTGGTCTCAATCATGCCAAGAGAATACAACAGGATAACAAAAGTCAAGAACTTGGATGCCAGCACTAAGGCTGAAATGGTAGCGCACAAACCTGTGTGCTACTATGTTATGAATAATTGTTGTGTCGAAGAGAAAAATGCTTTCTTTGAGCAGCCAATTGAATCTATGAGGGGGTATTTGAAGCCTCTTTATATTACTAGAAACGTGGAGAATGTTGTTGTGAACAACGTACTAGTATATTTTGGTGTAACTGTTAATTTGATGCCACATTACTTGCTTGCTAAGATTGGTAAGTTTGACACCGATCTAAAACCACATAATATGGTCCTTTCTAATTATGAAGGGAAAATTGGTGCTACTTTGGGCGTCTTGCAAGTCGACTTGACTGTGGTGATAGTGACTAGGCCCACATTGTTTATGGTGGTCGAAAGCAATGCCAACTATAACCTTCTGTTGGGAAGGGAGTGGATTCATGGCATTGGAGCAGTGCCTTCCTCAATGCACCAAAGGGTAACCATCCGGAGACCTGATGGAATAGTGGAGAACATCGAAGGAGACCAAGGGTACTTCAAAGTGATTGTGAATCATGTTGATGGAATTAAGTTCGACAAAAACTTAGCACATATTGCGCCATGCACCCTAGCAGAATTTGATTTTACCCTTCACGACCATGCATTTTGCTTGTTGTATCTTCATCCTACTAAAGGCTTTCAATGGGACAAAGAGGTTGTGGGGGACGAAGGCACTTACCCACCTTACATTGGGGAGCCTGTTATACACCACACAAGTTGGGGAAGCGAGGGAAGTAATAATGACTGAACTTGAAACATTACAAAGAATTTCGGCCTATATGGCTGAAACCAAGTTACAAACGACCTTGGAGGTTGTACAAAAGCACATGGTCGTCGAAGCCAATACAGAGTTTGTTGAAAGAGGTCCTGGTAAAGACTTCGACCCTGAACCACCTGATGAAGCTCAGATCGAAGAACAATACCAAAGGCTTGATGCCATTCATGAGAATGAGCCTTTAGGTTTTGGAAAGGATCCATTATCAGACAACATCAAAATTTTGGCTCAAGATCCTTTGGAAGAAGTTGACTTGGGAGAAGGTAAGATTAAAAGGCCTACATACATCAGTGCCAATCTCGCCCATAACTCAAAGTCAAAATAGTCTAATTAATGAATGATTTCAAGGATTGCTTCGCCTGGGACTATGATGAGATGCCTAGTTTGAAATGAGAGCTTGTCGAACATAAGTTGTCAATCAAGCCTGGGAAGAAGTCTGTCAAGAAAAATCCAAGAAGGTTCGCCCCATCAATCCTCTCAAAAATAAAAGAGGAAATTGAAAGGTTGCTTCGATGCAAGTTCATCCGTATTGCCAAGTATGTCGAATGGTTAGCTAATATTGTACCAGTTATAAAAAATGGTTCTTTGAGGGTCTGTATTGATTTTAGAGAATTAAATTCTGCAACCCCCAAAGATGAGTATTTGATGCCTGTGGCAGAAATGCTTGTTGACTCTGGTGCAGGACATGAATACCTTATCATGTTGGATGGGTATTCTGGATACAATCAAATATTCATTGCTTAAGAGGATGTCCCAAAGACTTCTTTTCGATGTCCAAGAGCCGTAGGAACCTACAAATGGGTAATGATGCCTTTTGGTTTAAAACAATACCTGGGTAACCTCTCTGTCGCTCCCGACAAATGAAAATGGATCAAATGAAGGTACAGACGCGAACGGTCGGCGAGGGGAACAGTGAGAACACACAGCCGTGAACCCACTGGAGGATGAATAGAGTCGCCAGCTAGGCATTTTTATCCCGGAGGAAAGGTAATGCTGCATAGACCTAGAAAAAGATGGATAAGACGGTTTGCGAACCAGAGAGACTGAGAAAGGGGGTTGGTTACAACCTGGGAAGGTATTAGCACCCAGATTGTCCGCCGTACTCGACGGGATCCACGCTTAAAAGATTTGTGTTTTAAAGGGGTAGTGTCGGTGCAATCTGTGTGTAAAATGGCTGGAAAGCAATATGTACAGGTGTCAGTGCAAAAGAAGTGAAGTGTATAAATGTACAGTGTCAGTGTGAGATCAGGAATGAAATGCTCATGACCATGAGGCTAAAGAATGAAGCTGGAAGGAGGGGGGATGGACAGAGACTTTTGTTCGATAACTGTTAAGTTATGCCTACGTATCCTCTCGTGCAATGAGGAAGTCAGAACACCGTAGTTCGACCCAAAGAGACTGAAAGGTGAATTGACTTGTGAACTGCTTGCTTGCCTATGCTCAAGTGTATGACCTGTCTGGCTCAGGTGCAAACTGTCTTGCATTAGACGGAAGAGGCAAGTTCTCGCTTGTGAGTGAAGATGATGAGAAAAGAATCCCGGAGGAGACGATTATTGTTTGTTTTTGAGCTTTCAGTCTTTTATTGCTTTTGAGAGTTTGTCATAAGATAATGAGCTTAAACCTAAATCAATGGATTTGGTAAACTCATCACATCATCCCTCTGATTAGGGGTAATGAGAATTACCTTAAGTGTGAAGTCAGATTCTCACACTTAATCACCTTTGATGTAGGGTTAAGATCATTAACCTACTTGTGATTATTTAGATGTTTTTTGTGATTTTTGTTTAGTGTTAAGTAATGAGGTTAAGCCATAATCAGGGATTTAACAGACTCATTACACCATCCTAAAAGAAGGATAATAGATGAGAATGTTTAAACTGAGAAAAACTCCTCAGCTTAATCCATGATTAGGGATTAAACCCATGACAAAACAAGCCTTTGATTAAGTGGATTTTAATTAATGATATGATGAAGAAGTGAGTTTTATTGTTTGTAAGACAACTTGAGGGGGACTTGTCCATTAACTTCAGGGTTAGTCCTTCTTAACCAATTAAGGAAGAATTAGAACCCTAATGCAAGGCCCAAGTTACAAGTGTGATGTCTTGATGATTATTAGATGAATTGATTAAGAGATTTAAACACATAAAGGGTTTAACACTTAGGATTAAAGTTATACACTCCATCCTAAAAGAAGGATGCAGGCATAAGCTTAATCACAAAGTCTTAAAGCCTTTAGGGTTTAGTCCCTGATTATGAGATGAGAAGAGATGACTCAAGGAGAGACACAAAGGTAAAAACTATGGGGGAAACTAATCAAAACCCTAATTCATTATCATGCTTGGTTGATCCTAAGGTTTGTGAGGTTTCACCAAGAAGATCTTCAAAGGAGCCACCAGGAAGCAGATGAACAAGATCAAGAGAAGCAAAGTGACTTGCTTCATTCAAGAAGTCAAGTCACTTGAAGAAAGAAAGTGGGAGGAAGAAGAATGAGCAAGCTCAAACTCAAACACAAGTAAGAAATGCAGCAAGGTATGCAAAAGAGATGGAAAGAAAAGTTATAAGAAGTGAAGGCAAATTCACTTCTCAAGTTTACTTACCATCTGAAATGTTAGAAAGAAATGCAATGCAATGCAAGATGAAATGAAATGACATGATGCTAGGCCAAACCAGAAGCATGTTGATGATGATTATGATGTTATGAAGTGCTGCAAACATGAAGCAAGACATGGGAATGTTCATACAAAGTCATGGATGCAAATGATGCAAGTTAAGGAGCATGAACAAACATGAAATGTTATGAATCATACAAGACAAATGGCATGGCAAATGTGTAATGCAATGATCAATGATGCTTCATACATGTCTTAAGATGTCAAATGAAACATAAGAATGCACAAAATGCAATGACAAATCAAGTTATGCAAGGAAATGCAAGAAGGATGCAAATGAAAGCCCAAATTAGGGTTAACAAAGCAAACATCAAACACAAACTCAAAACAGAAGCAAACCCTAATATGAAAAATGGAAAATGGTACCTAAAGAAACCCTGGACCTATAATGAACCACTGCCCAAAGGGGAGCTCTCAACTCTCAACCAAACTCAAGTTATGATTTTTACAAGTTATTAGGGTTTTTTAAGGCTTGTAACAAAAGAAATGCCAATCAATTGGAAAATGTAAGATCAAATCTTGGCCTTTTTATCTTTGAAAGTTCATGTCAAATGGAAAACAATGCAAAAAGAATCAATGCCTCAACCCTTACCAAAAGACAGAAATGAATTTTCAAACTTAGGATCAAAAAATGCATCAAAAATGATTTAATTCAATGAAAAATTCTTAAGATGCATCTAGATCAAAAAAGAAATTTGGTTTGAAGGTTGGACAATGTTTCTAAATGTCTTAGAACACTTCATGAATTTTTTTGTAATTTTTAAATACCTAAAAGTATTTTTAATTAATTAATTCTCATTAATCAATTAAAAATAAACTTTTAAATATTTAAAAATACCTTTTTAAATGATAAAAATAAAATAAAAATATTTTTGAGTCATAAAAATTAATAAAACCTTAAAGAAAAAGTTTCATAATTTTTATGATTTTTTAGCTATTTTAAATTAATTTTGCAAGTTAAATGAAATAAATATGAATTAAAACAAATAAAAATGAGAAGTCAAAGGAATGAGGGGCCAGGATTGATCCTTGGTTCAAATGTGTTGACTGCGCGCGTGAATTGAAGGCCAGGATGCAATCTGATCAAATTAACTTAAATAATAATTAATTAAATTAATGAAAGGGATTAGGGCTAATGGAAAGGATCTGGGCCATTGAATTGAGAGGGAAGTCAACAAGTCAGCGCGCATCAACGGCCAAAATTCAAACTTACATTAATTATGGGGTTAAACCCTAATTACATTCAGGTGGCCGGAGAAGACCTCCGGTCATCTTCTCCGGCCAGGGGGTCACCTGAAAATCTTCAAAACCTCCCAAAACGCAAAATAAATGAAAACTAAGCTATGGGAAATGATCCCCAACACCTCACGACCTAAACCCCTCTCTCAAAACAAATTTATCTAACCTAAAACACCTGAATCGAAGCAAACAAAATCTAGGGTTCGTGAGCTTCAAACAGCAATTAAACTCTCAAAACGCAACCATTTTCAAAACCAATAGTACCAGAATGATCAGCAAGACATGTAGAGCAAGTTTGTAACAATCAAATTGATTTCTGGAAAAATTAATTTGGAGCTACCTGAGATTTGCAACCTTTGATTTTGGAACTTTCAGGCCTCTTCTCCTTGCTCAATCTGCTCCTCTTGGTCCCCCAAAGTTGCTTGAATGCTCAAATGGAATTTATATTTGTTGGATGATGAGTTTCGAAGAGAACTGCTTCTGCTCAGTCAACAATGGCAGATGAGTTCTTGACACTTTCAGGCTGTGAAGAAGGGTTGTTTATGATCTATGAGGTGTGTTGAGAAGGCTTGTGGTGCTGGTTGATGTGTTTGTGGCTTGTAGAGAGAGATTCGATAGAATCTGCAGCATGAAGGTGAGCTATGGCAGATGGGGATTCAGGGTGTTTTTGGCTTTGTTTCTTGATGCTTTTTGTTCTATAGATCAAGGTGAGATGAATGGAGGTAAAGGTTTGGGTGTTTGCAGGCTGTGTAATGGAATTCGAATGAAGTTGCAAGTTGGTGGCTTTTTGTGTATGTGATGAATGTTGGTTTCAGCCCTTGTTCTTGTTATGTTCAACTTGCAAAATGAAATGATAAACAATTCTGATTGGTTGGCTGATGTGACTTGTGCAGCTGTGATAGGTAGTTCACTTTTTGCTCAAAAACCACTTTATGTGTAAGAGAGGCATGGTGTTTGGACTAGGCAAGGACAAAGGTGGTTCTGGTGCAGCATGGGTGAGGGAGAGGCCTAGCTTGGCTCAGCACTCAATGCAGCAAGTTGGCATAAGGTTATGAGTGGTTTTGCAACTAAGTTGGCTTATGGTTCACATGTGACTTTTTACATAAACAAGCATGAAATCATGGGCATTCCTAGTTCATTTCTGATTTTTATGACTTAGAGGAAGTTGGCATGCTGGTTTGACATGAATTAGAGGCTGCATTTTGACTTGATTCAAGACTTTGCAAAATTTTCACTTAGTGCATGACATGAAAAACAATGATTTTTGCTAACTTTAACACACCATAACTTTTGATTCAAGAAGAGTTAGATCATGTTCTTGTACTTTTTGAAAAGGGAAAGATGAGATCTACAACTTTCATGACCAAAGTTTTCCCATTTGAAGCCTTTTTGGGTCATAAATCAAAGCTTGAAAATTGACCTAAAATGGAGCATTCTTGAAAAGTCAACAAAACCCCAAAAGTCAACTTTTGCAAAAACCCTAAATTCTTGATTTTTATGAACTTCAAACTTCTTCCATGATCAAATAAAGATCATATACACTCAAAATGATGAAGATCACCCATTGGTTGGGTCATTGGGGGCCTCAGATGCCCTGATTTTACACTGACTTGTCTGAAAAGTCAACCTTTGATCAGATGACTTCCCCATGGAATTTCTTCATGAAAATTGATATGTATACTCCCTATACCATATAGAGATCAATGGAAACAAGAATGACCAAAAAATTTGGAGTTATGGCCTCTGAAACCAAAACCCTAATTTTCAGTCAACTGTGTAGTTCATCCTGGCTCTGCATCCACTCAAACCCTAATTCTTGTGATTCCTCTGCATTTTTGACTTTGTGAGGATGTAATATGGCATAAGAACACACATGGACCCCTTTGAGTTGATTAGTGGCCTTTGGAATGGCCCAAGATGCTTTTGGCCTGCTCAGATCACAAACCCTAGGTGCAGATGACCTGGAAACTATCCAGTGAACAAAAAATGAGATATGATATGATATATTTGTGCATATGCATATGAGATGATCACAAGCCATGGTGTGAATGGGTGAGGGCAAATTTGGGGTGTTTACAGCTGCCCCTATTCAAACATGAGTTAGCTGTGCAGGTTGTAAGCGACGGCTTAACAGGCAAACAAGATAACTTGTGGTTGAATACCAAAGACAGTCCAAAATTTGCACTCACAAAATGAAGAAGAAAAGGGATATAGATTGTAAAAGCAAATAAAGTATATTGTAAAGTATGGGCGACGGAGGACGACCGCCGAGCAGAGGACGACTGCTGGGTAAAGAGCAATGACGGGGACGGCCGACATGCTGGGGATATAAGGTAAAGCTAAGACGGGGACGACCGACTAGCTGGGGAAAATAAAATCATGATGGGGACGGCCATCAAGATAAAGCTGTAAAATTCTCTGGGGATTCAGTGAAACATGACGGGGACGGCCATCAAGTTCAGAGTAGCCAACGATGGGGACGGCCATCGGGTTAAAGAATAAATGAAATAAACAGATGATGGGGTACGGCCATCAAAGGTGAAGGACGATCACCTAGCAGGGGACGGCTGCTCTGTTGGGGATAAAAGAAATATGATGGGGACGGCCATCAAAGGTGGAGGACGACCACCTGGCAGGGTACGGCTGCCAAAATATCAACGATGGGGACGGCCATCGGATAGAAAAGGTCAACGATGGGGACGGCCATCGGACGAGCATGATGGAGGACGACCATCAAGAAGTGGAGGACGACCACTCAGCAGGGGACGGCTGCTCTCAAAGTTTATCATAACACAGGATGAGTGTTAGACAACTAAAATCAACAATGGGGACGGCCATTGGATAAAATGATGAAGGACGATCATCAAAAGGTGGAGGACGACCACCTAGCAGGGGACGGCTGCTAAAAAATATCAACGATGGGGACGGCCATCGGATGAGCATGATGGAGGACGACCATCAAGAAGTGGAGGACGACCACTCAGCAGGGTACGGCTGCTCTCAGAGGTATCATAACACAGGACGAGTGTTAGATAAAAAGAAAATTTGTTGGCAATCTACTGGGGAGATAGTAAACACGGACGAGCGTTTACATCCAAGAAACAAGAGGTATAAGTGTTTGGTATTGTGTATAGATTAAAGGTGCGGACGAGCATCCTTAAGACTATGATACGGACGAGTATCATGTAGAAACAAACATTGGACGCGATGTTCTGAGATGATGGTACGGACGAGTACCAACGGGTTAACAAAGAACAAGGACTACTGTCGAATCTGTGGGGATATGAGTGATGGTGTATACAAGATACGGACGAGTATCTGTATAAGTGTATCATGAGTAGTGAGTATTGTATTTGTGTAGATGAGTGTTTATCTGCTGGGGAGAGTGACACGGACGAGTGCCAAGAAAGAAGAGTATAATATTAACAAGTATATGGGTGATGAAAGTGTAAGTGAACTTGCTGGGGATGCGACACGGACGGGTGTCAAGAAAGTGTATACAGGCATAGGCGACCATGCTGGGGATATGACACGGACGGGTGTCAAGGATGAGTATATACGGGTATATGTGAGTGCAAAGAGGGTGTCTTTGGCTTTCTGCTGGTGATTTGACACGGACGGGTGTCAGGAAATATCTGCAATACTGGTGATCTTGGTTTGTAAAGTGTATTCAGGCAACCTGCTGGGAAATGATGATACGGACGGGTATCAAAAAGGAGATATGCACTGGTGTTTGTGATATGGGGCAACTGCTTTTGCTGGGACTCTGATGGGGATGTATTCTGTATGCCGACAGATTGTCAATATTTACAAGTGTTCAAATCACAACATGACTTATGATTATGCTATGCATTTGATTTTTTTGCCGTAATGCTCCGTATTAGACGGAATGCTACGCTCTGGGAGTGAATATGATGTGAATGCTATGATTATGCAAAGAGGCACCGATCCGGGATTCGGATCCCGTTGCTGCAAAGATCTCTGATCGATCTGCTTGAAGTGAACATCCCAGCTGGGGATGAGATCATTGATAGATCTATAGTTGTATCTGCTTGGGGATATACGTCATCGATTGACATATTCTTATAATACGGGACCCAGCTGGGGTTTGTAGAAGCTTTCTCTCTCTCTGTTGTGACTTCTTCGTGCGCTGCTCTTCTGAATAGAGGCTTGAAGCTCTGTGGGGAGATGATTCCTCGATTCTCGCGTTCTGCTGAGGAATAATGGCTACTCGGCTGGGGAATTGTGAGAGGCAACTCAGCTGGGGAGAGCAACAAGAGGCAACTCAGCTGGGGATAGAGCATTTCAAATGCTGAGATTGAGTGTATGTTGATTTGGCAACTTTGCTGGGGAGATGGACATCTTCCAGTGCCAGGTGAGTTGATAATGATTTGCCAGTTGCTGAGACGTAACTTGCATGCCCCAGGTTGTGTTCTGGATACCTGCAATCCTGCAAAGATAAAGAAACGCACAAATGGTCCCGAGGTATCTTTTACTGAGATTCCGTCATAGGAAATAAGTACTTTCGAGAGTAAGTATATTCCCTGCAAGCATGTGTTTTATTTTTAGAGAGAGGCATCTGTACTTATGCAATTGTGTTTTTAGAGACATCAGACAACTCTTTGCAAAACAATAATGTAAAAAAAACGAGACATGACTGAAAATCTGATTATATTAATTCGTGTGCCCTGAATTGGCAAGATACAGTCAGAGAAACATATCTCCTGAAATGAGGAGATTGTTACAAATTGAGAAATAAAGTGCTGGCGGTGCTGGCGATGCTTTCAAGGAGCTTCCTCTTCTGCTATGACTCGTATGACAATGACGTTCTTCTCGTCTTGCTTTCTGGAGAGAGTTGATTCTGATTGCAGCTTGATTCTGTCAAAGCTTTCCAAGTTGTAAGTGATACAGACGAATTCAGAGTGCAGTTGTTCGCTTATTCCCTTATTTTGCATGGATCGCCCTTTCGGGTTTTCAATCCATCGGGATACCCATTTTTGCCTGAGTTGTCCAATGCGGCTTTTCAACTCAGCGGGTGTACATTTTTTTGTTTATTTCCCTTATTTTTGCCCGAGTCTTTTATTCTGTTTTTGACTCGCCGGGACGCCCTATTTTTGCCTGGACTTACATTCTGTTTTTATGTCCAGCGGGTCATTTTATGCGAAGTATTTTTTAACTGCATCTGAATTCACAGGGGACGGGAAATCTTCACCATCCATGGTGCTGAGCATCAGTGCTCCACCAGAGAAGACTTTCTTGACGACGAATGGTCCTTCGTAATTTGGAGTCCATTTGCCCCTGTGGTCTGTATGAGGAGGGAGGATTCTTTTCAGCACAAGATCCCCTACTTGGTATTCTCGGTGCCTGACTTTCTGATCGAAGGCTCTCTTCATTCTCTTCTGATATAGCTGCCCGTGGCAGATTGCAGCCAATCTTTTCTCTTCGATCAGACTTAGTTGTTCGTATCGGGACCTAACCCATTCTGCTTCACTCAATTTAACATCCATTAGTACCCGTAGCGAGGGTAATTCAACTTCGACAGGTAGGACTGCTTCCATACCATACACAAGTTGATACGGCGTTGCCCCAGTGGATGTCCTGATTGATGTGCGGTACCCATGTAAGGCAAACGGTAGCATTTCGTGCCAGTCTTTGTAAGTGACTACCATCTTCTGCACAATCTTCTTGATATTCTTATTTGCTGCCTCAACAGCGCCGTTCATCTTTGGCCTGTAAGGAGAAGAATTGTGATGTTGGATCTTGAAGTCCCGGCACAGCTCTGCCATCATTTTGTTGTTTAGATTGGAACCATTATCAGTAATGATTCGCTCGGGCACTCCATACCGACAGATGATGTCTCTTCTTAGGAATCGGGCTACCACTTGCCTTGTGACATTTGCATATGAGGCTGCTTCAACCCACTTTGTAAAATAATCGATGGCGACCAGGATGAATCTGTGGCCGTTCGAAGCAGTTGGCTCAATCTTGCCGATCATATCAATGCCCCACATGGCAAAAGGCCATGGTGAAGACATGATGTTCAAAGGGTTGGGAGGCACGTGCACTTTATCTGCGTAGATCTGGCATTTGTGGCATTTCCTGGCATAGGCACAACAGTCTGCATCCATTGTAATCCAATAATAGCCTGATCTTAACAACTTCTTAGCCATGGCATGCCCTCCAGCATGGGTACCAAAAGAGCCCTCATGCACTTCATGCATCAGTAGATCTGCTTCCGTCTTGTCAACACATCTGAGGAGTACCATGTCAAAGCTCCTTTTGTATAAAGATCCATCAGTGTTCAGAAAGAAACTTCCAGCAAGCCTTCTTAAAGTCTTCTTATCATTGGAAGATGCCCCAGGCGGGTATGTTTGATCCTCCAAGAAGCACTTAATGTCGTGGAACCAAGGCTTATCATCTTTAGCAATATCTGCTGCAAATACATATGCCGATCTATCGAGTCTCGATACTGATATCTGAGGTACAAAGTTGGCAGTTTGAACTTTGATCATGGACGAAATGGTAGCCAAGGCATCTGCAAACTGATTCTCGTCCCGAGGGATATACTCAAGCTTGACTGTTGTGAAGAAAGTCAGTAACCTTCTTGTATAATCCCTGTAAGGTATCAGATGGTCTTGGTGGGTGTACCATTTTCCGTTGGTCTGATTGACTACCAAAGCTGAATCTCCGAATACGGTCAATGTCTTGATCCTGAGGTCAATGGCTTCCTCAAGACCCATAATGCAAGCTTCGTATTCAGCTTCGTTGTTAGTGCAGTTGAAAGTGAGCTTTGCCGAGAAAGGCATGTGAACTCCTTTGGGTGTAATGAGTACTGCACCAACACCACGGCCATTCATGTTGACAGCCCCATCAAACATCATAGTCCATTCTTCTTCTGGGTCAGGCCCTTCAGTGTGAATGGGCTCTTCGTGATCTTTTGCTTTAATGAACATGATGTCTTCATCAGGGAAGTCAAACCTCATAGGCTGGTAGTCATCAATGGGTTGCTCAGCAAGATATTCAGATAGTACACTGCCCTTGATGGCTTTCTGAGATGTGTACTGTATGTCGTATTCTGTGAGAATCATCTGCCATCTTGCAACCCGTCCGGTAAGAGCTGGCTTCTCAAATATGTACTTAACTGGGTCCATTTTTGAAATCAATAAAGTAGTGTGGGTCAACATATACTGCCTCAGCACAGCAAGTTTTCTCGAGCAGTGAATAACGTTGTTCACAGTCGGTAAACTTTTTGCTTAGGTAGTATATTGCATACTCTTTTCGACCAGACTCGTCATGCTGGCCCAGCACACACCCCATTGATTCTTCTAATACTGTCAAGTACATAATCAGAGGTCTTCCTTCAACTGGCGGCATGAGGATTGGAGGTTCTTGCAGATATTCTTTAATTTTGTCAAAAGCCCTTTGGCAATCTTCATTCCACCTGACCGTCTGTTCTTTCCTTAGCAGCTTGAACAAGGGTTCACAGGTTGCTGTGAGGTGAGATATGAACCGTGAAATGTAGTTCAATCGACCTAAGAACCCTCGAACTTCTTTCTCAGTTTTCGGTGCAGGCATCTCTTGGATGGCTTTGACTTTATCAGGGTCAACTTCAATCCCCTTCTCGCTTACGATAAATCCCAGCAGCTTACCGGATCGCACCCCGAATGTGCATTTGTTGGGGTTCAACTTCAGTTGGTACTTCCTCAGACGCTTGAACAACTTCAGCAGATTTACCAGGTGATCTTCCTCTGTAAGGGACTTGGCGATCATATCATCCACATAGCATTCTATTTCCTTGTGGATCATATCATGGAACAATGTCACCATAGCCCGTTGATATGTGGCACCAGCATTCTTCAGTCCGAATGGCATCACTTTGTAACAGAACGTGCCCCAAGGTGTGATGAATGTTGTCTTCTCCATGTCTTCAGGTGACATCTTGATCTGATTATATCCTGAAAATCCATCCATGAAGGAGAATACCGAGAACTGAGCCGTGTTATCCACCAATACATCAATGTGAGGTAATGGGAAGTCATCTTTCGGGCTGGCTCTGTTCAGATCCCGGTAATCAACACACATTCTTACTTTTCCGTCCTTCTTAGGCACAGGTACTATGTTAGCAACCCACGGAGGATAGCTAGTCACAGCAAGGAACCCGGCGTCCCATTGCTTTTGTACCTCTTCCTTGATTTTCATAGCCATGTCTGGGCGAGTTCGGCGCAACTTCTGTTTGACTGGTGGGCATTCTTCCCTCAAAGGCAGCTTGTGCACAACAATATCGGTATCCAACCCTGGCATGTCCTGATACGACCAGGCAAACACATCGACATACTCTTGAAGCAGATCTATTAGTTGCTTCTTCACTGAGTCTTGCAGGCAGGCCCCGATCTTGACTTCTTTCACATTTTCCTCTGTACCAAGATTAATCACTTCAACCTCCTCCTGATGAGGGGTAATGACCTTTTCTTCTTGCTTCAACAACCTGGCTAGCTCTTCAGGAAGCTCATATTCTTCGTCAACCCCTTCATCAGCTTGATTGATCGGATTGTCGAAGTCATACGATGTCATAGCTGTGTGGTTGTAGGTGCTGTCAGGAAGGCAACCTCTGCAAGGGTTAAGTCGGTTCATTTTAGTGATTGATTTTAATCTTGCTTTAGAAAAAAGTGAAATGAAGTTATCATTTTGAAAACACCGCCATTTATTTTTGTACAAAAAGAAAAATGGAAAAACAGTGAGCAGAAAAGAAAAAGACTCGTTTGCAAAAAGATGTCTGATACTTCATTAATTTAATCTTGTTTGCACAAAAGTACAGATGGCCCTGGTTACAAAATGAGTCTTGTCATCTGGGGCAAGATGCAAGACTTTGATGCATGTTATAAAAGATACAGGAAATAATAATTACTCTGCTCGAGTAACACTTATAATTTCCTGGGAAGACCAGTTCGAGACACTGCTCCCCGGGATCTTCGGACGAATCCAATTCTCCAGATTGCGCTCCTCTTCCAGCTCGTCTTCCAGACAGTTGATAGCATCGGGGGTTAGCATTCCCCCACTGACAAATCCTGGCTCTGCAGCAGCCTTTGCTTGACGTTGAGTTGGTTTGTAACCCAACCCAAATTTGTCCTTCTTCTCCTCCACAGCCAAAATTTTGCCCCAGCCTAGGGCAGTTCCTTCCTCAACAACCTTCCGGGCTTGTTGGTATGACGACATGGAGATCCCCGACACAGCAGAGGCTTCATTGACATTCAAGGCTTCAAAACCTTGGCTCATGGTTTCAACGATCTCACCATCCATTTCAATATACTTGTAAGTAGCCAGGTGGCTAACAAATATATCCTCTTCCCCACAGATTGTGACAACTTGGCCTTCCCACTCATATTTTAACTTTTGGTGAAGGGTAGACGTTATAGCGCCAGCGGCGTGAATCCAGGGTCTTCCCAACAAACAGCTGTAGGCGGGCTGAATGTCCATCACATAAAAGATAGTTGTAAAGGTCTGCGGGCCAATTGTCACAGGCAGCTCAACTTCTCCCAGAACCGATCTCTTCGAGCCATCAAAAGCTCTAACCACCAGGTTGCTGGGTCTCAATGCCAGTCCATCATATTCAAGCTTCACCAGAGCCTTCTTTGGTAGGACATTCAGGGATGATCCCGTGTCCACCAGCACATGTGAAAGGACAGCTCCTTTGCATTCCATGGTTATGTGCAAGGCTTTGTTGTGATTGCGGCCATCCACTGTCAGGTCGGAATTGGTAAACCCTAGCCCATTGCTAGCAGTAACATTACCAACCACGGTTTCCAATTGGTTGACAGTAATCTCCTCGGGCACGTAAGCTGCGTGCAGTACTTTCAGTAGTGCATTCTGATGGGCTTCGGAGCACATGAGCAGTGAGAGGATGGAGATTTTGGACGGCGTCTGATGAAGCTGATCCACAACTTTATAGTCACTCTTCTTGATGATCCGCATAAACTCATCAACTTCCTGATCAAATGGAGTCTTCAGGGCTTCCTTGGCAGCTGGATCTTCCTGCACCGGGCCTTTCCCTTTTGCCTTGGCAGCAGCTTCTGCTTCGGCAGTAGGTCTTTGGACTTGTGAAGCAAAGAGACGTCCGCTTCGGGTGAAGCCTCCGCCTCCGCCCACATTATCAATTTGTGGTGCAGGTGCTGATGTTTCAAGAGTGATTCTTTTCCCTTCACAGTACACGTCAGAGCCATAGTGCCATGGGATGGCCCTATTGCTTTCATATGGTACAGGTCCAGGCACCGTGACGGTAACTGGACTGATTGCTGCTGCTGAAGGGGTTGCAATTGTTTGTGGATCATAAAAGATAGTAACTGGTGCTCTAGTGGGAGCAGCACCCTCTGAATGGTAGGCGGAGTTATTTTCTGGATCGTAGAAGATGGTAACAGTGGAAACGTCTTCATGATTGTTTGCTGGTGTTGTAGGAGGTACTGTTGGAAGGACTGTTGTTGTTGTTGATGGAGAGTTGAAATGGAATGAAGCTGATGTTGTAGCAGGAGAAACTGTTGAAAACTGATCATTTGGTAGGACAGATGAAGTACTCGCTGATGGTGCTGATGAATTGTCGGGAACATTAGTTGCTGTAGTTGTAGGAGGGTCTGAAACTGTTGTTGTTGAAGTCGTCGGGTTTGCCGGGAATGATGTAGTGATCTGCAGTAAGCCACTCTGAATAAGGCTGTCAATGCCATTCCTCAAGTCTTCACACCCATTCCAAGAAATATTGCAGTATGGGCACCCTAGTTCACACCCCGGAAATATATTGCTTTCACGGAGTTGAGCTTTGATTTCCGCCAATGGTGTCCTGATCTGATCCACACTGGTTATGAAATAAGACGGTGTGTCTTCTTCGATTGCGTTAATTCGAGGACCACCATGGTTTGGCATTGGGTTTTTGTTGACATTGGGCGGGGGTGCAAAATTCAGAGCCTTGGAATCTACCAAGTCTTGTACCTTCATATGCAGAGCTCTGCATTTTTCTGTACTGTGACCAGGTGCGTTCGAATGAAAAGCACACCTAGCGTTGGAGTCATAGTTTCTTGGTAGACTGTTGGGGTCCGGAGGTGCCAACGTTCTTAGCTCAACCAGGTTGAGCTTCAGAAGTTGTGGCAGCAAGGCAGCATATGGCATGGGGATCGGGTCGATCACTCGGTTAGCTTGAGATGGCCTTTGTTGGAATGGCCTCTGTTGATTGTTGTTGGTGTTGTTGTTGTAGTTGTTCCTCGGAGGATATTGATTCTGATGATACTGAGGTTGTTGTTGGAAGTTTTGTTGAGGAGGTTGATAGACTGGCAGAGGATGTGCTGGAGCAGGGATAGTGACTGCTGCTATTGTTCTTGGAACATATTGGGGCCTACCCCTGTTGGTATGAATGGCATTGGTCTCGCCAGCTCTTCTAGGGCCTGCAAAAGGCTTTCTTGTACCACTGGACGAACTAGCACCATTATCAGATATCTTACCCATCTTTAATAGGCTTTCAATTCTCTCCCCGGCTATAACAACATCTGCGAAGCTGGTGGAAGAGAAAGCAGCTAGCCTATCAATATAGGTTCCCTGAAGGGTATTCATAAACATATCTGCCATTTCTCTCTCAGACATTGGTGGTTGAACAGCAGCAGCCAATTGCCTCCATCTCTGAGCATATTCTCTGAAACTTTCCCTTGACGACTGTGACATTCCCATTAGGAGAGTCCTGTTGGGTGCCATGTCTAAGTTGTATTGATACTGTCGGATGAAGGCCTCTGCCAGGTCCTTCCAGCATCTTACAGTTGCCCTTGTCAAGTGGGAATACCATTCCCTCGATGCTCCTGCCAAACTGTCTTCGAAGTAGAACATCCACAATTTCTCGTCCATGGTGTAAGCTTTTAATCTTCCCAGGAATGACTGCAAATGAGTTCGGGGGCATGAAGTCCCATTATACTTTTCGAAACATGGAGGCTTGAACTTGTGGGGGATCCTGACCCCGTCTACCAGCCCCATGTCCATGACGTCGAAGCCCAAAGAATTTTGAGACTCCAGTGACCTCAACTTCTCAGCTATTTCATCCAATCTCCTATCATAAGTATCCTCTCCAGCGCCCATTACTGTAAATTGGTCCTCTTGAGGATCCTCTTGAAGTACTCTGGCTGCGGTGGCTGTTCCTTGAACATTGGCAGGGATATTAACCTCAGGATGTAGATGTGGACCAAACACAGGAGGATTCACATGTGGTTGCACCCTTTCATTATTACTGGTGCCTGCAGTCCCCACATGAGGGTCATCTTGAGTTCTCCCCTCTACCAGAACTCTAAGCCTCTCCTGGCTTTGAGCTAAATTATTCATTACTTCCATGAACTGAGTTATTTGGGTTCTCATCTCCACCCTTTCATTAGCCATCTGGGTTCTGGCCTCATTGAGGTCTTGCTGCAACTGGTCCATCTGGATGCCCGGAAGGTTGTTTCTTGTAGGGTATCTGTGTGGCCTGTTGAGAGGGAATAGCCTGCGGCGAGCAATAATTCCTGAATGTCACAACAGAGGTTAGAGACAATAAAACAAAACCTACAAAACAAACAAAAGGGTTAGTATGCAATGCAGTATGCTTATTTGCTATCAAGGTATCCGGCTTGGTCTTCAGTTTTGACCCGTCCAGACCCTTGAAGATGATGCTGTTGAAGTTGCTTTTGATGTAACCCAGATGGAAATTAGAACAAATATATTACAAAGGTAAAATAATACAAATTGTTCATTTTACAACACAAGCCCTCAAAGGGGTCAAAATACATCACCAAAAAGCAAAAGTACACGGAAAAGGAACAACAACAAGCAAATAATCAGACTCCAAGGCCAAACTCATCCTCGCGAACTTCCTTAAGAAGTGCTTCGGTCACAGGATCAGCCGGATGCTCCGTAAGATTCCTGATGAGAAGGTTTCTTGTTGCAACAGCTGTAGTCAACTTCTTGTTCTGGCTTTGGTCTTTGGATTTCTTCACTCCAGCTTTGATTTTTAACTCTAAAATTTCCTCCTGGGCTGCTGCCAGGGCTTTTTCCATCTGCTCCATCTTATCTTGAACTCTCTTGTCTTCTAGAGTACGGGCTTCAGTGATCCGGACCCACCTGGCCTGACTCTCTTTCAAGTACAAGTCTGTCCTTGCTCTTTGGAACTGGGCTTCTTTACAAGCATTTTTCAGAATCTGCTCACCAGCTTTAGACTTGTTGATATAGTCTCCAGACTTCTCAATCTTAATCAAGTGTTCCACTCTCAGCTTCTCCAATCTTTCAATCTCCCTTACACCTTCACTCCTCTCCCTGAGGGTCTTCTGCAGGGCTTGGGATAACTTCTCATTTCTTTCCTTCAGACTTTCAAACTCTTCCAGGCTGATAGTAGCAGGGGGTGGTGCTGATGATGACTCAGGCATGTCTTTGATGGTGAAGGGCAATCCTGAGATTTGGGCCCTAGCATAGGACCACTCATGATATTGGGCTGATGCCACATTATTACACTTCCCAAGAATGGTGACTCCCTTGGTTTGAATATGATCCCAGGCCCAAGCAGCCTGCCTAACAGTTGTCAAACTGACCTTGTTCTCACAGTAGAGGGTCTCTGCCAAGTCCTTTTCCCTAGGAGCATGAACCAGTGCATAACCTAATTGCCTCTTGAACAGCAGGGGGTTGTAATTGATACTTCCCTTGACTCCTACCAAAGGCACATTAGGAAAATGCCCACAGCTAGTGATTATGTCTCTGCCCTTGGTACTTTGATTGCACCACCTGATATCTGCTGTAGTTAGGACAGAAAGTCTCCTTGCCCAGTTGCTTTGCTGGTGAGGGTTTAGGAATGCATCTGTCTTAGGTAGATGCTTGAGAAGCCAGGCATGGAATAGTGGAGCACAAATCCTCACTAACTTCCCTCTCTGTTTCTCATTCCTCTGATGTACTGAGTAATAGAGATCACCCAACAAGGTAGGCACTGGGTTCTTCAAGATGAACAAATGGATTGCACTCTTGCTGATGAATCTGGGCTCATCTGCAAATAACACAATTCCATACACACTTAAAGCCAACAGAGCACAAACAGCTTTCCACTCCCCCAGGGAGGCCTTCAGACTAGCTTGAGAGATTAGGAAGTCCAGCTGTAATCCAGGGACACTAGATTTAGAGGTCATGTGTTGTTCAATCAAAGCAGGTTCCAGGTGCAAAGCTTTGGCTATCTCCCCATTGCTGGGAAAATCCATTCCAGGATTGAATGGGATCTCCCTCTTGATAGGCAAACCAGTCAAAGATGAGTATTCTTCCAAAAGAGGACCCAACTGGAAGTCTTGAAATGTAAAGCATCTCAATGGGGGGTCATAGAACTGAATGCAGGTATGAATCAGGCTCCTCTGAGACGGGTCCATGTCCATAACTAGGTCAAGTATGTCCCCATAATGTTCCCTGAACAAAGGGATGTAATCTGGTGTAATCAGGGTTTGGATCCTCCTGAGGTCTGACAAATCTGGTTGGAAGAAATGATAGGTGATGTTGTTCTTCTTTGGAGCCATGATGCTGAAGACTGGGTAGAGTGCTGATGACAATGCTGAGAAGAGAGAGAGAGCCACTGATTGGCTGGTGCTGAAGCAGACAGCTAAAAACTGAAACAGATGCTGGTGAAAATGGGTCAAAGCTGCAGATGGGGTCAAAACCAAAACCTGATGAAATGGATACCCTGAAAAACAAATAAGCACATGTTAATATGATGCAATGAGGATGTATGCAGATGAAATGCAAGGGTTTGTGACTGAGCTGGATCTGAATAAATGCCTTGGTATAGATCCATGTGTGTCTAAGAATTCCAGATGGAGGTCTAAGAAATCCAGTAACCAAGGTAGGGGACTCAAATAAAGAGCCACATGTCCAGGGTTTTAGAATCACAAGAACTATCCAACATGAGGCATTCTTAACAAAGTCAAAGTAACAGGGTATTCTGAGGTCAAGGTACCTGCAAACCTGTAAACAGCCCAACCCCCTCACAGGTAGTGATCTAGAACAAGGATCCTCAGACTTGGATCTGTTATGAGAAGTGTAAGCACTTCTAACCCGGAGGTACAGTGTTTACAATAACCATAACAATTCCTCCTCCAATTCACCTCAGTTTCTGAAGGTCAATACTAAAAGGTCATCCAGACTTAGCAGGCTTCCCAGATCCCCCTAGCATTGCAGGAAATCTGCAACACAGAGTTCTCAAGAAGAAACCCATATCTGAACCGTGTTTCATATTCCCGCACCAGACTGAAAATTGACTGGGAAAGAATATGATTCACTCTAGCCTAGGTGTCACTCAGGTCCCAGGTGTAGGACCTAAACTCTCAATGGAACCCCAACCCACCAAAACAAACCAGATCCAGCACAGACAGCATGACAGTATGATATATATGAAAACTGTAAAGAAAAGCAATAAATAAGGCTGTACAGAAAGCAGTAAATAAAGCAAATATACAAACACAAATAGCACATAACACCCCAGTAAACACAAATCAAACAAGCGCTAGGAGGAACCCACAAAAAAAAGAACCAGAAGCCCTGGTTGCAGTATTACTTTCCCCAGCAGAGTCGCCAAGCTGTCGCTCCCGACAAATGAAAATGGATCAAATGAAGGTACAGACGCGAACGGTCGGCGAGGGGAACAGTGAGAACACACAGCCGTGAACCCACTGGAGGATGAATAGAGTCGCCAGCTAGGCATTTTTATCCCGGAGGAAAGGTAATGCTGCATAGACCTAGAAAAAGATGGATAAGACGGTTTGCGAACCAGAGAGACTGAGAAAGGGGGTTGGTTACAACCTGGGAAGGTATTAGCACCCAGATTGTCCGCCGTACTCGACGGGATCCACGCTTAAAAGATTTGTGTTTTAAAGGGGTAGTGTCGGTGCAATCTGTGTGTAAAATGGCTGGAAAGCAATATGTACAGGTGTCAGTGCAAAAGAAGTGAAGTGTATAAATGTACAGTGTCAGTGTGAGATCAGGAATGAAATGCTCATGACCATGAGGCTAAAGAATGAAGCTGGAAGGAGGGGGGATGGACAGAGACTTTTGTTCGATAACTGTTAAGTTATGCCTACGTATCCTCTCGTGCAATGAGGAAGTCAGAACACCGTAGTTCGACCCAAAGAGACTGAAAGGTGAATTGACTTGTGAACTGCTTGCTTGCCTATGCTCAAGTGTATGACCTGTCTGGCTCAGGTGCAAACTGTCTTGCATTAGACGGAAGAGGCAAGTTCTCGCTTGTGAGTGAAGATGATGAGAAAAGAATCCCGGAGGAGACGATTATTGTTTGTTTTTGAGCTTTCAGTCTTTTATTGCTTTTGAGAGTTTGTCATAAGATAATGAGCTTAAACCTAAATCAATGGATTTGGTAAACTCATCACATCATCCCTCTGATTAGGGGTAATGAGAATTACCTTAAGTGTGAAGTCAGATTCTCACACTTAATCACCTTTGATGTAGGGTTAAGATCATTAACCTACTTGTGATTATTTAGATGTTTTTTGTGATTTTTGTTTAGTGTTAAGTAATGAGGTTAAGCCATAATCAGGGATTTAACAGACTCATTACACCATCCTAAAAGAAGGATAATAGATGAGAATGTTTAAACTGAGAAAAACTCCTCAGCTTAATCCATGATTAGGGATTAAACCCATGACAAAACAAGCCTTTGATTAAGTGGATTTTAATTAATGATATGATGAAGAAGTGAGTTTTATTGTTTGTAAGACAACTTGAGGGGGACTTGTCCATTAACTTCAGGGTTAGTCCTTCTTAACCAATTAAGGAAGAATTAGAACCCTAATGCAAGGCCCAAGTTACAAGTGTGATGTCTTGATGATTATTAGATGAATTGATTAAGAGATTTAAACACATAAAGGGTTTAACACTTAGGATTAAAGTTATACACTCCATCCTAAAAGAAGGATGCAGGCATAAGCTTAATCACAAAGTCTTAAAGCCTTTAGGGTTTAGTCCCTGATTATGAGATGAGAAGAGATGACTCAAGGAGAGACACAAAGGTAAAAACTATGGGGGAAACTAATCAAAACCCTAATTCATTATCATGCTTGGTTGATCCTAAGGTTTGTGAGGTTTCACCAAGAAGATCTTCAAAGGAGCCACCAGGAAGCAGATGAACAAGATCAAGAGAAGCAAAGTGACTTGCTTCATTCAAGAAGTCAAGTCACTTGAAGAAAGAAAGTGGGAGGAAGAAGAATGAGCAAGCTCAAACTCAAACACAAGTAAGAAATGCAGCAAGGTATGCAAAAGAGATGGAAAGAAAAGTTATAAGAAGTGAAGGCAAATTCACTTCTCAAGTTTACTTACCACCTGAAATGTTAGAAAGAAATGCAATGCAATGCAAGATGAAATGAAATGACATGATGCTAGGCCAAACCAGAAGCATGTTGATGATGATTATGATGTTATGAAGTGCTGCAAACATGAAGCAAGACATGGGAATGTTCATACAAAGTCATGGATGCAAATGATGCAAGTTAAGGAGCATGAACAAACATGAAATGTTATGAATCATACAAGACAAATGGCATGGCAAATGTGTAATGCAATGATCAATGATGCTTCATACATGTCTTAAGATGTCAAATGAAACATAAGAATGCACAAAATGCAATGACAAATCAAGTTATGCAAGGAAATGCAAGAAGGATGCAAATGAAAGCCCAAATTAGGGTTAACAAAGCAAACATCAAACACAAACTCAAAACAGAAGCAAACCCTAATATGAAAAATGGAAAATGGTACCTAAAGAAACCCTGGACCTATAATGAACCACTGCCCAAAGGGGAGCTCTCAACTCTCAACCAAACTCAAGTTATGATTTTTACAAGTTATTAGGGTTTTTTAAGGCTTGTAACAAAAGAAATGCCAATCAATTGGAAAATGTAAGATCAAATCTTGGCCTTTTTATCTTTGAAAGTTCATGTCAAATGGAAAACAATGCAAAAAGAATCAATGCCTCAACCCTTACCAAAAGACAGAAATGAATTTTCAAACTTAGGATCAAAAAATGCATCAAAAATGATTTAATTCAATGAAAAATTCTTAAGATGCATCTAGATCAAAAAAGAAATTTGGTTTGAAGGTTGGACAATGTTTCTAAATGTCTTAGAACACTTCATGAATTTTTTTGTAATTTTTAAATACCTAAAAGTATTTTTAATTAATTAATTCTCATTAATCAATTAAAAATAAACTTTTAAATATTTAAAAATACCTTTTTAAATGATAAAAATAAAATAAAAATATTTTTGAGTCATAAAAATTAATAAAACCTTAAAGAAAAAGTTTCATAATTTTTATGATTTTTTAGCTATTTTAAATTAATTTTGCAAGTTAAATGAAATAAATATGAATTAAAACAAATAAAAATGAGAAGTCAAAGGAATGAGGGGCCAGGATTGATCCTTGGTTCAAATGTGTTGACTGCGCGCGTGAATTGAAGGCCAGGATGCAATCTGATCAAATTAACTTAAATAATAATTAATTAAATTAATGAAAGGGATTAGGGCTAATGGAAAGGATCTGGGCCATTGAATTGAGAGGGAAGTCAACAAGTCAGCGCGCATCAACGGCCAAAATTCAAACTTACATTAATTATGGGGTTAAACCCTAATTACATTCAGGTGGCCGGAGAAGACCTCCGGTCATCTTCTCCGGCCAGGGGGTCACCTGAAAATCTTCAAAACCTCCCAAAACGCAAAATAAATGAAAACTAAGCTATGGGAAATGATCCCCAACACCTCACGACCTAAACCCCTCTCTCAAAACAAATTTATCTAACCTAAAACACCTGAATCGAAGCAAACAAAATCTAGGGTTCGTGAGCTTCAAACAGCAATTAAACTCTCAAAACGCAACCATTTTCAAAACCAATAGTACCAGAATGATCAGCAAGACATGTAGAGCAAGTTTGTAACAATCAAATTGATTTCTGGAAAAATTAATTTGGAGCTACCTGAGATTTGCAACCTTTGATTTTGGAACTTTCAGGCCTCTTCTCCTTGCTCAATCTGCTCCTCTTGGTCCCCCAAAGTTGCTTGAATGCTCAAATGGAATTTATATTTGTTGGATGATGAGTTTCGAAGAGAACTGCTTCTGCTCAGTCAACAATGGCAGATGAGTTCTTGACACTTTCAGGCTGTGAAGAAGGGTTGTTTATGATCTATGAGGTGTGTTGAGAAGGCTTGTGGTGCTGGTTGATGTGTTTGTGGCTTGTAGAGAGAGATTCGATAGAATCTGCAGCATGAAGGTGAGCTATGGCAGATGGGGATTCAGGGTGTTTTTGGCTTTGTTTCTTGATGCTTTTTGTTCTATAGATCAAGGTGAGATGAATGGAGGTAAAGGTTTGGGTGTTTGCAGGCTGTGTAATGGAATTCGAATGAAGTTGCAAGTTGGTGGCTTTTTGTGTATGTGATGAATGTTGGTTTCAGCCCTTGTTCTTGTTATGTTCAACTTGCAAAATGAAATGATAAACAATTCTGATTGGTTGGCTGATGTGACTTGTGCAGCTGTGATAGGTAGTTCACTTTTTGCTCAAAAACCACTTTATGTGTAAGAGAGGCATGGTGTTTGGACTAGGCAAGGACAAAGGTGGTTCTGGTGCAGCATGGGTGAGGGAGAGGCCTAGCTTGGCTCAGCACTCAATGCAGCAAGTTGGCATAAGGTTATGAGTGGTTTTGCAACTAAGTTGGCTTATGGTTCACATGTGACTTTTTACATAAACAAGCATGAAATCATGGGCATTCCTAGTTCATTTCTGATTTTTATGACTTAGAGGAAGTTGGCATGCTGGTTTGACATGAATTAGAGGCTGCATTTTGACTTGATTCAAGACTTTGCAAAATTTTCACTTAGTGCATGACATGAAAAACAATGATTTTTGCTAACTTTAACACACCATAACTTTTGATTCAAGAAGAGTTAGATCATGTTCTTGTACTTTTTGAAAAGGGAAAGATGAGATCTACAACTTTCATGACCAAAGTTTTCCCATTTGAAGCCTTTTTGGGTCATAAATCAAAGCTTGAAAATTGACCTAAAATGGAGCATTCTTGAAAAGTCAACAAAACCCCAAAAGTCAACTTTTGCAAAAACCCTAAATTCTTGATTTTTATGAACTTCAAACTTCTTCCATGATCAAATAAAGATCATATACACTCAAAATGATGAAGATCACCCATTGGTTGGGTCATTGGGGGCCTCAGATGCCCTGATTTTACACTGACTTGTCTGAAAAGTCAACCTTTGATCAGATGACTTCCCCATGGAATTTCTTCATGAAAATTGATATGTATACTCCCTATACCATATAGAGATCAATGGAAACAAGAATGACCAAAAAATTTGGAGTTATGGCCTCTGAAACCAAAACCCTAATTTTCAGTCAACTGTGTAGTTCATCCTGGCTCTGCATCCACTCAAACCCTAATTCTTGTGATTCCTCTGCATTTTTGACTTTGTGAGGATGTAATATGGCATAAGAACACACATGGACCCCTTTGAGTTGATTAGTGGCCTTTGGAATGGCCCAAGATGCTTTTGGCCTGCTCAGATCACAAACCCTAGGTGCAGATGACCTGGAAACTATCCAGTGAACAAAAAATGAGATATGATATGATATATTTGTGCATATGCATATGAGATGATCACAAGCCATGGTGTGAATGGGTGAGGGCAAATTTGGGGTGTTTACACTCTCAAAGAGAAATGAATTCGATCTTCCATGATTTTATAGACACTTTTATGCAAATTTATATTGATGATATTGTTGTTAAGTCTATTTCAGGAAAAGATCATATTGACCATCTTCAAAATTCCTTTGAAAAGATGAGAAAACATGGTCTTAAAATGAACCTTCTTAAGTGTGCTTTTTGTGTACAGGCAGGGGAGTTATTAGGCTTTGTGGTCCACAAGAAGGGGATCTAGATCAATCAAAATAAAACCAAAGCCATTATGGAAGCGAAAGCGCCATCAATAAAGAAGTAATTGCAATCACTATTAGGAAAGATAAATTTCTTGAGGAGATTCATATCAAACCTAAGTGGAAAAACGCAAGCCTTCTTACCTTTGCTTCAAATCAATAAGGATGGGTTCAATTGGGGGCAAGCACAACAGGAAGCCTTCAACAAGATCAAGGAATACCTGAGCCACCCTCATATTCTCTCACCACCTTGTAGAAGGAAGAGTATGAGATTGTACATAGTTACATCAGATACGACTTTAGGGAGCATGTTAGCTCAAGAGGATAATGATGATGTCGAAAGATCCATTTATTACCTTAGTAGAGTTTTAAATGATACAAAAACTGGGTATAGTGTTGCACCCCAAAATTTGCCCTCCACAAGACAAGACATTGTGTACTAAAGTGTCCCAAGAGGTTCACAAGGTTCATAAGACATCTCATGAGGTTCACAAGGTTCACAAAGCTCACAATTAGTCAGAAAGTTTGACAATTCCCTCAGACAATGCATCTTCCTAAGCAATGCATCCTAAACTAGGGTTTTGACTTTCATCAGGCTAAATGGACTTCCAAGACTTCAAGTGAGCTTCATAGCATCCTATATGTGTTCAATAATCCCCATGTCAAGTTTCAAGACTTTCCCAAAAGATTTGCTCAGTCAGATGATCAGATAGGTTAAAATCAGTCAAGGCAGTCAAAAAGTCAAACTGAGGTCAACTGTGGTCAAACCAAAGTCAAACTTCATGATTTTTTGCCAACATCAAGTATATGAAGTAAAATTCATTATTTTATCAAGGGTTGATCATAATTCATCAAGGAGATTTCAGATCATCAAGAATCAGGAGTTTCTAAATTAGGGTTTGCAATTTTTGCTAAATGAGCCCACCAAATTGCCATCCAATCTTTACAAAATCACCAAGCACGACCCAACCCACACCTTTTCTGATTTTTCATATTTTATTTAATATTTATTTGAATTTTATTCATTAAAATACATATTAAATCAAAATAAAATCAAAAAATCAATATTTAGACATGATTCTTCTTCTAGAAAATCATCAAAGCCATTTAACATGATTAGATGCTGTCCAAATTCGTGTAAGGCAAAAATAGCAAAAGAATATTTGATTTTTGGACAATTATGGTGATGAGATTTCTTCCACATCAAGAAACTCCAAATCCATTAAGAAAGCCCATTCTTTTTGACCTAATTCAATCCATATATATACATAAACACATTGCAAGCACAAGGACACGAATTCACAGCCTCAAGGACAAGTTTCACAAGTTCAAAATTCATCAAAAAATTGAAATTCGGATTCTAATATTTCGTGGCTTCTCAGGTGAATTAAGGGCACAAATATCTTCCTTGATGGTTATTGAACATCATTGCAACTTCAACATCATCAAAACACCATGAATTCATGATAACCGAATCCATATTTTCATTCATATTTCATTTTTTCAATTTCGATTATACATGCGTTATACATTGAATCTAATGCCATATTATTGATTGTTATGATGCTTGAAAGCTTTCTGGATGGTTTAATTTGGTTTTAGGTCCATGATTGAAGATTCGTCATTCTTAGGGTTCTTAAGTTCCGAATTGGGAATGGTGGATTACAGGCGATTTCGTCTCAATTTGATGTGATAATTGGACTTTAGGCACTTCATATGATTGATCTTTGGTGTTGGAATGAATTTATTTCTTGTCTAGCGTGTTTTTTTGATTTCCAGGTTTGTAGTGACACTGAAAGAACCGTCACTAAAAGCTTTAGTGACGGACAAACCGTAGGTAAAGCCTAACTGGACGGATGGATGAAGAAGATGAAGGTTGGCGCGAAAATACAATTTGAAAATTGAACTTATTTTATTATGAGTTGTTTATATTATATTTCATAAACACTGCAGTGGTTCAACTGGTAAGTGCATGCGCGTACGAAGACAAGGGCAGGGATTCGAATCCCAGCTTCATCATTTTTTTCGCTTTATTTCACTTATATTTTCAGGTTTAACGTATGAGGACTTGTACTCATCTCTTGTTCACAAACGTGTGCGCAGCCTGGTGGTAGCCCTGTGCGTCCAGGGGAAGCAAAGCCTAGGGCGTGGGTTCAATCCCTGCCCCAGGTAAGTTTTTATTTCATTGTTTTGTTTTGTTATTTTGTTTTCTAATTAATTTTAATCATATTTCTTATATATTTAAATAATCATATATATAAATATATATATATATATATATATATATATATATATATATATATATATATATATATATATATATATATATATATATTAACTTAATATTTTTTTTAAAGATCTCTAATTTATTTTTTCTAAAAATTTTAATCTTAGTTTTTTTTTATTTAAATTAAAATATGTATATATTATTATCATATAGTTTATTTATAATTAAATAAATATTGTAGTTTGAATTATAAACCCTAATTCTATTTTCTAAAATTCATAACCCTAATTTCTAAAACCCTAACTTTATTTTTAAATTTCTAACCCTAGTTCTTATTTTATTTAAATATTAAAATTAATTAAACTTTTCTAATATCTAATTAAAATAATTAATAATATTTTCTTTGTAAATATTTATTCCATGACTTCATATTATTATTCTCATTATATTTTCTTTCAAAAATTCGTTTAAAAATGTTTATTTAATTTGAAAATAATTAATTAACTTGTATATATTTTTGTATTCATGCTAACCTCTTTTTTCTCATAATTGTTTTATTACTAACCCTCTTTATTATTTATTTATTTATTATTCGATCGTTTCTATATTTATGTAAATGCGAAAGTCTTGTAATAGTTGTAGGTTTTATTTTCGTCTTTATTTTATTATCTATAAATGTTTATATTGCCATGGTTAGTAATTATAGGGAGTGATAACATGTTTGCGCTTTAAAATTAATTTAGATCATTAATCATAAGATAAATATTTGAACATATACACGCACACACGTAAGTCGATCTTTGATCGCCATCTCACTTCCTAAGGTTATCCCTCATGTTGCCTAGATCAAAAGGTCAAGTAAGGTGTCTAAAAAGCAAAGTCCCTTCTAATGAAATATCATCAAGTCCCTTTAAGATTATAAGATCAAGTCCCTTCGATGTTGCCTACGGTAAATGATCTTGTCCCTTCGAATATTAGATGATAAGTCCCTTCGTATTACTAAGACACCTTACAGTTGCCTAAACACAAATGACCCTTCACATGTCCCTTATAACATCCAAGGTAATGACTACTTATTACTTAATAATAGGGATAGTCTTACCATTGAAAGAACATTTAAGAACAGAAAAGATTTAATTTAGGGTAGGTTCCTCTTAAGTACTTGCTCACTTTTCATCAAATTATTTCATTACACTTCACATTTTCAAACAAATTTTCAAAACAAAGTCTTTATATACATCCATACAAGGATCATTATAAAGTACTTAAGAAAATTTTCAATCATACACTACACTTCTCAAAACAGTTTAAAGTGAGCTAAGTAACTAAGAGCCCATGGATAACCATGGATGTAAAAGGTGCTAACACCTTCCCTTTACATAACCTACCCCCCCGAACTCAAAAATCTTTTAAGGTCTTTCCTGTTCTTTTATGCCCTTTCCTTTGGATAAAATAAAAGTCGGTGGCGACTCTTGCTATCCGCAACATAACTAAAGTCAGTTCTCCCACCGTGTTACATATAGCATAGTAGAAAAATTGTGTTTATGCTTGTATTATTCATGTACAAAATTGAAGCAATATATAAAACTAGTTGATGTTTATGTTTCCTCTCAAGACAAGTAGTGGCAGACTTTATAGTCGACCACTCCATTAATGAAAATGCATTGAACTATCTTGAGGTCAAACCTTGGAAGTTATACTTCGATGGGTCTATCCATAAAGATGGGACATGCATATGGATACTTGTTATTTCTCCTCATGAAATTCCAAAAACACTCAAGTATAAAGTCGAAGGTTGTTGTTCTAACAATGAGGCTGAATATGAGGCTTTGATAGTTGGGCTTGAGGTATTGGTGGAACTGGGGGAAACTCATGTTGAAATAATGGGAGATTCTGAGTTGATTATAAAGGAAGTCACCAAAGAATACAAGTGCATAAAAGAAAATATAATTATGTACTTTGTAGTAGTGAATCGCCTTCTTAAGAATTTTGAAGCAATTAGTTTTTGACACATCCCAAGATTGGAAAATCAAGTTGCAAATGACATGGCCCAGATTGCATCAGGGTACAAAATTTCGAAGTAAAAATTGCAAGATATTGAAGTCAGAGGGAAAGTAGTGTCAGTTGGAATAGCCCCATCAGACTTAGAAGAAACAAAGCTTGGATATGCTGACAAAGATAACTTTGGCATTCTAGAAGTCGATGCTCTAATGGATAAGGATTGGAGAAAATATATAGTAGATTATCTGCAAAATCCAACATCGTTGACGGAACAAAAGGTTAGGTATCAAGCTCTAAGTTATATCTTATCGGGTAATGAACTGTTTAAAAATACTTATGAAGGAGTGTTTCTCAAGTGCCTTAGTGAGTCAGAGGCATATTTGGCTCTCTTGACTATGCATAGTGGGGCATGTGGGGCACATCGGATAGGTCACAAAATGAAATGCCTTTTGTTTCGACAAGGCATGTATTGACCCAATATGTTAAAGGATTGTATTGAATTTTCCAAGGGCTGTCAAGAGTGCCAAATTCATGCTGGCATCCAGCAGGTCCCTTCAAGTGAACTACATTCCATTGTTAAACCATGGCCTTTTAGAGGTTGGGATTTGGATTTGGTTGGAGAGATTCAACCAGCATCTTCTAAGAATCAAAAATACATTTTGTTAGGCATTGACTATTTCACTAAGTGGATCGAAGCAATACCTTTACCAAATGTTGACCAAGTGGATGTAATTGAATTTATTCAAAAACACATCATTTATAGGTTTGGAATCCCAAAAACTATTACAACATATCAGGGTTCAGTATTTACTGGTCGAAAGATGCAAGAGTTTGCTAAAGAAATGGGTTTCAAACTTGTAACTTCTACACCTTATTATGCCTAGGCCAATGGCCAAGTCAAAGCAACAAATAAAGTGGTGATTGGGTTGATAAAAAAGCATGTAGGGAAAAAATCAAAGAATTGGCATAAGACATTAGATCAAATTCTTTGGACATGTCGAACATCCCCTAAAGAGGCAACCAAAACTATCCCATTTTGACTCACATTTGGTCATGATGAAGTCTTGCCTGTAGAAATTTATCTTCAGTCTATAAGGGTTCAGAGACATCATGAGATCCCATTTGAAACCTATTGGAACACGATGCTGGGTGAATTAGTAGATTTAGATGAAGAAAGGTTCCATGCTTTAGAATTGCTAAAAAGGAAAAAGAAAAGAGTAAATAGGTCTTACAATAAAAAGGTTAAGATCAAAACCTTTTAGACTGGGGAGTGAGTATGGAAAGTTATCCTACCTATGGATCAAAAGACCAAATCTTTAGTAAAATGGTCCCCAAAATGGGAAGGTCCTTTCGATATTATTAACACCTTTAGCAACAATTCATATGAAATTCAAGAAACTGATGTTGATCAACAAATCTTAAAAGTAAATGATAAGTATTTGACACAACTCTTAGAGGTTTCCACCCTTGTAACAGGTTTCTTGCTGGTTGCAGTAGACTCCATGGACGTGTTCGTCCCAGTAGATGACATAATAGAGGCATTAACACTTGCCTTACTTGGTTCCATTTTTATAGCCTTCTTAGTGGTAGAGTTCTTAGTGGAAATACTCATGATTGAATTTTAGATGGATGAAAGAAAACCAGTTAAGAGGTTTTTATAGGAAAGAAGTTTCATAGTTGTCGCTCATGGGATTTTGATCCTAGTATAAATGCGAAAGTGGCGCGAAAAAAGAATAAGAGTCGTCTGCCAGGCATTTTTATCCCAAGGAGAGGGAAAGGTAATGTTGCACAAACCTAGGGGAAAGGAAGGAATGAGGTCTTGTGAACCAGAGAGAACGGGTAAGGGAGTCGGTTACTGTCGCTCCCTGGATTTCCATCCTGGTACAAACGCGAAAGTGGCGCGGAAAAAGAAATAGAGTCGCCAGCCAGACATTTTTATCCCTAAGGAACGAGAATGGTAATGCTGCACAAACCAGAAGAAAAGAAGAGGAAGGACACAGGTCCTACGAACCAAAGAGACTGAGTTCGGGAGTCGGTTACGACCTGGGAAGGTATTAGCACCCAGATCGTCCGCCGTACCCGACGGGATCCACGTTTGCAAAAGAAATTGTTTCAAAGGGTGAGGGTATGAAAGCTGCAGCAACAAAAGAAAATGAAAAGAAACTGGAATTGGAAAAGAAACTGAGGAAAGAACTGAATAAGAAAAAAAAGAGACAAATGTAGGGAAAATAAAGATTGTGCTCGAACGGGCCCTACCCCGCTGCCTACGTACCTCATCAGGACAATGAGGATCAGAGACGCCATAGTTCCCCTAACTAGGGGGTACTAAAAGGAAACTGCTTGTGAATTAAGGCTTGAACTGCCTATGCCATTGCTCAGGTGTTGCAGACTCGGACGACGAGTGCGTAACCGTCTTGCAAAGTGACAAGTAGGAGCAAGTTCGCGTACGGAGCGAATGAGATGAGAAAAGAATTCCCGAAGGAAAGACGCTTTTTGTTTGTGTTTTTTATGAAGCTTTTAGGAGTATGTCACAAGGAAGTGAACTCAAGCTCTCTTCAATGGAATGTGCACTTGTCACTACATTCCAAGATGGAATAATAGAACAAGCACACTCAAGTAAGGAGAAGATCCCCAAAACTTGAACCCAAAGATTAGGGCCTAGGCTCACTAACTTATTTACTTATTAAGTGTTTTGATTATTTACAAGATGAAGAAGTGTTTTTTATGCTTTTCTTTTATGAAGAAGATACCTTGATCAGACTTGTGCATCACAAGGTAAACTTGTACTATCCCAAGATGGGAAGACTACAAGCATACCTCATGGGATAAGGCTATGGATCAAGACATCACTTCAAACTTATTAAAGTGTTTTCTAGAGTTATGATATGAGAAGAGAAGAACCAAAAGGATCACAAAGGTAAATGTCTAAAGGGGGACTAAATAATCCTAAGTGTTAACATGCATGGATGCCCTAAGGGTTAGTGAAGTTTCTATCCTAATGAAGAAGGAAAGAAGAAGAGAAGAAGATAGCAGAAGGGATAAGAAAGGCCTAAGCCCAACAACAAAGGGTTAGTACAAGATAAACATAAGAGGAGAAGATGAGATTTGGAGATGTGGAACTCAATTCCCACATCTCACACTTACCATAGCCCCTGCAAGGTTAGTATGCATAAAAATGAAACAAAATGAGTAAGATAGCATGCTAACATCACACAACCAGAAGTGAAATGGTATGAACATATGCACAATGCAAATTCAACTCAAAGAAATGAGGAGAAGAAGCTTACAACTCAAAATGATGCAACATGAATACATATGAAAACAAATGCACACTTATGAAATATGCAAAGCAAAATGCACAAGATATGAACACAAAGCTCACAATAAGAACCAAAAAAAGATGAAGAATGGCTTAAGAAGCCAACAAGATGAAGAGAATGGACACACAAGACCAAATAATTACCAAATGGAAGCAAAAGAAACAATAAGATGAAGTGAAAACACTTAAGGAAGCAAATGACTTAAAGAAGAAGCAAACACAAAAATTCAAAAGACACAAACCCTATCCTAGGACCAGGAAGGTACCCACACCCCAAAGGAACCCCAAATGAGAAGAAGAAATGGGCACAAATGCCCTTCTAGGCTTAAAAGAGACCAAAAGGTTCAAAGGAAGCAAAATGGGACAAGGTTCAAGATAAAATTCACAATAAATCAACCAACCATCTAAAAATTCCACAATTGAAACCAAATGATCTTCAAACATGTTATATCAACTAGACAAAAGGATTTGAAAAGATTCAGAAGCAAACTAGGCTTAATGGAGGCAAGAACAAAAGTGAGGGTTACAAACTTACATCACATGTTACAAGACCAGGACTCAAGAAATAAGTTTCTAAAAATCCAAAGAAAAATCACATGAAAAATAAAATGTCTTAAGAATTCAAAGCAAAAAGAATGAGATCAAAACTCAAAGAAATGAAACCTATGGAAATTATACAAGGCAGGGTGGTCAAGAAAGGATTCAAAAGAAGCTATGTGAAAGGAGGAATTAATTCAGCCACGTGGAAAAGGGAAAAAATAAAAATAAAAATAAGAAAAAATAATATAGACTCAAAATAACACACATGATTTTTTTGGGATTTTTTGGATGATTATAACTATTTTAATTAAATTGAAAGCTAACTCAATAAAAAAAGAAATCAAAAGAAAAAGAAAATTAAAAAGAATTGGCAAGGGGTGTATGTAGTAAGGTTTTGTGTTGAATTGAATTGGGCTGAAATAGGGGTGGGGTGCGAAAATCAAATGCTGAAGAGCCCAGTTTGTGCGCTAGTTCATGTTTATTATTGTGGATATTAATTGAAATAGAATAAAAAGGCTGGAAAAAATAAGATCTGTTGGATCAATCAAAAGGTTGAGGATGGAGACCTCATTAAATGAGGTGGCGGTATAGCATGCTGGGATTGGCTGGCTCATGATAACTACTGTGGAATGCATAACACGCAGCATAAAAAATGGAAAAAGAACAATACACATGAGATGAAGCCGGCTAGGGCTACGTGGCGTTATTGTGAACGCAGGATGAGGAAATCGGACGGCTGTTGTGCGTCTTCTTCATGTAAAACCCTAACAAGAACATGAGCAATTTTCCGATGACCGGAGCTAGGGCTCCGGCACCGGAATTCGTGACAGAGCAATAAACCACCATAATAAATAATCAAACAGTCCAGATTGGCTAATTAGACCTCAATGAATTCAAATATGACCTCAAAAACACTTGAATCTCAAAGGATTGGACGGATCGAAGCAAAACAACATTGATCATGAAACTTAAAATGCACATAACTCATGATATAATGCACCAAAATCAATTCTACAAAGTGCAGCATGATCAGCAAACATCAAGGAACACAAAGCAAATCAATAATTTCATTTCCAGAACATGAGATTTCATGCCATACCTGAGATGGAGATCTTGAAATAGTGAGCTAGAAAACCAACCAATGCGTGCAAATCACTCCTCTTACTCCTTAGATGCAAAATAAATGCATCTAAGGTCTTGAAATAGACTGGATCTGAGGTTTCAAGACAAGTTGCTTCTCGATGGCAAGCTTCTATTTCAGTGCTTTAAGCTCAAATGAGTGGTTGATTCTTGATCTATATGATTCACTGATCAAGAATATGGAAGAGTTTTGTGGAGAAAGTGAGAGAATCAAGAGATATGTGAAGAAATGCAAGGTTGCATGAAAGTTGAGAATGAGAGAATGAGAGAGATCTGAGATTTGATGAAACCCTAATTCTCTTTGTTGTGACCTCACAAAGCAATGCTGAAAGTGTGAGAGAGAGTGCACGAATCAGAAATGAGAAAAGTGTGTAGTTGCATAATTTGCACTTGGTGGAATAAGCATGCTATGCTCATGCTCACTTGGGCCTCTCAGCACATGTGGCTTTCCTTTTCCACCCTTTATTCAAATCCAGTCATTCCTGGCCCTTAGATTCAAGTGTCACACTTGTTTCATGACTTTTGCCAAATTGCATGTTTTGGAGGGATTTTCTCAAAGTGCACGAAAATGACCAATTCTCTTGAGAAAAATGGTCCTAATGCAATACATATTAAGTTTGAAACAAGATTGGGCCTGTACCAAGTCACAAAATTCAAGTTTGAGCCCTTTTGCACTTGGTGACTTTTTGAAAAGTTGATTTTTGCCCTAGGAATGCGAAATTTTCGAATGGCCTACAAGGAGATCCAGGAATCCAGTGAAAATGTACTTGTACATTT
This sequence comes from Lathyrus aphaca, assembly GCA_963966055.1. Taxonomy (NCBI): domain Eukaryota; kingdom Viridiplantae; phylum Streptophyta; class Magnoliopsida; order Fabales; family Fabaceae; genus Lathyrus; species Lathyrus aphaca. The sequence continues at coordinate 386,903,759 of OZ014522.1, read as the reverse complement.
TGAAAATGGGAGCCCTTACTCTTCAACTTTCATGTTTGACTTTGGTCCATTTGAAGAATTTTTGATCATGTTAAGGCCACTTGAAAATTAGGGCAAAAGTTGCCAAATTTGGAAAACTTCAAAAACCAACTTTGTACCATTTTTGCAAAACCCTTCAAATCTCCATGATTCTTGAACTTTGATCATTACAAACCTCTTATAACATTTTAAGGACCCCTCTTGGCCAAAAAAATTGGGTTAGCCCCCTTGAAATTGCACAGTTGACTTTTTATGGGCTCTGTTGACTTTTTGCTTCATTTGCAAGTAACTGAGGCCTTGACTGACTTCCCCATGGAATTTTCTCATGAAATTTGACACATAGGATCCTCTTAAAATATAGAAGACTTTGCCTAAAATAAATGGCCAAAGTTGTGAGATCTGGGTGCTTGAATCTCAAACCCTAATTTGGGTGCCTTGCATAGGAGCTTTGCCTTGTCCTGAGATCTTTGATGATCATGCAATCTTCTGAGCTTTTGTCAATGGACTTGAACTTGTAAATGGAGTGTAGACTCACCATAGAACTTGTAAAAACTCATTGGGACCCTTGTCATGGCTTGAAATGCTTCAAGAACCTCCACAGATGACCATATGCTTGATGCTAGGACATGAGGGATGTTATGCCTCATCTTTCCATGATATGATGCTGAGGAAATGTTATGAGTATGATGAATATGATATGATATGATGCTTAAAATGAAGAGGGAAAATTTGGGGTGTTACAGCTGCCCCTATTCAATCATCAGTTAATCTGAAAAGGACGGTAGCACGGGCTATCGACCATTCAAGATAAACTGTGGTTGAATACCCAAAAGACCAGAAATTTGCACTCTGACAAAGAATGCAACACTGGGAAATAAACCCATCCAGATGACGCTCTGGGGACTGCAGGGTGTTGCACCCCAAAATTTGCCCTCACAATACAAGACTTTGTGTTCTATGAAGGTTCACAAAGTTCACAAGTTTCCCAACACTTACAAGACCTTTCATGAGGTTCATGAAGTCCACAAGTTACTTCTTGAAGGTTCACAAGGTTCACAAGTTCCACAATGCTTTCAATACCTTCCATGAGGTTCATGAAGTCTACAAGTTACTTTATGAAGGTTCACAAGGTTCACAAGTTTCACAATGATTACAAAGCTTTCCTGAGGTTCATGAAGTCTACAAGTTACTTCTTGGAGGTTCACAAGGTTCACAAGCTTCACAATACCTACCATAAGTATCACAAGACACTTTATGAAGATTCACAAGGTTCACAAAGTTCACAATTGGTCAGAAGAGTTGACAATTCCCTCAGACAATGCACCTCCTAAGCAGTGCATCCAAAACTAGGGTTTTGACTTTAATCAGGCTAAATGGACTTCCAATACCTCAAGTGAGTTTCATAACATCTTATATGTGTGTAAGAACCCCCATGACAAGTTTCAAGACTTTTCTCAAAGGTTTGCAGTCAGATGATCAGATAAGTCAAAATCAGTTCATACAGTTAAAAAGTCAAACTGAGGTCAACTGTGGTCAAACCAAAGTCAAACTTCATGATTTTTTGCCAACATCAAGTATATGAAGTAAAATTCATCATTTGATCAAGGTTTGATCATGATTCATCAAGGAGATTCCAGATCATCAATAATCAGGAGTTTCTAAATTAGGGTTTTCTCAGTAAAAGTCAACTGAACTTTGACCAGCCATAACTTTCACATACTTCATCACCAAGTCTCCATCCAAAGCTCATTTTGAAGGAAAATGGATTCTCTACAACTTTGATGTTGAAGGTTAAGCCCAAAAATGCTTCATTTGAAAGATATGATCTAAGACATTATAGGTCATTTCAAAAGTCAACAAAAAGTCAACAACTTCAAAAGGGCATAACTTGAGATTGGTAAATGATATGGACCTGAAACCAATGGGGTTGTTTATAGGACTCTTCAAGCTTTCCAAAAAGTCCAAGAACACCCTCATACCTTTAAAATTGAGGGAGATGTGCCCTTGCAAAGTTGGGAAATTTTGTGATGGTTTATGTTGAAAATGGAGGCTTAGAAGTAATTCTTTCCAAATGGGCTGCCCAAGTTGTGATCCAATCCATACACTAATGCTATGCACGACCCAAACCACTTAAAATCTGATTTTTATTATTTTTATTTCTATTTATTTTGATTTAAATCATTAAAAATCATTTTAAATATAAATAAAATATGAAAATTAAGGATTTTATTTGGATAATGTTTCTAGAAAATCATAATTAGTGATTGAAGCTTAAAGAGAAGGAAATCATGTGAATTATCCCAAAATAGCAAGCATTCATAAGCCAATATTTGAATTTCATGACACCATCTTTTTCAATCTTTTTTGAATCAAATCTCCACACAATTAATCAATGTTTTGACCTAGAATGATCCACATATATATACATAACACAAACCCTAGCCTCAGGGACGAAATCCAGCAGCCATAGTGTAAGTTCACAAACTCAAAAATCCTTCCAAAAGTGAGATTCGGATTTTGAATTCCAGGGCATTTGAAGGCAAAGTAAGAACATAGAGATGTTTATTGGACATTGTTGAAGCAAAATCATCACTCATACGCATCTCATGTGCATCATATGGCTCTACCCGAACTTATCTTTGCCTTGAATTCAATTTTTTCGAATCCATTAATATATGTATTATGAATTGTTTTTGATGACTGATTTGTGTTTATTTTGATCCCTAGAACAATTCTGGACAACTCAATTGGATTTTCGTGACCTTATAAGGATTCGGCCATTGTTAGGGTTTAGCTCTTGAAGTTAGGGTTTGGTGATTCAATGAGTTTAAATAAATTCTAAGAACATGGGAGTGTTCTATGAGACCTAAGGATCATAAAACTGTAATCAATTTGATGAATCATTACTGTTTGGTGTGAGTTTGATTTTCGCAGGTCAAAAAGCTTGAAGAACTCGCAGGTAAAATCGTAGCTGAATTCGTAGGAAAAAACGCAGGGCAAGAGGTTGAAGAAGGAGCTCTGGCGCGCATTTAAAAATTCAAATTATGTTAATATATTTTATTGTTGTCTTGTTGTTTTGTTATCACACGCGTGTGTGTGTCCTGGTGGTAAGCTTTGCCTGTGTATGTTGTAAGGACCTTGGTTCGATTCTTGGCCAAGTGCATTGTTTTGTTTTATTTTTCAGGATAAAAGGAGATTGAATATATTATGTATTCTTGCCATTCAATAGCCAGATGGGCTCTCCCAGCCAGGCGGTAGCACGCGCATGCTTGCATTCATAAGGTCCTGGGATCAAATCCCACCCCAGGCCTTTTTGCTTGTTCATTATTTTTCTGATTTTTCAAAGTCAAGGCACAAAACAAAATGAAGCTATTTCCTTATCACCTACGCATGGCTGGCCTAGTGGAGGGTTTTGGTGTTTGCAGGCAGAACGTCCTGGGTTCAAACCTAGCCAAGGTAAGTTTCCTTTTTACTATTTTTCTGTTTTATTTTATTTAAATAATTGGCTCAAATTATTTTCTTATTTATTAATCAAAAAATAAATTATAAATGTATATATATATTTAAAATGTCTAAAAAACACCAATTATATTTTCTAAAATTCTAAACTCTTGTTTTTTCTCAATTTGAATTTTTATTATTATTCATGTAATTAAATCATAATATGTGTATGTTAATTAAAATAATCTTATATTAAAAATTCTTAAATATGTTTCTAACAAACCCTAATTGTAAAAAACTTTAATTTATTTTCTAAATAACTATTAAGCACCTAATTTTATTTTTTCCTAATTTTTGTAAATATAATATTTAGTATAATTGATTTTAATAAATATAAATATAATCAAACTTTTCTTTATGTAATTATAAATTGTCTATAATCTAAATTGTTATTCTTTTAATATATATATGTTTAAAAATAGTTAAAATTATGCTAATATTATAATTACAATTTTTATGTTTAGAATTAATAAATTGCATATAATTTTAAAGTTTTATAATTAAATTGTTTATATTTTCTTAATAATGTCTAATTCTTATTTGCTATTCTATTTTGTTTACTAATCCATTATTATTATTCCACTAACTTTGTTTATTTTTTTAATTTTTATTATTACTAACCCCTAATTATAATTTGCTTACTTATTTATTTTGCTTATTATTTATATTTGGCTATTATTTATTTATGTTGCTATCTATTTTTAATTTGCTTATTATTATAATTTTTGTAAATGCTCCTGGATGTAAATTTGTAATTATTTAATTATTTTCGTTATGGTTAGTAATTAGGGAGTGAAAAACATGTATGTTATATAAAAATTAAATTAGATCACTTTAATAATAAGATAATTAAAATAAACACTCACACACACGTAAGTCGATTTTAATCGCCGTCTACACTTTCTAAGGTTATCCCTCAAGTTGCCTACGAATAAGGTCAAGTGGGGTGTATAAAGCAAGTCCCTTTAAAAAGAAAAATCATCAAGTCCCTCATGGTTGCCTTTACGAATCGAGTCCCTTCGAAAAATGATGATAGTCCCTCATATGTGCTTAATACACCCCACAGTTGCCTTCATAAAACAAAATGTCCCTTACATATCCCTTAACATCCAAGGTAAAGACTACCTACTCCTTAATAGTAGGGATAGTCTTACCAAGGAAAGGAAAAAAAACAAGAAAGACTTTAAACTTTAGGGTAGGTTCCTCTTATGTACTTGCTCATTCCAAAAACTTTTCAAACTTTTCCACAATTTCCAACAAATTTTCAAACAAGTTTTTACACATCCGTACATGGATTATTATTAACTATTCTGAAAATTTTTCTATTCACACACTACACTTTCAAAAACAATTTAAAGTGAGCTTAAGTACCTAAGAGCCCATGGATAACCATGGATGAAAAGGGTGCTAATACCTTCCCTTTTCATAACCTACCCCCCGGACCCAAAAATATCTCTTAAGGTCTTTCCTGTTCTTTTATAACCTTTCCTTTTGGATAAAATAAAAGTCGGTGGTGACTCTTGCTATCCGCAACATTACTTAAAGTCAGTTCTTCCACCGTGTTACAGAACTGGCGACTCTGCTGGGGATTTAAATTAAAGAGGGGTACCCTTAGGAATTAGATCACTTTAAATTGTCTGCCTTGTTTGCTTTATATTATCTTGTTGGGGTGCTCTTATGTGTGAAAGGTCCTAACCCGGATCTAGTGTACCTTAGGTAAATGGCAATAGACCAAGGAAACTGTACGACGTATATCGATATGGTTGATCTGGTGGCCATAGTTAGTGCGACTTCTTGGTTGGTGCTTATGTTCCTTAAGTCAAGTTGAGGATAATATGAGGCTGCCATATGTTATCAATGCACTAACTAACTTTTAGAACCCTAGTTAACTCATCTTGGCCTTTAGAAAGTAGTGAGGTAACCGGCTTTGGTGCAGACTGAAGTTGGTTGACACTCGATGCTACGCTCATTGAGATCTTAAACTTGGAGGGTTTTGGTTGGCAAGTAAGTTGCCTTCTGATCAACCACCCTTGTGAAGGATCAATGATATTGAGATCCCTTAGAACCTGGTTACTTTTGTAGGACAGGATGAACCATCTAACTTCAGTGGAGGGTACTTACCTTTGAACCTCATGCAAGCCTTTAAACCTAGGGCTATGGTGTGACTTGTTTGTGTGTGCCACATGTTTGTGATTGAGCATAACATCATGACATCATCATGCATCATGAGCATATCATTTTCCCTAACCATTTCAAGGACCAAAGGATTTATCTTTGTTCTTTGTTGCAGGTCATGGCTTCAGTTCGTAGAAACACCATCAGGATCAACTTTGTGGGGATACCTCCTAAGCTTAAAGAGTTGGTTTCTCAAGTGTCTGATCATTCCCGGTTCATCAAGAGACATGGTCACCTATTGGATCTAGTCACTTCAGGGTTCAATGAAGACATGATGAGTGTTCTGTTCCAGTTCTTTGACCCTAAGCACCATTGCTTCACATTCCCCGACTACCAGCTGGTTCCAACCATGGAAGAGTTCTCTAAACTTCTGGGTATACCTGTTCTTGATCAAAGACCCTTCACAGGTTTGGAGAAGGAGCTTAAACCAGAGGTTATTGCTGCAGCTCTACATCTGAAGAAGTCTGACATTGTTCTAGAGACGAGAAGTGGAGTTAAGGGTATTCTTGCCAAGGTATTAGTGGATAAAGCTCAAATGTTCCTGAAGGCCATGAGTTATGATGCTTTTGAGGAGGTCTTAGCCTTGCTGATATATGGCTTAGTGTTGTTCCCCAATCCAGATCAGTTCATAGACGTTCATGCCATCAACGTTTTCCTGAGTCACAATCCAGTGCCTACATTGCTTGGAGACATCCTGCATTCTCTTCACACCCGTACTACAAGGGCAAGAGGAACTTTGATGTGTTGCATACCTTTACTATCAAGGTGGTTTATTTCTCACCTTCCTCGCTCAGTAATGAAGAATGAGCAAGGGTTCAGATGGTCCAAGAGGATCATGTCACTTTCTCACTCAGATATTCATTGGTGCTCCAGATCTATGGAGAATGTCACTATCATTGACCGTTGTGGGGAGTTTCCTAATGTGCCACTTCTAGGCATAAGAGGAGGCATCACCTACAACCCATCTTTAGCTTTACGACAGTTTGGTTACGCCCGAAGTGATGGTCCACATGACATGCTGATTCAAGGTATTGTGTTTGACTATGATAACGATCTTCAAGGTTACCGTCAGAGATTCATACGAGCTTGGGGAAAAGTAAACAGGGTTGACAGCAAGACACTGGAGCCTAAGTACACTATTCCTATGGAGGCTTATCTCAGATGGGTACGATCTCGTGCTCAGACTCTCATGATGCCATATCCTGCCATCCTACCAGTTACCATGGAACCTGTTGCTGAAGGAGACACAGCTTATACCATCCTTCACCCAGACATGCCTACTGATATGGAAGACTTGCAGAGATCATGGATCCAACTGAAGGAGCAAAGGGATACTTTCGAGGCTCATTACAAAGAAAGCCAAGCAAGGGTCCTAGAGCTAACAAAGCAACTTCACGAGGAACGAAATCTCAACTCATACCTCAACATAAAGAGGAAACGTCCATGGGAGACTTAAAACCCCACCTTTTGTACTCATTTCATTTTATTTTTGTAAGCCTAAAAGGCAAAACAAGTTATTACTAATAAAAAGTTACTTTCTTGTTTGTTTAAGCAAATTTAAATCCTGCGGTCCTTGAAAACATTGCATATGCATCCCCATAGCATTTCATTGCATCACAGGTTTATAATTGTGCACAGGTTTCTCATCTTCTCGCTGTTTATTTTAGCAATGGCTCTTGAACAATCAGTTAAGGATCTTCAGGCACAGAATGCACAGTTCCAAGAGCTGATCTTGAACTTGTCCAAGGGGCAGGATGAATTGAAGGCACTGCTGGCCAAGAAGACTAAGAAGACTAGAAGGTCTGCTGGTTTGATCAACATGGGAAGAAGGTTCAAAGGTCTTGCCAAGACCAAAGAACCAGCTGAAGACCATGAATCTGAGGAATCTGAGCAAGAGATAGGCAGTCTCCACCACACAATGGGGGACTCTGATTCTGAGGCTAATTACTACCATGAGCCTAATGAAGACAAATTCAAGATGCTGGTGGATAGGATGGATGCTATGGAATTACAGAAATCATCTGGGCTGGATTTTGAGGATTTGAGTCTGATATCTGGGGTTGTGATACCCATTGGCTTCAAGGTTCCTACCTTTGTTGTTTATGATGGGGTCTCTTGTCCCAAGCTGCATTTGAGGTCTTATGTCAGAAGGATTCAACCTCACACTGCTGACAAGAAGTTGTGGATCCACTTTTTTCAAGAGAGCTCAGCTGGAGTGGTATTATCAGTTGGAGAGTGTCAACATCAGGGACTGGAATGATCTTGCTGAAGCTTTCTATAAGCAGTATCAATACAATGCTGACTTAGCCCCCACTCGCATGCAGCTTCAGAGCATGTCTATGGGTGCCAAAGAAAGTTTTAAAGAGTATGCTCAGAAATGGAGAGATTTAGCTGGAAGAGTTCAACCCCCTTTAACTGACCGGGAATTGGTTGACATGTTCATGTGTACGCTGAATGGTCCGTTTTACAGTCATCTCATTGGAAGCTCATCATCTGGCTTCACTGAGTTGATCATGACAGGAGAGCGGGTAGAGAATGGTATCAAGAGTGGTAAGATCCATGTGGGTACTTCTTCATCAGGTGCTGCAAAGAAGCCTCCCACTGGGAAGAAAGAATCCAATGATGTTTATGGTCAACCTGATCGTAACAGAAGGCATCAGTCTGTTAGTGCAGTTCATATTTCAAATCCAACTCCTGCAACAACAGAGCAGCCTCAGGGCAACCAACAGAGGGCTAGAAGACAGTTCACGAAGATCAACATGTCAATGGCTCAGGCATTGCAACACTTGTTGAAGGCTGAACTTATTACCCTGAGGGAGGCTCCTCAGAATCCCAATGTTACATCTCCCAAGTACAATCCCAATGCACGATGTGCATATCATTCAAACTGTCCAGGACATGATACTAATAACTGCTGGGTCTTGAAGAACAAAATTCAAGATATGATTGATGCTGGAGAAATTGAGTTTGATCCTCCAAATGTGATTACAGCACCACTGCCAAATCACGAGAAGACTGTCAATGCCATTGATGAAGATCTTCATATCTATTCAGTTGCGGAGTTGACCACACCATTGTCTGTCATCAGAAAGAAGTTAGTGCAAGCTGGGTTCTTTCCAGGTTGTCGTGAAGATTGTGTTTATTGTGAGTATAATCCAGAGAAGTGCTTCAGGTTAAAGGATGGAATTCAGCGTCTCATGGATAATTACACCATTGTATTTGAAAGGAGGCCATCTTCTGTAGAAAGCATGGTGGATCATCTGACTCAGGGTAAGAAGATTGAAGAGGTTGACATGGTTGACAAAGTGCCGGTAAGAGTCACTTCAAAGAAGCCCATTAAAATCACTCATCAGGGCCCAATCAAGATTACTGCTGAAGGTCCTGTGAAAGTTGTTGCTGAAGCCAGAGTAGCTCCTCTGATTATTACTACTCCTGGTCCTATTCCATATACATCTGATAAAGCTGTGCCTTGGCACTATGGGTCTGATGTTTACATCCATGGTGTCAAGCAGGAGCCTTTACCTGATGTGCCTGCTGACATTGACAATATTGCTGGATCTAGCAAGATCACTCGTAGTGGAAGAGTCTTCTCTCCTCCAGTTGCTTCTAAGAGTGCAGTTACTCCTGCTGCTACTTCCACCACTGATGCTAGGGGCAAAGGTCCTGTTATTGAGCCTGTATCCACTGATGTGCCAGCTGCTGATGATCTCTCTAAGCAGATGGAAGAAGTATTGAAAATCATTCGCAAGAGTGATTATGACATTGTTGATCAATTGGGGCATACTCCCTCAAAGATTTCTATGCTGTCCTTGTTGCTGTGTTCTGAGGCTCGTGCCAAGTCCTTGATCAAGTTTCTGAAGGCTGCTCATGTGCCCAGTGCAATTTCTGTGGACCAATTTGAGAACTGTGTTGCCCACCTGACCTACGACAATGGGTTAGGGTTCTCTGATGCTGATTTGACCCCTGCCAAGAGGGATCATAATAGGGCCTTGCATATTTCAATTGAATGCAGGAGCACTACCCTGTCTCATGTGCTGATAGACAATGGTTCCTCTCTGAATGTGTTGCCCAAGGAAGTCCTGAATAAGCTGAGTCCTGAAGATGCTGTGTTGAAGCCCAGTAATATTGTGGTAAAGGCTTTTGATGGTTCTAGAAGAGTAGTGCATGGGGAAATTGATCTTCCAATCAAAGTTGGCTCTCAGATGTTTACTGCTACATTTTATGTGATGGATATTCGTCCTTCATACTCTTGTCTGCTTGGTCGTCCCTGGATCCATGGGGCAGGTGCTGTGACCTCTACATTGCACCAAAAGTTGAGATATCCGGTGAATGGAAAGGTTGTTACTGTCTTTGGAGAGGAAGAATACTTTGTCAGCCATGTGAACACTTTCAAGTATCTGGAAGTGGAAGGTGAATACATTGAGACTCCGTGTCAGTCATTTGAAGTGGTTCCCTGGGTTAATGATTATGTAGCTCCTCCTGCTGTGAAGAAAGTTCCTGTGGTCACCAGAAAACCTCCAACAATGGCAATGGCCTCCCTCAATGATGCTAGAGCTGTGGTGGATGAAGGTGGTTGTACTATTTGGGGTCAGCTTCCTGATATTCCATACAAGTCTGACAAGTTTGGTTTGGGTTTCACTGCAGAGTCCCAGAAGGTTGTTCGTCGTGCTCGTGCTGCTCGTATCACCAATCAAGGGGTCATCAGTGCTGTGGGAGATCAAGATGAAGACTACAACTTGGACGCATGGATTTTTCCTACTGTGGGTGCTGGACTCAATAATTGGAAAGCTGAAGATGTTATCCCTATCTCCTTTAGTCAGGAGTAAATACTATTACTGTGTTATGTTTTTTAAGTTTGTAATTTCTTGAACAATAAAACTTTCAAGCCATGTGCCTTACCCGGGGCACAATGGTGTGCTTGTTACGGGCTGTCATTTCATTTGCATACTTCATTCAATAAAATCAGTGGACGTTTCGCTTTAGTAAATACTGTGTTCCTTGTCTTTCTTTTCTTTTATTTTTATTTTGTCAGCTATGTGTTCTTACACACACCCACATCACTAAATGCAGATCCTCATCCACTCTGGATCCTGTTGATAACAGTTCTACTATTGCCAATTACAATTTCGAGAATCCGATCTATCAAACTGAAGACGGAAATGAGGACGATTGTGAAATACCTGTAGAGCTTGCTAGGTTGTTACAACAAGAAGAGAAAGCTATACAGCCACATGAAGAGCCAGTCGAAGTTGTGAATCTGGGAACTGAAGAAAACAGAAAAGAGGTCAAGGTAGGGGCTGATTTAGAGGACAGTGTCAAGAGCAGGTTGATTCAGATGTTACGTGACTATGTGGAGATCTTTGCTTGGTCTTATGAAGATATGCCAGGGTTGGATACAGACATTGTGGTTCACCGTTTACCAGTGAAAGAAGATTGTCGTCCAAAGAAGCAGAAGGTTCGTCGTATGCGTCCTGAAATGTCAGAAAAGATCAAGGCAGAGGTAATGAAACAGTTCAATGCAGGGTTCTTAGCAGTAACTTCTTATCCTCAGTGGGTTGCCAATGTGGTACCAGTTCCTAAGAAAGATGGTAAGGTGCGTATGTGTGTAGACTATAGAGATTTGAACAAGGCTAGCCCCAAAGATGACTTTCCACTTCCTCATATTGATATTCTGGTAGACAACACTGCTCAACATAAGGTATTCTCTTTTATGGATGGTTTCTCTGGTTATAATCAAATCAAGATGGCTCCTGAAGATATGGAGAAGACAACATTTGTGACACAGTGGGGGACCTTTTGCTATAAGGTGATGCCATTTGGTTTGAAGAATGCAGGGGCAACATATCAGCGTGCTATGGTGGCTTTGTTTCATGATATGATTCATCATGAGATAGAAGTATATGTGGATGATATGATAGCCAGATCTCAGAATGAAGAGCAACATCTTGATCATCTACACAAGTTGTTTGAGAGGTTGAAGAAATACAAGTTGAGATTAAATCCAAACAAGTGTACTTTTGGAGTTAGATCTGGAAAGCTCCTGGGTTTCATTGTCAGTGGGAAAGGTATTGAAGTGGATCCTGCAAAAGTGAAAGCTATACGAGAGATGCCAGCTCCCCGTACTGAGAAGGAGGTTAGAGGTTTCTTGGGACGATTGAACTACATTGCAAGATTTATATCCCAGTTAACTACCATCTGTGAGCCAATCTTCAAGTTGTTGAAGAAAGATCAGGTGATGGAATGGAATGATGAGTGTCAGACTGCCTTTGATGAAATTAAGAGATATCTGCTAGAGTCACCAATTTTGATGCCACCAGTTGATGGAAGACCCTTGATTATGTACTTAACAGTGTTAGACAACTCAATGGGGTGTGTGTTGGGGCAACATGACGAGTCTGGTCGAAAAGAGCAGGCAATATACTACCTTAGCAAAAAGTTTACCGACTGTGAAACAAGATACTCACTGCTCGAGAAAACTTGCTGCGCTTTGGCATGGGCTACTCGCCGACTAAGACAGTATATGTTGACTCATACTACCTTATTGATTTCAAAGATGGATCCAATCAAGTACATATTTGAGAAACCTGCTCTCTCCGGAAGAATTGCAAGATGGCAAATGATCTTGACAGAATATGATATACAGTATACCACTCAGAAGGCCATTAAGGGAAGTATTGTTGCTGATCATTTGGCTCATCAAGCAGTGGATGATTATCAGTCAATGAGTTTTGAGTTCCCTGATGAAGATATTATGACTGTTACCAAAGAACCTGGACAATATGACGGACCTGAACAAGGATCCCGATGGACTATGGTTTTTGATGGTGCCTCTAATGCACATGGTAATGGTATTGGTGTTGTAATTAGTTCCCCTGAAGGTTGTCATACCCCGATTACTGCCAGACTTTGTTTCTATTGTACCAATAACATGGCTGAGTATGAGGCATGTATCATGGGTATTAAAGTTGCTATTGATATGAAGGTTCAGTTCCTTGATGTGTATGGAGATTCAGCCCTGGTAGTGAGTCAGATTAAAGGAGATTGGGATACCAAGCATGATAATCTCATTCCTTACAGAGAGCATGTGTTGTCTTTGGTCCCACATTTCAAAGAGATTACCTTTGGACATATTCCACGAAGAGAGAACCAGTTGGCAGATGCATTGGCCACCATGGCATCTATGTTTGATATCAGCTGGGATGATGAAGCTCCCAAGATTACTATTGACAGATTTGAGAAGCCTGCATACTGCAATGAGATTGACACTGAAGGGGCAGAGGAGAAGCCTTGGTTCTATGAAGTGAAAAGATATCTTGAAGCTCAGGAGTTTCCTGAAGAGGCATCTGTCAAAGATAGGAAGTTTCTGAGGAGATTCTCTGCTAAGTTCTTTCTGAGTAATGGCATTCTGTATAAACGCAATCATGATTCAACTATGCTTCGTTGTGTGGATAAGAAGGAAGCAACTGAGATTATGGAAGAGATGCATGATGGGACCTTTGGCACTCATTCTAGTGGTCATACCATGGCAAAGAAGATTTTGAGAGCAGGTTACTATTGGTCTACTATGGAAGCTGATTGCTATCAACACTCCAGAACTTGTCACAAATGTCAAATCTATGCTGATAAAGTTCATGTACCTCCATCACCAATGAATGTGTTGACTGCTCCTTGGCCCTTTGCCATGTGGGTCATTGATATGATTGGTGAGATCAAGCCTACTGCTTCTAATGGGCATCGTTTCATCCTGGTTGCTATTGATTATTTCACGAAGTGGGTAGAGGCAGCTTCATTTGCATCTGTGACTAAGAATGTTGTGGCTCGGTTCATTAAGAATAATCTCATATGTAGGTATGGCATCCCAGAAAGGATTATCACTGACAATGGCTCTAATCTGAACAACACTATGATTACTGATCTCTGCACGCGGTTCAAGATTAAGCATCACAACTCTTCTCCTTATCGTCCAAAGATGAATGGGGCAGTTGAAGCTGCTAATAAGAACATTAAGAAGATTGTACAGAAGATGACTGTTACTTACAAGGATTGGCATGAGATGTTACCATTTGCTCTTCATGGTTATCGTACCACAATACGTACTTCAACAGGGGCAACCCCGTTCTCTTTAGTCTATGGTATGGAAGCAGTTCTGCCCATTGAAGTTCAGATCCCCTCCTTGAGAATTATGAAGGATGCAGGCTTGGATGAAGATGAGTGGATTCAGACTCGACTGGACCAGATAAATTTGATTGATGAGAAGAGGTTGGCAGCAGTTTGTCATGGCCAGATGTACCAGAAACGAATGATCAAAGCTTTTAACAAGAAAGTTAAGCCAAAGGTATATCAGGCCGGTGACTTGGTAATCAAGCGTATCATATTACCACAGGGTGATCCTAGGGGCAAGTGGACTCCAACATATGAAGGTCCATTTGTAGTCAAGACAGTGTTCTCAGGAGGTGCCATGATACTGACTACAATGGATGGTGAAGACTTCCCACAGCCTGTAAACGCAGACATAGTTAAAAAATACTACGCATAAAAAAGAGACCCGCTAGGTTGACAGGCCTAGGCAAAAATAAGGGCATCCCGGCAAACCAAAAGGGTTTGGGCAAAAATTAGGGATATATATAAAAAGATGTACACCCGGCAAGTCGAAAACCTGAAAAGGCGGCTTGGGCAAAAAAGGGTATCCCGGTGGATTGAAAACCTGAAAGGGCAATCCAGGCAAAAGTTAGGGATTAAAGCGTATGACTATGTCTCGTTTGGATCACCCATGAAACTGCAACCAGTTGTACTACTTACTCAAGCTCGAACAGATAAAGCTCAATCCAATCGTTTCCGTCTCAACAGCAAGAAGATGAGATACTTGAGTGGCAATAGTAGAATTGGAACTCAATAGGATTATTTCCCACATAGCTGATTCCCTTTGTTTTGTAAAATTTTATGACAAAATCCTCTTACTAGGGTTTATGTCTCCTTGTACAAACTTACCCATGTATGGGTCACTTTTTGATATAAATAAATTCCATCTTTTGAATCCAGATTTACTTTTACCCTATTTACATAAGCGAAACGTCCATTGGTTGTGTTTGAATGTATGTATGCTTTTGAATATGATTAATGTTTACCAGAAATGCATGTATGCTTAATATGATTAATGTTTACCAGAAATACATGAAAATGCAGTAATAGTATTTACTAAGGACGAACGAGGGAAGGATTTCAACGAAGCTTCGCTGGTTCACCTCTAACAAGACAGTCACAAAACCTTCAGTAGGACAAATCCATCTTCATAAGGTCTCATCTCCCCTGGAATTTATATCCATCTCTTTTATCCTCATACGGATATTCGGGAAATTACTTTCCAATAAGGGTACGACGAACGAAGACGGGATGTTATACTTATCCTACTACCAAGCGAGGACGAAGGTTATATATACCTTACCATCCCCAGCATACGGGATGTTATACTTATCCTACTACCAAGCGAGGACGAAGGTTATATATACCTTACCATCCCCAGCATACGGGAGGTTATCTATATCCTACTATCCCCCGCATACGGGAGGTTATCTATACCTTATTATCCCCAGCAGACGGAGAGTTATATATTCCTCAGCAACGAATCGGGATTTATTTTCCCTGGCCAGCAGTTATTATACGAAGATATCCAGACGCTTCCGGCAGTATCATATCATACATACATCATTTACATCATACCATAGCATACATATCCATAGATACATAATACATTTACCTAAGTGCATCATATCATACATACATACATAAAGCATAAGCTAATATTATTATACAAAATGCTACCTTGTTTTCAGGTTAATTATCCAACAAACAAACTTATGATCTCCGGGACTGCTTTATCGTAACCTCAGGGTTACTTTATCCTCCTGATGAGCTTCTTATTACTTTGGGACTGCTTTATCGTAACCTCAGGGTTACTTTATCCTCCTGATAAGCTTCTTATTATTTCAAGACTGCTTTAGAGCTATGGATTGCTCTATCCTCCTGAAGACATATCATATTATTATTTCAAGACTGCTTTGGAGTTATCACTATTGATGGCTCTATCCTCCTGAAATTATTATTTCAAGACTGCTTTAGAGCTGTTGATGGCTCTATCCTCCTGAAATCATATTACTATTTCAAGACTGCTTTGGAGTTATCACTATTGATGGCTCTATCCTCCTGAAATTATTATTTCAAGACTGCTTTAGAGCTGTTGATGGCTCTATCCTCCTGAAATCATATTACTACTTCAAGACTGCTTTAGGGTTATCATTATTGATTGCTCTATCCTCCTGAAGACATATCATCTTATTATTTCAAGAATGCTTTAGAGCTATGGATTGCTCTATCCTCCTGAAATCATATTACTACTTCAAGACTGCTTTAGGGTTATCATTATTGATTGCTCTATCCTCCTGAAGACATATCATCTTATTATTTCAAGACTGCTTTAGAGCTATGGATTGCTCTATCCTCCTGAAATCATATTACTACTTCAAGACTGCTTTAGGGTTATCATTATTGATTGCTCTATCCTCATGAAGACATGCTGTTACATCAGTATTACTCCAGTATCCTGAAAGCATATCATCAATACCTCAGGACTGCTCCAGACTCCTGACAGCTCTCATTATACTGCTGAAGCACTTTCCCCTAGTGGCATCTTTAAGCCCACTCAATCATGTTCAACCAACCATCAATATCACTCTATGCACTGGTGAGTGCAAATTTTTGGGCTTTTGTGTTCAATCCCCTTCAACCTTCCAGGTCACGACTGGCAAATATACCAATCTAACCCCTCAGGTTTCAGAAAATTGAACAGGGGCAGCTGTTGCACCCCAAAATTTGCCCTCACAATACAAGACTTTGTGTTCTATGAAGGTTCACAAAGTTCACAAGTTTCCCAACACTTACAAGACCTTTCATGAGGTTCATGAAATCCACAAGTTACTTCTTGAAGGTTCACAAGGTTCACAAGTTCCACAATGCTTTCAATACCTTCCATGAGGTTCATGAAGTCTACAAGTTACTTTATGAAGGTTCACAAGGTTCACAAGTTTCACAATGATTACAAAGCTTTCCTGAGGTTCATGAAGTCTACAAGTTACTTCTTGGATGTTCACAAGCTTCACAATACCTCCCATAAGTATCACAAGACACTTTATGAAGATTCACAAGGTTCACAAAGTTCACAATTGGTCAGAAGAGTTGACAATTCCCTCAGACAATGCACCTCCTAAGCAGTGCATCCAAAACTAGGGTTTTGACTTTAATCAGGCTAAATGGACTTCCAATACCTCAAGTGAGTTTCATAACATCTTATATGTGTGTAAGAACCCCCATGACAAGTTTCAAGACTTTTCTCAAAGGTTTGCAGTCAGATGATCAGATAAGTCAAAATCAGTTCATACAGTTAAAAAGTCAAACTGAGGTCAACTGTGGTCAAACCAAAGTCAAACTTCATGATTTTTTGCCAACATCAAGTATATGAAGTAAAATTCATCATTTGATCAAGGGTTGATCATGATTCATCAAGGAGATTCCAGATCATCAATAATCAGGAGTTTCTAAATTAGGGTTTCCTCAGTAAAAGTCAACTGAACTTTGACCAGCCATAACTTTCACATACTTCATCACCAAGTCTCCATCCAAAGCTCATTTTGAAGGAAAATGGATTCTCTACAACTTTGATGTTGAAGGTTAAGCCCAAAAATGCTTCATTTGAAAGATATGATCTAAGACATTATAGGTCATTTCAAAAGTCAACAAAAAGTCAACAACTTCAAAAGGGCATAACTTGAGATTGGTAAATGATATGGACCTGAAACCAATGGGGTTGTTTAGAGGACTCTTCAAGCTTTCCAAAAAGTCCAAGAACACCCTCATACCTTTAAAATTGAGGGAGATGTGCCCTTGCAAAGTTGGGAAATTTTGTGATGGTTTATGTTGAAAATGGAGGCTTAGAAGTAATTCTTTCCAAATGGGCTGCCCAAGTTGTGATCCAATCCATACACTAATGCTATGCACGACCCAAACCACTTAAAATCTGATTTTTATTATTTTTATTTCTATTTATTTTGATTTAAATCATTAAAAATCATTTTAAATATAAATAAAATATGAAAATTAAGGATTTTATTTGGATAATGTTTCTAGAAAATCATAATTAGTGATTGAAGCTTAAAGAGAAGGAAATCATGTGAATTATCCCAAAATAGCAAGCATTCATAAGCCAATATTTGAATTTCATGACACCATCTTTTTCAATCTTTTTTGAATCAAATCTCCACACAATTAATCAATGTTTTGACCTAGAATGATCCACATATATATACATAACACAAACCCTAGCCTCAGGGACGAAATCCAGCAGCCATAGTGTAAGTTCACAAACTCAAAAATCCTTCCAAAAGTGAGATTCGGATTTTGAATTCCAGGGCATTTGAAGGCAAAGTAAGAACATAGAGATGTTTATTGGACATTGTTGAAGCAAAATCATCACTCATACGCATCTCATGTGCATCATATGGCTCTACCCGAACTTATCTTTGCCTTGAATTCAATTTTTTCGAATCCATTAATATATGTATTATGAATTGTTTTTGATGACTGATTTGTGTTTATTTTGATCCCTAGAACAATTCTGGACAACTCAATTGGATTTTCGTGACCTTATAAGGATTCGGCCATTGTTAGGGTTTAGCTCTTGAAGTTAGGGTTTGGTGATTCAATGAGTTTAAATAAATTCTAAGAACATGGGAGTGTTCTATGAGACCTAAGGATCATAAAACTGTAATCAATTTGATGAATCATTACTGTTTGGTGTGAGTTTGATTTTCGCAGGTCAAAAAGCTTGAAGAACTCGCAGGTAAAATCGTAGCTGAATTCGTAGGAAAAAACGCAGGGCAAGAGGTTGAAGAAGGAGCTCTGGCGCGCATTTAAAAATTCAAATTATGTTAATATATTTTATTGTTGTCTTGTTGTTTTGTTATCACACGCGTGTGTGTGTCCTGGTGGTAAGCTTTGCCTGTGTATGTTGTAAGGACCTTGGTTCGATTCTTGGCCAAGTGCATTGTTTTGTTTTATTTTTCAGGATAAAAGGAGATTGAATATATTATGTATTCTTGCCATTCAATAGCCAGATGGGCTCTCCCAGCCAGGCGGTAGCACGCGCATGCTTGCATTCATAAGGTCCTGGGATCAAATCCCACCCCAGGCCTTTTTGCTTGTTCATTATTTTTCTGATTTTTCAAAGTCAAGGCACAAAACAAAATGAAGCTATTTCCTTATCACCTACGCATGGCTGGCCTAGTGGAGGGTTTTGGTGTTTGCAGGCAGAACGTCCTGGGTTCAAACCTAGCCAAGGTAAGTTTCCTTTTTACTATTTTTCTGTTTTATTTTATTTAAATAATTGGCTCAAATTATTTTCTTATTTATTAATCAAAAAATAAATTATAAATGTATATATATATTTAAAATGTCTAAAAAACACCAATTATATTTTCTAAAATTCTAAACTCTTGTTTTTTCTCAATTTGAATTTTTATTATTATTCATGTAATTAAATCATAATATGTGTATGTTAATTAAAATAATCTTATATTAAAAATTCTTAAATATGTTTCTAACAAACCCTAATTGTAAAAAACTTTAATTTATTTTCTAAATAACTATTAAGCACCTAATTTTATTTTTTCCTAATTTTTGTAAATATAATATTTAGTATAATTGATTTTAATAAATATAAATATAATCAAACTTTTCTTTATGTAATTATAAATTGTCTATAATCTAAATTGTTATTCTTTTAATATATATATGTTTAAAAATAGTTAAAATTATGCTAATATTATAATTACAATTTTTATGTTTAGAATTAATAAATTGCATATAATTTTAAAGTTTTATAATTAAATTGTTTATATTTTCTTAATAATGTCTAATTCTTATTTGCTATTCTATTTTGTTTACTAATCCATTATTATTATTCCACTAACTTTGTTTATTTTTTTAATTTTTATTATTACTAACCCCTAATTATAATTTGCTTACTTATTTATTTTGCTTATTATTTATATTTGGCTATTATTTATTTATGTTGCTATCTATTTTTAATTTGCTTATTATTATAATTTTTGTAAATGCTCCTGGATGTAAATTTGTAATTATTTAATTATTTTCGTTATGGTTAGTAATTAGGGAGTGAAAAACATGTATGTTATATAAAAATTAAATTAGATCACTTTAATAATAAGATAATTAAAATAAACACTCACACACACGTAAGTCGATTTTAATCGCCGTCTACACTTTCTAAGGTTATCCCTCAAGTTGCCTACGAATAAGGTCAAGTGGGGTGTATAAAGCAAGTCCCTTTAAAAAGAAAAATCATCAAGTCCCTCATGGTTGCCTTTACGAATCGAGTCCCTTCGAAAAATGATGATAGTCCCTCATATGTGCTTAATACACCCCACAGTTGCCTTCATAAAACAAAATGTCCCTTACATATCCCTTAACATCCAAGGTAAAGACTACCTACTCCTTAATAGTAGGGATAGTCTTACCAAGGAAAGGAAAAAAAACAAGAAAGACTTTAAACTTTAGGGTAGGTTCCTCTTATGTACTTGCTCATTCCAAAAACTTTTCAAACTTTTCCACAATTTCCAACAAATTTTCAAACAAGTTTTTACACATCCGTACATGGATTATTAATAACTATTCTGAAAATTTTTCTATTCACACACTACACTTTCAAAAACAATTTAAAGTGAGCTTAAGTACCTAAGAGCCCATGGATAACCATGGATGAAAAGGGTGCTAATACCTTCCCTTTTCATAACCTACCCCCCGGACCCAAAAATATCTCTTAAGGTCTTTCCTGTTCTTTTATAACCTTTCCTTTTGGATAAAATAAAAGTCGGTGGCGACTCTTGCTATCCGCAACATTACTTAAATTCAGTTCTCCCACCGTGTTACACAGGGGAGAAAGAAGCAGACTAGCTTCTTCCAAGCTGCAACTGATATCTGGAATAAGAACATGTTGATAGACGAGTCTTCAAACAATCCTGTGACGCCAGGAACTGGACATATGAATCCTCAAAACACTGCATATGACATGAGACAGACGAGTCCCCAAAAAATCCTGTGACGCCAGGAGCTGGACATATGAGTCCTCAAGCACTGCATATAACATGAGACAGACGAGTCTCCTTCGGATTTACCTGTTACGCCAGGACCGGTAATGCACTAAAGTCTGTGGGATAGACATGCAATCAAGGTAGACGAACTTTCTTCATATATTATCCGCGGATATATGGTATAAGACAGATGAGTCTTCTTCGAGCAAACCTGTTACGCCAGGTGTAGCAACAATAGTTGGTGCCTGAGACAGACGAGCCTCCTTCGGATTTACCTGTTACGCCAAGACCAGTAACCATTTTGACATTAATTCCCACTGTCAGGATTTGAAACATCTTCAATACGGATGAGTATTGGATGATCATCAAGATAACACAGACGAGTGTCAAAGGTCAATGATACAGACGAGTATCAGACGATGATCTGAGAAACACAGACGAGCGCTTCAGGCAATGATACAGACGAGTATCAGCCACTGGTACAGACGAATACCAGAAATTCAAACACAGACGAGCATTTGAAGTAGCAGTAGAAGCATATCATGATAAACAACAAATCCTCACACACAGATGTAGGCTAGCACAGACGAGTGCTGGGGACGATACAAACGAGTATCCAAGCAAAGCAGACGAGCTTTAAACAGATAAACAACACAGACGAGTGCTGGAAATGATACAGACGAGTATCCACAAATATCAGGCATGTCAGACACAGACGAGTGCTGGAAAGTTGCAGATGAGCAATAGTTGAAATTACATATCAAGGCACAGACGAGTGCAACAAAGGATCCAATAACAAACACAGACGAGTGTTGGAAGTTGCAGACAAACAACAACATATGAGATATCACAACACAGACGAATGTTGAGAATTGCAGATGAGAAACAACAAATGAGGTATCACAACACAGACGAATGTTGAGAATTGCAGACGAGCAACAACAAATATCATATCAGAACACAGACTAGTGTTAAGGAGTTGCAGACGAGCAACAACATATGAGATATCACAACACAGACGAATGTTGAGAATTGTAGACGAGCAACACATGGTAATCATAAGTCACTGCTGGGGAGAGAAAACGAGCAATACCAAAGGGCCAACACAGACGAGTGTTGAAACATGCAGATGAGCAACAATAAAGCAGTAATACATCACTGCTGGTGAGAACTCTGCTTAGGGATAACACAGACGAGTGTTGAAAAACACAGACGAGCAGCAGACAAATGCCCGATTGGCCACAAGAGCTACAACTCTGCAGGGGAAGACAAGTCAAGAGGTTTGGATACCTAACTCTGACTGAGGTGATGAATACCTGACTGTATCATCAAAATACCCAAAAGTATGGCAACTTCGCTGGGGAATATTTCACTGACGGAAGTGAAAAACAAATATGAACTCTGTGGGGACAGGATCATCTTCAAACTCAGCTGGGGAAGCTGCTTGAACAAAAATCTAGCTGGGGAGAGAATCTGTTGATTCAAAGCTCTGCCTGGGAAAGACTCTTGCTGAGGATAGAATTCTGATAATTATAATTCTGGTGATGTCAGGTTTTCAGATACCTGCTGACTATGCTCCACTGGGGAAGAATGGACTGCTACTTCACTGGGGAAGAAGAAACTGCTTGGGCTGCTACCAAGGCTTAGCTGGAGAAAATCTTTGTTGGAGATGTCAGGCCTTCAGATACCTGCTGGGAGAAGAAATCTCTGCTTGGTGAGATACTCTACTGGGGAAGAGTGAATTGCTCGGGAGAATGTGACGCCATCCTGCAACCTGCAACAAAAGAAAACACTAGTGTGCCCCGGGGATTTGCGTGGAATGATCTGTTCATCCATCGTCACCCGAAACTCAAAGAGGATTTACAGTTTCCCTGCATGTCAGTTTTCTTTTTTTTTCAAAATTATCACCATGTTTAAATGCAATGCTATTTTTGCCGAAAATTCAGGAAATTTTGCAAACAAAAATAAACACACACAGCTGTTTGACTGAATATTCTTTTTATTGAATGGCCTCTGAATAGGCAAAGATTTACATCAGGAAGCAACCACCTGGAAAGAGGTAGCTACCGTAAAATTGAGAAAAAGAAACTATCCTAATGGCAATGTACACGGCATTCCAATGAGTTCCATTTCTGCTATGACCCACATGTCTTCGAGACTTTCCATTCTGCTTTGGCTTTCTGAGAGGATGAGGGGACTGTTTCCTATCCTTCTGATATTGTCAAGTTGTACGAAACGATGATGTGGTTCAGATAACTCGGATCGCTGTTGTTCGCTTATTCCCTTGTTTTGCGTGGATCGCCCTTTCGGGTTTTCAATCCACCGGGATACCCTTTTTTGCCTGAGCTGTCCAATGTGGCTTTTCAACTCAGCGGGTGTATATTTTTTTATTTCTTTCCCTAAATTTTGCCCGAGCTTTTTATTCTGTTTTTAGCTCGCCGGGATGCCCTTTTTTGCCTGGACTATAATTCTGTTTTTGTGTCCAGCGGGTCTCTTTATGCGAAGTATTTTTTAACTGCGTCCGAGTTAACAGGGGACTGTAAGTCCTCTCCATCCATAGTGATGAGCATCAGTGCTCCTCCTGAAAAGACTTTCTTCACTATGAATGGTCCTTCGTAGTTTGGGGTCCACTTGCCCCTGTGATCTGAACCTGGAGGAACAATCCTCTTTAGCACAAGCTCTCCCACTTGATACTCTCGAGTACGTACTCGTTGGTCGAAGACACGCTTCATTCTCCTCTGATAAAGTTGACCATGACAGATAGCCGCTAATCTCTTTTCCTTAATTAGACATAGCTGATTGTAACGAGCACGTACCCATTCAGCCTCATCAAGCCTTACATCCATCATCACACGCAATGAAGGAATCTCTACTTCAACAGGCAGGACCGCTTCCATGCCATACACCATAGAGAAAGGGGTTGCCCATGTTGACGTCCTGACTGACGTTCGGTACCCATGCAACGGAAATGGTAACATCTCATGCCAATCTTTGTAGGTGACAACCATTTTCTGCACAATCTTCTTGATATTCTTGTTAGCTGCCTCTACCGCACCATTCATCTTTGGTCGATAAGGAGAAGAATTGTAATGTTGTATCTTGAAGTCCCGACACAAGTCTTCCATCATCTTGTTGTTGAGATTAGAACCATTATCAATAATGATTCTTTCGGGAACTCCGTATCTGCATATGATATCCCTTTTCAGAAATCTTGCCACCACTTGACGAGTGACGTTGGCATAAGATGTTGCTTCTACCCATTTGGTAAAGTAATCAATCGCGACCAAGATGAAGCGATGACCATTTGAAGCAGTTGGCTCTATCTTCCCGATCATGTCAATGCCCCACATAGAAAAGGGCCAAGGAGATGACATGACGTTGAGCGGGCTTGGAGGAACATGCACTTTGTCTGCATATATTTGGCACTTGTGGCACTTACGAGCGAATGAACAACAGTCTGCATCCATTGTCATCCAGTAATACCCCGATCTCAGCAATTTCTTTTCCCTAGCATGCCCTCCTGCATGGGTACCGAAAGATCCTTCGTGGACTTCCTGCATCAACAGGCTTGCTTCGTGTCTATCCACGCATCTGAGCAAGACCATGTCAAAGTTTCTCTTGTACAAGACCCCATCTGTGTTCAAGAAGAAGCTAGCAGCAAGTCGCCTCAAGGTCTTCTTGTAATTGGAAGATGCCCCGGTTGGATATTCTTGCTTTTCCAGGAATAACTTGATATCAGAATACCAAGGTTTCTCGTCAGACACGGCGTCCACAAAGAAGGCATGAGTTGGAGCATCAAGCCTGGATATGTCAATTCTGGGCACATAATTCCAACACAAGACTTTGATTGACGAAGAGAGAGTGGCCAATGCGTCGGCAAACTGATTTTCATCACGTGGTATGTATTGAAGTTTAACTGTCGTGAAGAATGTCAACAGTTTTCTAGCATAATCCCTGTATGGAATTAGATGCTCTTGATGCGTATACCACTTGCCGGTAACTTGGTTAATGACGAGGGCTGAATCTCCGAATATATCGAGGTTCTTAATCCGAAGATTAATTGCCTCCTCTATTCCCATTATACATGCCTCGTATTCCGCTTCATTGTTGGTGCAACCAAATGTAATTCTGGCAGCGAAGGGTAAGTGAACACCTTCAGGAGTAATGAGTACGGCACCAACTCCATGACCATTGATATTGACGGCCCCATCAAACATCAACTTCCATTTGGATTCAGGGACTGGCCCCTCCTCCGGAAGTGGTTCCTCATAATCATTTGCTTTGAAGTACATGATGTCCTCATCAGGGAAATCAAACTTCATTGGTTGATAATCATCCTCAAGAGGTTGTTGTGCAAGGTAATCCGACAATACACTTCCCTTGATGGTTTTCTGAGAAGTATACTGGATGTCGTATTCAGTTAAAATCATATGCCACCTAGCAACCCTTCCGGTTAATGTTGGTTTCTCAAAGATGTACTTGACAGGATCCATTTTGGGAATGAGCAATGTGGTATGAGTCAACATGTACTGCCTCAGTCGGCGAGCAGCCCATACCAAAGCGCAACAAGTTTTCTCGAGCAGTGAGTATCGGGATTCACAGTCGGTAAACTTTTTTCTAAGGTAATAAATAGCATACTCTTTTCGACCAGACTCATCATGTTGGCCTAGAACACACCCCATTGACCCTTCTAGCACGGTCAAGTACATGATTAATGGTCTTCCTTCCACAGGAGGCATTAGAATTGGAGGCTCCTGCAAATATTATTTTATTTTGTCGAAAGCTCTTTGGCAGTCGTCATTCCACCTGACCGTTTTCTCTTTTCTTAGCAGCTTGAATATTGGCTCGCACATGGCCGTTAGATGAGATATGAACCGAGAAATGTAGTTCAACCTCCCTAAGAACCCGCGCACTTCTTTTTCTGTTCTCGGTGCAGGCATATCTTGAATAGCTTTTACTTTGGCAGGATCTACCTCAATTCCCCTTTGACTAACAATGAAACCCAGCAGTTTCCCGGAACGCACTCCGAAAGTGCACTTGTTTGGATTCAACCTCAGCTTGTACTTGATAAGTCTATCAAACAGCTTCTTCAGGTTAACCAAATTCTCTTCATCGTCTCGGGACTTAGCAATCATATCGTCCACATAACACTCAATCTCCTTGTGGATCATGTCATGGAACAATGTGACCATCGCCCGTTGATAGGTTGCCTCGGCGTTCTTCAAACCAAAGGGCATGACCTTATAGCAGAATGTACCCCACGGGGTAATGAACGTTATCTTCTCCATGTCTTCCGGCGCCATCTTAATCTAGTTATAACCGGAGAAGCCATCCATGAAGGAAAATACCGAGAATTGAGCAGTATTGTCTACCAACACGTCAATGTGTGGCAACGGAAAATCATCTTTTGGGCTTGCTCTGTTCAAATCCCGGTAATCAACGCACATCCGGACCTTGCCGTCCTTCTTTGGTACAGGTACAATGTTAGCTACCCAAGGTGGGTAACTAGTCACAGCAAGGAAACCGGCATCCCATTGCTTCTGGACCTCCTCTTTAATCTTCATCGCCATGTCAGGACGAGTTCTTCTCAATTTCTGCTTTATAGGAGGACAGACCTCTCTCAGAGGTAGCCTATGCATCACGATGTCGGTATCCAACCCTGGCATATCTTGATATGAACAAGCAAAGATATCCACATACTCTTTCAGCATACTGATCAGCTCTTTCTTGACGTCGGCCTGCTGACTGGCCCCAATCTTGATTTCCTTCTTTGCCTCCTCACTGCCAATGTTGATAATCTCAATCTCTTCTTGATGAGGCTGAATAACCCGTTCCTCTTGTTTCAACAATCTGACCAATTCTTCAGGGAGGTCACAGTCTTCCTCAACCCCTTCATCAGCTTGGTAGACTGGATTGTCAAAGTCATGCGTAGTCATAGCAGGAACGTTATCAGTGGAATCCAGATGATCAACACTGCACAGATGATGTGCTTATTCAGAATCTGCTTATTTTGAAAAAGAGACGCTAACACAAAAACAAAAAGAAAAAACAAATTGCCATTTTTATATTTTTTGTGAAAAAGTTTAAAAACAAAGAAAGAGAACACAGCTTGTCTGAAAATGTCCTTTTATTTCATAGCAAAATAAGATGCAATACAAAACATGGTGGCCCAATACAATGGATCCAAGCATCTTAGGCAAAATGCTGGATTTGACAATGCAGTATGCTAATAAAAGGAAACAAAATAATTAATCTGAGAGCCAGGTGACTTGAACAATGTCCTCAGCAGACCAATTTGTTAGCTCCTCGCCGGGTGCACACGGGTGTATCCAATTGTCCCAGTCACCGTCACTGTCCCCATCTTGGCTTGTTGTACAGATCTGATTGCGGTCGAGCAACCCAGCACTTGTAAACGTGATAGCCTTAACACTTGGAGTAGATCCACCAGGCTGATACCCTAGGCCAAACTTATCATCTTTCTTTTCTAGCTCCAATAGCTTGCCCCATCCTTGGGCACTTCCTGATTGAACAACCTCCTTTGCTTCTCTGTCGGAGTGGATGGATGTTCCCTCCTTATCACTGCTTTTCTCCACAGGAGTCAAGATGCTGACGTTTACTGCTTTGAAAGCTTGGCATAAAGTCTCATGGATTTCTCCATCCATCTCCAAATACTTGAACGTCGACAAGTGGATTACGAATATGTCCTCCTCTCCACAAACTGTGATGACCTGGCCGTCAACCACATACTTGAGCTTCTGATGCAGGGTTGAAGTAACAGCTCCAGCAGCATGTATCCACGGGCGACCCAACAAGCAGCTGTATGCAGGCTGGATATCCATAACGTAGAAAACACTTTTGAAGACTTGAGAGCCTATCTTGACGGGCAGCTCAACCTCTCCAAAAACTGACCTTCTCGAACCATCAAAAGCCTTGACAATCAGATCACTTGGTCTCAGGACAATCCCATCAACATTAAGCTTCATTAGTGCCTTCTTCGGAAGCACATTCAAGGAAGAGCCTGTGTCTACAAGAACATGAGATAACACAGCACCCTTGCACTCCATAGTGATATGTAGTGATTTGTTGTGGTTTCTGCCCTCCAACGTGAGGTCTCTGTCTATAAAGCCTAGGCCATGGCTAGCATTGACACTTCCTACAACAGCTTCAAGTTGGTTGACAATGATTTCCTGAGGAACATAGGCCATTTGCAGAACTTTCAGTAAGGCCTCTCTATGTGCGGGAGAACACATCAGGAGTGACAAGATGGATATCTTCGAAGGTGTCTGGTTCAGCTGATCAACCACCTTATAGTCACTCTTTTTTATAATCCTCATGAATTCCTCGACCTCTTTTTCAAATGTACCCTGCCCAGCCACAGGAGTAGTTGATTCATCATTCACAGCTTGCTTTCCTTTGGCTTTGGACGAAGCCTCAGCCTCAGGATCCCCTCTTAGCACAGGGGGGCGAATAAACGGCCACTTCTGGTGAAACCCCTAACTCCTCCGACATTCTCTATAGTCGGGTCAGCAGCAACAACCTTGCTTTCAATCTTCTGTCCAGCTACATATACATCTGAGCCATAATGCCAAGGAATGGCTTTATCGTCTGTGTACGGAACAGGCCCAGGTACGGTGATGGTCACGGGACTAATCTCAGGAGTATAGATTGTAACAGGCTCTCTTCTGACAGGCATGTCAGCTTCATCATAGAAAATAGTAATTGTTGACACATCATCAGCTTCATCATTATCCACTTTGCTAAACTGTAAGGATTCATCATCAATCAAACCCTGCAAACCCATCTTCAACTTTTCACAGCCATTCTCAGCGTTCAGACAGTCTTCATAATCAAAACAGCAACCAGGAAACACTTGACCATTCAGCAGTCTCTCTTTCACTACCCTCAGAGGAGTCTTCACTTCTTCAATACTCAGCACAAGACTCAACTCTTTACCACCCTCAACAGTATTGACTCTTGCCCCTCCATGATTCGGCATAGGGTTCGAATTAACATTCGGCGGTGGTGCAAAGTTGATTGCTTTAGAGTCTATAAGGTCTTGAACCCTGTGATGCAAAGCCCTGCACTTCTCAGTTGAGTGCCCGGGTGCCCCAGAGTGGAAAGCGCATCGTGCATTGACATCATAACCCATTGGAAGCTCTCCAGGAGGTGGTGGTGCCAAAGTTCTCAGTTGGATTAGGTTCAAATCTAGCAGTCTTGGAAGTAAGGCAGCATAAGTCATAGGGATGGCCTCGATCACCCTATTAGTCGGGCGAGTTTGCCTTGGCTGATACGGTCTCTGCTGATAGTTCGTACGAGGTTGTTGTTGTTGTTGATGTTGTGTAGGAGGTTGCATATGTTGCACTGGAGCTGATGGAATTGTGACTGCGGCCACATGTTCATACGGTCTTCTATAACCATGGCCCCGGCCTCGGCCAAATACAGCATTTGTCTCACCCTCTCTTCTCCTAGGAGGTCCACTGAAAGCTTTCCTCGCTCCATTCGAGCTGCTAGCACTTGGATCTTGTATCTTCCCCATCTTCAGTAAGGTCTCAACCCTTTCACCAGCAATAACAATATCGTTAAATTTAGTGGCAGAACTGGACGCCAGTCTTTCAATAAAAACACCCTGCAAAGTACCCATAAACATGTCAGCCATTTTGTTCTCAAGCAGTGGTGGTTGCACTCTGGCAGCGAGCTGGCGCCACCTCTGAGCATACTCTTTGAAACCTTATTTAGCAGTCTGAGCCATGTGTTGCAATTGCGTGCGGTTTGGAGCCATGTCCATATTATATTGATATTGTCTCACAAAGGCTTCTACTAGATCTTTCCAATTCTTGATATTAACTCTGCTAAGCTTCATGTACCATTCCAGAGAAGCTCCAACCAAGATGTCTTGAAAATAATACATCCAGAGTTTCTCATCATCCGTGTGAGCAGCAATTCTCCCAACGAAAGATTGAAGATGGGTCTTCGGGCATGCAGTGCCATTGTACTTCTTAAAGGTTGGAACTTTGAACTTGTATGGGATCCTGACCCCAGGAACCAAGCCCAAATCTGTTACGTCAAATCCCAAAGAGCTCTGGGATTTAATGGCTCTGATTTGCTCAGCCATTTCTTCAAACCTCTTGTTCATCTCAGCTCCTTGACCTTCAGCTTCGTCAAGCAAAGTGAACTGCTCGTCTTGATTATCCATCTGAATATTATTCAACCCATCATTGATTATTGTCACCCCTGGTTGAGTAATAGGGATTTCAACCCGACGTGCGCCCGCACCGGTACGATTATCAGCAGCAGCAGTGTTCTTGGGTTGACTGTTCTCTATCATCTCCCGTAGACGCTCTTGGTTCTGACCCATGTCGGCCATCACTGTCATAAAGTTATCCATTCTCAGTCTCAGATCTGCCAAGTCTGCTTGCATATGGTCCATGACTCGCTCTCTGTTAATCTTTGTTGGATATTTGTGCGCTACTGGTTGTTCCCGAACTTTCCGGGGAGCTATAGTGCCTGAAACACAAAACACGTTAGTAACTGAGACACTACCTGCAAAACAAACAAACAGGTTATATGCAATGCAATGTAACTGTTCATGTTCCCAAGTTTAAAGCATTTGGCATGCCCCAGTTCTGGCATATGTTCTCAGACAATCACTTTCAGTACTAGCTTTCAAACTTTCTCTTTGATAAGTGTTTAGTCATTAGCAGTATCAGACAAACGAGTCTTGCACATTCAAAATGATAACTTGCACATTAATACTGTATATGAACAAACCACTGCCGGCTAAAAGTCAACATACAAACAAAAAAATTCCCCGCAGGGTTACAAGCCAGTACATAAATGAAAGATAAAAGAAAAATAAAAGAAAGACTCCTACAACAAGCCTGTAGGTAGTCTGAAAAAATAAACAACTAAGCTAAAGACCCAGGCTCTGCCACCTCTTCCCTGATCTTCTTGACACCCGCTCTCAGCTTGAGCTCTTCAATCTCTTTCCTTGCTTCCTCCAGAGCTACTGACTTTGTGCTAGCTGTTGGGTCTTTTCCCTCCGGATGGTATGGACTTGCTCCACCTCCTCCTTCTTGAATGCCATCTGAACTTCAAAGAACTCTTCTTTCTCTCTGAACTTCTTCTGCTCTTCCTCCCTTTGGCCTTGCAACCAAACAATGGATTGACGAGCATCTTTGAGAGTCTTTAAAGTTTTATTGCACTCAGCTTCTCTTTTGGCTTCCATTAGACCCAACCTGTGGAAATGTGCTTCTCTTCCAGCAAAGTCCTTCTCCTTGGCTTCCAGAGAGGCTTGGAGCTTCTGCAGCTTGTCTTCAGCTTCATTCTTGGCCCTGTTAGCTTGATGGTACAGGCTCACCATCTCAGCATTCTCCACTCTGACCTCATGCAGCTGAGCTTCTAGTTTCTTGTACTCTTCAAGGGAAACAGTACCACTCTGACTAGGCACTTCTCTGGGATAAAGTGGAGCCTCAACTGAAAAAGGCATGAGAACTACTTCTACATGTCTTTGCAACCATGCAGCATATGATGGATATGTCCTGGGATCAACTCGGCCGAAGTCTTTCTTACCCTTTCGTATCCTGTGAGCCCAGGCTTGGACTGCTTGTTGAAATAACTCTTTGTTTTCTTCAGCAGGAAAATACAAAGATTCAAAGGGTATCCAAACTGCTTCCTGGCTAATGATGGATAGTAACTGATGACACCTTTCCTTCCCAGCAAAGGTACTCCAGCAAACCTTCCGCAACTTACCAGCAACTCTTTACCTAGTGGATCCCTGTCATATCCCCAGGAAATATCTTCTGCAGTCAACCCCATCAGTCTTCTGGACCATCTCCATTCATCCCTCATCTCCTTGAAGGCACCTGACTTAGGAAACTGTCTAGAAAACCACTCAGCAAACAAAGGAGCACAACACACTACTGGACCACCCCTACCCTTCTCATTTTTGTAATGAACACTGTAGTAGAAGTCACCCAATAGAGTAGGCACTGGATTGCCTTTTGCAAAGATTGAGATCACCTCCAAGCTGACAAACTCTTTCTCTCCAGGGAACAATCTGGACCCATATACCATCAATGCAAGCAAAGCACCAAAGTCATTCCACTTAGCCTCTGTAGCATATCTTTCTGCCTCTGGGATAATCACACTCCAGGGTAGTCCTTTGCCTTCACTCTCTTGCAGAGCCTTCCTGACAAAAGCAGCTGGCAACCTACAAACCTTGGCTATGTCTTCATCTTTAAGCACAACCTCTGACCCATATAATGGCAATGTCTCTCTGACCGGAACATTCAGCATGCTGGAGATCTCTTCCAATGTTGGAGCTAAGATGTAACCTGGAAAAACAAAGCAACGCAGCAGAGGATCATAAAACTGCAACAAAGTATGCAAACTGTCCTTCTGGTCTGCAGTGGGCTTGTCCACAAACTTCAGTATCTGGCCATATCTTTTCTTGAAATTGCCCAAGACTTGGTCGTTCATCAGACCTGCTAACCTCTGAACACTTCTAACTTCAGGCTGAAGAAAAGTATAATGAACATTCTTTTTTCTTGGAACTCTTCTGATTTCTGCCATGGAGATAAGATTACCAGAACTAGGAGCAGATTAAGAACAATGACCTGAAAATGGGAAACATAAACAGTTAATGCAAAGAATGATGCAAATGCAATGCAATGCAAGCATATGATCAACTGGGACCATCTGAACTGGACACTGACAAGGGCCCCTCTGAACACTGGAAAACCAAAAGTCCTCTGAGTCACACTCTCTGATAATCACAACCGTCTGAAGAAGATCTCAGGACCACAGTATCAAGGAATCCAGAACAAGAAAACCAGTATCAAGAAAACCAGAACTCCAGGACCATAGAACCATAGAACCAAAGATCATAATCATAGAACCACAGATCATAACAAGGACCACTGAATAAATAAGTGTATGTTGAGGCCATGGGTTCCTGCACACCTGTAAACCCCTCCCAATCTCACGGGTAATAGGCTCCGGGTCAGACATCACGGACTCTCAAAGCCGAATAGCAATAATACTGTCACCATCTCCGAGAAATGGCTCATGACCAAATCAGGGAATCGGTTTGGCATTATATACTACGCAGGGAGGCCTCAGCTGAGTCCAGGACACAAGGTCATCCTATGTGATCACCAGGTGGGCCCTCGGATGCGAATGGGTTTGCCACAAAAGGTGGTCTGCCACTGTCATCACTAAAAAGGGATGTTTCCACAAGGTTCTCAATGATCGGTCCCCAGCTGCACATAACTGTCAAGGTTATGTAATGAGAGAGGAAGATCCCCAAATCAAAACATTTCCAAGACAATCGCAACCTGGGTGTGGAACTCACTACTACCCCCATGACAATATATCATGAGGCCAAAGTGGAACCACTCTAAGTCCTATGGTGCACTCGAGCCGGGTACTTAGCTCATCTCTCAAGAACAAGTAACACCCATCCCACCAAACAAAAAACCAGTCCAGACAGTCCAGTGTATATACATGATGCGGAAAATAAATACTGAAAACTGTAAATAAAGCTGTAAATAAAGCTATAAATAAACAACAATACAATACAACAAGCCACAGCAAACAAACATCACCCAATGAAATAGAAACACACAAGCGCTAGGAGAGACTCACAGGGGAACCAGAGATTCTGGGTTCGGTCCACAGCAGAGTCGCCAGCTGTCGCTCCCCGGATTTCCATCCTGGTACAAACGCGAAAGTGGCGCGAAAAAAGAAATAGAGTCGCCAGCCAGACATTTTTATCCCGAAGGAACGGGAATGGTAATGCTGCACAAACCAGAAGAAAAGAAGAGGAAGGACACAGGTCCTACGAACCAAAGAGACTGAGTTCGGGAGTCGGTTACGACCTGGGAAGGTATTAGCACCCAGATCGTCCGTCGTACCCGACGGGATCCATGCTTGCAAAAGAAACTGTTTCAAAGGGTGAGGGTATGAAAGCTGCAGCAACAAAA